>CM053327.1:44504058-45104058 GCA_028583605.1 Dastarcus helophoroides | reverse complement strand
TATTCAATAATCATCTAGGTCATATTCTTCGTCTCCCAATTCCTCCAGCTGCAAACTTTGGAAATCTACTTTGTATCGAAGCAAACCTAAAACAGAAACAATTCTGTGAGATTCAATAAAAAGGACAATCATTCAATTACAACATAGAACTGCTTAAAAAGAGTTACGTTGTTCTGACGTTAATAAAAAATTACATTTAGTTTTAAATCGACTTGATTACTGTTGAAAACTAAACGATATTTTTATAGAAAATAAGTTTATACCGAAATGAGACACTTTGAAGATAGACTGATCATTTGGTGTTAATTGGGACTATATTACTGAACCCTAAATGTCTGAAATTTAATTATTATTTGTGCTTGAGAGAAGTACAGTACATCGTTTCTTTAAACAGTGAACAACAAAATTTTGTAAACATTACCTACACCTTTCAATAATAATCGATTCAATTGTAAACATTTAATTATAATAAATTATTCATTTTAAAAAGTAAGCTCTTAATAATCGACAAAGGATTGGGATATTCCATGCAAATAAACTCGAACTCGCCCAAATGTGCTAAAAATTCTAGCATGAAACTTAAAGAAATAACTGAGTTGAAACCACTATTTTTCTTCCTACACTAATTTTAAATAAAGTACATATACCTTACTTAACACCTCTTGACACAGACCTATTAATAGTCATCAAGGTCTACGTCATCAAGAGGCTCATCGGCTTGTAGAGATTGAAAATCAACTTTGTAACGCAGAATGCCTATTTCATCCAAGCAGCACAACAGTAAATAAAAGCAGTGTTAATAATGAAAATATACAATCAAATCTGAACTAACTTAACACTGTCGCAAGAAACAAAGTACCAAATAAATTAAAAGTAAATCAAAGTAAAATTTGATAACGAAGGCTTCCACAGCCAGCCAGTCAGTACAGGATATACTTCTTCCGGGATTGGACCATGTCAAAGAACTACTAAAAGTGTTCAAGAAGTATATCCTGAAAAGTAAAATTTATTATTATTATTTATAAAGGTAAAATTTATGAACCGTACAATGAACTAGAAGTTGAACGTTAAAAATTAAATGTATTAGACGCCTCGACACCATCACGTTTTGATTAATTTCTTTTTCATATTCGGAACAAGTACAAGTTGACATAGACATCAAGTAAATCGAGTCAAAATCGAACCTACATACTCTTAATATCAATAATACCAGTGTTTAAAATAGTTCAGATTTAATTGGCATAAGACGTAATTTTAAAAAAATTCTAGCCAACGACATACGGCAGTTATCGGTGTTATAACTAAGCGAACAACGTCAAATTTAACCGATCATCTTACCTCCAATGCCACCAAACCCTCTCACAAACTGAGAACCTTCTTGAGATTTATCAGTAATGATTTCTAAAGTAGCACCAAAGTTTTTATAATTGTTCGCAAGCCATTCCAGGAGCGGTTGACATTCCACCAATTCCAATTCGACACCGCTCTAAAAACCAATCATAAAACAACCCAAATTAAAAAAAAAATCAACCCTTACTTCTTTGTCGGTAAAATGAGATTTGTCTTTTTCTTGTTCGGGAGTCAAATGCAGTACGGTTTCCGTGCCTGTCGTATGGTTTTTCAGAACGTACCGTTGAATATCTAAGTTCTCCCAACAAATTAACGTTTCGACGGCACCGAGCTCCAATCCCCTGAGAGTGTCCTCAACCCCGAAACAGTATTTACCGGTATCTTGGCTGATTTCGTCGAAATATCTGCCAATTAGTTTCTTTTCTTGGATAAATTTGACGTTCTGGAGCGACTCGGCTGCTAATTCTATGGCTTGATTGAAACCGTTCTCGCCACCGTATGAAACATCTACCAGTTTGATCACTTTCGCTTGCAGCCTCTGCAATTTAAGAATGTACGGTAACTCGTTATCACGAGATGCTGGGAGTTATTGCACAAGCTCATTCAATATTTTTCTCAATTCGTTCCATATTTTAAGTTTTGGTGCAACAGACTGGTCCTGTGTTTTCTTTTTTTTGTTGAACGGACTCGTCCTTGGTTATCTTCAAAAATTGAAATACGAATCTTGTCCCCTGAAGCCAACAAAGATTAGAAAACACAGCAAACGCGTTTCGATGGCCAAGCGATCATTTTCAGAAAGATACTGAAAATGATAGCTTAGGCCATCGGAAAGCGTTAGAGCAACCTTTGTTCTGTTTTCTAATCTTTCTTGGTATCAGGGAACAAGATTTGTATTTCAATTCTTGTTTTAAGTGATAAAAACGAAACGTTCTTAAGTAGTTTGTGACCTTTTTCTATCAAAGGGACAAATTTAAAATGTAATTTCTTTTAATTTTCACTCCAAATCCTGAATCTCCTTAATTTTCACCCTCAAATTTCAACTTTTAAATAACACAATTTTGAATTTTATCAATTTCGACTTTGATCGCTAATTCAAGTCAAAATATGAAGTTTTTTTAAATAAATTCCAGTGTTTTATCGAAATTTGAAAAAAAAATTGACGAGCTTGCGAATTTCTTTTTTCGTTTCCCATGGACGATTCACTTACGGGATCGAACATATCAGATTGACTAAGTTCAGTCTTGAAATCCGCACTACCAGCTAGGATGAGTCCGGCGATATTTGGCTTGTCGTTCGTGATGAAAAGTTGTGTGGCGACCTCGGCCACTTTCCTAACGTAATTGTGTCGCTTTTCCATCCTCAAACGGGCGAAACGCAAAGCGGACTGACCTCCTCTTCCGTGCTTCTTCGGCAGGTCAACTGTGAATTTGTGCAGGACTTCTCTAGTGTTACCTTGTAGCGTACCGAAGAGAGCTCCGTTACCATCCATGACGATGAAACCGAATTTGTTGTCGTCGGCCAAGAGGGCTGTTAGGGCTTCCGTGTGGAACTTATTGTCGCATAAGTACAAGGATGTGTTGATGGGCTTGAATGGTTCGAAATCGATATTTACTTTCTTTTCTTTACCTTCGTCTGTGACTATTGTTCCACAATATATCACTAGACCGTTCGGGGGTACTGCAACGATAAGCGTGAGAAAATCCCAGAATGTTTAATTGATATACTGACCTTTCGTGTATAGTTTTAATCGATGCTGTACCGAAGTAATTGCGCCAAGAACTGAAAGCCTATTTACTCGAGACTTGATGTTAGAAGCTGTTCCAAATTCGTCTGCCAACATTTTACTAATTCGGGAAATCTGATCTTTAGGTGGTATGATAAGAGATATCATACTTGTGCCGTTTCTAAAATAGAAAAAAAGAATATATTTCGATTTTGTCGCCAAGTTCCCAGTTTAACTTGCAATTTTTGCAACATTTCATCTTCGCTGTTCCGATTGTTAATTTCTTTAAAATTTGAATTCTGATCTTAAAATATCAACGTTTTTTCGGGGTTTAACTCGATTTGTTAATATCAATTTTTTCTGTTGCAGAACTTTCGCCTGAAATTCAAAATTTCAACTTCGAATAGAAATTTTGTTTTATGCAAAATATTGACCCCTTTTGTCTAAATTTTAACTCTAAACTCGTATCGAGTTACAAATTCATTGTCTTCTTCGTTTCGGTTTAAATTTTGAATTTCAATCTCATTCAGGAAGTTTCAAAATATTGGAAGACAGGGTATCGAGTGCCATTAAGCAAAATTACAAAAATTTGGGTCACTCAAATTCAAATTTTAAAATAAATTTAAAAAAAAGTCCAAATGTTGCAATTATCAGTCAATTTTGACCATTTATATAGAAACTGGTTCAACATTTGAGTATAAAAAACTACATTTCAAGCATTCTTAGAAAAAAGTTCAAATTTTTGCGCCAATATAACTTTAAGAAACGAACTATCAAGGAATTTCAAGACACTTGAACTTTAATGTTTTTTTTTGCAGAGACATTCCTATTAAGTTACTGTTTAGTTTTAATTCTCTAAGAATGCAATTTTTTTGCAAACGAACCTTATTATAGTAGAAGATGTTAAATTAAAGTATTTGATTACATGTCAAATGCGAAACTCAATAATTTTACTAATTATGCTACGACTAGAAACAAAAGTAACAATAATGCTAAAAAATGAATGTATCAACTTTTATTACAATAAACGACTTCCCCAAGTTAAAATTTATTATTCTCGAATTCAAATATAATAATGCATAGAAATTTGCAAGTTTTATTAAAAATTGCAGCTCTATACTTGAAGCAATATTACAAGTATTTGTGCAACTGCCTCATATACCATTAAACAGTATTAACATTATCGAAAATAGGAATTTAAGTAAAACTTTCTACTTTTTAATTCTGAATATTTAACATCCACAAGCACTTCTGTGTAGCTAAGGTGACAAAACTTCATTGTCCAAACTCAAATTCATATTCATTCCAGGCCGTTTTTTAGCTCAAAGTAAAACATTAGACCTTTCACAAGCGATGAAGAACCAATAGGGTTGTGCCCTTGTTGTTGCTGCTCCAATTCCACATATGGCATAAATTAACCAATCTATTAAAAGACTTTACGTACATTTCGACAAATCGTGCCACATACTACCCCAAATGGGGCCACCGCTTAAACGAAAGCGAATGAAAATGGCAAAACACCGTATGCTGTCATGTCACATTGAACACCCATACAGGATAATTGCACTCACCCTCTCGCTAGTTCTAAGCTTTTTATTAATTTCTTGATCTTCCATATTTCGACGTTGCGATCGGCTGAAGTTTCTTCGTTTGACATTTCTTTATATTATTACACTTTTAACGAAAAGATTGAAACGTGTATTGTTGCAAAATGGCGCGGTTTCAATGCCAATGGACCTGAGTCACGTACAGATCTAACCACACAAACTGGTTATAACTAGTAATTTCATTCAAAAGTGGTAGGAATTCAAAATTTTAATTTTATTAAAAGTCGACTATATACGGATATATCGCCAAATTTAGTGCGCATTGGCCGAAATCTAGTACGTAAACTAAAAAATTATTAATTTTTCAGATTTTACAACCAAATATTAATTAACCTAATGACGTTTCCCTGATATTGTGGTGTTGGCAATTCTGAAATTATCGAAGTGAAAGGAGCATTTTGAAACTATTGCGCGTATATCTAATGCTACAAATACACTACTGCGGAGATCATAACTACCAGTCTAGATCCCTACTCTTTAATAAGGGGTTCCCGAACGTACCCATCAGTGTTGCCGTATCATTTGAATCAGTATGGATTTGAATCTTAATGCAGATAACGTCGATGCATCTTTTGCTAATCTTTTTAGATTAGTACGCTTGAAAATGGCAGTTGTACTGACGAAATACGTATCGCGTAATTATTCATTTAATTGCCGATGTGGTAAAAGGGTGAAACCTTCTTTGAACATATCTTTTGAAGGCTAAATTCCGTAAGTTTGTCCGTATTTACACAAAAATTAACTTATTCGCTATTTTATTACCTGTTACTCGTCTTAAAAACTTTACTTGCTGCCTGCCTGCCTTATTTTCCTTCAAATCCCACGATTAAGGCCAAAAATTTCGACTTCAATCATGCGATTAAATAAAAAAGTCGAAATTTCGAGTGTAAAGCCGAAAATAGTTGATATTTCAAGTTTTAGTTCGAAATTTAATAGCCGAAGTCGATATGTCAACTCGAAATTTGACTTCTTTTGCAAAAATTCCACCTTAATCTTGAAATTTCGACTTCTTTTTCAAAAATTCCACCTTAATCTTGAAATTTCAAGAAATAACTCGAAATTTTGGTCAATAAAAAAGAAATTATAGAACGCACCCTATTGCCAACAGTCAATATTGAAATGTAAGTGGTATGGTGGGGCGCAAGTGTCATCTGCCTAACCTAACCATAGAATATAAAAATTTTGAACTTAATCTCAAAATTGATGAAAAAAAGATGAAATTTCGTGAAAAAAAGTCCAAATTTTAAGATTAAGAGACGAAATTTTAATTTTATCCATGAAATTTTGTGAAAAAAGTCGAATTTTGGAGAATAAAATCGAAACTTCCAGTTTAACCGCGACATTTCTTAATGTCACTTTCACGCTTTCGTAAACAAAATCAAAATTCATAAATAAGAAACAAAGACAAAAAATAAATATGAATCGGTTTGGGGAATTATAAACAAATAATTAAAATATAAACACTGGTGTTTAAAATCGAGGAAAAAACCTGCAAAACAAATTACACTGTTGCTATTTATTACGAGATAACGCGGCGTTTGGTTGTAAATTGTGGAACTATACATACACTACTACTGATGAATTACTTAACAAACTTATTGTCAATAAATTACAGTTTTTTTTGGTACGGTATGGGTATTTGGACCGTATACCGCACTTTTGTTAGAATTACGTTACATATACGGTTATTACCAGACGTATGGCAACCCGGCACCATAACATATGGTTTGTTCTGTGTCCTCTGTGTATAAATGGAAATTCAAATTTGCAAATTTAAAATTTCCCGGATAATGTTTTTGTATTACCAGAACCGTACAAATTTAAAAATGGAGACCACAAACCACTAACACTCAGACAATTGTACACTCAGTGGTTTGTGATGGAGACTTTGGAAGAAAAGATTCGGGAATACGGACAAAGCAAAGGCCTCGATCAACAAAAGGATTTGGTAAATAATACTGGAACTGCGGGTGTGAGATCCCGTTTTTTTTTTATATTTTGAAAATTAAAATAAATCCAAAATTTTTAACTTTAAAGTTTGGTCAGAGAAAATTAATTGGACGTCATTCTGTTACACATAATTTTGGCGGTTAACAAAGGTTATGTTTTTGTTTGTGGTTTTTGTGTTACCAGAAGGACAACAAATTTAAAAATGAATATTTTAGAAGCAAAGATTCGGGAATACGGGCACAAGAAGGACCTCCATAAACTAAAGGATTTAGTTAATAATACTGGAACCGCGGACGTGAGACCTCATTTTTTTATTTTGGCAATTAAAATACATCTAAAATTTTTAGCTATTAAATTTGGTCAAAGAAAAAATTAATTGGACATTATTCTGTTACAAATGGAATTATTTGTTACAAGCGTTATCTGAAGATGTTAATTTTGAAGAAAAAAAGGATTGCCGTTGCGTTGACCGCTTTAAAAACACTGAACAAAAATGATGTGCCTGCAACGCATTTTAATGATATCGTTGAGAGATTGAGTACAGATTTAAAGAAATTTAAGTGTGAACACTTGGTGGATGTGTGTAATTTCTGTTTAGAATGTATCCAAGGTACAAAAATAGTCAAAGGTGAGTTTTACCTGTAAAAATTAGGAATTTTAATAGGCGTGAGGATTATTGTTACAAAATTCATATTTTTACCTCTACTTGTTAATTTATTCATGATTTAATACTCCCTGGAGATGCACAATGTAAAAGTAAGAGTGCGTACAAATTTCCTTGAAAAATATACAGCGTCCTTCATGTAAGCTCATTCATTATTAAGGTATCAAAACCATTTAGTTTTCTTTTATTTCTAAGCAAAACAAAATGTTTATATTCGTAGTTTTTTCATCAATATTATACGAAGGAAACTAATTGGTGATAGTTACATGAGATGTGGTAATTTTCAATGGTGAATTGAATACAGTGAGACAGTGTGTGGTATGCTTGTAATGAACCCGCTTAATAAAACTTTCGTTTAAAATGAACCAATCTGTAAGGTCCAGCTGGTTGAAGTATTATTATTTTTTATCGTTTAAAATGAATTTTACAACGAACCAAATGCTTTGCTGATTTGATGTTCGTTACTAGTAGACACCATTGCGTTGATTGATTAATTCAATCAACGCCACTGCATTTGATTAATAAAAAATAAGTTCGATTAGGTATTTTGAGATATATCATTTATTTTCAGCTGGAAAAACCTGTTACCAACAGTATTAAATATTTTATGTCAGAAGGATATGGTGATGAACAATGAAGATGAAATGAGTGGTCTTGATTACAAAAAACATGTAGTTAATTCCATTTGTTTGTTACAGTGGTCACCTGAAATTGTTACACCACTAACTGCTATGTTTACGTAAGCCGATTTATTTGTATAATTGTACGACACCATTAAAAAGAAAAATTGTAGAGATATACCTCTTTCAAAAGAAGAGCACACTCAAGTCGTCAATAAATTAGGACAATATATTGACAAGTTAACTCCACATGAAATACCACCGTTGGTGTTTCAGTTACTGAAGTTGTGCAAGGAATGGAATAGTAGATGTATATTTATTAAAGTACAACACTATTTTGGGGTAAGAATCTATGAGAATAAAAGTTTTGCTTTCGATAGTGAATCTGAGAGCACAAATGTTGATTCTATAGGTGAGTATGGAACGAGGGCTATGCAGTCTGTCTCAATTATGAGTAAACATTTCATAGCTTTCTTACAAGTCACTTTAGAAGGTCATTTCACAAACGTTGCGTCATTTTGATTCGGCATCTTTGAAAAATATTTTTAACCATACAAGATGTTCGATAAAGTACAAGATACTTAGAAAAAATAATACAAACTTTATTAGTTAAATAAATATCTGTCAAAAGTAGGGAAAATGCACTTAGCTTTTGGTCAAATGACAAAATGTTTTACAGAGTCACCCTTTCTTGGTTCTTCGAAGCAGTAGTTTCGTTTTTGGTTTTATTTTCTTGCCTCCGGGGATCCCAGAAGGCGATACCGAATTTCCAAGACTTACTTCTCAAAGTTGAAAAACATTCACCTATCCTGGGTGCAACAAATGCATCGGAAGGATTAGGCTCGGTAGCACTGGTCCTTGCTACTTGCTAAACAAAATTGGACAGAATAAGACAATTAAATATTATAATAATCAACATTATTGAAGAAATAATGAAGATTATTGAAGAAAAAGAATAAAAATTCAAATACCAAATTCATCGTTTCAATTAAAACATAATCAAGTTGAAATAATTATATGGAAAATAAGTTACACATTTGTTCTAAAAGAAAAAAATAGCGCATTCTCTTTTTTAATTAAATAAATATCTGTTGAAAGTAGAGAAAATGCATATAGCTTTAGATCGAATAAGAAGATTTTTCACACTCACCGTTTTTCCATTCTCCGAAGCAGTAGTTTAGCTTTTGGTTTTATTTTCTTGGCCTCCGGAATCTCTGTTAGTGAAATAAATATCTGTCAAAATTAAAAAAAATGCATTTAGTTTTGGATCGAATAACAAGATTTTTCAGTCTCACCTGTTTCTCGATTCTCCGAAGCAGTCCTTTGATTTTTGGTTTTATTTTCTTGGCCCCCGGAATTCCGAGAGGTGATACCGAATTTGTAAGACTCACTTCTACAACATAAAGTTGAGAAACATTCACCTATCCTAGATACAAATGTACCAAGTATTAGGCTCGGATGTATCACAGCTGCCGGAATCCCGAGGGGTGATACTGAATTTCCAAGACTCACTTCTACAACAAAAAGTCGAGAAACATTCACCTATCCTAGATACAAATGTACCAAGTATTAGGCTCGGCGGTATCACTGGTGGCTGTGAACAGAATAAGACAAATTGATAACAAACTTTGACATGTTTTCAAGAGAGTGGCCACAATCTTTGTTTAAAATAACGAAATTGGAAAAAATTAA
This sequence comes from Dastarcus helophoroides, assembly GCA_028583605.1. NCBI lineage: Eukaryota > Metazoa > Arthropoda > Insecta > Coleoptera > Bothrideridae > Dastarcus > Dastarcus helophoroides. The sequence continues at coordinate 45,094,452 of CM053327.1, read as the reverse complement.
TAAACTAAGATTAACATCAATGTACAAAAGTGTTAAAATAAAAATATAAAATGTATTCGACACAAAAGAATATGAAATCGATTTCGTATTCTGTACAATCGTACGATTAAACAACAACAACAACAACAAACACTAAACAATTACATTTAAAGCATTTTTTGTTGAAACTATAAAATATACATACAGACGGACAAGGTAATAGAAAATGAGAAGAACATGTATCAGAATGAAAAATATTAACAATATACGCTTAAAAAAATAAAACAACAAAAATTAAACGTAAGTGTCATACGTTCTTAATTAAACAATCAATTTACAAAGACAGAAAATAAACCATTGGTACAGCTTCAAATAAAAAAGTTGAATGTAAACTAATTAAAGAAGATTTCGATCATTAAAAAGCTGAAATAAAATAACAAATTTTGTTCGTACTACATCTTTCCTGCATTTTAAAATTGCGACAAGGCATTAAATAACAACAACCTGTAAACTAACAATAAAAAATAAGAAACATTCGAAAATACGCAGAAAAATATCAATATTAACAAACATGAATATAAAATATCAAAATTATTCCCTACTGCCTGAAACTTGAGTACAATCTGCAAACAAAGTAAAATTTAAACACAAAAGACAATAGAGACCATGGTCTGTACATATAACTAAATTAATCAATTGACGACTTAACCAGCTGCATTCATAATTCTAAGAAACATCTTACTCAGAGTTCTCTGAAGTCATAATGGCAATGCCCTTTGTTAATGGATTGAACTTAAAAAAAAATAAAACTGCGAATTAAAATTTAGTATTAATTAATGCTTGTTTCCACATACTACTCACGGTTACCCTGGAGGCATAATGGAGTTGCCCCTTGCGAGTGGATTGAACTTAAAAGAAACAAAACTAAATATAAAGCAAGCAAATAGGTAAATAGACAAATAGAAAACTTACCGATACATCTTCATGGCACCACGATCGTTGTTTACGCGCGCGAATCGGCAATCAATAAGTGAAAGAACGATAGCAAAAGCGACGAGGCGTAGGCAGTTCTTTTATAGCCATCAGGCAACAAACTTCCACAAAAGAAAACGTTGTATATACATACTCCTTAAAGGTGACGACATGCTTTGTTGAGCACGGATTAGGGACACCAAGAGTTGTACTCTCCCGCGCATACCTGGCACCAGTATGTGCGGTACCTGGCACATTAACTAATGAGGAAGAAAGTCGACCGCTCTCACGCCCATCTCGATCACGATCATCCGAACACTTCGACCGCCGATTTATTACTAAATAACCTTACGTATAAATGTCGACACAATATGACGTGTGAATCCCCGGTCGACTCTGTCAACGATTTCGCGCGCATGCAACTTATACAGACTGTTTACGGTGAAAGAGGTTTTAAAATTTTATTTTTACCAAAATGTGAAAGAAACTACTAGACAAAATTCGAAATTATGGGTTGCCTAATGATGCATATTGTTTGCTTTAGGCGCGTCAAGCGTTTGGATAGGATTTCGCGTGACCATCACGCATCTCCATCACACGTTACCAATATGCACTAATATTGTTAATTTTAGAGAATATTTACATTATCAATAGATATTAGATTCGTTTTCACACGATACATGCATTTACCAACCACAAATATAATAAAGTATGTCAGTTTGATATAATTTATTTTAAAATATTTCCAATATTGACTGACTTGTTTACTAGTGTGGGTTCGAATTGCAACGATACATATTTCCTAGTTTTAATTTTTTTCTGTCTGTTCTATTTTTCTTACGTTTTAAATTATTTTTAGATGACGCCAACGAACACGATGTTCTTAAAGCTGAAAGCACCGTTCTCTTCCACATACATAACGCAGCTACATTCAGCCACAATTCCATAAAAGAATACTTTGCGTCCTTAAAGAACACATTAAGGTCCCCCGAATTCGTACTGCACCGGTTCCAGTTGGCCTTATTATTCACATTATCGACAGAGTCTTCCCTAGAAGAAAAAGTATTCGATATTATAAAAAGTTCTATATCCCGTGCCTACCACGAGGAGCAAAAATGTAAAAATTCCTGTTGGTTTCAACAACTGATTCCTGCTACCTGCAACATCGAAGCTGTCTTCTAACAAGTTACAAATATCAGGTTTGTTATTGACAGTACAATACGAAATTATTGTCGTGTTTTCTCTCATTTGTAGTGTTCAAGATAGATATATGGTTGTCGAAGGGCTTGTAAATTTTGCCTTTGTCTTATTGGGTACTGGATCGGCCCTATTCAGGGATCCTATTGCTGAAAAACAGTGGACTTTAGGAACGATGATCCTGTTGAAGATTATAAAGCGAAAAAGGGATATTGCGTCTACCATAACGCAGAAGTTATGCGAAAGGATTACAACGGGGCAAAATGTGCTTCAGTACATCGGTACGGAATTTGATTTCGTTTGGAACAGCTCAAATTGTAATTTCAAAAAAAATTCTGCAACTGGGCTGGGGATTTTATTATATTGATTTGCTTCATATTCGAAATGTATTAATCGCTTCATGCACACATTAATTTGTACTTCAGTACATAAGTTGGTTTCATTTGAAACAGCATTCTCTCACTATTTTAAGCTTGCTATATAATTAAAAGAACTGACCATTTTATTATTACGTCTAAATTCGAAATTATCACCCAGTAAAAATAAAAAAGTAAAAATTGAACTCGAAAGTGGAGGTTTAAAGTTGACATTTATGGTTTAATCTGGGGATTTATAATTTTTTGCAAAATTTCGATTCTGATTTAAAAAAATAGTAATTAATTTCTTAATTATTTCTAGAAATGTTGTCTTTTTTTCTCGTAAACTCAACGTTAATTTCAAAATGTTGGTTTTGACCTCAGAATTTCGATGTTAATCATGCAGTTATCTTTTTTTTTAAGTACTTGGTTTAGGCGTCAAAATTTCGAGTTTAAACAGTGTTAGATTTTTCTTCCAAAACGGAATTGGAAATGCAATCTAGACTAAAAATTCCTGGGAATGGCCACAGTTTCTCTATGGACCAATAGGTGGTAGTACTAAGAGTCGCACGCTTGACGTCCGTGAGTTCTTTAGTACTTACTTCTCGGAATATTTATTAGCATTTGAGTTGGATATACCAAACTGACGAGATCTAACAGGATCGAAACCGGTCTTTAGTTTCCAAACTTCGAATCTAATAAATGTTCAAACCTTTTGGTCTGTGCATTAGAATCCTCGTCTTCTGGGAACTTTTCTAGAGAGCAACCGTTTCGCTAGGTGGCAGTGTTTCACTTCACTTCAATCCAATAAACGTTCAAACATATTGGTCTGTGCATTAGGAATTGGAAATGTTTAGGTATTTTTTTAAATTTCGAATTTGGATGCAGCATATCAAATAAATCTCCAAAAAGTGTAATATTTTCATGGAATTTTTAATCTTATGATGTCAATGAATTGTAAACTTTTTTCTCAACATTTCGAGTTTATAGTTAGCATATTTAATGGTTATGGTCGTGTTCCTGAGTTTTAACTTCGATAAATTGTCTTTTTCTCAAAATTTCATCTCTTAACTTCACAAATTATTTTTAAATTATTATTCATTCGAGTTCAGTTTGAAATTTTTTATTTTTATTATTATTTATTATTATTAACTGCTTAATGCACACTTTCATTTGTACTTCAGTACATAAGTTGGTTTCATTTGAAACAGCATTCTCTCGTTATTTTAAGCTTGCTATATAATTAAAAGAACTGACCACTTTGTTATTATATCTGAATTCGAAATTATGACCCAGAAAAAATTAAAAAAGCAAAAATTGAACTCGAAAGTGGAGGTTTAAAGTTGACATGCTGAGCATTTTATTATATTGATTTGTTTCCTACTCGTAATGAAACGTTGTATTAACCAATTAATGCACACATTAACTTGGAATTTTTTGTTAAAAAATGATCAGTTTATTTTCACTAATTTAATTTCATGAAAATATATTAACTAGTTTTTATCATGAATAAATTACAAAATATAGTACACAAACGGGCATATAAAATTTTGTTTACAAAGCAATATGTTCGCTTGTATGAGATGAGAGCATATTCAAAATTTGCTAGAAAGGAGGCACAAGTTAGTGCATTAAGTGGTTAAAGTACTTTTGTAGGTAAAATAATAAAAAAAGTATTATGTTGATAAAGTAAATAAAGATTTATCCATAAAGGCATTTGATGTTTATTAAAAATAAAAGTTACTAAATAATGTTTAATCTATCACCTTTAGAGAGCATCTCTCCAAAAATGCTAACGTGACTATCGAAAGAGCAGTATTTGTTGTGTTTTTTAATCTGTCTTGGTTTCAGGGAACAAGAAGTTGTATTTCAATTTTTCGACTATTCAAAATGTCGATCGACATACTTTATTTAATTTCGATTTTTATTTTTGAAATTTTGACATTTAAAAAAAAATTCCCAAAATTTCTACTGAGATAACAAGCCTTGTATAGACGAATATATACAAGTTTATTACGATGCAATTGAAATCTAATTTCATTAGAATCTAATGGAAACTAGATTGCAATTGCAAAGTTCACGTAGATGAGGCAAAGCTTGTATCACGGGTTGCATCGCAACACCCACAGATGCAAACGTCCTCGGCGTGACCTTCCTTTCATCTAGTTTTGACAAATGACCAATTAAATGTTCTGTAATTAAACAGTTAAACGTGCTTAAAATTAAAAATATGTACAACCGCAACCATAGACTAGTTTCGACCTTCCTTGGCCTCATCAGCATGGTACAGTGGTTGTATACACTTCCAATTTAAAGCCGTTAGTCAATCGTATAAGTATCCAAGAAAGCAAACCTCCATTGGGTGACTTTTAACTGTTTATTACGCAAACATTTTCGCTACATGCTAATTGAAGCATTACTCTCTGCTGAGATAATAAGCCTTGTATATACGAATATATACAAGTTTATTACGATGCAATTGAAATCTAATTTCATTAGAATCTAATGAAAATTAGACTGCAATTGCAAAGTTCACGTAGATGAGGCAAAGCTTGTATCAGGGGTTGCATCTCAACATCCATAGATACAAACGCCCTTGGCGTGACTTGACTTTCATCTAGTTTTGACAAATGACCAATTAAATGTTCTATAATTAAACAGTTAAACGTGTTTAAAATTGAAAATATGATTATGGTTGCGGTTGTACATATTTTCAATTTTAACCACGTTTTTAACTGTTTAATTATAGAACATTTGTCATTACTAAATAATGTTTAAGTTATCACCTTTAGAGAGTATCTCTCCGAAAATGCTAGCGTGACTGTCGAAACTTGTTAGAGCAACATTTCTTGTGTTTCTTAATCTGTCTTGGTTTCAGGGAACAAGATTTGTATTTCAATTTTTCGACTTTATTCAAAATGTCGATCGACATACTTTAATTTCGATTTTTATTTTTGAAATTTTGACATTTAAAAAAAAAATTTTCCCCAAAATTTCTAATCAAACTATTCGACTTAATTTTAGCTTTGATTTTCTTCAAACGTTTCAACTTCTGATAATTTTGGGTTTTTTTCAATTCAAAAATTTCCACTTTTTTGAAAAGTTGATTGGAAATATTTCAGTTTTTTTTAATCTCGATATTTTTTAAAAATTTTGACCTGAATGGTTTAAGATCGTTTTTCAAAATATAAACTTTTTTGTAAAACATAGTTTTTTGGAAATTTTGCCATTTTTTTTACATATTCTAGGTTTTAAAAACGTTGACGCTCTTTTCAAAATTTTAGTTGGAGATTTTAACTTTCTGTAAAAATTTTTAACATCATCAAAATTTCCATTTTAAAATTTTAAACGTATTCAAAGTTTTTGTTTTGGAAAATTTTGATTTTAAAATTTTAGACCTATTCATAGTTTAACATTTATTGAAAGTTTCGACATTTCAAACTTCAACGATTACAAAATCGAATTTAATTGAAAATTTCAACTCTAAAATTTCAAATTATTTTAAACATTTGGAATAATTCGAAAAATTTGTCTTAGTTTCTTTTCAATTTTATAGACAATTTCGTTTTTTTTTTAATTTCAATATTTTGGCATTTTCCAAAATTTCAGCTAATTTTGATCAAGGTTAAAGACTTTTTTTTAAACTACGGCTCTTTTTAAACCTTTGGCTTTTTTAAAATTGGATATTTTTTCAACATTTCGACTTTATTGAAAATTTTAAACTTTTTGACAATTTTAATTTTCAGAAATTTCATTAAAATGATCAAGTGAGTTACATCCTTGAATCCACCCAGTAACTACGCAGCAATGCTGATCTTGAAGACGCACACCTGCATTGAACGTCAGCATCCGAAACCTATAAAAGAAGACGACGACTTTCCTTCCCTTGAAGATTGTGTTATGAATATTAGAGCAGTGGAGTAGTAGTAGTAGAGTAGTAATAATCACCGTTAGTGTTGAGTTAATAAATGTAGAAAAGACAATAATAATACAATCCAATAAAGTCTTCAGGCGCTTGTGAAGTGTTTCCGTAAGTTTTTAAAAACCCTTTTTCTCGGCTACGAACGAAAGCTAGTGAAACAAAAACACAAAAAAGTAATAACGTTTAGTAGTAAAACACACAATAATAGTAATATAAACATAATTTACTAGCAACAAAGCTAGAGGCTGTTATTTTTATGAAGTAACTAACCATTAAAAAGACTTAATAATTAACAAAAAGCAAATATAAATAGTAGACACTATGTGCTTCTAGATTTCTTTGTAGGTGGTGGCGTACTGTCGACCAAATCCTCGCTTTGCACCTGGCTCTCCCTCTGCATGGTGCTGTTATGTTCGCTTGCGTTAGATTCATTCAACGTATCATTTACATCGCCCGCTTGCTCTAAAACCTCTTTCAAATGCAATATTCGAAAATCCCGCACTGTTCCCTGTCCCACGTGCCTCGCCAAATCGATTTTCGTCTTATTCGACAACTGTATAACAGTTTTACTAAATTGTTCCATTTCGTACACCACTTTCGGTATCAGGCGCGTCTCCTTGAGCACTTTTGATTTCAAACTTGTAGAATTCACCGGTTTTTTCTTCGACTGCGTATTGGCCGCTTCCTTCTGACTCTCTTCTATGTAGAGAATGAGACGGTAGACCACATTCGAGAGATTCTTGCCACCAACTTTGACCAGACTTTCGAATCTGCAACATGCTCCAAATGAAACGAAAAATTTAGATTTCGTAAATTGGTTGACTGCAATTCCTGAATTTTATTAAAATATCGACTTCTTATAGTAATTTGGACTTTTTTTCAAAACTGCAACTCTCCCAAATTTTTAATTTTTCTAAAAATTTCGTCTCTTAAAAGTTTCGAATTTTCCAAAGAAATACTTTCCCGAAAATGGTAATTTTTTTGGAAATTTCGACTTTTTTAGATTTTTTCGAAATGTCGGTTCTTGAAATTTTCTTTTGTATTCTCTTTCGCCTCTTACAAGTTTCGAATTTTCCAAAAAAACTACTTCCCCGAAAATGGTAATTTTTTTGGAAATTTCGACTTCTTTCAGATTTTTTTTGAAAGGTCGGTTCTTAAAATTTTTTTTGCATTCTCTTTCAACAGAAAAATGCAATTTTCTTTAACAAGAAAAATGACTTATTTATTCTGTTGTATGTAAACCTATTTAAACAAATGAGACTTTAACTCACCTAGCTCCTTGAAAAACGGGATTTATTTTTGAGGATCGTATTAAAAAATATCTTGTCAAGTTGGTCAGCGTTGTGTACAAATGTGCAATATTCTTTAAAACCGATTCACTCATATTTCCTGGTTGAAGGGCAATATTACTTAGTTTTGTTATTATCGATAGCACAAAGCACAGCTGACAAGTTATTCCTCTTTCCTTGCTTTTGAGGTACTCTCTTCCTGAAAAATCAACATGTATTGCATCGACTAAAGATTCTTGTTCACAATTTGTCACAACTTGTATGTGATTGATTTAAAAACCGTTGTTGTATTATAAACGATATACTCTGATTAAATAGATTCAGATTCTGATTAAATAGATTCAGATTCTGATTAAATAGATTCAGATTCTGATTAAATGTATTCAGATTCTGATTAAATAGATTCAGATTCTGATTAAACAGATTCAGATTCTGATGATTAAACGGATTCAGAATAGATTTTGATTAAACGGATTCAGAATAGATTCTGATTAAATAGATTCAGAACAGATTGTATGCAAATAGACAATTTGGACTATACTCATGCAGCCCTCTAGGCGTGTACAGTTGCATATACCAAATTGAAGAGATATAACAAGATCGAAACCATTCTTTAGTTTCCAAACTTCGAATCTAATAAATGTTCAAACCTATTGGTCCTGTGCTTTAGAATCAGAATGGATTGTTTATAATACTACATTCATTATACGAAAATATACCCACTTCTTTCGATTTTTTCGTCCCCTGGATACGAAATCATATTAAACTCTGCTCGTATTCGTGAAATCAACCAATCAGCGTCCTCTAGGATATTCTTAACACATCTACACAGACTTAAAAGTATATTAGGGGCAGATAACTCGTTGACAATTTTAATTCGTTCGCATCTGCTATCTTCCTGCATTAAACAGAAGTATTAATTAATTTTCGAGTTGCAATTTAACACAAAACAACATACCTCACTTATAACACCAAGAACATCCGCTGTTGCTTGTGCTAAGTTTTCCAATAATGTCAAGCTCACCTTATACTTAATATGAGTGTCACATAAAAGATCCATAAAGAGGGTTACGGTTTGACGACTGGTTAGAGTGTGGTCAATTGCGAAATTCTTTAGCCAATCGTAAAACTAAAAGTAATAAAACCAAATTAATTACACAATTATATACAATAAAATTATTTGATCACCAACTGAAGAGCTTTAGAGGGATAGTTTTACGGCTGAGAGCTCTGTCCCACTAAATTGGTAACATAATTTACTAGTCGATTCCTGCAATCGTTCTCCAAATGCTTAGAGATAGAGAACTAAAGGAAAGCGAGGCAATTTTCTATTTTCTACTTATTATAATAAATATTGCAGTTTTGGGAAAACTTTTGTACAAAATATCAACTATTTAAGCTTAAAGTCAAAATGTTTTAAATAAAATGGAAATTTGATAACGAAGGCTTCCACAGCCAGAGTCAGTACAGAATATACTTCTTCCGGGATTGGACCGTGTCAAAGAACTACTAAAAGTGTTCGACGTTTCTGCCCACCATCGTAGGGGGCTTCTTCAGGAACAAAGAAAATAAAAAATAAAGGAAAATATAAGGGAATATGCAAAAATAAGAGAATGAATGAAATTGGCCTTTTCATTTTTGCATATTCCCTTATATTTCTCTTTTTTATTTTCTTTGTTCCTGAAGAAGCCCCCTACGAAGGTGGGCGAAACGTCGAACACTTTTAGTAATTCTTTGACACGGTCCAATCCCGGAAGAAGTAAATCCAAAATGGAATTTTCAGAATTTTGATACATAAATTGAGAATTTCGGCCACTTTCCCAAAAAGGGCAGTTTTTAAAATGTCGGAATTTATAAAGAAAAATCGAACTTTTTGATAAAGATCGAACTCCTGAAAAGTCGAATTTACTAAATCGAATTTTGAAAAAAATCGAATTTTCAAAAAAAGTAGAATTTTGGAAAAAACCGAATTTTCAAAAAAGTCGAATTTTCGAAAAAGTCGAATTTTCAAAAAGGTCGAATTTTGAAAAAGTCAAATTTTTAAAAAAGTCGAATTTTGAAAAAATCGAATTTTCAAAAAAGTCGAATTTGGAAAAAGTAGAAATTTTCCAAAGTAGTCGACATTTTCATAAGTCGCTTAAAGAAAATGAAAATTTCGACTTTTTTTCCCAATTTGAAGATTTTTTTTTTGTAAATTGCGTTACATTTTTTTTCCAAAATGGAATTTTCAGAATTTTGATACATAAATTGAGAATTTCGGCCACTTTCCCAAAAAAGGCAGTTTTTAAAATGTCGGCATTTATAAAGAAAAATCGAACTTTTTGATAAAGGTCGAACTCTTCAAAAGTCGAATTTATAAAAAAGTCGAATTTTGAAAAAAGTCGAATTTACAAAAAAGTCGAATTTTGAAAAAAGTCGAATTTACAAAAAAGTCGAATTTTGAAAAAGGTCGAACTCTTTAAAAGTCGAATTTACAAAAAAATCGAATTTTGAAAAAAGTTGGATTTTCAAAAGTCGAATTTTGAAAAAAGTCGAATTTTCGAAAGTCGAATTTTGAAAAAGGTCGAATTTTCAAAAAAGTCGAATTTCGAAAAAAGTCGAAATTTTCCAAAATAATCGACATTTTCATAAATCGCTTAAAGAAAATGAAAATTTCGACTTTTTCCTCAATTTTAAGATTTTTTTTTTGTAAATTGCGTTTCATTTTTTTTTCAACCATTCATAACAACAAATTAATAAGAAAGTGTAAAAGTGCAACAAACTTTTATTGATAAATCGCTGCTTTTAGCCGGTATTTGATTGGACAACACCAAAAGCGTGTTTAACGCCATCGACTGAATTTTCTTAAATTCGGCAACATCAACGTCCTCTTCATCGCTTTCAAAAAGCTTCTGATACACTTCAATGACGGCGCTTAAATTGATCAGGAAATCGTTTTCGTCACTTTCTGAAAATAAATTTTATTCATCAGAGCAACGATGAATCTTTTTGGCTTTCACGTGCATTTAACATATAATTCTTATTAACTATATATATATATATATATATATATATATATATATATATATATATATATATATATATATATATATTAATTATATATAACATATAATTCTTATTAACTACTCTCAAAGGCATGTCGAGCCACACTTGACTTTTCAGGGGTACAGGTTCTGTATTTCAATTTTTGAACGATGAGTCTAAATTACCAATTAAATATAGCAATTACTTCATGTAGCAATTACGCCAAATCAAAATTAGTCAGGATTTAGCTGGCGCCAGCTGCTTACCCAATTTCTTCAAAAATGATGCAAAATTCGCCTTGAATTGTCCACTGATATTAGTTAAAATAGAATGGAAACAGTCGAGCGCCAATAGAGCAGTTTCGCAGTCGAAATCCGTGAATTCTTTAAGTCGTTTTATACAGCGATTATAAATAAGGTCTGCCATTTCCACCAAATATCCATAAGTTAGTTTCGAGCTTTCGCTATCTACATTTCGTTTATGTTTGACGTTATTAACCAAATATATAGCGCACTGCATGATGTGCTGATGGATTTCCTTTTTGGGCTTCAATATATTGGCATCTTGAGCCGAAGCCCAATTGACCTCGGACCTTCAAAAACAACTATTACTTTAAATTGTTGATATTTATAAAATCCTTACTCGTGCAATAATGTAAGTGTTTTAATTACAACCGGAAAATTTAATATCGTTTCTGGTGCCTTAAACGTCCTTATACTTTTCTGTGCGCTCAATTTACTGTTAGATTGGGTAGTTCTATTTCCATCCGCATCCTTCTTCTTGGACTCGCCCTTTTTTGGTTTGGAGAGATTCTAAAAACAAAGTTATCAGCTTAGAAATCAAATCGAATTACTTTTCGTTTTTTCACCAAAAAGTAAGTTTTTTCACCAAAAAGTGAGTTTTTTCACCAAAAAGTGACTTTTTTCCCTAATATTCAACTTTTTAAAAAAATTTTGAAAATGCCGACTTTTTTGTGAAAATTCTGACATTTTAAAATTTAATTATTTTCTTTTTTGGTGGAACGGACTAGTCCTTGGTTATTGTCAAAAATTTACAAATCTTGTTACTTGAAACCAAGAAAGATTAAAAAACACAGAGCAACTTCTGTTGTGAATTTAAACTTTCTTGGTTCAGGGAACAAGATTTGTATTTCAATTTTTTAACTATTTTTGATTATTTTTTTTTTATTTGTTTAATTGTCGATGTGGTAAACGGGTAAAACCTTCTTTGAAGATCATAGCTTGGCGAAACGCGTTAGAGGAACTGTTGTTATTTTTTAATCTTTCTCGGCTTCGGGAGACATGTATTTCAATATTTTGAAAATAACTGAGGCCAAAAATTGAAATACAGAACTTATCTCCTGGAACTAAAAAAGATTAAAAAACACAACAAAGGTTGCTCTGACGCGTTTCGGCAGCCTGTCATCTTTAGAGAGAAACTACAGAAAAAAAAACAAACAACTCGTTTCCAGAGATCATAAAATTATTCCTTATGGGGTAGACTCATTGGTCAAAAACTTGTTTATTAATTTTATTTAACATTATTTATCATACAATTATTACCTTAGAGAAATGCAGTAAACGGTGATATGCCAGATACAAGCCATTGATTTGTTGAGCATGATTCTTCGAGTCTGATCGCCACGAAAATATTTTATATCCTATTAAAGCTTCGTAAACCAAAATTGCTTCTTTTAATACATGCACCTTATGTTGGGATTCCGGAAGAGTATCTAATAAGTCAGTACCATCGTCCTAAAATTAATGAATGCAGTCGATAAATTTAATTTAATTCTAATCCAATTTTTTTCTCATTAACTGAAAATGAAATATCGCATTCCTTACAAGTTCAAAATGGATCAGTTCACAATTTATCATTCTATCACAGACAGACTCCAGTATATCGATAAGTTTCATTACTATGGAATTCTCCGGGTCGATTTCGAATGATTGTGAAACTAATAAACCAATTGTGAAAATCAGTTTTCCAATTGGTTCCTAAAACATACTAGACTTAATTTACTACGACAGCTATATTAATAAAATTTACTTGCAATACAACATCTACGTGCTTTGTGTGTGTTATTATCCCAAATTTTAGAGGAGGTAATTTGTCTTCATCCATGACGCAATAGGCTGCGAAATGCAACCAGAAAGTACGTAAAACTGGTATGGCCAACTCGGGTTTTAGAACGACGGCATCAAAGACCCCTGCAAAGCAATAATCGTTATTAATACCAGAAGTACACACCTCCCGACATAATTTGAAGTTGAATTTTCTACAATTTAATTTCAAAATGAAGCGTCTAATGTTATCAAATTTCTTTCACAAAATTGTGGCTTTAATCTGTAAATTTTTCTCAATATTCGAATTTGTGTTGACACATTAAGAAAAAATAGTTCAAATTTTACATGAAAAGACATTTAAAACACTTGAATAGTTTTATTTTACAAATCTCCACTTTTTTCTAAAATAGTTGCTTAAATTTCGAGGCTTCAAATTCCCCAATTTCTTTTCTTAAAATTACAGCTTTACAATTTTTCGACTTTCAGGGGTTTATTTTCTTCAAAAATCCGAAGTTTTTAAAATTTTGGTGGAACGAACTGGATCTTGGTTACCTTCAAAAATTGATATACAAATCTTGTCCCCTGAAACCAAAAAAATAGAACAACTGTTGTTGTGTTTTTTAATCTTTTTTTGATTTCAAGCGACAAGATTTGTATATCAAATTTTGAAGTTCCAAATTTTTTATTTTCTTAAAACTTTGACTAAATTCTAATGCACAGACCAATAGGTTTGAACATTCATCAGATTCAAAGTTTAAAAACCAAATACTGGTTTCGATCTTGTTAGTTCTCGTCAGTTTGGTATATCCAACTAAGAATGAAACATCGTACAAAAAAATATCGATATTTGAACATCGATATTTTTTTAATGAACCAACGATGTCTCAAACATCGGTTTTAGGTAACGATGCCGATGTTTTTTAAATATTTAATTGCGGGTTTAAGAAGTCAAAATTAGGAAGGTGTAAAAAAGACATCAATTTAAAGAGAATATTTTTAAAAATTTTGAGTTTAACGCTAAAATTTCAACTCGTTTCTCGACATTTCGAGAATAAAATTGGAATTTCAACTTTAATTTAGACTTTTTTTTCGAAAATGCAACTTCTTTTTCAAAATGTTGCCCTTCATTTCGAAATTTGAACTTTTTTCAAGAAATTCTGACATTAACTTCAAAATTTCGACTTTATAATATCGAAATTTCTACTGTGGGTTAACTCAAAGGTTAGGTTTCTTGAAATTTTGAGAAATAAAGTGAAAATTTCGACGACAATCTTAAAATGTCGAGAGAAAAACTCGAAATTTTACTTTTAAACCGTAAGTATCTATAACATTTTTTCGTTTTAATTGCCTAACTTTTTTAATTATTTGTTATCAAGTAACAATTATTTTCCTTCCGAGTCTAAACCTATATTTTTTTCTATTTATTTTTTCCTCCAAAGTTGGACTTAAATTCCAAATTTATGTTTTTTGAAGTAAAGATTAAGTTTGCAGATTAAAATTTAAGGAGACATTTCGAGATTACAGTCCAACCTAGGAGAAAAACGTCAACATTAAAAAGTCAAAATTTAAAAAAATTTCACCTAAATCTCAGATATTTATAAAGCATAAAAATTGAAGATAACTAAAAAGCTAAAATTTATAAAAATAAAAGAATTGTAACAATGTCAACATTTTTAAAAAAACCAAAATTTTGGAAACAAAATTAAAATTTTGAGAAACTTCGAAAATTTTATAAAAAGACTAAATTTTGAAAAATGTTAAAATTTTTATAAAATTCTTTTAAGAAATGTCAGGCAAAATTTTGTAAAAAAGCCAAATTGTTTGAAAGCCGGCATTTTCAAAAAAAGGGCGAAATTTTGATAAAATATCGAATTTTGAAAATTCTGTCAAAAGGATTTAAAATTTTTAAATTTTATGAATTTCCTTCGTTACCATATTTATGAATTTTGACTAATAAAATGTTAATTCAAAATTAGGTTAAAATTTTAACATTTTCCAAAATTTGGACTTTTCAAAAATTTGTTTTTTTTTAAATTTCTTTTCTAAAAATTTCGAACTTCCAAAAAAGTCGAAATTTTAACTGACGAATTATGGATTAAAATATTAATACTCGAAATTCATAAAATATAAAAATTTTCAATGAGATTTCCAAAAATGTGGAAATTCTTAAAAAAGTCGATATTTTACAAAGAGTTGCAATTTTGAGAAATATTAAAAAAAAATATCTTGTTTTGAAGAAAATTCAATAGATCGAAATTTTCAAAAAAAAAGACGAAATTTTTGGAAGTCGTACTAATTTAATTTCAAAATTATGATTTTGAACAAAGTAGAGATTTTCAAAACAGGTCGAAATGTTAAAAAATAGTGAAAATTTCAAAAAGGACATCTTCGAAATCTTCAGTAAGTTTTGAAATTTGAAAAAATTAGGATATATTAAAATGTTGAAACATTCAAAAATAAAATTTTAAAAAATTAAAGCCCAAAATTTTAAATTCTTTATAAAAATTTAAATTTTCTAAAAAAATTTAAATTTTCTAAAAAAATTTAAATTTTCTAAAAAAATTCAAAATTTTCAATAAAAAAGGTCGAAATTTTGATTTAAAATTTTCAAATTTTATGAATTTTGACTAATAAAATGTTAATTCAAAATTCGGTTAAAATTTTAACATTTTCCAAAATTTCGACTTTTCAAAAATTTGATTTTTTTAAAATTTCTTTTCTAAAAATTTCGAACTTTCGAAAAAGTCGAAATTTAAACTGACGAATTTCGGATTAAAATATTATATATATATAATCAATTCCCTTATACCGTAAGGTGTCGGGATTGGTATTCTCTATTTTATTCACAAAATTTTTTCCATTCCTTTTTGTTTAGCGCTAAAATTTTTGCTTCGTTTAGGTTTAATTGTCTCTTTCGGATTAATTTATCAATGATGTCATCCCATCTTTCTTTAGGTCTGCCTCTACGTCTCCGGTCCGATGTTCTCGCTTCCCATATTTTCTTTACTTGCATGTTATCTTTCATCCTTTGTATATGTCCCCACCAACCTAATTGTTTTTCTTCGACAATTTCTAATACAGGCTTAGCATCCAGTTCTTCCCTCACTTTTTGATTTCTTATTCTATCTCTTCTACTTATTCCCTTTATCGCTCTTAAGAACTTCATCTCGACTGCTTGTATCCGGCTTTTCATTCTCTCCGTTAAAACCCAGGTTTCACTTCCAAATAGTAGTATCGGCTGGAAGATAGTCTTGTATACCAACATTTTCGTATTTTTGGATATTTCTTTCTTCTTGACTATGGTTGCACACATACTGTAATATGCTTTAAGTGCTTTCTCTATTCGTTCATTGATGTCCCTATCCTGATTTCCTTTATTATCTATTATTACTCCTAAATATTTGAATTCCTTGACCTGCTGTATATCCTTATTTTCCAATCGTATATTTATTATTTTATTTTCATCTTCTGTTATCGCCATTACTTTTGTTTTATTGACATTTATTTTCATTTGCTTAGATTCTAGAGCATCTTTCCATATTTCTAAGTTAGTTTGTAGGTCTTCGGGTGAATTGGCCACTATTACTATATCATCTGCAAATGCACATTCTTTTATACAGACTTTTTGTAGATTGTAGTATCCTACTTGTAGGCCTGTTGTTTTCGTACATGTTTGTTTGAGTATGTCATCTATCAGGATAATGAATAGTAATGGGCTAAGTACTCCTCCCTGTCGTAAACCATCTCTTGTGTAGAAAGTAGAAGACTGCATATTTCGCGTTCTGACGTAATTTGCATTTTCCTCATATATGCTTTTTATTCCAGCAATTAATTTTCGGCCGACTCCTCGTTGTTCCAAACTTATCCATATTTCTTTTCTGGGTGCTCTGTCGAAAGCCTTTTCAAGATCAATGAACGCTAGATATGCCTCTCTCCGTTGTCTTAATATTTTATCCGTAAGTTGTTTCATCCTGAATATATGGTCCTGTATACTATGGCCTCTTCTAAATCCACTTTGGGATACACTTAATTGCGTTTCTATGACTAAACGGAGCCTGTTTGCTAACACCCTTTCATATATCTTTGCTACCGTGCTCAATAAAGTTATACCTCGATAATTTTGGCATTGTTTTCTATCTCCCTTTTTATATATGGGCATAATAACACCTATTCCCCAATCTTTAGGTATGTTTCCTTTTATCCATGCCTTATTACAAATGTTGTACAAGAGTTTTACACCTTTCTTTCCCATGTGTTTAATCATATCTGGTGTTATTCCATCATGTCCGGGTGCTTTTCCACATTTTGTTGCCTTGATTGCTTCTTCAACTTCCTCTATCGTAAGTACTTCAATTTCTTCATCTGCTATTGTGTCATTTGTTGTTACTTCTTTGCCTTCTTGTGACTCTGTTTCCAGTGGATTTAATAGTTCGTAAAAGTATTCTTTCCATCTGTTCATAATTAAATTCTCATCTTTTAGCAACGCGTCTTCTTTGCTTGTTATAGTCGTCAATTTCTTTTCTTTTCCTTTTCTTATTGTCTTCACTGCTTTATAAAATAGCTTGCGATCTCCTTTGTTTGTCTCCTCCATTTTTTTCCCAAAACATTCCCATGCCTTCTGTTTAGCTTCCAAAACCATTTTTTTTACTTTGGTTCTTCTCTCCTTATACAAAGTGTATTTTTGTGCGGTGTTATTATTTAAGTACTCTTTCCACGCTTGTTTTTTTAATTTAACTTCTTTTTTGATTTCATCGTTCCACCAGGCAGTTAACTTTTTATTGGCGTTGGTTGTAATCGTGCCACATGCTTGTTTAGCTGCTTCTATTACTACCTCCTTAAATATTTGCCATATGTCTTCAATATCTTTTTGTTCAATCTCCTTTTCTATATTACTTATTTTTTCCTCAAGAATTTGGTGATAACTGTTTGCTATATCTTTTTCTCTTAATCTGTATGTTTTAATATTTTCTTTTTTTACTGGTGCAGTTTCGTGTCGTTCGTTGTCACTCCTACACCTCTTCTTTTTCCTAATTTTTGCTACAACCAGGTAATGATCACTAAATATTTCCGCACTTCTTTTGACTCTTACATCCGTGATCGATTTCCTATTATTTCTTTGCACAAGTACGTAGTCAATTATGGATCTTTCTTTTCTGTTTTCCGCTATTCTTGTAAATTTATGTATATCCTGGTGTTCATAAAACGTATTTGTTATTATGAGATCGTTCAATATGCAATATTCTATCATTCTTAACCCATTGTTGTTTATTTTTGTTTCCCCACAGTTTCCAATCACATTTACATTTCTATTCTCTCTTTTACCCACCCTACTGTTAAAATCTCCCATTACGATAATTTTATCTTTACCTGTCTCTGTGGCCAATGTTAGTTCCTCCCAGAATTGATCTTTATTACTCGCTAAATCATCTTCATTTGGTCCATACACTATTATTATGCATATTCGTTCCCCATATATATCATCAAATTCTATTTTTAGTATTCTTTCAGAAATGCCTTCCCAATTTAGTATATTATCAACTAATCCTTTCTCTATTATGCACCCAACCCCTGCCGCAGCATGTTTAAAATATTAATAGTCGAAATTCACAAAATATAAAAATTTTCAATAAGATTTCCAAAAATGTGGAAATTCTAAAATATTCCATATTTTACAAAGAGTTGCAATTTTGAGAAATATTAAAAAAAATATCTTGTTTTGAAGAAAATTCAGAAGATCGAAATTTTCAAAAAAAAAGACGAATTTTTGGAAGTCGTACTAATTTTATTTCAAAATTATAATTTTGAACAAAGTAGAGATTTTCAAAACAGGTCGAAATGTTGAAAAATAGTCAAAATTTCAAAAAGAACAAAATTTTGAAACAGTTTAATTTTTTAAGAAAACCGGAAAATTTCAAAATTTGCTGAAATGTTCAAGAAAAATTAAAATTTCTTTTATTAAAAAATGAAATTTTGAAAAAGGCTAAAATGTTTGTAGAGTCGTGCTAGTTTAATTAGAAAAATGTAACTTTGAAAGTCAGGATTTTCAAAAAAAAAAAAATCGAAATTTTCAAAACCAGCCAAAAATTTTAAAAGCAAGTGCATTTTTTAAAGAGTTTTGTGTTTTAAGAAAATTTGAATTAAAAGTTTGCAAATAGTCAAAATTTCAAAAAAAAATAATCGACCATTTAGTAAATTCCGAAATTTTCAAAAAAAAATTCGAAATTTTTGATCAAAAATCGAAATCTTCAATAAGCTTTGAAATTTTAAAAAATTAGGATATTTTTAAAATGTTGAAACATTCAAAAATAAAATTTAAATGAAATTAAAGCCCAAAATTTTAAATTCTTTATAAAAATTTAAATTCTTTATAAAAATTTAAATTTTCTAAAAAAATTCAAAGTTTTCAATGAAAAAGGTCGAAATTTTGAACAAGTTCAAAATTTTCAAAAAAGTCGGACTAGAATTTGTTAAAATGGCAAATTTAAAACAAAATCGGAATTTAAAAAAAGCGAAGTGTTGAGGAAATATCGAGTTTTGAAAATCTTTGACGGATTCAAAATATTTAAAAGAATTCGAAATTTTTAAAAAACAAAATTTTTAAAAAACAAAATTTTTAAAACAAAATTTTTAAAAAACAATATTTTTAAAAAACAAAATTTTTAAAAAACAAAATTTTGAAAACATTCAAAATTTTCGAAAAAACTGAAATTTTGAAAGCAGACGAATTTTGAGAAAATAATCGAAATTTTGAAAAATATCGACATTTTCATAAAAAGTTAAAATTTTCAGTAAACAGTTAAAATTTATAAAAAATTTGATATTTTGAAATATTCGAATTTTGTAAAAAAGTTTTTAAAACCGAAGATTTAACAATTAAAATAATACTCCAATTTTGAGAAAAAAATTCAACTTTCAAGAGAAACCTAACATTTATAAAAGTAAAATTTGAAAATTTGGTGTAATACAAAATTTTAGGAAAAAATTCTTGATTGAGAATCTGAAATTACAAAAATATGCAATTTTCAAGTAAAGCACGTATTCAGAATTTTTACTTAAAAATTGACGACGAAAATTCGGGCCGAATTTTTGAGAATTTTATATCGGTTTTTTTTTGAAAATTTTTAGTTTCGACCAAAAATTGGTCTATTTCTTAAATCGTTTATCATTTTTCTAAAATTTTGACTTTGTTCTAAAGGTTTTGAATGAAAATACAAAATAAAAAAGTGTAAAAAAGTTGTCTTAAATCCGTACAGCACCCAAATCAGGAAGATATCTTAAAGATATCTTTAAGAGACAGAAATTTTAACATTTAGGTCTATTGGTCTATTTCTTAAATCGTTTATCATTTTTCTGAAAATTTTGACTTTATTCTAAAGGTTTTGAATGAAAATACAAAATAAAAAAGTTTAAAAAAGTTGTCTTAAACCCGTACAGCACCCAAATCAGAAAGATATTTTAAAGATATCATGTTGGAGATATCTTTAAGAGGCACAGAAATTTTAACATTTAGGTCTATTGGTCTATTTCTTAAATCGTTTATCATTTTTCTGAAAATTTTGACTTTGTTCCAAAGGTTTTGAATGAAAATACAAAATAAAAAGGTGTAAAAAAGTTGTCTTAAACCCGTACAGCACCCAAATCAGAAAGATATCTTAAAGATATCATGTTGGAGATATTTTTAAGAAACATAGAAATTTTAACATTTAGGTCTATTGGTCTATTTCTTAAATCGTTTATCATTTTTCTGAAAATTTTGACTTTGTTCTAAAGATTTTGAATGAAAATACAAAATAAAAAAGTATAAAAAAAGTTGTCTGAAACCAGTACAGCACCCAAATCAGAAAGATATCTTAAAGATATCATGTTGGAGATATATTTAAAAGACACAGAAATTTTAACATTTAGGTCTATTGGTCTATTTCTTTAATCGTTTATCATTTTTCTGAAAATTTTGACTTTATTCTAAAAGTTTTGAATGAAAATACAAAATAAAAAAGTGTAAAAAAGTTGTCTTAAACCCGTACAGCACCCAAATCAGAAAGATGTCTTAAATATATCATGTTGGAGATATCTTTAAGAGGTACAGAAATTTTAACATTTAGATAACTTTTTTTAGTCGTCAGATTACTGACATCTAATAGATATCTATAAAATGTTTTTGATAGATGTCTTTAGGATAAGAAATCGTTATGTTAACATAATGTTAACTTTCTGACAATATTTCCCGATGTCAGACTCTAAAAAATGATGACTCTAAGAGCTCTTTAAGAGAGCTTATTCCCGAGCGGGAAAGAATTGAAAATTTGAAGTTTAAACTAGAAATTTTGATGAAGATAAGAACTTTGTTTCTGTCTGAAAATTTAAAATAACAAATACTAAATAAATAATAAATAATTGTGAATTTAAAATCGAAAGTTTAACAAATTCAGTTAATGTTTTCAAGTTTTCAAGGTTAAATACTCGAAAAACTTTTCTTAAAATTTTCATATTTCTTTCAAAATTTGGGTTTTTTAATAGGTTGCAAAATTAAATTACTTGAACTATGAATTTTCAAATAACTGCATTGTATACCTGCGGCATACAAATTTAACATTAATTTGTTAAAATATACACTGCTGCCACCGGGAGATAAGTTATAAAATTGTGTGGTCGTTTGCCCCATCAATTCTATGCAACAGAGCTACTTCTGATGCCATACATCGATTTTTCAAACATCGTTTATAAACTGAACGATGCATCGATATTTTTTATGCTTTGCCATATCGATGTTAATAAAAACATCGATGTTTTCAAAACATCGAACTATCGTTTGCATACCTATATCCAACTCGAATGCTGACAAATGTTTCGACAAGTAAGTACTAAAGAATTCACGGACGTCAAGCGTGTGACTTCTTAGTACTACCGTCACCTATTGGTCCATAGAGAAACTATGGCCTATGGTTAAAATATTCAAAATTCGATCCTGATATCTCAATTGAAAACTCATAATTTTATCATATTTAAACTTTTGAGATTAGAGTCGAAAAGTTGAAAAACTGGTAAAAGTAACGTTATTCGACTTTTGGCTAAATATCACCTTCGTAAAGCTGGTTTTTCACATCAGCTTGTTGCACAAAACACTGTTCCAGTATACCCAAAAGTTCCAGACACAAATCCTCATTACTTATTGGGTTCTGGGTGCACTGCACACTTCTATTTATCGATAATTGTGTAAAAAAAGAACGTCCCGAATGGAATGACCCTATCGAATTCGATTGGCTTAGAGCGGCCGTGTTTGAAATCTTTAAATTGGTCAGTAACTTTACGAACCCATAGACTGCCATTTGATTTATTTCCATGATGCTGAAAAACATTTTTAAGATCAACTGTGTACACAAATAAAAGTTACGTTGAAGCAAAAATTATACCTTAAATTGAGCGCTTTTCTCAGAAGTAGTATTAGGTGATCTCTGATTGTTGGAGATACTTTCACCAAAGGCATCAGGGCATCTAGGAGAAAATCGGCCATTGGACCAGGTATCTGCACCAGAGCTTCAACAAGCTCGATATTTACACTTTGGCATTCCAACATTAATAAGGTATAACTTCGAGAGAGCATATAAATACATTCTAAAAATCAGCAAAGGATATAAGATATAAATCAGGTACTGAAACTGTTGTACTATCGTTTAACGTTTTCGCTTTCTGAATTTCTAGTTAAAACTTGACAATTTTTTCTCCTAGAAGTTTGAAATTTGTAGCTTAATATAGAACTAACTAAATTAAAATGCGAATTCAGAAAACAACAGAATTTCGACCTTATTTGTAGCTTAATATAGAAATAATTAGATTAAAATGCGAATTCAGAAAAAAGTAGAATTTCGACCTTTTGTAACTACAACATTTTCCATTTTTTATTACAATTTTAACGGCTATATCCTACTAATTTTGACTTAAGATACGTTATTTGAAGAAAAAATAAAAAATTCCAAACTGAACTCGAATGAATAATAATTTCAAAATAATTTGTAAAATTAGAGATGAAATTTTGAGAAAAAGACACTTTATCGAAGTTAAAACTTAGGACCATGACCATAATCATTAAATATGCTAACTATAAACTCGAAATGTTGAGAAAAAAGTTTACAATTCATTGACATCGTAAGATTAAAATGTCCATGAAAATATTACACTTTTTGGAGATTTATTTGATATGCTGCATCCAAATTCGAAATTTAAAAAAATACCTAAACATTTCCAATTCCTAATGCACAGACCAATATGTTTGAACGTTTATTGGATTGAAGTGAAGTGAAACACTGCCACCTAGCGAAACGGTTGCTCTCTAGAAAAGTTCCCAGAAGACGAGGATTCTAATGCACAGACCAATAGGTTTGAACATCTATTAGATTCGAAGTTTGGAAATCAAAGACCGGTTTCGATCTTGTTAGATCTCGTCAGTTTGGTACATCCAACTCAAATGCTAATGAATGTTCCGAGACGTAAGTACTAAAGAATTCACGGACGTCAAGCGTGCGACTCTTAGTACTGCCACCTATTGGTCCATAGAGAAACTATGGCCATCGCCATGAATTTTTAGTCTAGGTTGCATTCTACTTGCATTTCCAATTCCGTTTTGGAAGAAAAATCTAACACTGTTTAAACTCGAAATTTTGACACTTAAACCAAGTTTTAAAAAAAAAAGATAACTGCATGATAAACGTTGAAATTCCGAGGTCAAAACCAACATTTTGAAATTAATGTTGGATTTACGAGAAAAAAGACAACATTTCTAGAAATAATTCAGAAATTAACTACTATTTTTTTAAATCAGAATCGAAATTTTGCAAATAATGATACATCCCCAGATTAAACCATAAATGTCAACCGTAAACTTCCACTTTCGAGATCAATTTTTTGCTTTTTTAATTTTTTTGGGTCATAATTTCGAATTCAGATATCAATATAATAAAATAGAACGTCACATTTTTTGTTTGTTCTTTTAATTACATAGTAAGCTTAAACTAATGAGAGAATGCAAGTAGTTGGCGATGGCCATAGTTTCTCTATGGACCAATAGGTGGTAGTACTAAGAGTCACTCGCTTGATGTTTTAGTACTTACTTGTCGGAACATTTGTTAGCATTCGAGTTGGATATACCAAACTGACGAGATCTTACAAGATCGAAACCGGTATTTGATTTCCAAACTTCGAATCTAATAAATGTTCAAACCTGTTGGTCTGGGCATAATAATGAGAGAATGCTGTTTCAAATGAAACCAACTTATGTACTGCAGTACAAATTAATGTGTGCATGAAGCGATTAATACATTTCGAATATGAAGCAAATCAATATAATAAAATCCCCAGCCCAGTTGCAGAATTTTTTTTGAAATTACAATTTGAGCTGTTCCAAACGAAATCAAATTCCGTACCGATGTACTGAAGCACATTTTGCCCCGTTGTAATCCTTTCGCATAACTTCTGCGTTATGGTAGACGCAATATCCCTTTTTCGTTTTATAATCTTCAACAGGATCATCGTTCCTAAAGTCCACTGTTTTTCAGCAATAGGATCCCTGAATAGGGCCGATCCAGTACCCAATAAGACAAAGGCAAAATTTACAAGCCCTTCGACAACCATATATCTATCTTGAACACTACAAATGAGAGAAAACACGACAATAATTTCGTATTGTACTGTCAATAACAAACCTGATATTTATAACTTGTTGGAAGACTGCTTCGATGTTGCAGGTAGCGGGAATCAGTTCTCGAAACCAGCAGGAATTTTTACATTTTTGCTCCTCGTGGTAGGCACGGGATATACAACTTTTTATAATATCGAATACTTTTTCTTCTAGGGAAGACTCTGTCGATAATGTGAATAATAAGGCCAACTGGAACGGGTGCAGTACGAATTCGGGGGACCTTAATGTGTTCTTCAAGGACGCAAAGTATTCTTTTATGGAATTGTGGCTAAATGTAGCTGCATTATGTATGTGGAAGAGAACGGTGCTTTCAGCTTCAAGAACATCGTGCTCGTTGGCGTCATCTAAAAATAATTTAAAACGTAAGAAAAATAGAACAGACAGAAAAAAATTAAAACTAGGAAATATGTATCGTTGCAATTCGAACCCACACTAGCAAACAAATCAGTCAATATTGGAAATATTTTAAAATAAATTATATCAAACTGATCTACTTTATTATATTTGTGGTTGGTAAATGCATGTATCGTGTGGAAACGATTCTAATATATATTGATAATGTAATAAATATTCTCTAATGTTAACAGTATTAGTGCATATTGGTAACGTGTGATGGAGATGCGTGATGGTCACGCGAAATCCTATCCAAACGCTTAACGCGCCTAAAGCAAACAATATGCATCATTAGGCAACCCATAATTTCGAATTTTGTCTAGTGGTTTCTTTCACATTTTGGTAAAATTAAAATTTTAAAACCTCTTTCACCGTAAACAGTCTGTATAAGTTGCATGCGCGCGAAATCGTTGACAGAGTCGACCGGGGATTCACACGTCATATTGTGTCGACATTTATACGTAAGGTTATTTAGTAATAAATCGGCGGTCGAAGTGTTCGGATGATCGTGATCGAGATGGGTGTGAGAGCGGTCGACTTTCTTCCTCATTAGTTAATGTGCCAGGTACCGCACATACTGGTGCCAGGTATGCGCGGGAGAGTACAACTCTTGGTGTCCCTAATCCGTGCTCAACAAAGCATGTCGTCACCTTTAAGGAGTATGTATATACAACGTTTTCTTTTGTGGCAGTTTGTTGCCTGATGGCTATAAAAGAACTGCCTACGCCTCATCGCTTTTGCTATCGTTCTTTCACTTATTGATTGCCGATTCGCGCGCGTAAACAACGATCGTGGTGCCATGAAGATGTATCGGTAAGCTTTCTATTTGTCTATTTACCTATTTGCTTGCTTTATATTTAGTTTTGTTTCTTTTAAGTTCAATCCACTCGCAAGGGGCAACTCCATTATGCCTCCAGGGTAACCGTGAGTAGTATGTGGAAACAAGCATTAATTAATACTAAATTTTAATTCGCAGTTTTATTTTTTTTTAAGTTCAATCCATTAACAAAGGGCATTGCCATTATGACTTCAGAGAACTCTGAGTAAGATGTTTCTTAGAATTATGGATGCAGCTGATTAAGTCGTCAATTGATCAATTTAGTTATATGTACAGACCATGGTCTCTGTTGTCTTTTGTGTTTAAATTTTACTTTGTTTGCAGATTGTACTCAAGTTTCAAGCAGTAGGGAATAATTTTGATATTTTATATTCATGTTTGTTAATATTGATATTTTTCTGTGTATTTTCGAATGTTTCTTATTTTTTATTGTTAGTTTACAGGTTGTTGTTATTTAATGCCTTGTCGCAATTTTAAAATGCAGGAAAGATGTAGTACGAACAAAATTTGTTATTTTATTTCAGTTTTTTAATGATCGAAATCTTTTTTAATTAGTTTACATTCAACTTTTTTATTTGAAGCTGTATCAATGGTTTATTTACTGTCTTTGTAAATTGATTGTTTAATTAAGAACGTATGACACTTATGTTTATTTTCTGTTGTTTTATTTTTTTAAGCGCATATTGTTAATATTTTTCATTCTGATACATGTTCTTCTCATTTTCTATTACCTTGTCCGTCTGTATGTATATTTTATAGTTTCAACAAAAAATACTTTAAACGTAATTGTTTAGTGTTTGTTGTTGTTGTTGTTTAATCGTACGATTGTACAGAATACGAAATCGATTTCATATTCTTTTGTGTCTAATACATTTTATATTTTTATTTTAACACTTTTGTACATTGATGTTAATCTTAGTTTTTTAATTTTGTCTAATTTCTTATTTTAATCAAAGATTGTGGCCACTCTCTTGAAGATATGTCAAAGTTTGTTATCAATTTGTCTTATTCTGTTTACAGCCACCAGTGATACCGCCGAGCCTTATACTTGGTACATTTGTATCTAGGATAGGTGAATGTTTCTCAACTTTTTGTTGTAGAAGTGAGTCTTGGAAATTCGGTATCACCCCTCGGGATTCCGGTGAGCTGTGATACATCCGAGCCTAATACTTGGTACATTTGTATCTAGGATGGGTGAATGTTTCTCAACTTTTTGTTGTAGAAGTGAGTCTTACAAATTCGGTATCACCTCTCGGAATTCCGGGGGCCAAGAAAATAAAACCAAAAACCAAAGGACTGCTTCGTAGAATCGAGAAACAGGTGAGACTGAAAAATCTTGTTATTCGATCCAAAACTAAATGCATTTTTTTTAATTTTGACAGATATTTATTTCACTAACAGAGATTCCGGAGGCCAAGAAAATAAAACCAAAAGCTAAACTACTGCTTCGGAGAATGGAAAAACGGTGAGTGTGAAAAATCTTCTTATTCGATCTAAAGCTATATGCATTTTCTCTACTTTCAACAGATATTTATTTAATTAAAAAAGAGAATGCGCTATTTTTTTCTTTTAGAACAAATGTGTAACTTATTTTCCATATAATTATTTCAACTTGATTATGTTTTAATTGAAACGATGAATTTGGTATTTGAATTTTTAATCTCTTTCTTCAATAATGTTCATTATTTCTTCAATAATGTTGATTATTATAATATTTAATTGTCTTATTCTGTCCAATTTTGTTTAACAAGTAGCAAGGACCAGTGCTACCGAGCCTAATCCTTCCGATGCATTTGTTGCACCCAGGATAGGTGAATGTTTTTCAACTTTGAGAAGTAAGTCTTGGAAATTCGGTATCGCCTTCTGGGATCTCCGGAGGCAAGAAAATAAAACCAAAAACGAAACTACTGCTTCAAAGAACCAAGAAAGGGTGACTCTGTAAAACATTTTGTCATTTGACCACAAGCTAAGTGCATTTTTCCTACTTTTGACAGATATTTATTTAACTAATAAAATTTGTATTATTTTTTCTAAGTATCTTGTACTTTATCGAACATCTTGTATGGTTAAAAATATTTTTCAAAGATGCCAAATCAAAATTAAGCAACGTTTGTGAAATGACCTTCTAAAGCGACTTGTAAGAAAGCTATGAAACGTTTACTCATAATTGAGACAGACTGCATAGTCCTCGTTCCATACTCACCTATAGAATCAACATTTGTGCTCTCAGATTCACTATCGAAAGCAAAACTTTTATTCTCATAGATTCTTAATCCAAAATAATGTTGTAATTTAATAAATATACATCTACTATTCCATTCCTTGCACAACTTCAGTAACTGAAACACCAACGGTGGTATTTCATGTGGAGTTAACTTGTCGATATATTGTCCTAATTTATTGACGACTTGAGTGTGCTCTTCTTTTGAAAGAGGTATATCTCTACAATTTTTCTTTTTAATGATGTCAGTACAATTATATAAATAAATCGGCTTACGTAAACATAGCAGTCAGTGGTGTAACAATTTCAGGTGACCACTGTAACAAACAAATAGAATTAACTACATGTTTTTTGTAATCAAGACCACTCATTTCATCTTCATTGTTCATCACCATATCCTTCTGACATAAAATATTTAATACTGTTGGTAACAGGTTTTTCCAGCTGAAAATAAATGATATATTTCAAACCCAATCGAACATTTTTTTATTTGTAAAATGCAGTGGTGTTAATTGAATTAATCAATCAACGCAATGGTGTCCACTAATAAGAACATCAAGGCACCAAAGCATTTGATTTGTTGTAAAGTTCGTTTTAAACGATAAATAATAATAATACTTCAACCACCTGGACCTTACAGATTGGTTCGTTTTAAACGAAAGTTCTATTAAGCGGGTTCATTATAAGCATACCACACACTGCCTCACTGTATTCAATTCACCACTGAAAATTACCACATCTCATGTAACTATCACCAATTAGTTTCCTTCGTATAATAATGATGAAAAAACTACGAATATAAACATTTTGTTTTGCTTAGAAATAAAAGAAAACTAAACGGTTTCGATACCTCAATAATGAACGAGCTTACACGAAGGACACTATATTTTTCAAGGAAATGTGTATGCACTATTACTTTTACATTATGCATCCCCAAGGAGTATTAAATCATGAATAAATTAAAAACTAGAGGTAAAAATATAAATTTTGTAACAATAATCCTCGTCTGTTAAAATTCCTAATTTTTGCAGGTAAAACTCACCTTTGACTACTTTTGTTACCTTGGATACATTCCAAACAGTAATTACACACATCCACCAAGTGTTCACACTTAAATTTCTTCAAATCTGTACTCAATCTCGCAACGATATCATTAAAATGCGTTGCAGGCACATCATTTTCGTTCAGTGTTTTTAAAGCGGTCAACGCAACGGCAATCCTTTTTTCTTCAAAATTAACATCTTCAGATAGCGCTTGTAACAAATAATTCCATGTGTAACAGAATGATGTCCAATTAATTTTCTCTTTGACCAAATTTAATAGCTAAAAATTTTAGATGTATTTTAATTGTCAAAATAAAAAAATGAAGTCTCACGTCCGCGGTTCCAGTATTATTAACTAAGATTTTTAATTGATCGAGGTCCTTCTTTTGTCCGTATTCCCGAATCTTTTCTTCTAAAATATTCATTTTTAAATTTTTTGTCCTTCCGGTAAGACAAAAGCCACAAACAAAAACATAACCTTTATATTAGCCGCCAAATTTTAAATTTGTCTATTTTGACATTCTGTCAAAGGGAAGGCTTGCAAACCCTTAAATAACCAAATATTTCTAAATCGTAGTAATTTTTAGTTTATACAATAGAGTGTGGTATGACCAGAATTTTTCAAAAAGATGTCATTATTTACAGTTGTCATTTGAGAACTTTAACATTATTTATTTCTTGTTTACTTGACGCATTTTGTTTTATTCTATAAGGAATTCAAGCTGAGGCTGTACAACATGGGGTTATTTTGCAGTGTTATTATCTAGCAAGTAAATGAACAACAATAAAGGCAAAAAACTTTGTCAACAATGATAGTGACAGTTATATGTTTTGTGGTTGAAGCTGTCTATGTAAATAATAAAATTACTAGATAAAGTGCCAACACTGCCAACTCTGTTTTTTACTCTCCAAGTTGGTGATTATACCCTGTGACATGACAAAAGTTTTCATGATAGGGATAAAAGTGTCCAACCCTTTGACTATACATATAATTTATATTATTTATTTATATTATCTAAGGTCCAACCCTCAGAGCCACGCATTATAGAAGTAGGTTAGTGCACGAACGTAGAAAACGTTGGCAAAAAAAGCGTCTAGAGAGTAGGTAGTACGCTATTGTGATATCAGGAGTGATGGATTGCTACCACCAATGAGGAAACAAGTAAATGAATATGGTTGGCTATTAAACAGTTTTTAAGAGAGAGAAAAGAAATGGTCGGAGCTACTCAACTTTCTAGACGCATTTCGGACAAATTTTTAAATGTGGCGAATATGGGCGTGCACTATCCTTATTCTATAATTCGTGCTCAGAGCAAATTATATGCTTATTGAGCGCCAGCGTTGCCATACGTACGGTAATTCTAACAAAAGTATGGTGTACAGTAGGGATGATCGATATTCATCGATGGTGAATGAACATCGATGTTTAGTGGAAAAACATCGATGTTAAGTTTTCGATAATATTGACATATTGATGTTGTGAGAATAGAATCGGAACATCGATATCGATAAGATATTCTCTGTAATTTATTTGCGAAGTATTCATATTTTTTTATTCAGTTTATTGGCAATCGCAATCGCTGTTTGCGGCAATCTAAAACAGATTGCCATTCCTTAATAGAAGGTACTGAAATTTAGGATTGTGAAAGGAGTGACCGGCGAAGAAAAAGCCAATAAACTGAATAAAAAAATCGATATCGATACACTCTTAGTCTACGGTTAGGCCATCTAGCGTGATTAGGTGTAACAAATGTTGCTGATTAACGTTGGTATGTACTATTTCACCTTCACCCAATTTACACCAGATGTCGCTAATCGATGTAACGAAATTAAAACCAACAAAATAAAAAACTGTCAATTTCAAGCCATGGTCAACTTTTTTTCTTATCTAAGAATAAAGTGGGAGCGAGTGTTAGTTGAAATTAATTTTTTTTTAGTAATGAAACTTCGAAAACGAAATAATAGGTATCGTAAATCTACTCTATATTGTACTCTATGTCTGTCTAGTAAACTCAAACTTTTGCAGTCATGTAACCCAACAATCTACCATGAATTTGCTTACGTCGCTTACTATATGTATACCTTATAATAAAATGGATTGTTTTTTTTACCTAAATCATCGATTTTTTTGGGACATCGATATTTTTCTTTTGATATTCATCGAACATCGATACTTTTGAACCGATGTTAATTGATGTCAATATCGCTGTTTTTCTAATATCGATCATCCCTAGTGTACGGTTCAAATACCAATACCATACTAAACAATATGGTAATTTACGTTTTACTATTTAATATGTAAGGGGGAGCTACTAGATCCGTGAATAATACTTGAGATTTTTATCAAGATTTATTAACCCGAACACACATATCTTACCTCAACCACGCGCGTGACTGTTATGTATAAAAACGCGGGAGCTGTCAGTGACAGTCGGGGGTGCCAGCTGTCATCGAGATTGACCGCCAAGTTCAAATTTAAATTTTATCGTCCTACAAATAATAATAAGTTTGTTAAGCAATTCACCAATATTAGTTTATGAAGAGTTCCACAAGCGCCGCGCCATCTCGTGATAAATAGAAACATTGTAGTTTGATTTTCCAAATTTTTTCTTCGATTTTAAACAGTACTGTTTATGTTTTAATTAATTATTCTTAATTAGAAAAATCCGAAACCTATTTATTTTTTGCTTTGTTCTTTTATTTGTCTTTTTCTTTTTTTTACGAAGGTGTAGAAAGGATATTAATTTATTAAAAAATTTAGGAATGTCGACTTTAAACTAGAAATTACGAGATTAAAGTAAAAATTTCGACTTTGTTCTCAACATTTCGACTTTATTCTTCACATTTCGTCTTTATTCTCCACATTTCGACTTATTTAACAAAATTTCTCAGTTACAGTCGAAATTTCGGCCTTAATCTCTATATTTCAACTTTTTTTTTAAGGAAATTTCCAGATAAAAGTGGAAATTTCTATACTCTATGGTTGGGTTAGGCAGATGACAGTTGCATCGTCTTACATTTTGATATTGACAGTTGGCAATAGGGTGCGTTCAGTGATTTCCATTTTAATTATCCAAAATTTCGATTTTTTTTCTTGTAATTTCAAGCATAAAGTAGAATTTGCGAGAAAAAAGTCGAAATTTCGACTTCAAAGTCGACATTTTGACTTTAATCGTTAAATTTCGACATTAAATTTGAAATCTCAACTTTTTATTAGAAATTTCGACTCTAAATCCGAGAATTCAACTTTAAACTCGAAATTTCGACTTTTAATTAATGAAATTAATCGAATTTTCGAATTTAAATCCGGAAGTTCGACTTTCAACTCGAAATTTCGACCTTTTTTTAGGAAATTTCGACATTAAAGTGGAAATATCTATACTCTATGGTTGGGTTATGCAAAATTACAGTTGCAGCGCCTTACATTTTATTATTGACAGTTGGCAATAAGTTGCGTTCAGTGATTTTCATTTTAATTTTCCAAAATTTCGATTTTTTTCTTGTAATTTCAAGAATAAAGTAGAATTTGGGAGAAAAAAGTCGAAGTTTCGAGTTCAAAGTCGACATTTTGACTTTAATCGTTGAATTTCGACTTAAAACTTGAAATCTCAACTTTTTATTAGAAATTTCTACTGTAAACCCACGATTTCAACTTTAAACTTGAAATTTCGACTGTAAACCCGCGATTTCAACTTTAAACTTGAAATTTCGACTTTTAATTAATGACATTAATCGAATTTTTGAATTTAAACCTGGAATTTCGACTTTAAACTCGAAATTTCGACTTAACTCAGGACAGAAGAAAAGTGTCAAAATTACATGATCAAATTTTTTCTCCAAATCGGGGTTTTTACTACGCCTCTGTATTTTTTGCTTCAAAAAAAGCAAATAAACTTTTTTTTTAAGTATTGTACGCTATGTTAATACTTGTGTAATGCGTTGAATCACTAAATAAAAGTTTTTAAAACGGGTGACGGGTAAGTAAGGTTAAAAATTTAAAAAAAAGTTTAATCTTGAATTCATCTTCTAAATTTGAAGTTTCTTAAAATTGGAATATTATTTTGAAAATTGCCAAAGAATTGGCCCAAGTCGATTTCACAATGCAACTCTGAAGCTAACGATTCAAAGAAATAATCTTTAAATCACTTGTTTCCATTTTTATTCATTTAGATCGACTGTATAAGATTGTCGAATGATTATTAAATGAAACAAGTTCGCAAAATAAAATAAATTTAACAGATTAATATTTTATATTACAAACCTTTGTACAAAATTAAAATTTTATTCACCTACTTGCTAGTATTTGTAGTTGGCTTCTCTTTTAAATATAATTAAAATGAAATTCTTCAAAATGTAGATACTAACGTGGCAAGTTTAACCCTTTCGTTACGTTTTTGTATATATGGGTCATATGACTGAAGAGGTTTTTAGCAAATTAAAAGAAGAAAAACGTAAATATGCGTCTTGTAAGCGCATATATTACTGCAACCGATTTAAATACAAAAAATGTACATATATGACATTCATTTAAAACGTTTGGAGCACTACAATCTTAAAAATAACCCGTATCGAAAGGGTTAATTCCAATTTGTCAAGGTTGAAACTATAAGGCTTATTATTTAATATATTCAATGAACAATAACATAACTGACGTTAACGAAATACAGTTTTTAAGATATAATCAACATTTTTATGAAATATAACTATTACGACATAAAAACAACCCGTACCATGTTACCAATTACCACCAAAGACAAATAATATATAGTTAAATTCAAAACTTAATTACATATTAAAATGTCTTTAAAAACGAGGTACATATCCTGCAATATGAGGTTGTTGCGAGTTGAGGTATCAGTCGAAAAGCTTAAAAATTAAGCTACAAAATCCAGTGGTCTGTTGAAACCACCTTTACGATTCATATATTGTCTATATTTCCTCTTTAAAATAACGTGAACAGCACCAGCATCATTCCCTTCAACTTTTTTCCCTTTCGTAGTATCAAAGCTGCAAAAACCCATCATTTTCATCATTTCCTGTTCATCGGGACTCTTCCCTTCCAAATCAGCTGCGGTCACCACAGGTCTTTCCGCTGCCGCCGACCTTTTTCTATCCCTATCCGGCGACCTGCTCAACGACCTACTGTACCTTCTACGAACGTCTCTATCCAACGAATGTCTTCTCCTTTCTCTTTCCCTCGATCTGTCCCTAGATCTATCCCTTGACCTCTTCCTCCTTTGACGTTCCCGCTCCCTGTCGCGTTCTCTATCCCTGTCTTTATCCCTGTCCCTTTCTCTGTCCCTCTCACGCCTTCTTGCACCGAACGGAGATTTCGACCTACTACGTCTGCCCATTAACCTGAATTTATAAAATAAACGAAGTGTGAAAAAAATGCGAGAAAAACGTTCGAAAAAAATGCGATTTTTTTACCTTTGAAATTAAAAAAACGGGGAAATTTTGACAAATGTCAGATCGATACACAAAAACGCGTTTAGTTGGTATTTTTTGCGCGAGGGCGCTGGTGTTGCGAATGGAGCGTCATTACGAATTTTTCGCCTTAAAACCGTTGGGCGGTAAGGTCGAGTTTTGCGTGTGACGTAAAATTCTCAGGTTGCTTGTTGAATCATTCGCGTTTGCGCAATCGAAAGTAACTGAAGAGTCGGCCGCTGTTGGTGTAAAAGGCTTGTGTTGTGAGGTGTAGTTAGACGAAGTTGCCGAGGGTACGCCGTGGAAATTATTCTTTGGTTTTCTAGAAGTGAGTTGGGCGATTATTAATTGCGGGAGTTGTACGTCGAATTGAGGTGTAATTATCTTATCGGATAGCGTCTCGGTCGATTGATGGGGCGTATGCTCATTTGACTTTTGTGTCATCAGTGAGGACATTAATTATCTGTCGGTGATCATTTTTGGATAGTGTGGAGGTGAAAATTACATATCTTTCGCAGGTTATCCGATAGGTTAAGAGAAACTTGACGGTAAGTTATGTAACGCATTTAATTGTCATTAGGATACAAACAATTAATGGGAATTAAATTGACGTAAGATTGTCAGGGGTGTGTCATATTTCACCTGCTTTAGTCTAAATTTTTTTCATGATTATAATTTGCCATCGCCGTATTTTAGATCCTGTCATTTAAATAAAAATGGAAAAATACTAAATTTTGATTAATTATTAGTTATCATTATTATTAGATCATGCCTCATTATCATCGCTAAAATGGTGTTACATCAAAATCAATATTTCTTTAGGTTTTTATTTGTTGTCAAATTGTAGAGCAATGACCGGATAGTCGAACTGACTTATTTATTCAAGACTTGCGCCACCCGGCGTTTCCTCTTAGCTAGCGGCATAAATTAATAATTATTTCCCAATTTGTTTAGGGGGATTTTGTTGATTGTCTAACGCATATATAATTATTTCCCAACTCATTTTGGTCGAGCTTTGTTACTCTCGATCCTCATTTATCGTGGTCGTAATGAACGTGTCAGCTTATTCATTCAGCGTTCGTTTGGCGTTTACCGAGCGCTATAAATAGGTGGCGGCATTTTCATTTTTCCTTGTATAGGGTTGGTAATTTTCTCTTTCATGCCAACGGCTAAAAAGCACACTGACGGGCGTACTTTTTACTTCTACTGGTGGTGAATTTCGATACGTCTTGAATTTCAATTGTAATAAATATAATTACTGGTGTGCCAACGTTAATCAAAAATTAAGGGGAAACGTTTTATACGGAATAATTTCATACTTTGCAATTGGCAACCCGCAGTGATCAAAAAGTGAGGTTAGAGCTAGGAAACTGTCGTGAACTTGGTTGCGAATTTTAGATTTTTCAACCACAGCCGTCTGCGTTTTCAACGCACAATATACCAAGAGAGACGCCATCAATCGTTATAAGTAATTTCATTTATGAATTCGATATTTCTAGCTTAAATGTGAAATTTTGAAATGGTAAGTCAACATTTTTAATAATAAAAACGAAATGTCAGGGTTTAAAGCTTTCATTTCATTATTATTACTGTTTGTATCGGATGAACAAAAAGTTTTCCCATCCGGTATGCTGCTGTCGTTTTTGGTCATGACGTATGTTCCTTATTTGATTACTATTTTAAACAAACATAATCTTTAAAAAAATCCTTACTGATACTGTCTGTATAAAAATTTTTCAATCTAGTGTGTTGTTGTCATTTTTTTGTCATATTTACGTATGTTCCTTACTTTATTAGTATTTGAAATAAACATAACCTTAAAAAAATCCTTACTAATACCGTCCATATAAAAAGTTTTCTATTCTAGTGTGCTACTGTCATTCTTTTTTGTCATGTTTACGTATGTTTCTTACTTGATCGGTATTTTAAACAGACAAGTGAACAAACATAACCTTAAAAAATAATTTATTGATTTGATGTTGCAATGGAAGAAAAATCTATGATTAGGTATTGAATTCTACTTTCGAAAAGCCTAAAAAAATCAATAGTGAACGGAACTTTTCCGCTCCTGATGATAGTATTGCAGAATTTTCACGTCAAGGTTAAATGTCAATTTGATGAGTATGAATCAAGTAAGGAACATACGTGAACATGTCAAAAAATGACAGCATACCAGATTAGAACATTTTTCGTATACTTGATATTTAAATGCAAAAGTGTGTTTGTCTGCATATCTGTTTGTTGGCTATTCGCTGAACGGATTTTGACGAAAATTTGCGTCGAAGTTCATTAAAATCAGAGGTAAAAAATAGCCTCATTTTTATCGCAAAAATAAATTTATTTTCTCAAAGATGGGTTGAAAATTCGACAAAAAAACAGAAACGACAGAAAGTCAGAAACGCATAGAGACATAAAGGCAAAAAGATGAAAAGACAGAAAGTCCAAATGACCAAAAGACAGAAACAAAGAAACACAGAAAAACAAAAGGACAGAAAAACAAATTCTGAAAGGCATAAAGATAGAAAGACAAAGTCAGAAAGGCATAAAGACAGAAACGCAGAATGACAGAAAAACGGAAAAAAACAGAATGACAGAAAGGCAGAAAAACGAAAAAAAAAACAGAATGACAGAAAGATGGATAGACAGAAAAAGCAGAAAGATAGTAAGATATAAGGTCAGAAAGGCATGAAGACAGAAAAACAGAATGACAGAACGAAAGAAAAGCAGAAAAACAGAGTGACAGACAGAGAAACAGAAATACAGAAAGGCAGAAAAACGGAAGGAAAACAGAATGACAGAAAGGCAGAAAAACAGAAAGAAAACAGAGAGACAGAAAAACAGAAAGAAAACAGAGAGACAGAAAAACAGACAGACAAAGAAACAGAAAAACAGAAAGATGGATAGACAGAAAAAATAGAAAGATATAAGGTCAGAAAGGCATGAAGACAGAAAAACAGAATGACAGAACGAAAGAAAAGCAGGAAAACAGAAAGACAGAAAACAGAGTCAGAAAAACAGAGTGACAGACAGAGAAACAGAAAGACAGAAATGCAAAAAGACCGAAAAACAGAAAGGTAGAAAACCAGAAACAGAATGACAGAAAAACAGAATGGCGGAAGAACATAAAAACTGAAAGGCCAAATGACCGAAAGACAGAAAAAAACACAGAAGGGCAGAAAAACAGAAGGACTGAAAAATAGAAATTCTGAAAGGCACAAAGATAGGAAGACACAAAATCAGAAAGGCATAGAGGCAGAAAAACAGAAAGACAGATAGACATAAGGTCAGAAAAGTATAAGGACAGAAAAACAGAATGACAGAATGAAAGAAAGGCAGAAAACAAAAAGACAGAAAAACAGAATGACAGAAAAACAAACAGACAGAGAAACAGAAAGATAGATAGACAGCAACGCAGAATGACAGAATGCAAGAAAGGCAGAAAAGCAGAAAGACAGGAAACAAAAAGACAGAAAAACAATAAAAGGCAGAAAACAGAATGACAGAAAAGCAAACAGATAGCGAAACAGAAAGATAGATAGACAGAAAAACAGAATGACAGGAAAACAGAATGAAAAAAAGGCAGAAAACAAAGACAGAAAAACAGAATGACAGAATGAAAGAAAGGCGGAAAAAAGGAAAACAGAAATACAGAAAAACAGAATGACAGAAAAGCAAACAGACAGACAAACAGAAAGATAGATAGACAGAAAAACAGAAAGACTGAAAAACTGAATGAAAAAAAGGCGGAAAACAAAAGACATAAAACAGAAAGACAGAAAAACAAACAGACAGAGAAACAGAAAGATAGATAGACAGCAACGCAGAATGACAGAATGCAAGAAACGCAGAAAAGCAGAAAGACAGAAAAACAGAATGAATGAAAGGCAGAAAACAGAAAAACAGAATGACAGGAAAACAAACACACAGAAATAGAAAGATAGATAGACAGAAACGCAGAAAGACAGAACAGAATGCAAGAAAGGCAGAAAACAAAAAGACAGAAAAACAGAATGAAAGAAAGGCAGAAAACAAAAAGATAGAAAAACAGAACGACAGAAAAACAGAAAGATAGACAGAAAGACAGAAAGGTAGAAAACAAAAAGACAGAAGGACAGAAAAACAGAATAAAAGAAAGAAGGAAAACAGAAAAACAGAATGACAGAAAAACAAACAGACAGAGAAATAGAAAGATAGATAGACAGAAACGCAGAAAGACAGAAGAACAGAATTACAGAATGCAAGAAAGGCAGAAAATAAAAAGATAGAATGAAAGAAAGGCAGAAAACAAAAAGGTAGAAAAACAGACAGAGGAACAGAAAGATAGATAGAAATGCAGAAAGACAATGCAAGAAAGACAAAAAGCAGAAAGACAGAAAGGCAGAAAACAAAAAGCCAGAATGACAGAAAAACAGAATGAAAGAAAGGCAGAAAACAAAAAGGTAGAAAACAGAAAGAAGGAAAACAGACAGAGAAACATAGTGACAAAAACAGAATGACAGAAAGACGAAGAAACAAAAGATAGACTAAAAAACCGGAAAGGCATAAAGATAGACAGAAAGGTATAAAGACAAAGACAGAAAGGCCGAATGGCCGAAAGACAGAAAGAGAAAAACTCAGAAATAAAAACATACAAAACAGGATTCAAAGTTAGGTCGAAATATCGACAAAAGGACAGAAGAACGGAAAGGCAGAAAGACAGATAGACAAAAAATCAAATGCCCGAAACACAGAAAAGTAAAACAGGACTCAAAGTTGGGTCGAAATTTCGACAAAAAAGACACAAAAAGAGAAAGGCAGAGAAACAGATAGACAAAAAACAGAGACATACAGATGGAAAGACAGAAAATCGGAAAGGCATAAAGACATAAAGGTATAAAGGCAGAAAGATCAAAAGACCGAAAGACAAAAGGAGAGAAACACAGAAAAGCAAGACACAAAAGCAGAACTCAAAGTTAGGTCGAGATTTCAACAAAACGGACAGAAAGGCAGAAAAACAGCAAAAACAGATAGAAAAAACAACTCGAAGGTGGGTCGAAATTTCGACAAAAAAGGCAGAACGGCAGAAAAGCAGAAAGACAGATAAATAGAAAGACAGGAAGTCACAAAGACGAAAAGACAGAATGTTCGACAGGCAGAAACACAGGAAAGCAAGACATTAAAACAGAAAAGCAAAAAAATAGAACGAAAGAAAGACGGAAAGACAGAAAAGTAAAAAGTTGAAAATACAGAAAGGCAGAACGACAGAAATGCAAGATAAAAGCACAACAAAAAGACAGAACGACACAAAGACAAAGGACAGAAAAGCAAAAAGATAGAAAGAGAGAAAAACAGAAAGGCAAAGCACAAAAACTATAAAAAAACAAAACAACAGAAGGTAAGAAAAGTAAGACAAAAAAGACTATACGGCAGAAAGTCATAAAGACGGAAAGACAGAAAGATAGAAAAAACGAATTAAAAAAATGACAGAAAGTCAATTTAAACCAGAAATTTTGATAAAGTAGACAAAATTAACGAGAGACGGTGACCCAAAATGGTCATGCGAAGCCTCAAGTCTACCCGTAACGCGTTCAAAGTTTTCCCTTCATATTGTAACGCAATATAAATAGATGAAATAGGATTTAGAATAGAATTGTAGAATTTAGTAAATAAAAAAAGTTTCTAGAAGGTTCTGATAAGGGGAAAGCGGCCGCGATAACGAAACAAACGGCAGATAAGCGTTCCAGAAATTTCGGCATTCGATAAGCCTTATCTGCCGAAAATTCTGGAAGACGCGGGCCGAAACTATAAAAAGGCGGTCAGTTTTCCCTCGAGTCAGTCAGTTAGAATCAGTGCAATTAGTGAGCTAGTCGAAGCGAGTTAATTGTAAATTGTTGAGTTCAGTAATAAAGTGGGTCTTATTCGATAAGTGTAATCAATCGAACCGATAAGCCCGTAACAATATTAATACATGCTTACTTAGTTTTCGAAAGAAGTAGCGTCTCAAAATTTGAATAAAAAAATCGCTTTTTTGTTTTTCATTTTGGGGCGTGCAACGCTCGTCATTCTGACTTATAAATGTTTCTTCGTTAATAAGCCGGTGGGTGCCGTAGGGCATATCAATCTGATCCATCCGAGACCACCTCCTCCTTACTATCCTACTTTTGTTTCATAATCCATTTCGTAAGCTGTAATTAACGTTGTGTGCACCTTTGTGGGAACTGTACATAATAAGTAGAAACAGCTTTCGTTTGAGAGAAGTGATGAGATCATCCTTTATTATAAAACGGTACGGGTTTTATAATCAGTTAGAGCGTTCAAGGCGGCATCGGTGATACCGCATCAACCGACTTGACTGACCGTCTGTTGCCAAGTTCATTCAATGTAAGAGAATGGATACAAACAAATAGTCGACCACGATTTATTAATGCTGTTTGGTTTTATGGCTGTATAATAACGACTAGAAATATCAGATGATCGAATGAAAAGACTGGAAATTCAATGACCTAATGTGTACGCCCCACGTAGATTGCTCGTTGTGTATTTTATAAACCTGAGAAGTTACAAATTGATTATTATTCCTAATCTCAAGTAATATGTGAATGCGAAAGGGTGTTTGTCTGTACCTTCGCTTTTCGTGGCTTGATTACCGAAGCGATTGTGACGATAATCGGTGTATAGTTGCAAGGCGGGATCGTTAGAAGGATACAATTTAACCCGGAACACATTTCACCCCGGAAAACTGTTCCGGATATTCTGAAACGAATGTCATATCCCAGAAGATAACCCTTCTTTAATTATCCTTGTAAATAAATGATCTAATAGCGACGACAACGTCATCTAATGATGAAACATGACTTATGACCGTATCAACTAATTTGAACAAAACATCATTCTGCAATATGCATGAACTCTTTAAAGCTGTGCTTATTTGATTAGGTTAGACAATACAGATGACTCTCTAGGTATAATGATCTAACACGGCCATCTAACACGATAGTGACTAACTTTGGTATCCAATATAAACTGACGATTCGCTTGATAACTAGTGCTGAATATACACATCATACGTATCAACTAATTTGAACAAAACATCACTCTGCAATATGAACGAACTCTTTAAAGTTGTGCATATCTGATTAGGTTAAATAGCACGCGGGATTCTTTTATGATATAACGGTCTGATAGGGTTATCTAACACGATAGGGGCCAACTTTGGTATGCAATGTATAACTGGAGACTCGCGCTAGACAGCTAAATATACACATCACAGTATAAACTAAATTGAACAAAACATCATTCTGCAATCTGCATGAACTCTTTAAAGCTGTGCCACGGCCGTCTTAAGATAGAGTCGGCCGTGGCTGTGCATATCTGATTGTGAGCTAGTGTTATTACGTTGGGAGGATATTTTAATTTTCAGAATTTTTAACTATTGGGTGAACTTCCTCTTAAAAAAACTTCCCACTTCGCATAGTTTCGAAAGAAACTAATACTAACCACATATATTATTTTTATTAGGGCAGGTTTAACAATAACAAAAATAATAGAAAAGCAATAAATAGTTATTGAAAACCTTACTGTCAATAATTAACCGAGTTAAAAATGTAACACATGCTGCCACATTTTATGTAGCGTTACGATATTTGCCACGATAAAATAATTGGCCTTTTTAAGAAGCTTGCCATAATTTTCTCCTAGGAAGAGAAAGTATCGATATATATCTCGACAGATCATGCTTTCTAATCTAACAATGAACCATTTGTGACATTGATACAATATGTGGGCTGATACTTTTGTGACGATGTTGGTTCGATTAGAACAGAAAAACCACATTTATTTAAACATTATAATTACCTAGGAATAACACTGAACCAAAATTGACTAACTACATTCAAGACCCGAACAGAACTAATTCTCGTTGAATTTTTCTTCTCCACTTTTCCTTAAAGTGGGGGTTCTCTCGTCTTCTACAAATAATGATAATGGCTTTCGGGGTAAATACTTTTCTGCAAACTCTAATGATATTTGTAAGAAATATCCTAAAATCCCAATGACGATAAGGTCATTAGGACGTAATGCTAATACTGTTTACGCCGATACATTATTCCTAGAAGGTACGCTACACTTTTAACAATTATTACATTGATTTCTGTAATATTAAACGTAACGTTGCACGTTGGCCTTGGTTATCTTCAATAGACTATCTCTCTGAAGATGACAGCTTGGTTATCGAAATGCGTTAGAGCAACCGTTGTTGCGCTTTTTATTAATCTATCTTGGTTTCAGAGGACGAGGTTTGTGTATCAATGTTTGTAACATTGCACGTCGAATCGAGTCATCTGGTGAATTTGGCGGCGTCACACAGTCGTAAATCTACGCAATACAATACGGGACGTCGCATCCCGTTTCCCAAAGTATTGATTTTGTAACAGTTTCTCCATAGAACGATGCTGCTTTTGACCTCTGCGCCAGATTAAACATTTACACAAAAAACGAGGAAACACGCTTTGAAAGTTCAGATCTCTGCGCTTAATTTTTATTAGTGTGAAACAGATCGTAGATATCCCAACATCCAGGTAATCGCAACGAATCTGGATATATCGAATCAATCCGTGGTAGTTTTTGAAATATTAACAGGACAATGCCAACTTAACTATTGAAATCGTAGATAATTAAGCGTATTGATTGTTTATTTGTACATATTTATCGTTATTTAATAATGTTACGGGCTCATCGGTTCGTTAATTATTACCACTTTATTTCCAAATTAAACTCGGAACACTACAACTGGATAATTAACTCATTTCTAACCACTAACTAACTACACTGACTTCTTACTGACCCTAACTAACTGATGGACTCGAGGGAAAGGCGTTCGCCTTATA
This sequence comes from Dastarcus helophoroides, assembly GCA_028583605.1. Classification (NCBI taxonomy): domain Eukaryota; kingdom Metazoa; phylum Arthropoda; class Insecta; order Coleoptera; family Bothrideridae; genus Dastarcus; species Dastarcus helophoroides. The sequence continues at coordinate 45,051,169 of CM053327.1, read as the reverse complement.
TAGTTTTCGCTTCAGGGTTCTAGAAAAATACAGCAGATAAGGCTTATCGTTTGCCGAAATTTCTGGAACGCTTATCTGCCGTTTGCTTCATTATCGCGGCCGCTTTCCCTTTTCGGATCTTTCTAGAAAATTTTCTTACGTACACGTACTAAATTCTATAATTTATTTCGTTAATTTAATTTCGTTACAATAATAATCTATGTTCTTAATAAAACTGTAAAGAGTACGCATAGTCTGAAAAAAAGCGGGGATGAGGAACCATTTCTTATTTAAAGACCGCATAAGAACTAATAACCCCCCCCCCCCCAAAGAGATTACATTCACTCGTATTGTTGCAAGTTACTTCGATTTAAAACACTTTATTTAGATTTTTTTTTTAATTTACCATCTTTGGAGACTGCCGACAGAAGTGAAAACTTAAAATTAGGAAATAACTGCGTCTGTGTGGTATAGTGTATGCTCTAAAGTTAACAGTGACGCCTGATGGTAACACAAATGCTCACGTGATTAAAACAGCGGTAAATTTTTTTGCTGAACCTCGTATTAAAAAATTCGGTTCTGGCAGTGACAATCCAGGTACGCATAAATTACCAAACAATCTGTATTGACCTTGTTACTCCAATTTTAAATGGTGGCCGGATTAGTTAAGCGTTGGTTTTTTCTTTGTTTTCAGTTTCAGGGTCGTTGCTCTCGATGTTTTACTATTTTTAAGAGAAATAGATTCTAATAGAGTTATCTCGCATCGGAAACAGTCAACGGTTAAAATTAAATGGATTCAGCTCGTTAAAGCAATTTAATCTTGTCTTAGATTAATTAACGAATCGTCTTGACAAAAATCGATGCTAATTCCAAAACGCAGTTATGTCATCGCGTTGTTTATTTTTCTATAATTGACTGTCCACTTTGAATGGAATAGATAACGTTGAAAAATGAACAACATTGATAATGTTGAGACAGCTAATATTATGTTAAACGAGGGTTAAAAGATCAGTCGTAAAAGTTTTAAGATAAGATTTTACTTGTGGGAATCGTATTGGAAAATTGAACACGTTTTAGAAAGATCTTGGGTACCCGTTACATCGTAAAAAATGCATCGTAAAATTTGTTTATATTGTTACGCAATGTAAATAGATGGGGAATAGAATTTAGAATAGAATTGTAAAATTTAGCGAATAAAAAAAGTTTCTAGAAGGATCTGATAAGGGGTAAGCGGCCGCCATAACGAAACAAACGGCAGATAGCGTTCCAGAAATGTCGGCAAACGATAAGCCTTATCTGCCGAAAAGTTCTAGAAGCCGGGAGCCAAAACTATATAAGGCGGTCAGCTTCCTCTCGAGTAAGTCAGTTAGGGTCAGTGTAATTAGTGAGTTAGTAGAAGTTAATAATAAGTGAGTTAATTGTTCAATTGCGGTGATCCAAGTTGAGTTCGGTAATAAAGTGGTGTAATTCATACGTGGTAATCAATTCGAACCGATAAGCCCGTAACAATATTTTTATAGCTTGGCAATATTCGTATTTTTATACTAACGGTAATATGGAAGATATGGCAAAACACGAAAATTAAATTTAGGTGCGTTGGGCGGATTTTGATTGGGGGGTAAACTTGTGGTTTCGCATGACCATCACGTATCACCACCACGCATCACCATCGCGCGTTACCAACGTACCCTAATGTTAAAAGTATATTTAAGCAGCTGGAAACTTATTATTAATTAATTAATTATTATTATTAATTATTAATTTTTAATCATTTCTATCTCTGTTGCTGGAATTTTTAAATTTAACTCCAAGGTTGATTTTTGATCAAGTTGACACTACAGTTATTTTCGTCATTCTTTAGGCAGATCATGTTTCTTGAAAGTACCATATTAAGCGGGGCATGCTTGCAACGTTTTTTCTTTTATCAGAAGGATCAATCAATAATTTATATTTTATAAGTGAACGCATATATCAAGAAAGCTAATTTTAAATTCAAATTGTATGGAAAGGATTCACTCGCTCGCGTGATTCAATCTTCATAAATTTGATTTATAACGAATGTCGGCAATCAAAATGGCCTTTAGCCGAGTAATGGATATAATAAAAGCGAAAAATAATGTTTTATTAATGTTGGTGTACGTAAATTGCAACATCAAACACCTGTAGGGTGAGATAAAATTTCCTTGGAAATGAAAATGTATTTCCTACCGACACCTATTAATACTGATGACTATTAGTATTAATACTGATGACTATCACTATTAATATTGATAGTCGAAAATTTCGGTATTCTAAAGTAGGAATTTTCAGAAAAATATCCAAAATTTCTAGTTGAAATTTCGAGAAGTAGTTTTTTTTTCTTAAATCTGGTTTCTTTTACACCTTCGTATCATAGATATTTATTAAAAGTAAACAATTTGTTTTTTTAAAGAGAAATTAAAACAGGAATAAATATAACATAGTGTAATGAATCGCATGCGTTACGGCTCGCAAATCGAATGAAGGAAAAAGAAAAATTGATGAAACGCTAAATTCAGGCACGCTTCAGTCATTCGCGATCGCACTGTAGGTGTTAAAAGAGCACATGCAGACAAGTCTTTTTTTATTTTTAATTAGGCTGCACGTAAATCTCGACTAGTAAGTTACTAGTCTGCACTTTTTGCGAAAGTGCATTTCCGATGGTAGGCAGTCTGGTATTCCAGTTTATTTCTTGCAAGTGCGCGGGCGTTAATAAAAGTCATATTCGTTTCTTTTTTTCGATTTCTCAAGTACCAGACTCCCATATAATCGTAAAATTCATGTCTTATAACATTTCGAGATAGCTTAAATAAATGGCAATCTGCCAAGACGACAAGGTTATACATTATTCTATATATACTTCAGCCCACAATTTTCGACTCCCTCAAGCGATTTTATAGAGAAGAAGTGCATTATTCCGATCGTGACGTCACCGTTTTATTTCGTAGGTAAACGTCTCGTTTGAATAATCAAACAGGTGTTGTGTATGTATACTACGCATTTGCTACTGTGTACCTTTCAAGCTCATTTGAAAAGCAAATTTTCTGGGGGGATAATTGGCGTCCCGTTATGGTTAATGCGAGTAGAGTGCAGTTTTATGAAAATGGAAGATGAAATGCTATTGTATTTGATGTTTGGAATTTCTCACGGTAATAATACTAAACGGAGCTGTTAATGTCCGCATTTCGGGTGAATTATGTATTGTCATGTCTTGACGTGTTCTCAATTCATAATAAAATGTATAAAAATTATGCGATACTGTTTTCTCTTTTTTGTTTATATTTAACACGATTCTTTTTTGGTGGGACGCACTGGTCCTTGGTTATCTTCAAAAATTAAAATACAAATCTTGTCCCTTGAAACCAAGAAAGATTAAAAAAGGGAGCAACTTTTGTTGTGTTTTTTAATCTTTCTTGGTTCATGGGACAATGTATTTCGACAGTTCTTTTTTTCTTAATAAGAATCATTAATTAATGACTGTTCGGGATCACTATCAGGTCTTGATAGCTCCGATAAATGAAACGCGTTTTATGTAAACTTAACGACGTTTATTGATCTGGGATGCAATTCTTTTAATAAACGTCGTTAAGTTTACATAAAACGCGTTTCATTTTATCGGAGCTATCAAGACCTGATAGTGATCCCGAACAATGACCTTTAACTAGGAGACTAAAGAAGTCGTCTCTTGGTAAATTTGTCATTTTACCGAACTACGGTGTAATACCCCACCAGGGAGGGTGGTCGGCTTGCGCTCGCCTCTAATAACACCTGTAGTGCACCCAAGTTCCCATCTGTTCTAAATCCCGTACCATTTTTTGTTTGTTTAATTCTTTTCCATAATGCACAGACCAATAGGTTTGAACATTTATTAGATTCGAAACAAAATACCGGTTTCGATCTTGTGATGACCATAGTTTCTCTATGGATCAATAGGTGGTAGTACTAGGAGTCACTCGTTTGACGCCTGTGAATGTTTTAGTACTTACTTGTCGGAACATTTATTAACATTCGAGTTGGATATACCAAATTGACGAGATCTAACAAGATCGAAACCGGTATTTGGTTTCCACCAACTTCGAATCTAATAAATGTTCAAACCTATTGCTCTGTGCATTGGAATCCTTGTCTTCTGGGAACTTTCCTAGAGAGCAACCGCTTCGCTAGGTGGCAGTGTTTCAACTGTTGGTATAGTTCAGCTACCTATGATTCACTATACACACCGCCTGGAGGGCTGCATGAATTTGTAGTCTAGGTTGCATTCTTCTTGCATAATTCTTTTCCGTACTTTTAGTTTTATTGAAGTGAAAACTTGGAGGGCGGGTTGGACGGTTTTAGATGGGATCGAGTGGCATTTTCTTCGCCACTTTCTTCTTTCATACGTCTTAGACGAAAATGCCACTCGATAGGAATTTGTCTCTGATAGGAATGGTATTAACGAAACTTCGCATAGATACTGAGAGTATTTAGATAGGAACCTATGATTTCGAGTTACCATTACGCTACGCCAGTTTCTTCTTTCATGCGTCTTAGACGAAAATGCCACTCGATAGGAATTTGTCTCTGATAGGAATGGTATTAACGAAACTTCGCAAAGATACTAAGAGTATTTAGATAGGAACCTATGATTTCGAGTTACCATTACGCTATTTTGCGTTACCAACATACTCATTAAAGCACTGAACATACTCATGTTAACACAGTATTATTGATAACTACGAGTAAGAAGTGCATTAGAATAGAAAAACGCGTTGACGACGATGGGGTTTGAACCCGCAACTTATCAGACCTATGAAATAAAATTTGCCGCCGTAACCACTGGACTATATGACCGTCGTCAAGAATACGAATTTAACTACATTTAAGGACTTAATCACAAGCCACAGTGTTTAGTTCAGTGCTCTAGTACATTTAAGGAGTTTTCTTCTGGCAGCAGTTCCCAAACTGCCTATTTTTTTAAAATTTATTGTGATACAAATTCGTTGATTAATTCTTTAATTAATTAATTTTATTTATGCGAAGTTAAACGAGACTTACAATTACTTACAGCCGCGGGTATATTAGCTGGTTAGAGTTACTGATCAACGACTTGAATAACTAACAAAAAACAGTAATTCCTCGGGACAATAAAAAAGTTATAAGTTATTACGCACTGGATAATGACACAGATAGACGAATTAATGACTCATACCGAAACTCTATTAATAATATTAGCGCAATATTAGTATACAAAATAAATTTTAATCGAGTTGACCTTTATTCTTTAAAATAGTTTTATGCTAATGGTTATTGAAGAATTTAGATTAACATTTTCTAGTTGGCGCTTTCGCGCCGAATATTTTTATTTAATTTTATTCGTTAGCGCCGGACTTTGTTACTAGTGAGGAGCGCCCCCCTAAGGGGTCGCAAAGCGATTAAAATGGAGGCCCAATGTGTTTGGACATCTTTTTTTATTTATTTTTTTATTTTATTCATTATTTTTTTATATTTTTTTATTAATTTTTTTAAATTTTATTTACCTATTTTTTTATTTTTGTTTTATTTACCTATTTTTTTTATTTGTATTTAATTTACCTATTTTTTTTTATGTTCAATCCACTCGCAAAGGATAACCCTATTATGCCTGCAAAGCACCGCGAGTAGAATGTGGAAACAAGGATATTTTATTCATTATTTTTTTTATATTTTTTTATTAATTTTTTTTATTTTATTTACCTATTTTTTCATTTTTATTTTATTTACCTATTTTTTTATTTGTATTTTATTTACCTATTTTTTTTATGTTCAATCCACTCGCAAAGGATAACCCTATTATGCCTTCAAAGCACCGCGAGTAGGATGTGGAAACAAGGATAGATGGTGATGAACAGCTTTCTTAAACAAAATCTGGAATATTTTTCAAAAATTCTAATACTTTTGAAATCGTTGTCTTCTTAAATAACTAATTTTTCTAAATTTCGACTCCTTAATAATTTTGATTTTTTCCGAATTGCTACTATTTGAAAATTGTACTTTTTCCGAATTGCTACTTTTTGAAAATTGTACTTTTTCCGAATTACTACTTTTTCAAATTGTACTTTTTCCAAATAGCTAGTTTTTGAAAATTGTACTTTTTTAAAATTTTACTTTTTGAAAACTGTACTTTTTGAAAATTGTACTTTTTCCGAATTGCTACCTTTTGAAAATTGTACTTTTTCCGAATTGCTACTTTTTGAAAATTGTACTTTTTGAAAATTTTACTTTGTAAAAACTGTACTTTTTGAAAATTGTACCTTTTGAAAATCATACTTTTTCAAAATTATGTTTTTTGAAAATTACACTTTTTGAAAATTATACTGTTTGAAAATTATAGTTTTTGAAGATTTTACTTTTTGAAAACTGTACTTTTTGAAAATTATACCTTTTAAAAATCAGACTTTTCCAAAATTATATTTTTTGAAAATTATACTTTTTGAAAATTATACTTTTAGAAAATTGTACTTTTTGAAAATTGTACCTTTTGAAAATTGCACTTTTTGAAAATTTTACTTTTTGAAAACTGTACTTTTAGAAAATTATACCTTTTAAAAATCATACTTTTTCGAAATTTTATTTTTTGAAAATTATGCTTTTTGAAAATTATACTTTTTGAAAATTGATACTTTTTGAAAACTCCCCTTTATCAGAATTTTTTCTTTCTCAAAATTTACGTTTTTCGAAGGTGGTCGGCTTTTTGAAAATTTGGCTTTTTGAAGATTTTTTCATTTTTTTTGAAAACTTGGATTTAAGGGTCGTACTTTTCGACTTATTTTAAAATTTCGACTTTTACAAAATTACTTTGAAAGAATGTCACTTGTTTCAAAGTTTTGATCATTTCCAAAATTCGCCTTTTTTAAAATTTGAGTTATTTCGATTCGTCGCCTTCTTAAATATCTAATTTTTCTAAAATTGGACTTTTTAATAATTATGATTTTTTTCGAATTGCTACTTTTTGAAAATTGTCCTTTTTGAAAATTGTCCTTTTTGAAAATTGTACTTTTTGAAAATTATCCTTTTTGAAAATTGTCCTTTTTGAAAATTGTACTTTTTGAAAATTTTACTTTTTGAAAACTGTACTTTTTGAAAATTATACCTTTTGAAACTCATACTTTTCCAAAATTATACTTTTTGAAAATTATACTTTTTGAAAATTATACTTTTTGAAAATTGCTACTTTTTGAAAACTCCCTTTCATCAGAATGTTCTCTTTCTCAAAATTTATGTTTTTCGAAGGTGGTCGGCTTTTTGAAAATTTTCATTTTTTGTTGTTGAAAACTTGGACTATGTTGAAGTTGGTTTTAAGGGTCGTACTTTTCGACTTATTTTAAAATTTCGACTTTTACAAAGTTACTTCGAAAGAGTTGTTTCAAAATTTTGTTCTTTTCCAAAATTCGCCTTTTTTTTTTAATTTGAGTTATTTCGATTCTGTCAAATCTAAAAATTTTAATAAAATTCCCATCTTTTTAAAAACTTCATTTTTTTTTAAATTCGACATTTCAATATTTTTACTTTTTTTTTGAAAATTCTTTGAAACTTTGACTATTTGGAAAATTCCGATCTTTTTAAAAATTTCATTTTTTTTAATTTGACATTTCAATATTTTTACTTTTTTTTTGAAAATTCTTTGAAATTTTGACTTTTGAAAATGTCTACCTTTTTCCAAAATTTCAACCATTTTGGAAATTTTGACATTAATTGGTATCTTGCCTTATGATATTTTTAAAAATTCCGCTATTTTACAAAATGTTGCCATTTTTTAAAAATTAGTGTACCTCAAAAAGATATGAATTTTTTTGAAAATTTCGATTCTTTCAAATTTAGAAATTCTATTAAACTTTCGTCGGTTTTTAAAACTTTCGACTATTTGTCAGTATTTTGCCCTTTTTTTAAAAAAACTAATTTTTTTTTTAGATTACGACAGCTCAAAATTTTAACTTATTTTTTAAAATTTCCACTCTTTGAAATTTCCACTCTTTGAAATTTCCACTCTTTGAAATTTCCACTTTTTGACATTTCCACTAAAATTTCCACTTTTTGAAATTTCCACTCTTTGAAATTTCCACTCTTTGAAATTTGGACTCTTTTAAATTTTGACTTTTTTTGAACATTTCTACCTTTTTTCAAAATTTCAACCCTTTTTTGGAAATTTTGAAATTTTTTGGTATCTCGCCTTTTGCGAATTAAAAAATTTCGTGTATTATTCAAAATTTTGTATTTTTTTTTTAAATTTCGACTCTTTTTTTTACACGTCTCAAAGTTTAGCTTTTTTTAAAATTTGATTTCAAAAATTCCAACTTTTTACAAAATTTTGATTTTTTTAACTTTCCATTTTATTTTGAACAAATTGAATATGAATTTTTTCAAAATAGATTTTACTCCAATTCAAGGTTTTCTTTGTAAAATTAGGTTTTTTCATATCATCAACTTTTTTCCACATTTCGACTTTTTGAAATTTAAGATTTTCGAAGATCGAACTTTTTCGATAATTTCCACGTTTTTTTAAAACTTCATTTTTTTTAAACTTCATTTTTTTAAATTAATTTTTGTTTTTTGAAAATTGTGACTAAAATTATTTTCCCAAGTTTGGACATTTTTCAAAATTTCTCATTTTGTAAAATTTCGACTTTTTCAAAATTTCGATTTATTTGTTGAAAATTTTGGCTTTCTGTTCAAAATTTCAGTCAATTGATACATGTGACTTTTCAAGAACTTCAATTCAAATTATGACTCTTTTTTTTGTGTCAAAATTTTGACCCTTCTCAAAGCTTTGCTTTTTTAAAATTTAATTTCGAAAATTCCAATTTTTGAGTTTTTTAACTTTTCATTTTGTTTTGAAAATGTTGAATTTGAATTTTTCCAAAATTTCGATTTTACTTCAAGTTGAGTAAAATTGTAAAATTCCTTTGTAAAATTTGAACTTTTTTTAAAATCGTCAACTTTTTTCCAAATTTCGACTTTTGAAATGTAAGATTTTTGAAAATCGCAATTTTCAAAAATTTTAATTTATTTAGAAAGTCGTGGCTAAAGTCACTTTCTTAAGTTTCGACATTTTTTTCAAAATTTCGCCTTGGTAAAATTCGATTTTTCAAAATTTCCATTTTTTCTACATTTTAAGATTTTTGAAAATAGTAATTTTCAAAAATTTTAATTTATTTAGAAAGTAGTGACTAAAGTCACTTTCTCAAGTTTCGACATTTTTTCAAAATTTCGCATTTGATAACACTTCGATTTTTCAAAATTTCGACTTTTCCTAAATTTTGATTTTTTTTTTGAAAACCTTAATTGGTACACATGGCTTCAAAAACTTCAATTTTCAAGAATGTTCATTTTTTGAAAATTTCAATTTTTAGGGAAATTTTGACATTTTTATAAAATTAGATTTTTTTGAAATTTCAATTTTTTTTAAACTTACACTTTTTTTTCAGAAATTTTAACATTACATTTCGAGTGTTTTTTTTTAAATGTCTACTTTTTTCGAAATTTCTATTTTTTGGGAATTTGGAAATTTTTGGTATCTTGCCTTATGCTTTTTTTCAATTTATTTAACATTTCTTCGGCCCAGTTTGGAAATATTTAAATTTTTATGGTTTGTTGACAATTTTCTAAACTGGGCCGAAGAAATGTTAAATAAATTGAAAAAAACATAATATTTCCGGTCAATAAGGGTCTACCATGAAGAATTGCCTTATGCTATTTTTAAAAATTTCGTCATTTTTCGAAATCTTGACCATTTTTTTTAAACCTCTCTGTTTTTTGAAAACTTCAACCTTTTTTAAATTTTTTTTTTTTAAATTAGGCATTTTTTTGGTATCATACCTTGTGCTATTTTTCTGGAAATTTATTCCACCTTTTTCTTAAGAATGCGACTATTCTTTCTTGAATCTGGAATTTTTGAAAATTTCGACTTTGTGTAAAGTATGCCAAAAGTCTTTAATTTTTGTTTTTTTAACATATAAATATTTCCATTTTTCTAAATTTTAATATTTTTTTTTGAAAATGCTTCGAACTTTTTTTTTTTGGTGGAACGGACAGTCCTTGGTTATCCTCAAAAATTGAAATACAAATCTTGTCCCCTGAAACCAAGAAAGATTAAAAAACACAACAGAGGTTACTGGCTAACTCGTTTCGATAGCCAAGCTATCATCTTCAGAGAGATATGTTTATTACGCCGCCTCGACGCATAACTGTGATTGATTTCGATTGCGTTATTGATGTCTGTGTTTAAATGTAACGAAAATAATTATATTTTTCTTATTTGTCATTTATAGATACCGGCAAGGACATACGACAGTAAAGATAAGATTATTTCTTGGATGTTTATGAAATATTATATACAAAAGTAATTGCAATAGCGACAAAGTACACGTAAGTTTTGGTTTACAGTTATAATGACCCAACCAGTCGTAATTTTACGACAAGCTTTAAACGTTTACGGTTTTCCAGATGTTTCAATTTGCCATACCCAATTCCATAGGCTTGGGAAAATTGAATTTTGTTCCGCGGTTGATTTGCACTTTTTTTTTTAATTCAATCGGTGATTTTACCACAAATCGGAGATATTTTAAAATATTGACAATATTTCCTCGTATTTGTTTTAATTGTAACGTACGATTCACACCAGATTTTGTTTGGTGGTCCACGTTGGTTCTTTTTTGTGGTAGGCGTTACCATGTAACATTTTTTGGCATTAAATTCGTTTTTGGTAATATCTTTTTGAAGTGAAAACATCTTTTGAGCGATTAGGGGATAAATTAGTGGTTTCACGTGAACGTCACGCGTTACCAACACGCCTTTATGTTAAAATTATATTCTACTGCTAACATTGGAACTTAAAGTGTATTTGAACATCATTACGGTGCATTTAACTAGATACTTTATTCCCCACCTTTCTCTCTAACAAAATATATTTATTTCTCTCTGACAGAAGTGTCAATTATCCTGAGAGAAGCTATCTGAGAATCTCAGCTCGCATAGCTTCTCTCAGAATAGTTGACACTTATCTCAGAGATAAATATATTTTATCTCAGAGATAAATACATTTTAGGTCAGAGATAAATGTGCGGAAAAAGTGTCCAGTGGAAACGTACCCTTAGTTTCGTTTCCATCCGATATAAGCATCCACCAACCACAAAAAAGCTAGGTCAATTTGACAGAATTTATTTTCAAATTTTACCAATATTGACTCACTTGTTTACTAATGTGGGTTTAAATTGCAACACTACATATTTCCTAGTTTTAAGTTTTCACTTTTGTCGGCAATCTCTAAGTCTAACTCTTTTTTCTATAGAACTTCCAAGTTATGGAACTTGTTACCGAAAAGAATTTTCCCCGAAAATTACAATCTTATCCTTGTTTAAGAAGGCGGTTCATCGCCATCTATCCTTGTCTCCGCATGCATCCTACTCGCAGGGCTTTGAAAGCATAAGGGGGTCACCCTTTGCGAGTGGATTAAACTAAAAAAAGACATGTTTTTTATTCACTTTTTGTGCACGTGATCGCGCGATAAAGAACGAATTCCATTTTTTAGTTATTGAAAATGTTCGTTCCAGGACGACGTCATAGTTTTGAAAGTTAATCATTCATAACCCATATAATCCTATTAATAGCGTTAGAAAACATGTGTTTGCTGTAAAGTTGGACATTTCTAACACGACTTCAGCATTTATCCGCCGCTGATTTGGTCAAATAAGGCTTCCGTTAATCATTTTGTGGAATTCTGTGTTTTATTTGTTCTCAATTTTCCCCATACTGACATTACGTGTTTAAGTTCAATGAACGATAAACCATTGCGTGCGCTCGAGAGGAGGGTTGCACGAAAACTTATCAGATATGTATATTTGGTCTTTTCATAGATAGAAATAACATTAACGCGTCCCATAAAATATTTATGGTCGGGCGCATGTTTACGTGAAAAGGTACTTCGGTTGGGGTCTTTTTAAACAACGGGACTTGCAGGTTGACGTCCCTTTTTTACGATTTGAATACGAACCATCTCGGTTTCTGAACTGAACCATCTCGAGTTCTGGACTGAACCATGTCGATATCTGGACTGAACCATTCGATTTCTGAACTGAACCATTTCGAGTTCTGGGCCTAACCGTCTCAAGTTCTGGACCGAACCGTCTCGAGTTCTGGACCGAACCATGTCGATTTCTGGACTGAACTATCTCGAGTTCTAGACTGAACCATGTCGATTTCTGGACTGAACTATCTCGGTTTCTGGACTAAATCTGCATCAGATTTTTTTTGCTTTTGGCTACTAGAGGCTGCGATCCCTGTATAAATTTTTAATCGCGGACACAAAATCCACGTTAATGTTGTTACTAGTTGAAATCTAAACAGAAGCTTCTGGGATGTTGAGGTGAATAAACGCGTTCAAATTTCAAGGAATAAAGAAAACCCGTGTGTTCGCACGCTAGACGGAATTACGTGCTTATTGGTTGATCTTTAATGAATCAACAGACTGATAGAATTTACTCTTGTTAATAAGACAGCTAATTTATTTAAATGGAATTAACCAATTCAAGTTATCTATTAAAGTCTGAATAAACAGTGGCATCTTGTTCTATTAATAACATTAACTGGCAATTTAAATTATATTAGATAATAAAAGTCTTCTTAAACTCCTCGCTAATGACTAATCTTTATAAATATTACAAAAAAATGTGGAATATTTAATCGTTTTCTTGTGAACGTTCTTTGTGATCTAATTATAGCGAAACGAATTGCATTTTGTTAAGTAATTATGCAGATTAATTAGTGACTAAATCGTTAAATAACGTGATCTTTCACAGCTATATTTCAAATCATTTGCTCATTTTGTATGTTAATACATACACGTTAACGATAAGCCAGTTCATAAATAACAAGTGATCCACACATTAGCTTTTACGCAGAGTTTAAATTTTTTGTAGCCGCGGACCACTTTCAAATTTGAGAAACACCATGTTTGGTTGATGAAAAAATGTTTCCCTCCGAATGTCAAATTTTGAGAAAATAGTCAAATTTGGAAAAATTGGTCAAATTTTGAAAGAATAGTCAAATTTAGAAAAAATAGTCAAATTTTGAAAAAATAGTTTAATTTGGAAAAAATAGTCACATTTTGATAAAATAGTCTGTTCGGGATCACTATCAGGTCTTGATAGCTCCGATAAAATGAAACGCGGTTTATGTAAACTTAACGACGTTTATTAAGTGAACTGACATCGCCGAGATCTGAGATGCAATTCTTTTGTACAAAACCTACAAACTACCACCAAGTTTTACCCCACCTGTGTTCTATTGTTCTAATAGGGTCGCTGGTCAGTCCACATGCTTCCGGTGGTCAAGTGGCGGTCTGACCATTTCTTACACTAAATATCTTAGATAGCTAACATAGTCAAATTTAAAAAAATAGTCAAATTTGGAAAAAATTGTCAAATTTGGAAAAAATTGTCAAATTTGGAAAAAACAGTCAAATTTCGAAAAAAAGTTTAATTTTGGGAAAATGGTCAAATCTTGAAAAAATAGTCAAATTTTGAAAAAATAGTCACATTTTAATAAAATAGTCAAATTTAAAAAAATAGTCAAATTTGGAAAAAATTGTCAAATTTGGAAAAAACAGTCAAATTTCGAAAAAAAAGTTAAATTTTGGGAAAATGGTCAAATCTTGAAAAAAATAGTCAAATTTTGAAAAAATAGTCAAATTTGGAAAAAAATAGTCGTATTTGGAAAAAATGGTCAAATTTTGAAAAAATTGTCAAATTTTGAAAAAATTGTCAAATTTGGAAAAAATAGTCAAATTTGGAAAAATTGGTCAAATTTTGTAAAAATAATGAAATTTGGAAAAATTGGTCAAATTTTGAAAAATTAGTCAAATTTTGATTAAATAGTCAAATTTAAAAAAATTGTCAAATTTGGAAAAGACAGTCAAATTTCGAAAAAAAGTTAAATTTTGGGAAAATGGTCAAATCTTGAAAAAAATAGTCAAATTTTGAAAAAATAGTCAAATTTTGAAAAAATAGTCAAATTTGGAAAAAATTGTCAAATTTGGAAAAACATGTCAAATTTTGGTAAAATAATTAAATTTTAAAAAATAGTCAAATATGGAGAAAATTGTCAAATTTGGAAAAAAACAGTCAAATTTTGAAAAGATAGTCAAATTTTGGGAAAATGGTCAAATCTTGAAAATAACAGTCGTATTTTGAAAAATAGTCAAATTTGGAAAAATTAGTCAAATTTGGAAAAATTGTTCAAATTTTGAAAGAATTGTCAAATTTGGAAAAAATAGTCAAATTTGGAAAAAATTGTCAAATTTTGGTAAAATAATTAAATTTAAAAAAATAGTCAAATTTGGAGAAAATTGTCAAATTTGGAAAAAACATTCAAATTTTGGGAAAATGGTCAAATCTTGAAAATAATAGTCAATTTTGGAAAAAACAGTCAAGTTTGGAAAAAATAGTCAGATTTTAATAAAGTAGTCAAATTTTGAAAGAATAGTCAAATTTTTAAACAATAGTCAAATTTGAAAAAATAGTCAAATTTGGAAAAAGTACAGATTTTGAAAAAATCATCAAATTTGGAAAAAATAGTCAAATTTGGAAAATAGTCAAATTTGGAAAATACTCGAATAAAAAATTAATAGTCAAATTTTGAAACAATAGTCAAATTTTAAAAAAGTCAAATTTGGAAGTCAAATTTGTAAAAAATAGTCAAATTTTGAAAAAATAGTCATATTTGGAAAAAAATAGTCGTATTTGGAAAAAATGGTCAAACTTTGAAAAAATAGTCAAATTTTAAAAAATAGTCAAATTTGGAAAAAATAGTCAAATTTGAAAGAAATTGTTAAATTTTGGTAAAATAATTAAATTTAAAAAAATAGTCAAATTTGGAGAAAATTGTCAAATTTGGAAAAAACAGTCAAATTTTGAAAAGATAGTCAAATTTTTGGGAAAATGGTCAAATCTTGAAAATAATAGTCAAATTTTGAAAAAATAGTCAAATTTGGAAAAAATGGTCGTATTTTGAAAAATAGTCAAATTTTTGAAAAAATAGTCAACTTTGGAAAAAACAGTCAAGTTTGGAAAAAATAGTCAGATTTTAATAAAATAGTCAAATTTGGAAAAAAATAGTCAAATTTTGAAAGAATAGTCAAATTTTTAAACAATAGTCAAATTTGAAAAAATAGTCAAAATTGGAAAAAATAGTCAAATTTGGAAAAAGTAGACAGATTTTGAAAAAATCATCAAATTTGGAAAAAATAGTCAAATTTGGAAAATAGTCAAATTTGGAAAATACTCAAATTAAAACAAAAATAGTCAAATTTTGAAACAATAGTCAAATTTTAAAAAAGTCAAATTTGGAAGTCAGATTTGAAAAAAATAGTCAAATTTTGAAAAAATAGTCAAATTTGGAAAAAAATAGTCGTATTTGGAAAAAATGGTCAAACTTTGAAAAAATAGTCAAATTTTAAAAATAGTCAAATTTGGGAAAAATAGTCAAATTTGGAAAAAATAGTCAAATTTGGAAAAAAATAGTCAAATTTGGAAAAAATAGTCAGATTTTAATAAAATAGTCAAATTTGGAAAAAATGGACAAATTTTGGAGTCAAATTTTGAAAAAATAGTCAAATTTGAAAAAAATAGTCAAATTTGGAAAATAGTCAAATTAAAAAAAATTGTCAAATTTTGAAGCAATAGTCAAATTTTAAAAAATAGTCAAATTTGCAAAAAATAGTCAAATTTGAAAAAATAGTCAAATTTTGAAAAAATAGTCAAATTTGGAAAAAAATAGTCGTATTTGGAAAAAATGGTCAAACTTTGAAAAAATGGTCAAATTTGGAAGAAATAGTCAAATTAGGAAGAAATAGTCAAATTTGGAAAAATTGTCAAATTTTGAAAAAATTGTCAAATTTTGAAAAAATTGTCAAATTTTGAAAAAATAGTCAAATTTGAAAAAAACAGTCAAATTTTGAAAAGATAGTCAAATTTTGGGGAAATGGTCAAATCTTGAAAATAATAGTCAAATTTTGAAAAAATAGTCAAATTTGGAAAAAAATAGTCAAATATCGAAAAATTAGTCAACTTTGGAAAAAATAGTCAAGTTTGGAAAAAATAGTCAAATTTGGTAAAAATAGTCAGATTTTAATAAAATAGTCAAATTTGGAAAAAAATGGACAAATTTTGGAGTCAAATTTTGAAAAAATGGTCAAAATTTTAAACAATAGTCAAATTTGGAAAATAGTCAAATTAAAAAAAAAATAGTCAAATTTTGAAACAATAGTCAAATTTGGAGAAAAAAGTGTAGTGTGTCAAGAACATCAAGGTTGAATTTTGAGCTGAGTTGAAATGGCGTAAAAAAGACTTAATTTTGAAAAAAATATCGAAACTCTGACATATACGACAGCGTCATCTGACGATAAGCAACAACCTTACCGTCTCAATGTATTGATTGGAGAGTTGGGAACGCATTAGGCAACTAAATCTACACATCGCGTCAAAAAATTTGATTAGTAGATCATTCTGCAATCCGCACGAACTCTTTAAAGCTGTGCAGGCTGATTAAGTTAATTTTATTACGTTTATCACCAGTTTATTAACGAGTTTAACGGCGCTGTACCAAAAAGTAGTGTTGGAATAATCGAACGATGTTCAGAATCGAATACATTGAATTCGAAGACTTTTGAGGATCGAATAAATATTTGAATACAAAGAATCGAATTATGGGATAATATAATACCTACTAGAAAAATTATCTCAGCGGCCTATTCGATGTATGTGGTGGCGAGATACGACTTTCGATTTCAGTACTTCCGTACCTATGCCCGTAATTGGTAATCCCCAGAGACTAAATAGACTACACGTTTCAATGTTGTCTCATGCGTACAGTTGAAGCTAAAATCCGGGGAAGTGGGGAGGTGCATTACACTACTCTTTGATATGGTCGGATTAAGTAAAATTTATAAATACGAAACTTGCCGCGTAACGGTTCTAACGATTTAGATGAAACTTTAGAATTAGGGGCTTTTGGACTAATAGGATAATTTTTATAAGTGCTTTTTGGTAAAAGTTCAGGAGAACTATTTTCAAAGACATCTTGGTTTAATAGTAAAATAGTTTTCTTTCAATACGCGACGCCTGTGTACAATATTGTTAAGCCGGTGCTGTAAACACGTCATGATTGCAGTGAAATGGCGACGCGCGCACGCCGATAATTGAATATTTATATATTTTATTTTTACCTACCCAAAGAATGAAACTCTTGATTTTCCTTCACTAATGTGTTCACTGAGGTTTCAACAATGATCCACAATGCACTTCCCCATATTTACAGCCCATTTTCTTTAAAAAAAAACCGATGTTATCTTCGCAAAGGTCTGTCAAATAATAAGAGGGCATTGCGAGCTAGATGGAGCTAGGCTTTCGCCAGGCTTCCAACTGGCTTCACTCCTTACCGTGTTAGGTTCAGTCTATTTAGTCTCTGGTAATCCCCTATAGTTAAGAAGTTAAGAATCGGATATGTAGCGTAGTTAGGAGACCGATTCTATTCACTACTCAGCATTCCAATGTTTTGTTGTATCGGACTACCACAATCTCGAATACATATTTTGTATTCGAATGCAAGCAAGTACCCGAGAACTTATAAATCATGCGATGATGAGATGTCGCTTGCGCGAGGCGATTGATTCTATTCATATTCTCACTTCAACTCACGGAGTCTGGGATAGTAGGAGAGCTGTCACCAATTTTTGGGTAGGTATTTGAGGCAAGCTGAAAACTTGCCCGATACCTCTCCTATTATACCCCAACACGGAACTGCAGACCTGGCTGGTGAGTAGCGGGGCTAAATCAACCCCTGAATTTTTAAAAATATTATTTTTTTTTTTCAAAAAATATGTTTGAGGCAATATGCCATTTTTATATGTTGTAGCTTAATGTTTAAAGAATTAAAAAAAAAATAAGCCAGACGATTTAGTCGGGGTTTTAACATTGCCAGACGTGTGCAAAAATATTTTTCAAAAAAATATAAAAAATGTATTTGAGGCAACTTGAAATTTTAATAGGATATTATTTATAACTAAAAAATAATATTCTCAAAAAGACAGGTCATTTTGATGGGACTTTCTACCTGCCAGGTGATCTAACAAATTATGAATAAGTGTGAGTGAGTAGCGCTATAGGCAAGCGGTAGTGGGAGAGAGAGCGTTTATCGGCAGCTGTATGCGTTCTTGCTTGCCGCGTCACTATTGGCTCTGGCGAGGTCACGTGACTTACAATAGCCATGAGGCTTCCAGTCAGAATTTCGGAGTAAAAAATTAAAAATTTTTTGAATTTGTGCTAAAAACGATTTGTATAAAAATGATTGTGTTGATTTGTGTATGTTAAATGAAAATATTTATTGTGTTATTTTTTTATCATAAAAAATTTGGCATTTGGTCAATTATAATACAAATCTAAATGTAATGAATTACTTTATTATTTGACATTACTGCAAAAATATTAGTTTTTTCAAGAAATCATAAGAGATATTTTTTTTAGAAAATTAATTTTTTAACAACTTTTGTTTCCAAAATTTTTTTATAGGGCTCATATTTTTGCCGCTACATCCAAAAAGAAAAAAATTACTTCTTTTTTGGTGACAGTACTCTAACTCAAAATTTATACAGGAATTGAATATTTTCTTCTTGTTACAATTAATATAGGTTAACGTATTAAAGAAAGTAATAATTACAAAAATATAAAATAACAAAATCAGATTTATTGAGATAAAATAATTATACAAGTGAAGAATTATAATGAGTACAAAAATATAAATTTAATTTATTCCACTTAAGAAATAAATTGTTATTCATCTTCTAGGAATTCTTCTTCATCAGAGCTAACAGAATCTTCTTCGGATTCATCTGCATCAGATTGGGCAACCTCTTCATGATCTGCAAAAATTATTATATATTTAATAATTATTAAATTATAGATTATTAGATTATTACATTATTATTTATTTATTTCATTAATCAAAGAAATTCGAATGCAGCATTTATTAAAGAAAAACTATTTATTCTCACCTGCAGTAACATTTCCAACATCATTATTTTTATTTTTTTCATGAATAACAGCGTCAAATACTAATTCCGGCATACAGTCTCCGTCGAACCAGTGAAAATCTAGCGTATCCTCATTAGGTGTCCACCCGTTCCTGTCCGGTGTCAAAGAGCTGGGGAATCGCAAATATGCATTTCTCCAAATACTCGTTATATATTGCGTTCTTAAAAGATGTTGTCGTAATTCAGCTTTGCACGGAGGTAAAGTAGAGGGATCACAATTTTTCAATTTTTTTTTGAAAGGCTCGTGTTCAGTGTCGGCTTTGTAAGTCGCACAAAATTTTTGAAATCGTGCTGCATTTATATTTGATAAATTTTTATATCCATAAATTTCGCAAACAAATGCTTCCAAAATTGGTAAAATTTCATCACGCAAACCGGTAATATGCGCAACTCCAAGGTCTGTTAATGCTTTTTGATAGCATTTATTTTTTAGCAATATTTTATACGGTCTTATCTTGCCTTTTTGAAAAAATGATGGATTATAATCGCACCCTGTTAGTGCATGAAAACCAGGTAAACTCATACATAAAGATGGCCCTAATTCCATGTGTAATTTTGTTACATTGATGTATCTTTTAGAGTTCCCAGTGCCATACTCCATAAAAATGTTGAGCTCATCACTTTGGACACGCAGACAGCTGCCGATAAACGCTCTCTCTCCCACTACCGCTTGCCTATAGCGCTACTCACTCACACTTATACATAATTTGTTAGATCACCTGGCAGGTAGAAAGTCCCATCAAAATGACCTGTCTTTTTGAGAATATTATTTTTTAGTTATAAATAATATCCTATTAAAATTTCAAGTTGCCTCAAATACATTTTTTATATTTTTTTGAAAAATATTTTTGCACACGTCTGGCAATGTTAAAACCCCGACTAAATCGTCTGGCTTATTTTTTTTTTTATTCTTTAAACATTAAGCTACAACATATAAAAATTGCATATTGCCTCAAACATATTTTTTGAAAAAAAAAAATAATATTTTTAAAAATTCAGGGGTTGATTTAGCCCCGCTACTCACCAGCCAGGTCTGCAGTTCCGTGTTGGGGTATAATAGGAGAGGCATTGGACAAGTTTTCAGCTTACCTCAAATACCTACCCAAAAATTGGTGACAGCTCTCGGACTAGGAGTATTCGAATACTTCAGTTGAGAATCGGATGTATTCGAGATCTTGGTAGAATCGAATACATCTCACAACTTGTATTCGAATAGCCCAACACTACCAAAAAGTACACTATTGTTGTAAAATTAAACTTCAACGTCTATCAGAAGCAATATCTGTCAAAAGCGACTTTGCTAAAGATAAACGAGCTCGTTGCGTATTATTTACGATGCGCTAAAACGTTGTTGTAATGTGACACTCTGTTCAAATTATCTATCGATGCAGAAGCGAAGAGCCAATGTTATTATTTAAATATAGCGCGTTACAGATTACAAAATAAATGAAAATGACTTTATAATCAGACCGTAAAAGGGCAACCGAGCAACAAACCGGCTGCAACACATGATCAGATCAATTAATCCGAACGAAACCAGCAATCAGTAATCTAATCGGATCCTACTTAATGACACACTGAAGTAATCAATATTTTATGTAGAAAATATAAACTGTCAGCTGTTTGAAAGCTTCTGCATAAGCAGAGTGTAAAATCAAATTAATAGGCAACAAATTTTTGACAGTTTGCGTCGCATATTATTTACTTGAAACTAATATAAAAATAATTGCGTTTGCTTTATATTTTTTAAAATTAAACGATCAAAATTGTTTACAGAATTTCAATTTTTGCAATATTGTAGGACGATATTAAATTTGGCGTGTTTTTTGTCGGGGTAAATGTATCCGGAAAAAAATTTAATCACTTTTGCCCCGCCTTCTTTTAAAATTGATGAGATTATGATTGAGACCCTCTGTAGACTATATGTTACAAAAATATAAAATTGGAGACGTACATACACATCGTGTAACTTTTTCGTTTCTTTCGACTCAAGTAGGTAGTCGATGTGGTACAAACAAAATGTAAAGGAAGTACGTAATGAAGGAGCTTCTTCGAGTTACAAAAGCGATTAAAATGCTGTTAGATACTGCGAAAATGTTACATAATAACATAAATATATGTTCTAATAAGTATGATGTAATAGTTTAATTTTAGAATAGGTGTCATGACTATTGAAAAGAGAGATGCCAACTGATATCCTTTGCTATAAACAACGTTATCGTTTACGCAGTTATCAGCGGACTAATAACTGATTAAAAATTGTTAAGAATTCACTGCGTATTATCTTCTTGTTGTTTATCTAACATTTCGCTGCAAATATAATTAGTAATTTGCAATCAGTGCCGATAAATGAAACAAATTAATAGTTTGATGAAAAACATCACTGGAGATTCATCACTGAGCAACAAAAAATCATTTTTTGTACGTTCTCTTCGTTTTAAAAGTTAAAGTTTACCAATTTCGAGTTCCAAAACCAATATTCTATGTAATTTCTTTGCAAAAAGAATATGACAAAGTTTCTGCGATACAGACCGGGTGGAAGACTTATTTTAATCAATTAATTTTTTTCTTCAATTAATTAGAGAGAAAACGATACACTATAGATAATACCAACAACGTTAAAAGTTCGATTTGATTTTGACGGTTACATTTTAAGTTTCAAATTAATAAAAAAACGTCAAGAAAGTGGATAAACCTGGAAAAATCATATGAAAAAATGAATTCCAGACATCAAACAGTGTTCCCCAAACTTTCGACATCTGCGTACCCTTTCCATAATTTTTCGTGGCGTTGGAGTCCCCCTCGTTAAAAAATTGCATCATGGCTAATAAAAAATTGAGAAAGTGTATTTGTTCGTTGGTCTCCTAAACGTATCTACGAATTTGAATTAGACACATGATCAACGAGTTTGAACAAAACATTCTGCAAACTGCACGAACTCTTTAAAGCAAGCGGATTAAGTTAATTTTGTTACGTTTATCCAAACAACTAATTGAATCATCTGAAGCTGCTGTGAAGGCACAGTGAGGTGGATTAAACTAAAAAAACTAAAAAAAAAGCCGCTTGGTGCAACGGGTACCTCTTCGTAATACACTTTGGGAAACGCATCTTCTAAAATGGTTGATCCATTGACAGCGGTCGTTTTTTCTTTTTTTTTTAGTTCGTTTTCCCAGATCTTTGGTAGAAAGCTCGTCATTGATTTTTCATCATCTTTAGCTCACAGGAATTAATATAACTGATCCCCCCAAGGGCAAGATTCTTGAGGCATACAGTCAGAGACAGCAAATTCCTGTGCGGTCCAGCTTGACCAGAGATTAAGCTTGACACAGTGAAGACTTCTGTCTACGGAGACCTTTTTCAGTAGACCTTCCAAGCTATGGGACGCGTTACCGAAAGGAATTTTCCCCACAAATTACAACCTATTCCTGTTTAAGAAGGCGGTTCGTCATCTATCCTTGTTTCTGCATCCTACTCGCAGTGCTTTGAAGGCATAAAGGGGTTACCCTATGCGAGTTGGTTCAACTTAAAAAAAAAAATAAGAAAGCTCTGCAATGAAAAGACAAATGGAAACACTTCCCATAAGATTAAAATGTTGCTGTTACATTTTCAACACATCCACGGCAGCAGCGCAAGTAAATTAACCATTTTTAACACCATCTTTCAAGAGCAGCACGATTAACAGATACGCGGAGGTTACATCAACGAGGTCGGTCGTAATAAATCACGGACAAAGCGGTGAACTTTAAATACGAACAAAGAACGTCCATTAACGACCAACGGCGTAAAAATGCTGGATGTCGCACGGTTATCGCACCGGAAAACGAAAGGGTAATCTGAACAATGTTGGGCATGGTCCGTCGACTGTAGCCAACGTTGGCAACATTTTTGTCGGCGCGATTACCAGGAAGGAAATATTCTAGTTTAAAGTTTAGTGACTACTTAGTTATTGGGAAATTATTTATGTATGTAGTTTATTCAACGCTTTTTTTGCCATCCTGGTAGTATTTCGAGGTTTCAAATGCGAGGAATTTCGATTTTAATTCTGCTATGGATCTTCGTCAGCATCAGGAATGTATTAGGTCTTGGTAATGTCTCAGACATCGTCGAATTTAGTGGTTTTTCAGGTGAAAACTTTGAGAGAATTCGGATAGGGAGAAAACTTACGATTTCGCGTCACCATCACGCGTGGCCATCACGCTAATTCGTGTCACCATCACGCGTGACCATCACACTAATTCGTGTCGCCACCACACTATTTCGCACTGTCAACGTACGCAGTGTTGCTGTGAGTAAGATGCGTAATAGAATTAGAAATGCACGTTAAAAAAGTTTCTTCTTTTTAAATAGAATCAATGAAATACAAATTTTATCCCGTGAAACCAAGAAAGATTAAAAAACACAACAGAGGTTGCTCTAACGCGTTTCGATCTCTGAAGATGATAGCTTGGTTATCGAAACGCGTTAGAGCAACCTCTGTTGTGTTTTTTAATCGTTTTTGGTTTCAGGGGACAAGATTTGTATTTTAATTTTTGAAGATAACCAAGGACCAGTCTGTTCCACCAAAAAAAAAAAATGGACATTTTAAATAGAACATCAAAAAAGAAAGGAAAGAACTTTTTTTTTAAAAGCCAACATTTTTGAGTGGAAATTTTCATGAAAAATGACACTTAAAAAAATGTCACTTTTGAAAAAATGTCGAATTTTGAAAAAAATTGTAATTTTAAAGAAAAAAAATGTCAACGTTTTGAAGTTCTACCAAAATTAAATAGAATGAAACAAAGAAATAACTTTGATGGATTGATGTTAGGGGTGGCAATCGTTGTATTAATTCATGTAAGATGTACCGATGTGAACCATGTGTAAAGACATTGAAATGTTTGTTGAACTTTAAAATGATATTTTTAGTCTTCGGTTACAAAATGTCGAATTTTTTGTGGGCACCATGCCGCGGTTTCTTTGGGTCGACGACATTCGCTTGCAATGTTATTCGATTCTTATTTTTATCGAGACAATTGCCACATTTTGTTTTTATTCGATAAATTAGATATCTCGAATGGTAGTTGCACTATGTGCATAGGAATAATTGGGAAACGTTTGGAGTCGATTTCTCATTTGGTTGTTTTTGTTTCAGAATTCATCATTAATCGAGGATAGTGTAAGTACACTTGCGTTTATTTAACTTTTAATTTCGTTAACCTGTTAATTAGTAATTCTTTATTATTTCGTACTTAATCCCTTCCGGTAAAATGCCGAGTAAGGTTCGTCATCGAGTTGTCAGGCCAGAAAGTGACGAGCCATATTCATTCTGGAACTGGAAAGCTACTATTGAATGTGTTAGTGGTTTATTAACGCAATTTCGTCCCCGAAATTAGATGAACAGTTGCCTTTACAACAATAGAAAATTTTTTCAGAATTAAATAGTGTTTTTGAAGTTGGTTAAATTGATGCATCATTTTTTTTTTTGGTTTATTACTTAACGTAGTTTCGTCTGCGGAATTAGATGAACAATTGCCTTTACAACAATAGAAAAACGGATCAGAATTAAAGAGTGTTTCTAAAGTTGGTTAAATCGACGCATCCAATTTGTTTTGTTTTTTTTTTTAGTTCAATCCTCTCGCAAAATTTTAATTAAGAACTAGATATACTAATGCACAGACCAATAGATTTGAACATTTATTAGATTCGAAGTTTGGAAACCAAATACCGGTTTCGATCTTGTTGGGTCTCGTCAGTTTGGCATATCCAACTCGAATGTTAACAAATGTTCCAACAAGTAAGTACTAAAAGATTCACGGACGTCAAGCGTGTGACTCTTAGTACTACCACCTATTGATCCATAGAGAAACTATGGCCATCGCCAATAATGTCGTATGCAACCTAGACTATAAATTCATGCAGCCCTCCAGGCGATGTGTATAGTGATAGGTAGCTGAACTACCAACAGTTGAAAACACTGCCGCCTAGCAAAGTGGTTGCTCTCTAGAAGAGTTCCCAGAAGACAAGGATTCTATAATGCACAGACCAATAGGTTTGAACATTTATTAGATTCGAAGTTGGTGGAAACCAAATACCGGTTTTGTTAGATCTCGTCAGTTTGGCATATACAACCACCAAACGATTATTAAGATGGATCAAGTTCTTCGGATGCATGAGATTATAACAACGATAGGCTATTTAGTTTCAAATAAAGCTTCTAATCAGTTTTTAGCAATTCTGGCATAACTATTTGATAACTTACAACTTGGAAAAATATTCCATATGAAGACAATGTTATAGTGGAAAAATTAAATATTACTGATGAACTTTCCTTTTTCGTTAAAATTTTGGGGACCAAACGATTATTAAGATCAGATTTTAGTGGAAAAAGAACATATTTCTGGTTAATTTCCTCTTTCATCAAAAGTTTGACCACCAAGTGATTATTAAGATGAGATTCTTGTGGAAAAAGAAAATATTACTGATGAAATTTCGTTTTTCATTAAAATTTTGACCACCAAACGACTATTAAGTTAGATCAATTAATTGAAATGCAAGATTATGACGACGATACGCTATTTAGTTTTAAATGAAGTTTCTGATCAGTTTTTAACAACGTCAACATAACCATTTGATAACCTACAACTTGGAAAAATGTTCCATTTGAAGACAGTGTTATAGCGGAAAAAAAATTACTGATGAGCCTTCCTTGTTCATTAAAATTTTCAGCACCAAATGGTTAAGGTGAGGTTTCGGTGAAAAAAGAAGATATAACTGATGAACTTCCATTTTTCATCGAAATTTTGACCACCAAGTTATTATTAAGATGAGGTTTTAGTGGAAAAAGAAAATATTACTGATGAACCTTCCTATTTTATTAAAATTTTGAACACCAAACGGTAATTAAGATGAGATTTTAGTGGAAAAAGAAGATATTACTGATGAACTTCCATTTTTCATCAAAATGTTGACCACCAAGTAATTATTAAAATGAGCTTCTAGTGGAAAAAGAAAATATTACAGATGAAATTACGTTGTTTTCCATTTAAATTTTGACCACCATGCGATTATTAAGGTAGCCCAATTTCCTCGAATGCATGAGATTATGACGACGATAGGCTATTTAATTTCAAATGAAGCTTCTGATCAGTTTTTAGAAACTCTAGCAAAACCATTTGATAACCTACAACTTGGAAATATGTTCCACATGAAGACAATTTTATAGTGGAAAAAGAAAATATTACTGATGAATCTTCCTATTTCATTAAAATTTTGAGCACCAAACGGTAATTAAGATGAGATTTTAGTGGAAAAAGAAGATATTACTGATGAACTTCCATTTTTCATCAAAATGTTGACCACCAGGTAATTATAAGATGAGATTCTAGTGGAAAAAGAAAATATTACCGATGAAATTATATTTTTCATTTAAATTTTGACCACCAAGCGATTATTAAGATAGACCAATTTCCTCGAATGCATGAGATTACGACGACGATAGGCTATTTAATTTCAAATGAAGCTTCTGATACTTTTTTAGAAACTCTAGCAAAACCATTTGATAACCTATAACTTGGAAAAATGTTCCATATGAAGACAATTTTATGGTGGAAAAAGAAAATATTACTGATGAATTTTCCTATTTCATTAAAATTTTCAGCACCAAACGACAATTAAGATGAGATTTTAGTGGAAAGAGAAGATATTACTGGTGAACTTCCCTTTTTCATCAAAATATTGACCACCAAGTGATTATTAAGATGAGATTGTGGTGGAAAAAGAAAATATTACTGATGAACTTTCCTATTTTATTAAAATTTTAAGCACCAAACGGTAATTAAGATGAGATTTTAGTGGAAAGAGAAGATATTACTGGTGAACTTCCCTTTTTCATCAAAATTTTGACCACCAAGTAATTATTAAGATGAGATTCTAGTGGCAAAAGAAAATATTACTGATAAAATTACGTTTTTCATTTAAATTTTGACCACCAAGCGATTATTAAGATAGACCAATTTCCTCGAATGCATGAGATTATGACGACGATAGGCTATTTAATTTCAAATGAAGCTTCTGATCAGTTTTTAGAAACTCTAGCAAAACCATTTGATAACCTACAACTTGGACAAATGTTCCATATGAAGACAATTTTATAGTGGAAAAAGAAAATATTACTGATGAACCTTCCTATTTCATTAAAATTTTCAGCACCAAACGACAAATAAGATGAGATTTTAGTGGAAAGAGAAGATATTACTGGTGAACTTCCCTTTTTCATCAAAATTTTGACCACCAAGTGATTATTAAGATGAGATTCTAGTGGAAAAAGAAAATGTTACTGATGAAATTACATTTTTCATTTAAATTTTGACCACCAAGCGATTATTAAGATAGACCAATTTCCTCGAATGCATGAGATTATGACGACGATAGGCTATTTAATTTCAAATGAAGCTTCTGATCAGTTTTTAGAAACTCTAGCAAAACCATTTGATAACCTATAATTTGGAAAAATGTTCCATATGAAGACAATTTTATAGTGGAAAAAGAAAATATTACTGATGAATCTTCCTATTTCATTAAAATTTTGAGCACCAAACGGTAATTAAGATGAGATTTTAGTGGAAAAAGAAGATATTACTGATGAACTTCCATTTTTCATCAAAATTTTGACCACCAAGTGATTATTAAGATGAGATTCTAGTGGAAAAAGAAAATGTTACTGATGAAATTACATTTTTCATTTAAATTTTGACCACCAAGCGATTATTAAGATAGACCAATTTCCTCGAATGCATGAGATTATGACGACGATAGGCTATTTAATTTCAAATGAAGCTTCTGATCAGTTTTTAGAAACTCTAGCAAAACCATTTGATAACCTACAACTTGAAAAAATGTTCCATATGAAGACAATTTTATAGTGGAAAAAGAAAATATTACTGATGAATCTTCCTATTTCATTAAAATTTTTAGCACCAAATGATTATTAAGACGAGGTTTCGGTGAAAAAAGAAGATATTACTGATGAACTTCCATTTTTCATCAAAATTTTGACCACCAAGTAATTATTAAGATGAGATTCTAGTGGAAAAAGAAAATGTTACTGATGAAATTACATTTTTCATTTAAATTTTGACCACCAAGCGATTATTAAGATAGACCAATTTCCTCGAATGCATGAAATTATGACGACGGTAGGCTATTTAATTTCAAATGAAGCTTCTGATCAGTTTTTAGAAACTCGAGCAAAACCATTTGATAACCTACAACTTGGAAAAATGTTCCATATGAAGACAACTTTATAGTGGAAAAAGAAAATATTACTGATGAATCTTCCTATTTCATTAAAATTTTGAGCACCAAACGATAATTAAGATGAGATTTTAGTGGAAAAAGAAGTTATTACTGATGAACTTCCATTTTTCATGAAAATGTTGACCACCAAGTAATTATTAAGATGAGATTCTAGTGGAAAAAGGAAATGTTACTGATGAAATTACGTTTTTGATTTAAATTTCGCACACCAAACGATTTTTAAGATGGATGGATTTCTTCGAATGCATAGAATTATGACGACGATAGGCTTTTTAGTTCCAAATGAAGTTTCTGATCAGCTTTTAGTGACTATTATATTCATTAACACAAGTTTTGACATGAAGGTAAGTTACCATATAAATGTTGTGGTAATTGAACAAAAATATTGAAATTTATTGAACCATGATCGCGTTAGATGCTAACAAATGTTCCGACAAGTAAGTACTAAACTAGATATAGCAGTAGACGGTACTGCGATCGAACATACTCATGGATAAAATTAGTTCGAACAAACGTAATAAAACTAACTTACTAGTTGTTGCGCACGTGCAGTTTTTAAGAGTTCATGCAGATTGCAAAATGATGTTTTGTTCAAATTCATTGTTACGATCTTGTTTATATTAAGAGCCTGCTGACTCTTCAACAGAGATATTGGTTAGCAAAGTTGCGCCCTAACCAATTAGATGGCGCTGTCAGACCATCAAGTTAAAATTTGACCTGAAGCGGTTAATATTTTGTCGATGGATGAATAGTTCCCCTTTTTTTGTTATTATTGTTTTCATTGGTTGGGTTAGGTTAGGTTAGGTTAGGTTAGGTTAGGTTAGGTTCACTGGTTGATAATTTATATGTGATGCTCCGGTTTGTTTTACAGCCAGTTTTATCAGAAAAAAATACTAAGACATCAATTACTACTCTGTTCATGTTTTGAACATTACAATGGACAGTTGAGGCTAAGTAAACTGTTTGCTTAACGAAATAATTGTTGCTATTTCAGTAGATTATTTTATGGATTAATTAGGTTAAAATTTTAGTTGTATTTTTGATTTTAGTACAAATAAACCGCTTTCGTTTTTTAATATGAAAAAAAATCAATGTATTCGTAACAGTTCAATATTTTAACAGCGTTCGCTTATTTACTAATTGGTGTGTCATTGAGTCTGCGAGTGCAACTAAATTTAAATCTAATTAACATTTGGCACAGACGTAATAAACTTTCAATTGATAGAAATAACTCGCTATTAAGATCTTTAATACGTTTTATTAAAATAACTTAATCAGAAATCAGAACTAATGCATTAAAAACAGTTTGACCCAATCTATTCCCCATGAAACGTGATTCAAGTACTTATTTTGGTTTATCTCGTTTCTTTTAGCTTTGAAATTTCACGCGAACGATTTTATTTCAAGGATTTTTGATTTGGTGGTTAATTTCACCATTTTCAGCGTATAATGTATCGAGTTTTATTGGTTCGAATTAGATATGGGTAACCTTACTTGTTTGGGGGCCAAATTTTCTCGACTCTGAGCCAAGGGCCGGAATAAATTCTTCGAATCAAGGGTCGGAATAAATTCTCCGAGTCAAGGGCCGGAATAAATTCTTCGAATCAAGGGCCGGAATAAATTCTTCGAATCAAGGGCCGGAATAAATTCTCCGAGTCAAGGGCCCGAATAAATTATTCGAGTCAAGAGACGGATAAATTCTTCGAGTCAGGGGCCTGAATAAATTATTAAATGAAATAAGTTGATAAATTCGTCTCCTTTCGGAAGCAGTGACGTAACTGTCAAAAGCGAAATAGGCGCGCGCCACTGGTGCTTCTTCCTTTTCGTTTTACGTCACACAATTTCAACAAAGTTGCCCCAATCGAACGAAATTATTGGTAAAACCAAAGACTAGGGCATCAGATAACTGAAATATTATTTTTTGCAAATTCTAGAAGACTTTGGCGCTAAATTTTCGAAAAAACATCGAAATTTCGACTCGAATTCAATTTGACGTGAAAATTTCGATTATGATTTCCGTTACCATCACGCTAATTCTCGTTACCAACGCGCTCTAATGTTGACAGTAAGTTTTGGTAGCTTGGAAGGTACCCCTTAGGCCAAGGTGTCTTGAGCTGAGATCCATGGGTTCTTTGGGGCCTCGTTATGTGTCAACCGGGCCCCGTAATGTGTCAGAGGTCGTGACGATGGACGTTTTTACGTCCGGAATTTTTTGCACGAAGAAAGTTCATGATCTTCGTTTTTAGTAATTGCAAGAAAAAATCAGATGAATTGAAAAACGAAAATAAGGACAACATGATAAAGAAAGAAAATAAGGACAACTTGATGAAGAAAGAAAATAAGGACAACATGATGAAGAAAGAAAATAAGGACAACATGATGAAGATACGAACTAGCTGAACTACCAACAGTTGAAACACTGCCACCTAGCGAAGCGGTTGCACTCTAGGAAAAAGTTCCCAGAAGACAAGGATTCTAATGCACAGACCAATAGGTTCAAACATTTATTAAATTCGATGAATTTGTAGTCTAGGTTGCATTCTGCTAGCATACGACATTGTTGGCGATAGCCATAGTTTTTCTATGGACCAATAGGTGGCAGTACTAAGAGTCACATGCTTGACGTCTGTAAATTCTTTAGTATTTACTTCTCGGAACATTTGTTAGCATTCGAGTTGAATATACCCCAGCATTCGAGTTGGATATACCAAACTGACGAGATCTAACAAGATCGAAATCGGTATTTGGTTTCCAAACTTCGAATCTAATAAATGTTCAAACCTATTGGTCTCTGTCCATTAAAATGACCAGTTCAATTCAATGAAAGTAGATTTAATTATAAATTAATTACATGTCATACGTGTCATTGAATTCTCTCCGCTAGTGCCGCAAATGTATTTAAAAAAATAATTTCCTGGGGGGTTTTATTTGCATACAGGCTGACGCACATGATTATAAATTGATGCAGGCAGTAAAAAGAAATCATTAGCCAACAGGAGCGGTGCTCATAAAATGCAGGTCTTGCACGAAGACAGTTTTACGGTGGTCGTAAATCGCTTTTAACTCCACGGAATACCGCCATATAACTGTGCATATGAAAAATCCACAGTTTTATTTCATTTGCAAAAAAAAATCAAAAAATCGATTAACAAAACGAAATACTTGGTGCCATAATTTTATTTTTTAAACGGATAATATAAGCTGGTAAAGGAGCCTAATGCACAGATCAATACGTTTGAACATTTATTAGATTCGAAGTTTGGAAACCAAAGACTGGTTTCGATCTGACGAGATCTCACAAGATCTCACAAGATCTCACAAAATGTCACAAGATCTCACAAGATCTCACAAAATGTCACAAGATCTCGTCAGATCGAAATTGGTTTCCAAACTTTGAATCTAATAAACTTTTAAACCTATTGCTCTCTGCATTAGAATCCTTGTCTTCTGGGAACCTTCCTAAGGAGCAACCGCTTCGCTAGTTGGCAGTGTATCAACTGTTGGTAATTCAGCTACCTATGATTCGCCACTATACACGCCGCCTGGAGGGCTGCATGAATTTGCAGTCAAAGTTCTATTATACTTGCATGGTAAAGGAACGACGAAATGTATTTAGGAAACCAAGTTAACTAACAAGCAACGATGCGGTGAACTTAACAATAAATTTGGGGAAATAAACGTAAACTTTTTTGACAGTTGCTTAGCTTTGGGGGTATTAAGGAGGCGCGAGCTTTTTGAATTTAAACTGAGCGATTATACGATATTTGAATCATCTTAGATATAAAATACATGCAATTATTTTTACATTAGTTTCAAGTGTATGGCGACAAATAATTATTCTCTAACGTCAGTTTGAATTATCATCTGAAACTGGTAAGTTGATGTGGTTTTAACTTGATGGGTGCCTCCCACAGAATTTCTATTTTGAACTACAACTCTGGAAAATGTGCTTTTTCCTGGAAATTCAAAGTGATCATAATTTCGAAAAAAAATTGAAATGATAAAAGCTTCAAATTTTGCTGATAAAAGAAAAATGTTCAAAAAAGTGAAAATTCTAAAAAATGAAAATTTCGTCTTATCGCAATTTTCAGTTTTTGGAATTTTGACTTTTCTGAAAATTTTACCTTCTTATCACCTAAATTTGAAGCTTTTATCATTTCAGTTTCATTTCGTTTCGAAATTATGACCATTTTCAAACTAGCAACTTTTTTCGAAACTTCTTTTTTCAAAGTTTCGATTTTTTGTGAAAACTTCGCCATTTTTTCAAAATTTCTTTGCAAATGACCGTTTTTTCGAATTTTCAAATTTCGATTTTTCGAAAAATTCGCTTGCTTCTGAAAATTAAAATTTTTTTTGAACAATTTCGACTTTTTACCATCAAAACGGACCTTTTACCATCAAGATACATCTTTTATCATTTCGGCTTTTATTTCGAAGTTGTGATTTTTCAAAATGGGACCTTTTTTTCGAAGTTTCTGCTAATTACGAGAAAAATTCGCTGGTTTTTGAAAATTTACAATTTTTTTGAACAATTTCGATATTTTCGAACTTTTTTCAGTGATTGCATTTTTTGAAAATTTTGAGCTTTTACCATCAAAATGAACCTTTGTGAAAACTTGGCCATTTTTTCAAAATTTCTTTGAAAACTACCCCGTTTTTCGAAATTTCGAACTTGCACTTTTTGCAAAATTCGCTTGTTTCTGAAAATTTGAATTTTTTTTGGACAATTTCGAAATTTTCGAAGTTTTTTCAGAATTTGATTTTTTTGAAAATTTCGAGCTTTTACCATCAAAATGTGAAAACTTCGCTATTTTTTTCAAAATTTCCTTAAAAATGAACTTTTTTTTTTGAAACTTCGAACTTGGACTTTTTAAAAAATTCGCTTGTTTCTGAAAATTTAAAATTTTTTTGAACAATTTCGAAATTGTCGGAGGTTTTTCAGAATTTGCTTTTTTTTTTCAAAAAATGAATCTTTTACCATCAAAAGGAATTTTTTACCATTTCGACGTTTTTCGATATTATGTCTTTTCCAAATGGAGCCTTTTTCCAAAATTCTATTTTTGTGAAAATTCGTCTTTTTTTTAAGCTTCTTCGCAAATGACCCTTTTCTTCGAATTTTCGAATTCCGTTTTTTTTTAACAATTTCGACTTTATACCATCGAGATGGACCTTTGAGCATCAAAATAAATCTTTTACCATTTCCACTTTTTTTTGAAGTTGTGATTTTTCAAAATGGGACCTTTTCATCGAAGTTTCTATTAATTTCAATTTTTTGTGAAAACTTGGTCATTTTTTCAAAGCTTCTTTGAAAACGACCCTTTTTTCCGAAATTTCGAGCTTTGACATTTTGAAAAATTCGCTTGTTTCTGAAAATTTAAAATTTTTTTGAACAATTTCGAAATTTTCGTACCTTTCAGAATTTGCTTGAGAGCTTTTACCATCAAAATGAACCTTTGTGAAAACTTTGCCATTTTTTCAAAATTTCTTTGAAAGCGATCTTTTTTTTTCGAAATTTCGAACTTCGAGTTTTTGAAAAATTCGCTTGTTTTTCAAAAATTTAAATTTTTTTGGAATAATTTCGAAATTTTCAAACTTTTTTTAGAAATTGCTTTTTTTTTGAAAATTTCGCGCTTTTACCATCAAAATGAACCTTTGTGAAAACTTCGCCATTTTTTTAAAATTTCTTTAAAAAAAGGCCCTTTTTTTCGAACTTGGATTTTTTGAAAAATTCGCTTGTTTGTGGAAATTTAAAATTCGAAATTTTTGAACTTTTTTTTGAAACTTCTTTTTTCAAAGTTTCGACTTTTTGTGAAAACTCCGCCATTTAAGTTTACTAATTTTATTTAACATTTCTGCGACCTATTTTTTCAAAATTTCTTTGAAAATGAACTTATTTCGAAATTTCGTATTTTGACTTTTTGGAAAATGTGTTTGTTCCTGAAAATTTAAAAATGTTTT
This sequence comes from Dastarcus helophoroides, assembly GCA_028583605.1. Lineage (NCBI taxonomy): Eukaryota > Metazoa > Arthropoda > Insecta > Coleoptera > Bothrideridae > Dastarcus > Dastarcus helophoroides. The sequence goes on along the minus strand of CM053327.1, from coordinate 45,016,824 downwards.
CATCAATTTTGACTCGTTGAAATTTTCGAACTTTTAAAATATTCACTTTTTTGAAAATGTTTTATCACCAAAATATGACGCTTTAATCGTTTTTGTTTCCAAATTATGACCATTTTCAAACTAGCAACTTTTTTTTAAAACTTCTTTTTTCAACGTTGCGAGTTTTTGTGAAAATTTCGCCATTTTTTTTAAATTTCTTTGCAAATGACCCTTTTTTTCGAATTTCGGAATTTCGATTTTTTTAAAAATTCACTTGCTTCTGAAAATTACAATTTTTTGTTGAACAATTTCGACTTTTTACCATCGAGACGGACCTTTTAGCGTCAAAATAAATCTTTTACCATTTCGACTTTTTTTTCGAAGTTGTGATTTTTCAAAATGGGACCTTTTTTTCCCGAAGTTTCTACTAATTTCGACTTTGTGAAAACTTCGCCATTTTTTCAAAATTTCTTTGAAAATCACCCTTTTTTTCGAAATTTCGAACTTCGACTTTTTTTTGAAAAATTCGCTTGTTTCTGAAAATTTGAAATTTTTTTGAACAATTTCGAAATTTTCGGAATTTGCTTTTTTTAAAAACTACGAGCTTTTACCATCAAAATGAACCTTTGTGAAAACTTCGTCAGTTTTTCAAAAATTCTTCAAAAATGACCCTTTTATTCAAAATTTCGAGTTTCGACTTTTCGAAAAATTCGCTTGTTTCTGAAAATTAAAAATTTTTTTCAACAATTTCGAACTTTTCTCAGAATTTGCCTTTTTTGAAAATTTTGAGCTTTTACCGTCAAAATGCACCTTTGTGAAAACTTCGCCATTTTTTCAAAATTTCGTTAAAAAAGATCTTTTTTTTTTGAAATTTCGAACTTCGATTTTTTGAAAAATTCGCTTGTTTCTAAAAATTTAAAATTTTTTTCGAACAATTTCGAAATTTCCGAACTCAGAATTTGCCTTTTTTGAAAATTTTGAGCTTTTACCGTCAAAATAAACCTTTCTGAAAACTCCGCCAGTTTTTTCAAAATTTCTTTGAAAATGACTTTTTTTTCCAACCTTCAAACTTGGATTTTTTGAAAAACGAACTACGACTTTTTAAAATATTCGCTTGATTCTGAAAATTGAAGATTTTTTTGAACAATTTCGATATTTTCGAAGTTTCTTCAGAATTTGCTTTTTTTGAAAAATGAATCCTTTACCATCAAAACGAATTCTTTACCATTTCGACTTTTTTTTTCGATGTTATGACTTCTCGGTCATTTTTTCCAGATTTCTACTTTTCGTGAAAAATCGCCATTTCTTTAAAGTTTCTTTGAAATTGATTTTTTTTTCGAAACTTTGAATTTTCGTACTTCGACTTTTTGAAAAAGTCGAGTGTTCCCGAAAATTAGGATTTTTTTTTGAAAGAATCGCGTTTTAAACTACGAATGTTTCAAATTTTGAACGAGTTGCATTAAACGAATTCGAGACTTAATTAAATTTCGATTTTTAAAACTGGCGTTTTAAAAAGGAGTATTTAAGTTTAAACTGAAAAGTTTCAAAAAAAAAGTCGAAATTTTGAAGAATTTTCAAGTTGTTTAAAACCTAAATAAGAATTTTGGAAAAATAAATGCAACTAAATATTCTAGTTATTTGCAATAGTGCAAGTTTCGTTTGAAGGAATTACATGTAAACATTATCACGAATTAACCATTAAAACAAACAGTGGATAATGGTTTGTGATAAAATATTGACTTCAGGACGTTGTTCTCCTTTCGCTCAAATAAAATATTTAACGGCAAACACATTGCAGAGACTTCTAAATGGGCAATTGTTTAAATGGCGTAATGGAGAAATATGTATGTATTGACTATTGATATAAAATATATGCAATTATTTTTTAATTAGTTTCAAGTGTATGGCAACAAATAATTATTCTCTTAACGTCAGTTTGAATTATCATCTGAAACTGGTGAGTTGATGTGGTTTTAACCTGTTGGGTGCCTCCCATAGAAGTCTATGTCTATTAACAGAGTTTTTTATGATTCAGGGGCACCCCGTTGGAATGTTTATGGGTTAATTTGCTTTCTCTTATTGGACGGCGGAATGACATTTTATTTTTAGTTTTCTGGCTCTATTATCCTCTCTACTATCCTTCCTTGTACAGTGAAACACTCTATATAAAGAAGCTTCATTGCTTATAGAGCATATTCCAGCGTAATTTGGTTAAACAAACAATAAGACGCCACCAACAGTTTAATGAAACCACTAGTGAAGTAAAACATACTTTGCTTATTTAAAAAAACTACTACACTATCAACTAAAGCAGAGTTTATTTACTTTCATCCGTCGCCTGTTGTGGCAGGCGCATGCAACTCGTTTCTTGCTTGTTGCTGCGTATTTTTAATCATTCAACCTACATTTAGAAAACTATTTATACTAATGATTAACGTTCTGAAAGCTTTATAATTCTATTTTGAAAGAAATCCTCAGCAAGTAGTTAATATCTTTTCGAGAATGGATTTAATAAAAAAAACATCGCGTAAAACATCGAGCGCTATAAAAACGGTATCCAGATCCAGAGTAACACGCGTTATATTTAGTTTTATATTCTGTTAGCGCGCGTTATGTACGGTCTGTGGCGTTATGTAAATGCAAATAGCTAAAGCTCAACGATCTTGCAATATGTAGGCATTTATAATAGAATTTTTTTTTAGGTAAAAAAATATGCAATTCATTTCCGTTATCGACAAGCTAACAATGTATAAGTAGGGAGTGGCACGATTGCTTTAGTAAAATGCTTGACTGCACCCCAAGTATTTTGTTCATTTAGACGATAAGGCGCGAGGTTTTCTAAGCGCACCTACCCTCCTTTCGCCAAGAGATATTAGATTACGTATGACGTCGCAAGACACTCAAATTTGCCATACGGTTTCGCGTCACCATCGCGCTAATATGCCAACATGCTCTAATGTTAACAGTAAAATATACTATTAGCGCGATGGTAACGCAATTTAGCGTAACGGTAACGCAAGCTAGCGTAATGGTAACGCAAGCTAGCGTAATGGTAACGCAACTTAGTGTCACGGTAACGCAACTTATTGTCACGGTAACGCAAGTTAGCGTAATGGTAACGCAACTTAGCACGATGGTAACGCAAGTTAGCGTCATTGTAACGCAACTTAGTGGCACGGTAACGCAAGTTAGCGTCATGGTAACGCAACTTAGTGTCACGGTAACGCAAGTTGGCGTAATGGTAACGCAAGCTAGCGTAATGGTAACGCAACTTAGTGTCACGGTAACGCAACTTAGTGTCACGGTAACGCAACTTAGTGTCACGGTAACGCAAGTTAGCGTAATGGTAACGCAACTTAGCACGATGGTAACGCAAGTTAGCGTCATTGTAACGCAACTTAGTGGCACGGTAACGCAAGTTAGCGTCATGGTAACGCAACTTAGTGTCACGGTAACGCAACTTAGTGTCACGGTAACGCAAGTTAGCGTCATGGTAACGCAAGTTAGCGTGATCGTAACGCAAGTTAGCGTGATGGTGACGCAAGTTAGCGTGAGGGTAACGCACATTAGTGTGATGGCAATGCAAATGAGCATGATAATGGCGCGAAACCTTAAATTTAAAATTTGCGTAACGCGCCTAAAGAAGTTCTTCACAATTAAATAAAATTTCGAAAAAAAACTTGGTATTGCAAGAACATTTTGTCGATCTAGTATCTCTTCGACTCGTAGTACCCGAAAGAAGCATTGTTCTGTTACTTTTCTCCTTCGCTAGTTTTTTTTTAAAACGGTGCGCTATCCAGTCGTATTAAGAATTGTTTTATCATCAGGGGCTAAAAATACCAGTTTATATCAGACGTTAAGACTTCGGATGTGTCAAACCACATTATGTAAAATAGCTCCAGCAATTGACTGACTTGGATTATATTTAATAGATTCAAATTACATTAGCATCGATAATAAGAATAGACATTTATCATAATAGTCCCCCATTAAATGTACTTATCACCAAAGAGGGAATACATTACAGATTTAATTACGTATGGCTTTAATAGGGGCTCTCAGGTTCTTAATTATGGTATCGCATTCTCGCTGACAGGTAATCAATTATCAGTAATATGTTCAAATCCATACACCGATTAAAAAAGTGTTATATTCCATCGACTTGAAAATGATGAAATTCCTAAAAATATTCATTATAAAATTGTGGCTAAAACCAACGTGGACTTGCGTTTATAATTCAAATATTCAAAATTACGTAATTTTGTCTAAATATTTCATTTTTTTAAAATTGTTAATTAATTTTACATTGATACGTTTTCGAATTTAGGTCCAAAATTAACGCAATATTGAAACAGTGGTGAAGCCATATATATTTCTTCTTTTTGGTGGGGCGAACTGGTCCTTGGTTATCTTCAAAAATTGATTTACAAATCTTTTCCTCTGAAAGCAAAACAGATTAAAAAATACAAGAACAGTTACGCGTAGGGCGTTTCGATAGCTAAGCTACCATTTTCAGAGAGATACCCAATCTTCTTGCTTTCAGTGGACAAGAAGTGTACATCAATTTTAGAAAAAACGAAACCTGTACAGTCACAGACCCCATATAGAATCCATGCCTTCGTTCTTGGTATCAAAATTGAAAGATATAATGAGGTCAACAGCTCCAATGACATAACGCGCTCAGAGTCCCCCCAAACGCATCCTTTAACCGTTAGAAACGAGGAAAGTCATCGACATCGTAAACACGCGTTTTGGGGAAGCCGTAGACATACACACCAGGAAAGAAGGTCAAGAGGTGCCCACCTTCTGGCAGGCGCAACACATGATCGGAGGCGTCACAGTTAATCGATATAAGCGCCGCGGCGTTGCCCAGGAAACAAGGCCCCGGTGTCGAAACTGGGTTGAGGGAAAATACGTTGCGTCATTTTCCAACAAAGACAAAGAATCGCTGCAAGGTCTCGTGCTACGTCTGAATGTATCGGATCGATCGCGCCTAGATGCGTGTTTTTCTTGGTATGTTTGATGGAACGGACTGGTCCTTGGTTATCTTCAAAAATTGAAATACAGAACTTGTCCCCTAAAACCAAGAAAGATTAATAAACACAACAAAGGTTGCTCTATCGCGTTTCGACAGCCAAGCTGTCATCTTCAGAGAGAAACTGTTTCTCTCTGAAGATGACAGCTTGGCTGTCGAAACGCGTTAGCCAGTAACCTTTGTTGCGTTTTTTAATCTTTCTTGGTTTCAGGGGACAAGTTCTGTATTTCAGTTCTTGGTATGTTTGCCCAATCATTTCAAATCGACACCCTGGGTTTGTTAACGAAGACTTCCACGGTCAGAGTCAGTACATGAGACACTTCTTCCGGGATTGGTCCGTGTCCAAGAACTACTAAAAGTGAACACTTTTAGTAGTTCATATCCTTTACTGACTCTCGCAGTGGAAGCCTTTGTGTTCACTTTTAATAGTTCTTTGACACCCTGGATTTCCTCGTGCCGTTTGCGTTTATGGGGATAAGGGATGGTGTGCATTAAGAATTTATTACGTAATGAAATCGATAAAGGGTGATGTAAAACGTTATCCATTCACTTGAGGCAGCGTTCACATGGAATTTTTTTTCGAAATTTTTACCGTTTTTTCAAAATTTCGATACTTTCTGATACATTCATTCACCATAAATTTGGTGGAACGAACTGGTCCTTGGTTATCTTCAAAAATTGAAATACAGAACTTGTTCCCATCTCTATGAAGATGACAGCTTGGGTGTTGAAACGCGTTAGCAACGTTTGTTGTGTTTTTTAATATTTCTCGGTTTCAAGGGACAAGTCCTGTATTTCAATACGTTCACCATTTAAGTTTACTAATTTTATTTAACATTTCTGCGGCCTATTTTTTCAAAATTTCTTTGAAAATGAACTTTTTTTCGAAATTTCGTATTTTGACTTTCTGGAAAATGTGTTTGTTCCTGAAAATTTAAAATCGTTTTGATCAATTTCGACTCGTTGAAATTTTCGAACTTTTTAAAATATTCACTTTTTTGTAGATATTTTATCACCAAAATATGACGCTTTTATCGTTTTTGTTTCGAAATTATAACCATTTTCAAACTAGCAACTTTTTTTTGAAACTTCTTTTTTCAAAGTTTCGACTTTTTGTGAAAACTTCGCCATTTAAGTTTACTAATTTTATTTAACATTTCTGCTACCTATTTTTTCAAAATTTTTTTGAAAATGAACTTTTTTTCGAAACCCGTATTTTGACTTTCTGGAAAGTGTGTTTGTTCCTGAAAATTTAAAATCGTTTTGATCAATTTCGACTCGTTGAAATGTTCGAACTTTTTAAAATATTTACTTTTTTGTAGATGTTTTATCACCAAAATTTGACGCTTTTATCGTTTTTGTTTCGAAATTACAACCATTTTCAAACTAACAACTTTTTTTTGAAACTTCTTTTTTCAAAGTTTCCACTTTTTTGTGAAAACTTCGTCATTTAAGTTTACTAATTTTATTTGACTTTTTGGCGACCTATTTTTTCAAAATTTCTTTGAAAATGAACTTTTTGTCGAAATTTCGTATTTTGACTTTCTGGAAAATGTGTTTGTTCCTGAAAATTGAAAATTGTTTTGATCAATTTCGACTCGTTGAAATTTTCCAACTTTTTAAAATATTCACTTTTTTGTAGATGTTTTATCACCAAAATTTGACGCTTTTATCGTTTTTGTTTCGAAATTATAACCATTTTCAAACTAGCAACTTTTTTTTGAAACTTATTTTTTCAAAGTTTCCACTTTTTGTGAAAACTTCGCCATTTAAGTTTACTAATTTTATTTAACATTTCTGCGACCTATTTTTTCAAAATTTCTTTGAAAATGAACCTTTTTTCGAAATTTCGCATATTGACTTTCTGGAAAATGTGTTTGTTCCTGAAAATTTAAAAATGTTTTCATCAATTTCGACTCCTTGAAATGTTCGAACTTTTTAAAATATTCACTTTTTTGTAGATGTTTTATCACCAAAATTTGACGCTTTTATCGTTTTTGTTTCGAAATTGTAACCATTTTCAAACTAGCAACTTTTTTTTGAAACTTTTTTTTTCAACGTTTCGAGTTTTTGTGAAAATTTCGCCATTTTTTTTTAATTTCTTTGCAAATGACCCGTTTTTTCGAATTTCGGAATTTCGATTTTTTTTAAAATTCACTTGCTTCTGAAAATTACATTTTTTTTTTTTTGAACAATTTCGACTTTTTACGAGACGGACTTTTAGCATCAAAATCTTTTACCATTTCGACTTTTTTTTCGAAGTTGTGATTTTTCAAAATGGGACCTTTTTTTTCGAAGTTTCTACTAATTTCGACTTTGTGAAAACTTCGCCATTTTTTCAAAATTTCTTTGAAAATCACCCTTTTTTTCGAAATTTCGAACTTCGACTTTTTTGAAAAATTCGCTTGTTTCTGAAAATTTGAATTTTTTTTTGAACAATTTCGAAATTTTCGAACTGTTTTCGGAATTTGATTTTTTTGTAAACTTCGAGCTTTTACCATCAAAATGAACCTTTGTGAAAATTTCGTCAGTTTTTCAAAAATTCTTTAAAAATGACCCTTTTATTCGAAATTTCGAGTTTCGACTTTTTGAAAAATTTGCCCATTTCTGAAAATTTGAAATTTTTTTGAACAATTTCCAAATTTTCGACCTTTTTTCAGAATTTGCTTTTTTTTAAAAAAATGAATCTTTTACCATCAAAATGAATTTTTTACCATTTCAACTTTTTTTCGATATTATGACTTCTCAAAATGAGACCTTTTTCCAAATTTCTATTTTTTGTGAAAATTCGCCATTTTTTTTTAAGTTTTTTCGCAAATGAGCCTTTTTTTCGAATTTCGATTTTTACAAAAATTCGCTTGCTTCCGAAAATTAATTTTTTTTTCCACAATTTCGAGTTTTTACCATCAAGACGGAACTTTTACCATCAAAGTACATCTTTTATCATCTCGACTTTTTTTCGAAATTGTGATTTTACAAAATGGGATTTTTTTTTTCGAAGTTTCTACTAATTTCGACTTTGTGAAAACTTCACCATTTTTTCAAAATTTCTTGAAAACGACCCTTTTTTTTTCGAAATTTCAAACTTAGACTTTTTCAAAAATTCGCTTGTTTCTGAAAATTTGAAATTTTTTTGAACAATTTCGAAATTTTCGTACTTTTCAGAATTTGCTTGCGAGCTTTTACCATCAAAATGAACATTTGTGAAAACTATGCCATTTTTTCAAAATTACTTTGAAAACGGCCCTTTTTTTCGAAATTTCGAACTTCGACATTTTGAAAAATTCGCTTGTTTCTGAAAATTTAAAATTTCTTTGAACAATTTCGAAATGTTCGAAGTTTTTTCAGATTTTGATTTTTTTTGAAAATTTCGAGCTTTTACCATCAAAGTGAACCTTTGTGAACTTCGACGTTTTGAAAAATTCGCTTTTCTGAAAATTAAAATTTTTTGAAGAATTTCGAAATTTTCAAACTGTGTTCAGAATTTGCTTTTTTTGAAAATTTCGAGCTTTTACCATCAAAGTGAACCTTTTGTGAAAACTTCGCCATTTTTTTTTCAAAAATTCTTTGAAAATGATCTTCTTATTCGAAATTTCGAACTTGGACTGTTTGAAAAATTCGCTTGTTTCTGAAAATTTAAAATTCGAAATTTTCGAACTTTTTTCAGAATTTGATTTTTTTTGAAAAATGAATCTTTTGATGGTAAAATTTTCTATCATTTCGACTTTTTTTCAATGTTGTGACCTTTCAAAATGGGACCTTCTTTCCAAATTTTTTACTTTTTGTGAAAATTCGCCATTTTTTAAAGTTTCTTCGAAATTGATCATTTTCTTGAAAATTCGAATTTTCGTACTACGACTTTTTTAAAAGTCGACTGTTCCTGAAAATTTAATTTATTTTTGAAGGTTTCGCGGTATTTAACTACGAATTTTTAAAATTTTGAACGAATTGGATAAAACGAATTCGAGACTTAATTAAATTTCGATTTTTGAAGCTGGCGTTTTAAAAAGGAGTGTTTTTCAAGTTTGAACTTAATAGTTTCACAAAAAAAAGTCGAACTTTCAAAGAATTTTCAAGTTGTTTGAAACCGAAATAAGAATTTTGAAAAATAATGCAACTAAATATTCTAGTTATTTGCAATAGTGCAAGTTCCGTTTGAAAGAATTACATGTAAACATTATCACGAACTAACCATTAAAACAAACAGTGGATAATGGTTTGTGATAAAATATTGACTTCAGGACGTTGTTCTCCTTTCGCTCAAATAAAATATTTAACGGCAAACACATTGCAGAAACTTCTAAATGGGCAATTGTTTAAATGGCGTAATGGAGAAATATGTATGTATTGACTATTGTTTGATCAATTTTTATATTTCAAGCTAGCTGAGAAGTGTTTACTTACTTAAGTAGTAACATGAGGCAGAGCGAGATAAAACTTGAGCAGAACAAAAGAAAATTCTACCTAAGATTATAATGTGCCAATCGGTTCATGTTTAAAAACATGAACCAATTTAACATTTTTCTGAAAAAGCGATTTTTATGAAAAAGCGAATCTTCATTTAGAAGAATAATTGACGTATAAACTCTTTAAAGAAAATCAGAGAATTATGAATAACGCAACTAACCACAGGTAACAACAACTACGAAATTTTTTTAGAGTTTATTTTTGATGGAACGGACTGGGCCTTGGTTACCTTCAAAGATTGAAATACAGAACTTGTCCCCTGAAAACACAATAAGATTAAAAATTTTAATCTATTCTATTTCAATTTTAGAGTTTATTGTTATGGTAGTTTACCGGCAGTAATCCGAACGTTACGTCGTCGCTGCCTAAAAATCAGACCATTACTCAATTTTTAGGATACACTGTAAGCGTGGATACAATAATACAGATCTCAAAGCCGCTTTGCTGCTCTGACTCCAACATATTCGATAAAGTCGATCTAGCTAGACACAACATCGTGTCGATGGGACGACGTAACTTTGAAGTCTTGTGCTCCGTAAAAATACCAAAGAAGTGCAAATGTGGTATGAGCACTTCTGACAATAATTCAAACAATGGAACGCCGTAAATCTGAAGTCTGGTGCTCAATAAAAAAAGGAAAGATGTGCAAATGTGGTATGAGCACTTCTGGCAATAATTCAAACAAGGGAACGACGTAAATCTGAAGTCTCGTGTTCAATAAAAATACCAAAGATGTGCAAATGTGGTATGAGTACTTCTGATAATAATTCAAACAAATAATACGTATGGGAGACATCTCAGCACAAATCGGGTGCTTTGTGGATCTCCGCGACCCTCGACGCGGTTATTTTGCTATTATTTCAAGCTAATACTTTAATATGTTGCGATTATTTTAAGATGTTGCTATTACTTCAAGATGTTTCCCTAACATGCGAAATGAAGCATCGAAATTGCATTATATGGTTGCGATTACGCAAAGCTGGTAACCGTTTGCAACTTTTCTACTTTACTTCGCGCGCCCAATCAGTTCCACACATTAAGCGGTTATTGCCTCTCCAGCTTATGCAACCAACTTATCAGGCTCAATGTTTTTGCCAAAGTACAAAATTCAAGGTAATGATAGATCCGAATGTCACGACCACATTCCAAAGTTAGTGTTTACTTACACGCTAAAAAACAAACAATTAAATGAAGATGAAATTGTTTTGTAACCGGAAGAACGATATTTTTTATATTCAGATCAGATTAATTTAGACAATTTCGATTGGTACATTCCGGGGATAAAATCAAGCTCATTGTTATTCAAGGAGCAACACGTATCGCCGTTGGGAAAATTGACATTTAAATTGTTTAAACGCTGTAATCCTAATGTATTACTTCACAATGCATACATGCACACAGAAGATTGTAACGTAACCTGATTACCTTGAAGATTAAAGGATAATTTTCTGGCAAGCATCTTCAGAGCGATTGACACGAAAATAAGATGATACGGATTTGTAACATTTCCGGCAACATTTAATTTTGCATTTCGTAATTTTCCCTCTTCGAGATTTCCAACAGTAAATTTTGATTTGAAAAACAAACAAGGTTTGATTAGTGGGTCTTGTGCGGCGAACAACCTGCGCGCATACGGGGTGCTGTACGAAAATAAAAACTGGAAGAGTCAGCACACAATAACTGGAGCAGTCAGCACACAATAACTGGAACAGTTAGTATTTCCTTAGGTCCCAAATTTTATGTTCTGTTCTAGTTACTTCATGCATAAAAGAAATTTTGTGCAAAACGAATTATTTTTAACTATGAACAAACAATCGAGTCTAACAGCCTAATGCAAAAGATTACTTTGTACGGAATTGTACACTATGTAAATTAGCTTTAAAAATCCAATTCTGTCGTATGCCTTTGCACACACAACATAAATTGAATGAGGTCACAACCGTGTTAGGAGTTACTGCCTGCCATTAAAGCCGGGAATGCGATCTATGACCTCGAGATACTTTTTATTAACGACGTTACATCATGCCCCGTATTTTTAACCTGTCTGGTTAATTTGTAGTTCGCGAAAACGGACAATAAGTTTCGCCAAAATGGCCATTGTTTGGCCACATCAGCGTCGCATTGAATTAAAATGTTTTTTGTTAAATTGGTCGCTGGTGCTGCGAGAAAAAATGTTCTAATCACAAAATTATTTTGTGCTTCCAATTAAGAGTTATTTTGTTGGTCATTACGAAGCTCTGTGGTATTCTGGCAAAAGCTTCTTAGAAGATAGATAATTTATCTTTTACAAGCGCCAAAAAATTGTTTTTTTAAAGTGAAAGCTTCTGTAGGCGCGTTGAACGATGGTTTCGCGTTACCATCACGCGTGACCATCACGCTCTAATGTTAACAGTATATTATATTGTTAATATTATCAATAAATATTAGGTTCCCGCGAATGTGCTCCCCATGGACCATTTTTTCGCATTGTCTGAATCACTCTTTGCTCCTCGCTCTTATTCCTCGTATAACTCGTATAAATTTGACATAAAAATTAGCTTATTAACTATTCCGCATCGTAAGGTATGTTTATACCAATTTTCGGCAAAATCGCTTCAGTAAATGAGCACCCTGAAAAGCGAACAAACAAACAGACACACTTTCGCGTTTAGTAAGGATATACTCGTATTAATCAAGATATCCTCGTATTAGTGAGGATTAGGGGATTAGTGAGGATTGGGGAATTAGGGAATTAGTGAGGATTAGGGAATTAGTGGGGTTAGGGAGGATTAGGGGATTAGTGAGGATAGGGGATTAGTGAGGGTTGGGGGATTCGTGAGGATTAGGGGATTGGCGAAGATTAGTGAGGATTAGGGGATTAGTGAGGATTAGGGGTTGGTGAGGATTAGAGGGTTAGCGAAGATTAGGGGATTAGCGATGATTGGGGGATTAGCGAGGATTGGGGGATTAGTGAGGATTAGGGGGTTGGTGAGGATTAGGGGATTGTCGAGGATTAGGGGATTAGCGAGGATTGTGGATTGGCGAGGATTAGGGGATTAGTGAGGATTGGGGAGGGGGGTTAGTGAGGATTAGGGGGCTAGTGGGAATTAGGGGGTTAGTGAGGATTAGGGGATCAATGGGGATTGGGGGGGGTTAGTGAGGATTAGGAGATTAATGGGGATTGGGGGAATAGTGAGGATTGGGGGAATAGCGAGGATTGGGGGATTAGCGAGGATTGGGGGATTAGCGAGGATTGGGGATTAGCGAGGATTGGGGATTAGCGAGGATCGAGGGATTAGCGAGAATCGAGGGATTAGCGAGAATCGAGGGATTTGCGAGAATCGAGGGATGAGCGAGAATCGAGGGATTAGCGAGAATCGCGAGATTAGCGAGAATCGCGAGATTAGCGAGAATCGAGGGATTAGCGAGAATTGAGGGATTAGCGAGAATTGAGGGATCAGTGAGAATTAAAGGATTAGTGAGGATTAGTGGATTAGTAAGGAAGATTTTCTTTGCAGGATAATCTTTTTCGTTTTCAATTTTAATAGTAAAGGCGGTAGAAGCACTACGTATATTTTCGTCACAAAACAGCTGCATACAATCCATGCCTACATTCCCTTCATTGTGTAGACATAACCGTTTGACGTTGATTTATTAGATTGCATCGCGGGCTACTACATTTTTAATCTACCCTTTTTATGGCGGAGGAAATATCAGGTTAGATAAATTAATCCTGTTACGGAATGCTTCAAAGGCAATTCGTGTCAATAGAACACAACAATTGTGCTCGAGTCTTTGGTTTATTCTCTTAATTTATTTTCAACATTCTGGGTGAACCAAATTTGATTTCCATTACGGGGATCTTTGAAACAATTAGAGATACAAGGAGGCTTAAATGCGCAAAATAGAACAGAATCTAATGATAGATACGGTTCTTAAATAAATAATAACTCAATTTTTATTTCAGAAGTTTCGTTAATTTTTCTTTCGACATTTCGTCAGTTCATCTTTCAGAAGTTTCGTCAATTCTTCCTTCAGAAATTTCGTCAATTCTTGTTTCACGAGTTTCATCAATTTTTATTTCAGAAGTTTCGTTAATTTTTCTTTCGACATTTCGTCAATTCATCTTTCAGAAGTTTCGTCAATTCTTCCTTCAGAAATTTCGTCAATTCTTGTTTCACGAGTTTCGTCAATTTTTTCATCAGAAGTTTCCTCAAATCTTCTTTCAGAAATTTTGTCAATTCTTTTTTCAGAAGTTTCGTCAATTCTTTCATCAGAAGTTTCATCAATTCTTGTTTTAGAAGTTTCGTCAATTCTTTCATCAGAAGTTTCGTTAATTCTTTCTTTAGAAGTTTCGTCAATTCTTTCTTCAGAAGTTTCGTCAATTTTTCTTTCAGAAGTTTCGTGCTTTTTTCTTTTTTTCTTGCTTTAGAAGTTTCGTCAATTCTTTCAGAAGTTTCGTCAATTCTTCCTTCACGAGTTTCGTCAATTCTTCATTCATAAATTCCGTCAATTCTCCATTCAGAAGATTCGTCATTTCTTTTATCAAAAGTTTCGTCAATTCTTTCATCAGAAGTTTCGTCAATTCTTCCTTCAAAAGTTTCGTTAATTCTTTGGAAATTTCGTTTACTTTGCTTTCAAAAGTTTCGTCAATTCTTTTTTCAGAAGTTTCGTCATTTCTTCCGTCAGAAATTTCGTCGATTCTTATTTCAGAAGTTTCGTTAATTTTTTCATCAGAAATTTCGTCAATTCTTTTATCAGAAGTTTCGTCAATTCTTTCATCAGAAGTTCCCTCAATTCTTCCTTCAGAAGTTTCGTCAATTCTTCTTTCAGAAGTTTCTTGCTTTTCTCTTTTTTTTTCAGGCTTTAGAAGTTTCGTCAATTTTTCTTTCAGAAGTTTCTTGCTTTTTTCTTTTTTTTTTCAGGCTTTAGAAGTCTCGTTAATTCTTCTTTCAGAAGTTTCTTGCTTTTTTCTTTTTCTTGCTTTAAAATTTTCGCCAATTCTTTCATCAGAAGTTTCGTCAATTCTTCCTTCAGAAGTTTCGTCAATTCTTCATTCGGAAATTCCGTCAATTTTTCCTTCAGAAGGTTCGTCATTTTTTTTTATCAGAAGTTTCGTCAATTTTTCCTTCAAAGGTTTTGTTAATTTTTTGGAAATTTCGTCAACTTTTCTTTCAGAAGTTTCGTCAATTCTTTTTTCAGAAGTTTCGTCAGTTCTTATTTTAGAAGTTTTGTCAGTTCTTATTTTAGAAGTTTCGTCAATTCTTTCATCAGAAGTTTCATCAATTCTTCCTTCAGAAGTTTCATCAATTTTTATTTCAGAAGTTTCATCAATTCTTCCTTCAGAAGTTTCATCAATTTTTATTTCAGAAGTTTCGTCAATTCTTTCTTCAGAAGTTTCGTCAATTCTTTCTTCAGAAGTTTCGTCAATTTTTATTTTAGAAGTTTCGTTAATTTTTCTTTCGACATTTCGTCAATTCATCTTTCTGCAGTTTTGTCAATTTTTGTTTCAGAAGTTTCATTAATTTTTCCTTTAGAAGTTTCGTCATTCGTCAATTTCATCAATTCTTCTTTCAGAAGTTTCGACAATTCTTGATTAGAAGTTTTGTCAATTCGTTCGTTAATTCTTGTTTCTTGTGCTTCGTAGATTGCAATTCTTATATAAAAAAGGAAAAAAGACGGCACAAAAATCCAAAAAAAGTGATTTTTTGGGCCACTTATTTTAAATTTTAATTCTTGAAGTACCTGATTCGACAACAAAAGAAACCAATGTATGACGAAATAATTTTAAAAAGGTTCCTGATTCAAAAATTTCGAAACTTACCAAAGTCGTAATTATCAGAGAAGTAATTATTTTGAAAAAATCCAAAATATGAAAAAAAAAGTCGAAAATCTTAACAAGACGATCGAATTTTGCAACAAAAAAAAATGTCGAAATACCTTCGAAATTTGGAAAGAGAACCTTTCAAAAAAGTCGACACTATCAGAAATGTTCGTTGCCAAACTTTCAAAGAAATCTGAAATATTCGAAAACCGAATATTTTGAAAAATACGAAAATTACCGGAAATCGAAATTTAAAAAACAAAAGTAGAAATTTCAGAAAACTAAAAACTTACAAAAGTCGTAATTTTCAAAAAATTCGAAACTTACAAAAGTCGTAATTTCCAGAAAATACGAAACTTACAATTGGTCGTTAATTTCAGAAAAGTAGTTATTTTGAAAAAAGTCCAAAATATGAGAAAAAGTCAAAGATCTTAAAAGGAGACGAAATTACGACAAAAAGTCGAATTTTGCAACAAAAAAGGTATAAATGTCGAAATAACAACGAAATTTGGAAAAAGACATTTTCAAAAAAGTCTACATTATCAGAAATGTTCGTTGCCAAACCTTCAAAGAAATCTGAAATTTTCGAAAACCAAATATTTTAAAAAGTATCAAAATTATCGGAAAAGTCGAAATTTAAAAAAAAAAGAAATTTTCAGAAAGAAAACTGTAAACTTACAAAAATCGTAATTTCCAGAAAATGCGAAACTTAGAAAATTTGTAATTTTCAGAAAATACTAACGGCGGTTTTGTTACAGATTCAATTGAAAGATGACCGATACAAGTCAGGCGGAGGTTCCGCCCCAGACCAATGGAATTTCCGATGGATTAGACGACGAGGAGCGTTCCAAAATTAGACCGGCAGACATCGACGCTGACGTAAGAGAAATGGAGCGGCGGAAAAGAGTGGAAAGCATAATGAACAGTAAAATGTTTAGAGAGGAACTGGAGAGAATCATCGAGACTCAACTTAAGGAAGGTTCCGGTACTAGCAGTCTGATGCAACAAATTTCGGATATGATGGGCGTCAATCGACAAGGTGGGAACGTGTTTAAAAATTCCAGCTGCGTCGTACCCATCAACGATATTAGAGGAATAGAGGCGATGGGGTATGCTAAAGGGGAGAAGATTCTTAGGTGTAAATTGGCAGCCGTATATCGACTGATCGATTTGTATGGTTGGGCGCAGAGCCCGAGCGCTCTGATAACTGCCAGATTGAACCAAGACGACGAGCACTTTTTGGTCAATCCTTACGGTATGCTGTATCACGAAATTACTGCCTCTAGTTTAATAAAGGTCGATATGCAAGCCAATGTAGTCGAACAAGGTACAACAAATTTTTCCGTTAATATTTCCGCCTTTTCGTTGCACGGGGCGGTACACGCCGCCCGCCCCGACATCAAGTGCATCATACACATCCACACGCCATCCGTAATCGCCATCTCTGCGTTAAAGTGCGGCATACTGCCCATCAGCCAAGAATCGGTCGTCATAGGGGAAGTTAGCACGCATCCGTTCTTAGGCGGCCCTCTGGATCCAGAGGAGAAAGACAAATTGGCGCGCAACTTGGGGCCCTTCAACAAAGTGCTTCTACTGACCAATCAAGGTAATTGTTCTTTAATAGTAGTGACCCTCGAGAAAAACGCCGCCGGCGCCGCTGATAGGATGAGTGTTTTCGAAATTTCGACTTGTTCTCAAAAATTTTTACTAATTTTGAAAATTTGCACTTTTTTTAAAATTTCCTTTTTTTAAGTCCCATATTTTGAAAATGTGGACTCTTAAAATGTTAACCTTTTCTCGTTTTCGCTTTATTTTCGGAAAATTCGAATTGTTTTCTAAATTTTTACTTTTTCTCGAAATTTTGTTTTGTTTTCCTGTAACTTGAAAATCTGCTTATGAAAATATCGACTTTTTTCAAAAAGTGAACCTTTTTAAATATTTCAAGATTTTCTGGAAATGATGCCTTTCTGAAAACTGTTTTACTCTTATTATTTTTGGAAAAATTTGACTTTTATGAAACTTTCGATTTTCTTAGATTTTTTAAAAATTTCGATCGTTTTGTAAACTTCAAAATTTTCACTTTATTCAAGTTTCCACTTTTATCAAAATTTTAGCTTTTCCCAAATTTCGAGTGTTTTCGAAAATTAACGTTTCGACTTTTTTCAAGTTTCCACTTTTATCAAAATGTTGACCTTTTCCAAAATTTCGAGTGTTTTCGAAATTTTGACTTGTTCTCAAAAATTTTAACTTATTTTGAAAATTTGTACTTTTTTTAAAATTTCGTTTAAGTCCCATATTTTGAAAATTTCGACTCTTAAAATTTTCGCTTTATTTTCGAAAAATTCGAATTGTTTTCTAAATTTTTACTTTTTCTCGAAATTTTGTTTTTTTCCTGTAACTTAAAAATTTGCTTATGAAAATATCGACTTTTTTTTCAAAAAGAGGACATTTTTAAATATTTCAGGATTTTCTCGAAATTACGCCTGTTTTTACTCTTTATTTTTTGTGGGAAAAAATTCGACCTTCATGAAAATTTCGTATTTCTTAGACTTTTTAAAAATTTCTTCACTTTAAAAACTTCAAAATATTCACTTTATTCGAGTTTCCACTTTAATCAAAATGTTGACTTTTTCCAAAATTTTGAGTGTTCGAAAATTAACGTTTCGACTTTTTTCAAGTTTCCACTTTTATCAAAATGTTGACTTTTTCCAAAATTTTGAGTGTTCGAAAATTAACGTTTCGACTTTTTTCAACTTTCCACTTTTATCAAAATATAGACTTTTTCCAAAATTTTGAGTGTTTTCGAAAATTTTGACTTTTTCCAAAATTTTGAGTGTTTTCGAAAATTTTGACTTTTTCCAAAATTTTGAGTGTTTTCGAAAATTAACGTTTCGACTTTTTTCAACTTTCCACTTTTATCAAAATATAGACTTTTTCCAAAATTTTGAGTGTTTTCGAAAATTTTGACTTTTTCCAAAATTTTGAGTGTTTTCGAAAATTAACGTTTCGACTTTTTTCAACTTACCACTTTTATCAAAATTTTGACTTTTTCTAAAATTTTGAGTGTTTTCGAAAATTAACGTTTCGACTTTTTTCAAATTTCCACTTTTATCAAAATTTTTACTTTTTCCAAAATGTTGAGTTTTTGAAAATTACCGTTTCGACTTTTTTGAAATGTTCAACTTTCCGGAAATTTAACGTTTTGTCATTTTTGATTTTAATTTCCAATTTTTTTACACGTTCTTCGAAATTACGTCGAAAATGTCGACTCAAATTTCAATTATCTTCAAAGTTCGACTTTTGAAAATTGCGATTATTGGAAATTTTGTCATTTCAGAATATCTACAATTTCAAAATCTCCGCTTTTTTCCATTTCCCATTTTTAATCAAAATTTCAACTATTTCCAAAATTGACCTAAATTTTCCACTTTTTCTCGACATTTTGACTGTTGTGAATTTAATTTAAAAAATCCATTTTCATGAAAAATTTTGATTTTTTCGCAAAACTTTCAAATTGAACCAGCTGAATATTTCGATTTTTTTTTTTGACAATTTCGACTTTTTGTAATTTTTAACTTATGAAATAAAAATGTTTCTATTTTTGTTTAATTTCGATTTTTTTGACCATTATTGATTTTTTTTTTTGGAAATTGCTTCTTTTTTTCGAAGTTCGATTCTTTTTGACCTTTTTTTGGGGGGGGGGAACGGACTGGTCCTTGATTGTCTTCAAAAATTGAAACGCAAATCTTGTCCCCTGAAACCAAGAAAATTTAAAAAACACAACAATGGTTGCTCTCATCTTCAGAGAGATAAGCCTGGCTATCGCTTTATTTTCGGAAAAGTCGAATTGTTTTCTAAACTTTTATTTTCTCTCGAAATTTTGTTTTTTTTTCTGTAACTTGAACATTTGTTTATAAAAATATCGACTCTTTTCAAAAATGCTTTTGTAAAAACTGTTTTTACTCTTCTTTTTCTTTTGAAAAATTTGACTTTTCTGAAATTTTCGATTTTCTTAAGGTCATTTTAAAAATTTCGATCGTTTTGAAAACTTCAAAATTTTCACTTTATTCAAATTTCCGTTTTTTATTTTGACTTTTCCCAAATTTTGAGTGTTTTTGAAAATTAACGTTTCGACTTTTTTTAAGTTTCCACTTTTATCAAAATGTTGACTTTTCCAAAATTTTGAGTGTTTTTGAAAATTAACGTTTCCACTTTTTTGGAAATTTTCACCTTTCCGGAAATTTACGTTTTGTAATTTTTCACTTTTTTAATTTCCAATTTTTTAAGACGTTCCTGGAAATTACGTCTTTTTTTTGAAACTGTCGACTCAAATTTCAATTATCTTCAAATTTCGACTTCTGAAAATTTCGATTATTAGAAATTTTGTCATTTTAGAATATCTACAATTTCAAAATCTCCGCTTTCTTCCATTTCTCATGTTTATCAAAATTTCAATAATTTCCAGAATTGACACACACATTTTCGAGACGATCTATATAGCTGGGGGGAAATAGCTTCTCCCTGGATAGTTGAACTTATGTCGGAGAAAAAATATATTTTATGTTAAAGAGAAATGTACGAAAGTGTCTAGTATAAACTCACCTAAGTTTTCCCTTCTGTTTCCAAGACCGTATTTTTTTTAAATTGCTGCTTTTAAAAGACATATTCTTTAGAATCAAGATTGATGAAATGGCGTGGCTAAATGAATAATCAAGGACCCCCCCAATCACGGGGATAATTAACCTAAAGTTTAGTCAACCCACCCTAATTTTCATTCATGTTTCGTCGACTTTTTCTTCACCAGTTACTCCTTCCACAATTCTAGATTTTCAGTAAGTTTCTGCTAAAGATTGGCAATCTCTTATAGATTGCCAGAGACTTATAGATTGCCAAAGACTTATAGATTGCCAAAGACTCTTATAGATTGCCAAAGACTTATAGATTGCCAAAGACTTATAGATTGCCAAAAACTCTTATAGATTACTAAAGACTCTTATGAATTGCCAAAGACATAGATTGCCAAAAACTCTTATAAATTGCTAAAGACTCTTATGGATTGCCAAAGACTCTTATAGATTGCTAAAGACTTATAGATTGCCAAAGACTCTTATGGATTGCCAAAGACTCTTATAGATTTCCAAAGATTTATAGATTGCCAAAGACTCTTATAGATTGCCAGAGAATATCTAATCCACCCCCTACCTAGTACGAATTTTTTCTCGAAATTTCGACTAAGTCTCCCTGTCTTTTAAATCGCAGGTGCCCTCTGTTGCGGTCAGACGATCGAAGAGGCGTTCTTCAATGCCAAGAATACCGTCCTAGCGTGCGAATCCCAGCTCAAACTTCTTCCTGCCGGCATCGACAATTTGGTACTGTTAAACGACGAAACGAAAAAAAGGATACACGACGCCGCTCACAAGGCTCCGGAGAGTTCGCCCAGACCGGATCAACCGTCGATATTGGAAGGAAAAGTCGAAAGAAAGTGGCGAGTCGGTGGTGTCGAGTTTGAAGGGTTGATGAGGATGTTGGACAATGTGGGCTTCCGAACCGGCTATATCTACAGGCATCCGTTGATCAAGGGCGAGCCACCGAAACCTAGGAACGACGTGGAAGTACCCCCGGCAGTTTCGTCCCTTGGTTATTTATTAGAGGAGGAAGAACTTTATAAACAAGGGTGAGTACGATGATGATGCTAGTACGATGATGATGCGAGTATGATGATGATGTGAGTACGATGATGACGTGAGTACCATGATGATGATACCGTTATCCTGTCGCTGTGTTTTGAGGAAAAAGTATCATTTTTTTTTTTTAAATAAGACGAAACTTTAGGATTTAGGTCAAATTTTGAGGAAAAAGTATCATTTTTTTTAAATAAGACGAAACTTCAGGATTTAGGTCAAATTAAAAACAAAATTCAGAAAACCTATTTCGAGTCTTAATGTTAAGGAAGAAAATATTGCAGATTCAAAGACAAAATGTTAAGAAGAAATAAAAAAAATGTGTAAAAGTAGTCTATATCTCGAGTCACAATTTTAGAGAACAAAACAGTGCATGTTGACACACAAAATTTTGAGGAGAAATAAAAAAAAATCTGTAAAAGTAGTTCGTATCTCGAGTCACAATTTTAGAGAACAAAACGTTGCAGATTGAAGCACAAAATTTTAAGAAGAAATTAAAAAAATCTGTAATAGTAATCTACATCTCGAGTCACAATTTTAGAGAACAAAACATTGCAGATTGAAACACAAAATTTTGAGAAGAAATAAAAAAAAAAATCTGTAAAAGTAGTCTATATCTCGAGTCACAATTTTAAAGAACAAAACATTGCATGTTGACACACAAAATTTTGAGAAGAAATAAAAAAAATCTGTAAAAGTAGTTCGTATCTCGAGTCACAATTTTAGAGAACAAAACATTGCAGATTGAAGCACAACATTTTGAGAATAAATAAAAAAAAATCTGTAAAAGTAATCTATATCTCGAGTCACAATTTTAGAGAACAAAACATTGCATGTTGAAACACAAAATTTTGAGAAGAAGCTCAACATTTCGAAAAATGAAATCTTGGGTAATCAAATTATCCAAATTTCTAGTTTATTCACGAATTTTCTACTTTGGTTACGAATTTTTGACGCTGATCAGGAAATTTCGGTTTTAAATTGGAATGTTTGGATTTTTTTTTGAAAATTTCGACATTTAACTGCTAGAATTTTACTTAAAGCTTAAATCTGTTGTTAAACTTGCATGTTGAATGACTGGACTCTTATTCTCTTTAAATATGTTTATAATGATCCGAATCTGGTTTTTAAGGAGAGATAAATTGGAAGAGTTGTCCGGAAAGTTGGAAAATTCGTCTTTTTTTCCTGTGGGATTGTTTTTGTATGAATTTAAGAGTGCAACTTGCGATATAAAAACATGACAAGTATATCGGTGCGTTTATACTAGACACTTTATTCCGCGCATTTTTTTGTTGTTGACATAAAATGTATTGTTAGGCGCTTATCGGTTCGAATTGATTAACACGTGAATTGAATAATACCCACTTTATTTTCAAACTCAACTCGGATCACTACAACTGAACAATTGACTTCTAACTGCTAACTCACTACTTAACTACGTCGACTCTAACTAACTTACTCTAGGGAAAGCTGACCGCCTTATATAGTTTTGGCTCCCGGGTTCTAGAAAAATCACGCAAATAAGGCTTATTTGAAATTTCTGGAACGCTTATCTGCCGTTTGTTTCGTTATCGCGACCGCTCTCCCCTTATCAGATGTTTCTAAAAAAATTTCTTACGTACTAAATTCTATAATTTACATTTCGCTACAATATGTATTCAACTAGAAAACTTTTTCCAAAAATGTTCTTTTCTTCTTTAAAATTCATCTTTTCCTTGGAAACATTTCTTCGAAATTTCGACTTTTTTCTCAAATTTCTTATTTCTTTACAAGACTTGTCTTCTTTAGAAATAGGCAGATAGGCTGCCGTTTGTTTCGTTATCGCAGCCGCTTTCCCCTTATCAGATCTTTCTAGAAACTTTTCTTACGTACTAAATTCTACAATTCTATTCCATCTATTTACATTGCGTTACAGTATTAAGATGCGTTTACACTAGACACTTTATTCCGTACATTTCTCTCGTGACATAAAATATATTTTCTCTCTCCGACAAATGACCAATTAAATGTTCTGTAATTAAACAGTTAAACGTGCTTAAAATTGAAAATATGTCAACCGCAACCATAGACTAGTTTCCGCCTTCTTTGGCCTCATCAGTATGGTACGGTGGTTGTACACACTTCCAACTTAAAGCCGTTAGTCAGTCGTATAAGTATCCACTGGGTGACTAAGATTGTTTTGTAATAAGTTTCTCGTAATTTCAGGTTATGGAGAAAGCTGGAAGGAGGCAGGAAGGGCCACGATCGCAGCAGATGGTTGAATTCGCCGAATGTATATCAACGAGTGGAAATTTTGGAAACTGGAACTTCTGATCCTAAGAAAATTACTAAGGTAGAATATCTAAAAATCGAGGAAAAATAATCGACTCAGTAATAATTAACGTTTGACGTTTGGCGAATTTACATTCCGCACTATTCAAATACTATTCCAATTTAGTAATAGTAATGTTTAGAATATTTAAGATGCTTAGAATTTGCGAAATAATCTTTCAAAAAAATACTACAGCTTTGGTCAATTATGCAGCTACATGTGATTATGTCATTATTTTTCGTTTCGAAAGGTGTGGCCCAATTCAAATTTCAACGATTTCGCGCTTTTGGGTCAGTGAGGGATTCGATCAAACGAGTTTATTTTATGCGAAACGTGTTAAAAAAAATCGAATTTTTCCAATAAAAGTCGAGTTTTTCCAATAAAAGTTGAGTTTTTCCAAAGAAAATCAAATTTTTCCGAAAAACGTTGAATTTTTTCCAAAAAAGTTGAATTTTTCCGAAAAAAAGTTGAATTTTTCCGAAAAAGTTCAATTTTTTCGAAGAAAGTTGAATTTTCCAAGCAAAAGTAGATTTTTTCCAAAAAAAATTCGAGTTTTTCCAAAAAAGTCAAATTTTTCCAAAAAAACTCCAAATTTTTTCAAAAAAATCCAATTTTTAGAAGAACTTGAATTTGTTGTTGAATTTGTAAAATGATCGAAATTAGAAAAAGAAAATTTTGAAAACAGCTTTTAGAATGTCTAAATTTTTAGAAACAACTTCAGATTTCGGCAAAAACTATGAATTTGTAAAGTGATTAAAATTAGAAAGTTGAGTTTTTCCAAAAAAATAATCAATTTTTCCAAAAAAAATTGAATGGTACAAAAAATTGAATGTTCCAAAAAAGTAGAATTCTCCCCCCCCCCTCCCCCCCAAAAAATCGAATTTTTTCAAAAAAGTCTAATGTTTCCAAAAAACAGTCCCCAAATTTAAAAAAAAATCCAAACTTTTAGAAGAACTTGAATTTTTGGGAAAAATGTTGAATTTGTAAAATGGTTTAAATTAGAAAAAGAAAATTTTGAAAACAGCTTTTAGAATGTCTAAATTTTGAGAAAAACTTCCAATTTCGGAAAACACTATGAATTTGTAAAGTGAACAAAATTGGAAAGTTGAGTTTTTCCAAAAAAAATAATCAATTTTTCCAAAAAAATTGAATGATGCAAAAAAATTGAATGTTCCAAAAAAAGTAGAATTCTCCCCCCCCCCCCCAAAATCGAATTTTTCCAAAAAAGTCTAATGTTTCCAAAAAACAGTCCCCAAATTTAAAAAAAAATCCAAACTTTTAGAAGAACTTGAATTTTTGGGAAAAATGTTAAATTTGTAAAATGGTCTAAATTAGAAAAAGAAAATTTTGAAAACAGCTTTTAGAATGTCTAAATTTTGAGAAAAACTTCCAATTTCGGAAAACACTATGAATTTGTAAAGTGAACAAAATTGGAAAGTTGAGTTTTTCCAAAAAAAATAATCAATTTTTCCAAAAAAATTGAATGGTGCAAAAAAATTGAATGTTCCAAAAAAAAGTAGAATTCTCCCCCCCCCCCAAAATCGAATTTTTCCAAAAAAAGTCTAATGTTTCCAAAAAACAGTCCCCAAATTTAAAAAAAAATCCAAACTTTTAGAAGAACTTGAATTTTTTGGGAACAATGTTGAATTTGTAAAATGGTCTAAATTAGAAAAAGGAAAATTTTGAAAACAGCTTTTAGAATGTCTAAATTTTGAGAAAAACTTCAAATTTCGGAAAAACTATGAATTTGTAAAGTGATCAAAATTAGAAAGTTGAGTTTTTCCAAAAAAATAATCAATTTTTCAAAAAAATTGAATGGTCCAAAAAAATTGAATGTTCCAAAAAAAAAAGAATTTTTCCGCAAAAAAAAACTCGAGTGTTTCCAGAAAAATCAATTTTTTTCAAAAAACAGCCCAAAATTTATTCAAAAAAATCCAAATTTTTAGAAGAATTTGAATTTTTGGGAACAATGTTGAATTTGTAAAATGGTCTAAATTAGAAAAAGAAAATTTTGAAAACGGCTTTTAGAATGTCTAAATTTTTAGAAAAACTTCAAATTTCGGAAAAAACTATGAATTTGTGAAGCGATCAAAATTAGGAAAGGGAAATTTTGAAAGCAGCTTTCAGAATATCTTCAATCTTTAGAAAAACTTGAATTTTTGGGAAAAATGTTGAATTTGTAAAACGGTCTAAATTAGAAAAGGAAAATTTTGAAAACAGCTTTCAGAATGTCTAAATTTTCAGAACAACTTCAAATTTCGGAAAACACTATGAATTTGTAAAGTGATCAAAATTAGAAAGTTGAGTTTTTCCAAAAAAAAATAATCAATTTTTCCAAAAAAGTTGAATGTTCCAAAAAAAGTAGAATTTTTCGAAATAAGTTGAATGTTCCAAAAAAAGTAGAATTTTCCCTCCAAAAAAAAACTCGAGTTTGTCCAAAAAGGTCAAATTTTTCCAAAAAACTCCAAATTTATTCAAAAAAATCCAAAGTTTTAGAACTTGAATTTTTGGGGAAAATGTTGAATTTGTAAAATGGTCTAAATTGGAAACGGAAAATTTTGAAAACAGCTTTTAGAATGTCTAAATTTTTAGAAAAACTTCAAATTTCGGAAAAAACTATGAATTTGTAAAGCGATCAAAATTAGGAAAGGGAAATTTTGAAAGCAGCTTTCAGAATGTCTTAGATTTTTAGAAAAACTTTGAATTTGTAAAATGGTCAAAATTAGAAAAGGAAAATTTTGAAAGTAGCTTTCAAAATGTCTATATTTCTAGGAAAACCTCAACTTCTAGAAATAACTCGAGTTTGGAAAATAGATCAGCAATTTTGTTCGTTTCACTCTTAAAAAACTTTAACAAATCGAAGTCCAAAATTTTTGAGTCGAGATAAATGCGAACATTTGAGAAGAATCTACATTTTCAAAAGTAAGTCGAAAATTTGAAGACAACTTTCTTGTACCAGTTCTACCAGAGGAAATTCTGGTTGCATTCTCTGTTAGGTCTGCAGTTTAGTTCCTTTCAATCTCTCGAAATTTTAACCAATCGAAATGAAGCTTACGAAATGAGTGTTAACAGCGCCCGCGTAAAGTCTAAATTTTTCCTGCCTAGCATGTATTTCAATCGTTATTTTGAAGTGATACAGATGGCCCTAAGGGATCCAACTTTAGACCCCCAACGAGTTTAGTTTAAATTTGAAAACTGTGAAATTATGGGAATTTGGATTCGACCCAACTGCTCGAAATCTATACTTTGTTTAATAATCTTAGACCTTTTTCTTCAAAAAAGTTTACAAACTACTTTGGGTTTTCAAAAAATTTATTTTTTCATTTTAAAAAGTTTACCTTGAAGATGTATTATACTGAGGGCATCTTGGATTGTTATCCTAGAATTGAATCGAGTTCTCATATTTTAGATTTTATCGAATATTTGGATTTCGTTCCTTAGGACATTCAAGTCAAAGAAAGTTGGTAAACATTCATTGAGCAATACATTATGTGTAGCCTCCAAATTGTGGAAAAAGGAATAAACGGAAGCGCCTATGTGTCGGTGGTAGCTTTAAAATGTTTAATTTATAGAAAAATATTGTGTGCCATTGAAACGCTATTGTGCAATAAGTGGAAGATCATTTTCAAAAACAAATTATATTTTTTATAACAATTTTTATTTAACATGCAATCGTGAGCAGTACAATTTATGGGACACGCACATATAAATTTTTGCGGTTAAGTTTATGAGTATTTAAGAGTTTTATTGTCTTCTATATTTTATGCTTTTGCCACTATTAATAAAATGAATGTAATTATCCAATTTGGTATTAATTACACCTTAACCCAATAGCTCCTTTGGTTTGCTTTCATTTTATAATTTATCGCTTGTGCCCGTGACTTGGTGTATTTGTCTTAGACAAATTAATGACAAAACCAGTACATTAGATGTCAGACATTGCACAAAGTGCAGGCACAAATCTGCTAAAACAACCTGCTAATGTACTAAAATTCAAAATTTATACTAATGTCCTGGTTTTGTCCTTTCAGTGGGTCGCGGAAGGATCCCCTACACACTCGAGCACTCCAGTGAAAATAGACTCCGCTCTACAATTCGTACCGAAAAACACGAATCCTAAGGAATTTAAAATGAAGCAGCAACAGGTAAGTGAAAAATATAACCAAATATATCGTTTCAACGGAGGTCCTTACAATCACCTATTCATAATGCGTAGATTAAGGACTACAGAAGAGCAGATAAGATATCAGCTGGCCCCCAGTCTCATATTTTGGAAGGTGTGACGTGGGAAGAGGCGCGTAAGATGCAAGACGCCGGCGTAACGCAAACCGGTGATCAAGTAGTTTTAATGGGGGCAGCTTCGAAGGGTATCATCCAGAGAGGGTATCAACACAACGCAACAGTTTACAAGTCACCTTACGAGAAAAATCCCTTCGATTCGGTGACAGACGAGGAGTTGGACGAATACAAGAAGGTCGTTGAGAAGAAATCGAAAGGAGATTGTAAGTCACTCTTGAAAACTTGTTTATTCAGTAGCGCCCTGCGGGAGGGGATCTTTTTTTTTTTGTTGACCATTTCGAATTTTTTTGAAAATGTGGCCTTTTTTTGAAAATTGGAATTTTTTTGAAAATTGGAATTCTTCATTCTTACTGTTCGACTTAAATATTTTGACATTTTAAAATATCTACTATTTCAGAATGTTGACCTTTTCTCGTTTGAGTAATTTCTGGAAATTTTGACTTCATTTTTGAAAATTTCGACTTCTTTCGAAATTTCGGCTTTTTTCGAAATTTAGGCTTTTTTCGAAAATTTGGCTTTTTTCGAAATCTTGGCTTTTCTCTCGAAATTTTGGATTTTTTCGAAATTTTGGCTGTTTTCGAAATTTCGTTTTTTTGTTGAAATTTTCGATTTTTTTTATTAGAATTTCAATTTTCTGGAAATTTTGGCTTTTTATTATCGAAATGTCGACGTTGCTTCAGAAATTTTTAAGGTTCGTCAACTTCATTTTTGAAAATTTCGAATTATTTCGAAATTTCGGCTTTTTTCGAAAGTTTGGCTTTTTTTCGAAATGTTAGCTTTTTCGAAATTTTGGTTGTTTTCGAAATTTCGACTTTTTTTTTGAAATTTCCGATTTTTTTATTAGAATTTCAATTTTCTTGAAATTTTGGCTTTTTATTATTGAAATGTGGACGTTGCTTCAGAAATTTTTAAGATTCGTGACTTTATTTTTGAAAATTTCGACTTCTTTCGAAATTTCCGCTTTTTTTGAAAAATAAAAAAATAAAATAAAATAAAAAATAACATGAATTTACGTTCCGGTTGTCTCTTTCTTCAATAGCAATCGGGTTAGGTTGCAAATTATGTGCCATTGGATCAATTTTGAGCTATTTAATTGATATTTGTTAACTAAGTTGCTCAGCAACTTTTCGTTTTTAATTTACGAGTCCCCAAAATGGGACGAAAAAGGAATATTTTGCAAAAAAATTTCAAATGTTTCCTAGTTCTCGAAATTTATAACAAATTTTAGTGAACGAATGCACAATTATGGTAAAAACAATGCACTTTAAATTCAGCTTATTTGGGAATAACGACGAAGTGAATTTGATCAAAATTTGGAATTCTCATTTTTCACAGTTTCGATTTTCGCGTTTTTTCAAGCGTCTCTCCCCATCCTAGTAAACTAGTTTTTGCATAAAAGCTGACAAGATAGTCCTGGTTTGGGTAATATTGTAACGCGGAATCGATATCTGATAACTAAATTGGTCTACGGTTTATCCCTTTTAAGATATAATCCTTAAATTGGCAAAAATGGCGCGATTTTGATTTTCGAGCGTCTCTCCCTTTTGTGGCAGTCACATTTTAAACTAAATAATCGTAAAATATATCTGTTTTGGTCAATTTTGTGACGCGGAATCGATATCAGCTAACGAAATCGGCCTAAAATTTACCGCTTTTGAGATACAACCCTAAAAGTGGCAAAAACTGCACTATTTTGATTATCGAGTGTCTCTCTTTTTCATAGCAACCACATTTTGGATTAAATAATCGTGAAATATGTCTGCTTTGATCAATTTTGAGCTGCAGAATCCAAATTCGCTAACGAAGTTTATCTATCATTTTTCGTTTTGAAGCTGCAACCCCTAAAATGCTAAAAATAACATGAATTTACGTTCCAGTTGCCTCTCCCTTCAATAGCAATCGGGTTTTATATTAAATTATTGCAAATTATGTGCCATTGGATCAATTTTGAGCTATTTAATTGATATTTGTTAACTAAGTTGCTTAGCAACTTTTCGTTTTTAATTTACGAGTCCCCAAAATGGGACGAAAAAGGAATATTTTGCAAAAAAACTTCAAATGTTTCCTAGTTCTCGAAATTTATAACAAACTTTAGTGAACGAATGCACAATTATGGTAAAAACAATGCACTTTAAACTCAGCTTATTTGGGAATAACGCCGGAGTGAATTTGATCAAAATTTGGAATTCTCATTTTTCACAGTTTCGATTTTCGCGTTTTTTCAAGCGTCTCTCCCCATCCTAGTAAACTCGTTTTTTCATAAAAGCTGACAAGATAGTCCTGGTTTGGGTAATATTGCAACGCGGAATCGATATCTGATAACTACATTGGCCTACGGTTTATCCCTTTTAGGATATAACCCTTAAAGTGGCAAAAATGGCGCGATTTTGATTTTCCAGCGTCTCTCCCTTTTGTGCCAGTCACAA
The DNA here is from genome assembly GCA_028583605.1 of Dastarcus helophoroides. NCBI lineage: Eukaryota > Metazoa > Arthropoda > Insecta > Coleoptera > Bothrideridae > Dastarcus > Dastarcus helophoroides. The sequence continues at coordinate 44,986,823 of CM053327.1, read as the reverse complement.
TTTAAACTAAATAATCCTAAAATATATCTGTTTTGGTCAATTTTGTGACGCGGAATCGATATCAGCTAACGAAATCGGCCTAAAATTTACCGCTTTTGAGATGCAACCCTAAAAGTGGCAAAAACTGCACTATTTTGATTTTCGAGTGTTTCTCTTTTTCATAGCAACCACATTTTGGAATAAATAATCATGAAATATGTCTAATTTGATCATTTTTGAGCTGCAGAATCCAAATTCGCTAACGAAGTTTATCTATCGCTTTTCGTTTTGAAGCTACAACCCCTAAAATGCTAAAAATAACATGAATTTACGTTCCAGTAGTCTCTCTCTTCAATAACAATCGGGTTTTATATTAAATTATTGCAAATTATGTGCCATCGGATCAATTTTGAGCTATTTAATCGATATTTGTTAACTAGGTTGCTTAGCAACTTTTCGTTTTTAATTTACGAGTCCCCAAAATGGGACGAAAAAGGAATATTTTGCAAAAAAACTTCAAATGTTTCCAAGTTCTCGAAATTTATAACAAACTTTAGTGAACGAATGCACAATTATGGTAAAAACAATGCACTTTAAACTCAGCTTATTTGGGAATAACGCCGGAGAGAATTTGATCAAAATTTGGAATTCTCCTTTTTCACAGTTTCGATTTTCGCGTTTTTTCAAGTGTCTCCCCATCCTAGTAAACACGTTTTTTCATAAAAGCTGACAAGATAGTCCTGGTTTGGGTAATATTGTAACGCGGAATCGATATCTGATAACTAAATTGGTCTACGGTTTATCCTTTTTAAGATATAATCCTTAAATTGGCAAAAATGGCGCGATTTTGATTTTCGAGCGTCTCTCCCTTTTGTGGCAGTCACATTTTAAACTAAATAATCGTAAAATATATCTGTTTTGGTCAATTTTGTGACGCGGAATCGATATCGGCTAACGAAATCGGCCTAAAATTTACCGCTTTTGAGATACAACCCTAAAAGTGGCAAAAACTGCACTATTTTGATTATCGAGTGTCTCTCTTTTTCATAGCAACCACATTTTGGATTAAATAATCGTGAAATATGTCTGCTTTGATCATTTTTGAGCTGCAGAATCCAAATTCGCTAACGAAGTTTATCTATCGTTTTTCGTTTTGAAGCTGCAACCCCTAAAATGCTAAAAATAACATGAATTTACGTTCCAGTTGCCTCTCCCTTCAATAGCAATTGGGTTTTATATTAAATTATTGCAAATCATGTGCCATTGGATCAATTTTGAGCTATTTAATTGATATTGGTTAACTAAGTTGCTTAGCAACTTTTCGTTTTTAATTTACGAGTCCCCAAAATGGGACGAAAAAGGAATATTTTGCAAAAAAACTTCAAATGTTTCCTAGTTCTCGAAATTTATAACAAACTTTAGTGAACGAATGCACAATTATGGTAAAAACAATGCACTTTAAACTCAGCTTATTTGGAAATAACGACGGAGTGAATTTAATCAAAATTTGGAATTCTCATTTTTCACAGTTTCGATTTTCGCGTTTTTTCAAGTGTCTCTCCCCATCCTAGTAAACACGTTTTTTCATAAAAGCTGACAAGGAAGTCCTGGTTTGGGTAATATTGTAACACGGAATCGATATCTGATAACTAAATTGGCCTACGGTTTATCCCTTTTAAGATATAACCCTTAAATTGGCAAAAATGGCGCGATTTTGATTTTCGAGCGTCTCTCCCTTCTGTGGCAGTCACATTTTAAACTAAATAATCGTAAAATACATCTGTTTTGGTCAATTTTGTGACGCGGAATCGATATCAGCTAACGAAATCGGCCTAAAATTTACCGCTTTTGAGATACAACCATAAAAGTGGCAAAAACTGCACTATTTTGATTATCGAGTGTCTCTCTTTTTCATAGCAACCACATTTTGGATTAAATTATCGTGAAATATGTCTGATTTGATCAATTTTGAGCTGCAGAATCCAAATTCGCTTTCGAAGTTTATCTATCGTTTTTCGTTTTGAAGCTGCAACCCCTAAAATGCTAAAAATAACACGAATTTACGTTCCGGTTGTGTCTTTCTTCAATAGCAATCGGGTTTTATATTAAATTATTCCAAATTATGTGCCATTGGATCAATTTTGAGCTATTTAATTGATATTTGTTAACTAGGTTGCTTAGCAACTTTTCGTTTTTAATTGACGAGTCTCCAAAATGGGACGAAAAAGGAATATTTTGCAAAAAAACTTCAAATGTTTCCTAGTTCTCGAAATTTATAATAAATTTTAGTGAACGAATGCACAATTATAATAAAAACAATGCTCTTTAAATTCAGCTTATTTGGGAAAAACGACGGAGTGAATTTGATCAAAATTTGGAATTCTCATTTTTCACAGTTTCGATTTTCGCGTTTTTTCAAGCGTCTCTCCCCATCCTAGTAAACTAGTTTTTGCATAAAAGCTGACAAGATAGTCCTGGTTTGGGTAATATTGTAACGCGGAATCGATATCTGATAACTAAATTGGCCAACGGTTTATCCCTTTTAAGATATAACCCTTAAATTGGCAAAAATGGCGCGATTTTGATTTTCGAGCGTCTCTCCCTTTTGTGGCAGTCACATTTTGAACTAAATAATCGTAAAATACATCTGTTTTGGTCAATTTTGTGACGCGGAATCGATATCAGCTAACGAAATCGGCCTAAAATTTACCGCTTTTGAGATACAACCCTAAAAGTGGCAAAAACTGCACTATTTTGATTATCGAGTGGCTCTCTTTTTCATAGCAACCACATTTTGGATTAAATAATCGTAAAATATGTCTGCTTTGATCAATTTTGAGCTGCAGAATCCAAATTCGCTAACGAAGTTTATCTATCTTTTTTCGTTTTGAAGCTGCAACCACTAAAATGCTAAAAACAACATGAATTTACGTTCCAGTTGCCTCTCCCTTCAATAGCAATCGGGTTTTATATTAAATTATTGCAAATTATGTGCCGTTGGATCTATTTTGAGCTATTTAATTGATATTTGTTAACTAAGTTGCTTAGCAACTTTTCGTTTTTAATTTACGAGTCCCCAAAATGGGACGAAAAAGGAATATTTTGCAAAAAACTTCAAATGTTTCCTAGTTCTCGAAATTTATAACAAACTTTAGTGAACGAATGCACAATTATGGTAAAAACAATGCACTTTAAATTCAGCTTATTTGGGAAAAACGACGGAGTGAATTTGATCAAAATTTGGAATTCTCATTTTTCACAGTTTCGATTTTCGCGTTTTTTCAAGCGTCTCTCCCCATCCTAGTAAACTCGTTTTTTCATAAAAGCTGACAAGATAGGCCTGGTTTGGATAATATTGTAACGCGGAATCGATATCTGATAACTAAATTGGCCTACGGTTTATCCCTTTTAAGATATAACCCTTAAATTGGCAAAAATGGCGCGATTTTCATTTTCGAGCGTCTCTCCCTTCTGTGGCAGTCACATTTTAAACTAAATAATCGTAAAGTACATCTGTTTTGGTCAATTTTGTGACGCGGAATCGATATCAGCTAACGAAATCGGCCTAAAATTTACCGCTCATGAGATACAACCTTAAAAGTGGCAAAAACTGCACTATTTTGATTTGCGAGTGTCTCTCTTTTTTATAGCAACCACATTTTGGATTAAATAATCATGAAATATATCTGCTTTGATCAATTTTGAGTTGCAGAATCCAAATTCGCTAACGAAGTTTATCTATCGTTTTTCGTTTTGAAGCTGCAACCCCTAAAATGCTAAAAATAACATGAATTTACGTTCCAGTTGTCTCTCCCTTTAATAGCAATCGGGTTTTATATTAAATTATTGCAAATTATGTGCCATTGGATCAATTTTGAGCTATTTAATTGATATTTGTTAACTAAGTTGCTTAGCAACTTTTCGTTTTTAATTTACGAGTCCCCAAAATGGGACGAAAAAGGAACATTTTGCAAAAAAATTTCAAATGTTTCCTAGTTCTCGAAATTTATAACAAACTTTAGTGAACGAATGCACAATTATGGTAAAAACAATGCACTTTAAATTCAGCTTATTTGGAAATAACGACGGAGTGAATTTAATCAAAATTTGGAATTCTCATTTTTCACAGTTTCGATTTTCCCGTTTTTTCAAGCGTCTCTCCCCATCCTAGTAAACACGTTTTTTCATAAAAACTGACAAGATAGTCCTGGTTTGGGTAATATTGTAACGCGGAATCGATATCTGATAATTAAATTGGCCTACGGTTTATCCCTTTTAAGATATAACCCTTAAATTGGCAAAAATGGCGCGATTTTGATTTTCGAGCGTCTCTTCCTTTTGTAGCAGTCACATTTTAAACTAAATAATCGTAAAATATATCTGGTTTGGTCAATTTTGTGACGCGGAATCGATATCAGCTAACGAAAGCGGCCTAAAATTTACCGCTTTTGAGATACAACCTTAAAAATGGCAAAAACTGCACTATTTTGATTTTCGAGGGACTCTCTTTTTCATAGCAACCACATTTTGGATTAAGTAATCGTGAAATATGTCTGCTTTGATCAATTTTGAGCTGCAGAATTTAAATTCGCTAACGAAGTTCATCTATCGTTTTTCGTTTTGAAGCTGCAACCCCTAAAATGCTAAAAATAACATGAATTTACGTTCCAGTTGTCTCTCCCTTCAGTAGCAATCGGGTTTTATATTAAATTATTTCAAATTATGTGCCGTTGGATCTATTTTGAGCTATTTAATTGATATTTGTTAACTAAGTTGCTTAGCAACTTTTCGTTTTTAATTTACGAGTCCCCAAAATGGGACGAAAAAGGAATATTTTGCAATAAAACTTCAAATGTTTCTTAGTTCTCGAAATTTATAACAAACTTTAGTGAACGAGTGCACAATTATGGTAAAAACAATGCACTTTAAACTCAGCTTATTTGGAAATAACGCCGGAGTGAATTTGATCAAAATTTGGAACTCTCATTTTTCACAGTTTCGATTTTCGCGTTTTTTCAAGTGTCTCTCCCCATCCTAGTAAACACGTTTTTGCATAAAAGCTGACAAGATAGTCCTGGTTTCGGTAATATTGTAATGCGGAATCGATATCTGATAACTAAATTGGCCTACGGTTTATCCCTTTTAAGATATAACCCTTAAAGTGGCAAAAATGGCGCGATTTTGATTTTCGAGCGTCTCTCCCTTTTGTGGCAGTCACATTTTAAACTAAATAATCGTAAAATATATCTGTTTTGGTCAATTTTGTGACGCGGAATCGATATCAGCTAACGAAATCGGCCTAAAATTTACCGCTTTTGAGATACAACCTTAAAAGTGGCAAAAACTGCACTATTTTGATTTTCGAGTGACTCTTTTTCATGGCAACCACATTTTGGATTAAATAATCATGAAATATGTCTGCTTTGATCAAATTTGAGCTGCAGAATCCAAATTCGCTAACGAAGTTTATCTATCGTTTTTCGTTTTGAAGCTGCAACCCCTAAAATGCTAAAAATAACATGAATTTACGTTCCAGTTGCCTCTCCCTTCAATAGCAATCGGGTTTTATATTAAACTATTGCGAATTATGTGCCATTGGATCAATTTTGAGTTATTTAATTAATATTTGTTAACTAAGTTGCTTAGCAACTTTTCGTTTTTAATTTACGAGTCCCCAAAATGGGACGAATAAGAAATATTTTGCAAAAAAACTTCAAATGTTTCCTAGTTCTCGAAATTTATAACAAACTTTAGTGAACGAATGCACAATTATGGTAAAAACAATGCACTTTAAACTCAGCTTATTTGGGAATAACGACGGCTTTCGAAATTTCGGCTTTTTTCAAAATTTTGACTTTCTTTTTTGAAATATCCGATTTTTTTTAAATTAAAATTTCTATTTTCTGCAAATTTTGGCTTTTTATTATCGAAATGTCGACGTTGCTTCAGAAATTTTTAAGGTTCGTGACTTTATTTTTAAAAATTTCGACTTCTTTCGAAATTTCCGCTTTTTTCGAAATTTTGGCATTTTTCGAAAATTTGGTTTTTTTCGAAATTTTGGATTTTTTCGAAATTTTGGCTGTTTTCGAAATTTTGCCTGTTTTCGAAATTTCGACTTTTTTTTTAATTTCCGATTTCTTTATTAGAATTTCAAATTTCTGGAAATGTTGGCTTCATATTCTCGAAATGTCGATGTTGCTTTAGAAGTTTTTAAGGTTCGTTCCTTTATCATAATTTTGGCTTTTTTTTTGTTGAAAATGTCGACCTTTTTTCAAAATTTTGACCATTTTCTTTAATTCTTCATGGTAGACCCTTATTGACCGCAAATATTATGTTTTTGTTTCAATATATTTAACTTTTCTTCGGCGCAGTTTGGAAATATTTAAATTTTTATGGTTTGTTGTTTGTTGTTGTTTGTTGTTGTTTAGAAAGTTGTCAACAAACCATAAAAATTTAAATATTTCCAAACTGGGCCGAAGAAAAGTTAAATAAATTAAAAAAAAAAAGAAAAAAAAACATTTTCTTTAATATTTGAATGTTTAAAAAATTCGAAGCTATATTTTATTCTCACATTTCAAATTTTTCCAAGTTTTGATTTTTATGTAAATATGATTCTTTCTTAAACAATTCTGCTCTGAAAATTTCGACTTATTTGAGAAGTTGTATTTTTTTTAAATTACGACTGTTTTTGAAGTATCCGATTTTTTCTCAGAATTGTATTTTTTCCAAATTTCGACTTTTTTTGTAATTTCCGATTTTCTTCTCTGAATTTCCACATTTTCTGAAAATTTTCCACTTTTTATTGTCAGACGTTGCCTTAGAAGTTTTTCAATTTTGATCTTTTTTTAAAATTGCAACTTTTTTTCACAATTTAAAAGCTTTTTTTTGAAATTTTCAAGTTTCTTTTGAAATTTTGGCTTTTTCTTCCAACTTTTGGCTTTTTCTTCCAACTTTTGGCTTTTTCTTTCAACTTTTGACTTTTTCTTTCAACTTTTGGCTTTTTCTTTGAACTTTTGGCTTACTCCCCATTTGTCTGTGTTTCAACTCTCCGAAGAGAACAAAAATTCGCGTTTGTTTGCAACGCAAATGACGTTTCAGCTTACGAAGTCAATTTTTCCATTTACTACAGAAGATATTCGTCAGCTGAACTCGATGTCTTTCAAAAATGTTAACAGAATCTGTATTCTTTTTAGATACCGATACAGATTTGAGCGAGTCTGAGCTTTCCTCGGCCCATATAAATAAAAGGATGGACGGTATTCATCTTAGGTCGCCTACCAGTGAAACGGAGGAAGAAAGCAGAGGAGGTAATTTCTTTTACTTTTTTTTTAGTTGTTTGGCGTTGTTACAGCAAAAAAACTAAGTTCTGAAGGCCACAAACTTATTTGGTTTGTGAATAGGGTAAGCGTAATGGGGTCACCCTTTGTGAGTGGATTAAACTAGAAGAAAAAAACTAGCAGTCAGTATTCAGTTTAGTTGAATGTCAGGTTTTCTTCTGATATTGAGTGAAAGCTAAGATCAGTATCAACATTCTGATTGTATTTGTTAACATTTGTTTTAGAACCACGAGTTTTGCGGATAGAAACCAAACAAGCCCCAAGACCGAGTCAGCCCGAAGTTGTATTGAGCGACGGTAAGGATAATTAATTCTTTTTTTTCTTCTGGTGTACTTAGATGTCGGTTCAAACGTAAATGTGCTTTGTCTTTTTGGCTAGATTATAATAAGGGGAAGTGATGGGCAATGGGTAAGTGTTCATCACTTCAGTTACGTTGTTGGAGAACAATTTCATACCAACGCGTAGAATTTCTGATTCTTTTTAATTGCGTAATTTAGATTCATTTCAAGTGTTTGTGAATGAGGCACGTAGTTATGCATATTTATAATTATCTTTACTAGGAGTTCTTTTAGTTGCATTCCACACAGTTTCCTATTATCAAGGTTTAGATATGTAGCGATGTGTATTAAGTATATGATAGATGCGATATCTGTTCAATATTTAATGGCTTAAGTACATCGATTCTAATTTGAGAGCAACCTTTGTTGTTCTTTTTAATCTTTCTTGGTTTCAGGGGGCAAGATTTGTATTTCAATTTTTATCGATTCTCTTATCGATCAAATTTTAAAAACGGGGGCTTATATGATGTATGATTTTATTAATTAATAAATCGGTGCTGTTTTTTAAAGGAAACTAAGTTATTTGGAATATAACCAACTGTATCTAATTTTGCTCGTCAGTCAAAAATCTAAGTCTGAGGTCATGTGCAAACTCAGTTATGTCCAATGTTCAAGTTGACTTATGTCCAATTTTATCTATTTCTGACTTAAGCCCTTTTACACATAAGCAGCGAAATATAAGAGTTAGCGGCACAACAAAAAATTTAGAATCAATTATGACAAATTATTTAATAGAAATTTATAACTAAACGAAAACATGACAAATAATTGTTCGATTGACCTTTGATAAAAAAAAGATACTTTCACTCGTTTTGTAAATGTGGATCTTATTAACCACGATCCATCTTTACAAAAAGAGGATCCACTATTCACAAAAATTGCATGATGTGGCATGTTAAATGTTAATTTTTGCATGATTTAGTACACAATTCCACGTTACCAACCGAGCAATTCCTAAAGGCAGAACGAGTATCGGTAAACAGTACCCGAAGTAAGTAGATTTTAGTTTTGGAGGTAAACGTCGCATTGGTTTGTCCCGCTTTTTTAGAAACCGTTACATAATGGAGTAAGTTGACCTGAGACGGTGATCCCAATATTTTTTATCATTCCCTAAGAGTTCTTAACTGCGTAACCAGCATGCTCCACTATGTAACGTGATGCTTTTAGAGTTAAACTTGGCCCATGTACTGCAGAAATCCCTGGGAAGCGATCGCTCGCATGCTAACATGTCCCTAAAAATAAGATTCTTTCCAGGTTTTCAAACGATGAAACTTTGCGGTGACGGCAACATGCATGAAAACGCTTCACCCTCCTACCGCACCAACAGTCACGCCGGCTTACCCCGTGGTTCATATGCTGTGCCCAACCCCACGCACTTTCACATTGTTAAACAAACTCACATACCCAAAATGCGTCCCGTTTTGGTCCGCTTTGCACCATTTAACATCTCCTCTGATTGGTTCTCTTCTTTCAATCGGAAGAAGCCCACTGTTACTTTAAATGTTAGCGAATCCCGTTCAATCTCTCTCGATATACCGATGAATGTGATACGAGGTTTTATAACTCCATTCGCTAGTGCCTTAGGCGCTGGGGGTGGTAGTGCGTTCGATAAGTCGTCCCAAACCACTTACGACAATTCACACAGTCATACAGCTCTGGATATAGAAAGCGATTCAACTAACGAAGAACGGGGGATGAGTTCGTCGTCGTCATTCGAGCGTCATATAATCAAGAATCTCAGGCAGAAACTTCTCACGCATTTCGACTCGACAACGGACACGGAAAGCGAATTTACTACCAAATCGTACGATTTCGGTGAATTTTCCGACCAAAGTAAGTCGAATGAATCATTAGTTGATAAGACGCTTTTGGCGGAAGATTTGGTGGCTGACGAATCGTTCGATAGTTTGGAGATGGATAAGAATTTGAGGGAGCGAGAGAAATTAGCGGAGGCAGGACGGAAATGGATAAAGGAAAAATCGGACAGTGCCGAAGATGCGGATAGAAGTAATTCCAGTTCGTCCAGGGGTACCGCCATGGTACCGAAACAGCGTAAATACTTGATGATGAACCGAGGCGAATGTAATGACGAGATAAATTCCGCAACAACTAACCAGGATGATATCAGAGATACCTCCGATGTCCTATCTATTCGATCTAATCAGGACAAATACTCGATCGCTACAGCAGCGGAAGAAGGGAAATCCTCGAGATTAAGTGATCATATTCATGGCGAAGCAAACTTACTCAGCAGTAGTGGATGTGCTGAAGCATTAACATCTTCAAAGTTAAGCAGTAATATTGATGCTAAAGCAACAAGTAGTGTGGAAGAGGAGGTGCTCAAGCTACTAGCAGATACTAGTACTACTACTACTACTAGTAGACATAAAGAAAAACAAATTAGGCGCTTTGAAAACCATATTGATAATGCCAATGATGACGTAGTTGATCCAGAAGAGACTAGAACAGTAAAAGAGATTGTAAGAGTTGAGAACCTCACACTAGGTGGTGGCAAAAGCACTGAAAGCGCGATACGGAAAACTTCCACCAAAATGTCGAGAATTGATGTATCCTTTAGTAATGAAGCACAAGTGGAGGTTCCTGTAAAGAAGACGAGATGTCCTCTTGTTGATTTAAATAGTGATGCAACCAGGATGGTCCCCACTGTGGAAGTTGAATCTCTAGAGGAAGCTAAACCTCACAAACGAATAGATTTCGACATTTTTGACGAGGAAATAGATGGTAAACAAATTAAATTTAAACTCGACGAATTGGACCAAGTTCGACGGGTTAAGATGAAGCCTATTGAGATTGAGTCATTCGCTGGAGGTCTCGCGGAAGCTAAACCGGACAATAAGTTGGAATACTGCGCCCCAGATGAAAATGCTAGCGCTACGTTAATCGATGTAAATGAAAAAGTATTCGATTCAGAAAGAGGTTATACTCTAGACGATATACGGCTTGCCTTAGATAATCTTATAAAGGACTTGGAAGGCTACTTGAAAATAAATAAAACTTTAATCGACGAAGACAACCAATTAATTGATAAATGGGGTAGAGGTGGGTTGATTGAAGATTTAAAAATTGTTTCTGCTAAAGACTCAATCTCTAGTGAAGTCTCCCATAGTGGAACTAAAGTTGGATCCATCCAATCAATGGTTAATTGCACTAGAGGTGGATTGATAGAAAATTTGAAAGCAATTGCTGCAAACCAAAATGATACCATTGACTTGGGTGGCGCAAGTGACATCGCTAGAGGTGGATTAATGGAAGATTTAAAAATAAATACTTCTGCAGATGATTCAATTCCTAATTTCCGTAGTGTAACCAAAGTTGGTTCCATCCAATCAATGGTTAATTGCACTAGAGGTGGATTGATAGAAAATTTGAAAGCAATTGCTTCTGCAAACCAAAACGATACCAATGACTTGGATGGCGCAAGTGACATCGCTAGAGGTGGATTGATGAAACATTTAAAATTAATTACTTCTCCTAATTTCCGTAGTGTAACCAAAGTTGAAGGTAAGAGTCAGGAAAACCACGAAAATGGAAATTATATCAACGACTTGGGTGGCGCAAATCTTCCAAGAGCAGAATTCAGTGGTAATGCTAGAGGTGGATTGATAGAAGATTTAAAAATTTGTGCAAATAATCCAATTCCCGATTTCCGTAGTGCAACCGAAGTCGAAGACAATGATCAAGGAAAGCACGAAAAGAGAAATTATACCAACGAAGGTAAGAGTCTGGAAAACCACGAACAGGGAAATTATATCAACGCCTTGGGTGGCGCAAATCTTCCAAGGGTAGAATTCAGTGATAATGCTATAGATGGATTGATAAAAATAATTGCTTCTGCAAACCATCCAATTCCCGATTCTCGTAGTGCAACCGAAGTCGAAGCTAAGGATCAAGGAAAGCACGAAAAGAGGAATTATACCAACGACTTTGGTAGTGCAAGTCTTCCAATAACAGAATCTAATGGCATTGCAACTGTGGAAGATAATTCAAAAATAGAAATGGCGAAGGATTCGGAAAAAACTCGACAAAGTGTAACTAGCGTGGAAAACGTCGACTCTCCAGAAAGGAAACATTCCAACGGTACCAATTCAAGTAACTTGGAGAAACCCAGCAAAATTGCAAATGATGCCAAATCTGGCAACCTAGCGAGATTACAATGTGAATTTCTAGAGGACACTGGTGCCGATTTTATGACTAAATACGATAGAGTGGCGTGTCTCGATTTAGCGGAATTAAACAAGTATAAACCAGTAGGTTTCCAACCGAAAGCGATATATATAAAAAATATTGAACTTGGAGACGTTAAAAAGGCCGAACCAAGTCGCACAAAGGATATTGATGTGGTCGAACAAAATCGCACAAAGGGCGTCGATGTAATGAGTAAACCAAAGAGTTTTGAGCTTATCCTAGCCCTCGAAAACCTAAGGTATCAAGGCACCAAAACTTCGAGTCGTGAAAACGTTTCCAAGGAAAAAACTGATTGGAGAGAGCAGAAGGATGAAGCGCTATATCAAATAGAAAAGCACTCGATTGCTTCTAGGGAAACACTCTATGTCCCTAATAAGTCGGAAGACATTTCAGACCTTGGAAAAACGTCTTGGAGAGATCCACAGGATGAAGCGCTAGATTATCAAATAGAGAAGCAGTCGATCGCTGCTGCGAAAAAACTCGATTTCCTTAATAACTCTGAAGAGATTTTAGACTTTGGAAAAGCTTCATCGGAAGGCATTTTAGACTTTGGAACATCTTCTTGGGGAGAGCAGAAGGATGAAGCGCTATATCAAATAGAAAAGCACTCGATTGCTTCTAGGGAAACACTCTATGTCCCTAATAAGTCGGAAGACATTTCAGACCTTGGAAAAACGTCTTGGAGAGAGCCACAGGATGAAGCGCTAGATCATCAAATAGAGAAGCACTCGATCGCTTCTGCGAAAAAACTCGATTTCCTTTCTGAAGAGATTTTAGACTTTGGAAAAGCTTCATCGGAAGGCATTTTAGACTTTGAAACATCTTCTTGGAGAGAGCAGGAGGATGAAGCGCTAGATCAAATAAAAAAGCACTCGATTGCTTCCATAGAAAAGTTCGATTTTACTAAGAACTCTGAAGACATTTTAGACTTTGGAAAAGCTTCCTCGGAAGACATTTTGGGCTTTGGGAAAGCTTCTTGGAGAGAGCAGAAGGATGAAGCGAGAGATTATCGAATCGAGAAGCACTCGATCGCTTCTACGGAAAAGCTCGATTTCCTTAGTAACGCTGAAGACATTTTAGACTTTGGAAAAGCTTCCTCAGAAGACATTTTAGGCTTTGGGAAAGCTTCTTGGGGAGAGTACAAGGATGAAGCGATAGATTATCGAATCGAGAAGCATTCGATCGCTTTTACGGAAAAGCTCGATTTCCTTAGTAACCCTGAAGACATTTTGGACTTTAGAAAAGCTTCTTCGGAAGACATTTTAGGTTTCGGAAAAGCTTCTTTGAGAAAACAGAAGGATGAAGCGCTAGATGATCAAATAGAAGAACACTCGATTGCTTCTGCGGAAATGCTCGATTTCCTTGAGAGGTCGAAAGTACCAAACGTTGATGTCAAAGGAAGACTCATGATGGCTGGTGTCTTCATCAAAGATGATGTCATCAACAAAGATGGTGCCATCAACAAAGATGGTGCCATCAACAAAAATGGTGCCATCAACAAAGATGGTGTCATTAGCAGAGATGGTGTCACCAACAAAGATATCAAAGATGGATCCATGATAGCTGATGTCATCATCAACGCTGGTGATGGTGTCATCAAGAAAGATGTTGTCACCAACAAAGATGTCAAATGTGGACCCGTGATGGCTGATGTCATCATTAACGCTGGTGATGGTGTCATCAGCCAAGATGGTGTCGTCAACAAAGACGGTGTCATCACCAAAGATGATGTCATCACCAAAGATGGTGTCATCATCAAAGATGGTGTTATCACCAAAGATGGTGTCATCAACAAAGATGGTGTCATGGTCAAAGAAAACAAGTCTAGATTAATCAATCAAGAAGAAATAACTGGAAACGCTACTACCGTATTTGAAAATTTAGAGAAATCTCCTTCGGATGAAGAAATTGATTCGTGTGATGAAATAGTGGAATGGGTACCTGATGAAAGTGAGATTCCTTCATTCTCTTGTGACAGGACTAAATTGCTGGAAGATTTAAAGAATATGGTTCAGAAACATAGTGAAATGATTCCATGCTCTAATTTGACTACAAATCGTAGTATATTTAAGGGTGAACGCAACTCGCATCCTACTGAAGAGAGACTCGAAACAACAAATACTTTGAATGTAGAAACGAATCAGATAGCAACCGTAAATCAACCGGAAATACTATCGAATGCGCAAAATTTGGACCTCTTGGATACCCCGGGGCTTGGTTCTCTATCAAATGATGCGCTTCTGCGGCAGCGTGATGACATTTGTTCAACTTATACGTTGAATCAATATAAAGATTATACGTTGAATCAACATAAAGATTATACGTTGAATCAACATAAAGATTATTCGTTGAATCAACATAAAGATTATACGTTGAATCAACATAAAGATTATACGTTGAATCAACATAAAGATTATTCGTTGAATCAACATAAAGATTATACGTTGAATCAACATAATAAAGAAGACGCGGCGACAAGTACTTTAGAAACGTTAACAGTTCCCTCCAGAAAGCGGAAATCCGAAGCTCCAATCAGCCAAGAAACTAGGGATGATAACATCAGACGAAGAATTCAAGACCAGGACGTATCATCCACAACGGGAGACGTGGATTTGGATATTATTCAAACTGCAGATAAATACAGTCAAAAGCTTTTACATCTAAGCGAAAATATCGACTTGATAACTGGAGTTATCATGGATGTTCGAAAGCTGCTCAGTCAAATGCCGTTTCACGCAATTGATAACGAAGAGATTATTGCCAATGTAACCAATAGCAGCCTTGAAATTAGCTGTGGTTCAGTGGAGGAAGCGAATAGGAACGATAATGATTACCACCAGCGCGATAAAATTCAATCCATCAATATGGAGAATTCTCAAGATAAAGCAACGATACGTCGCCATAAAATCATTTGGGGGGACTGCGATGGCAAAGAAAATCTGAATCTGAATATTAAACAGAATAATAATATCAATCAGAATATTAATATCAACCCGAATATCAACCAAAATACTAGCTTCCTAATAGAACATCTGATACAACCAAGTACTCAGCGTTTGATTGAGAACTCTGCGAAGCCAAATTTGGTTACCCAAGATCATAAATCGAACCATAATGAAAACGTTCGCGAATTGAAAGCAGTTTGGAGAGCTAACCCACAAGATCTCTCTGGAGAAACCCCAGATGATCAGTTAGTGAACGAAGGTGGAGAAACTCCAGATGATCAGTTAATGGACGAAGGTGGAGAAACTCCAGATGATCAGTTAGTGGACGAAGGCATAGAAGACTGCACCTACGTAATAGAGAAATCGATTACCGACAAAGTTCCAACAAAGGCCGCCGCCTTCGAAGACGAGAAGACCAAAAAATTTTCAACTGTCATATTCGATTATCTAGTTCAACACTGTTTCGAAGTCAAAGAATTGGTTCTCTTCCCCGAGGTGCTCTACGATCCCAACCTCAACAAACTCCTAGCCAAACTCAAGGCGATGTACGACGAAATTTACCCCACGCTCTTATCCGATAGCGAGAAAAACGACCTGCGCATCCAGATAAGCCGGCACGTTCTCCATCTGTTAGAACTCGACGAGAACAACTCTGGCGATTCCAACATCGTATCGGACAAAATCTTCAGCATAACCGAATTCGTCTCCGACATACTCGATCACTTCTTCAACATCATTTCCAACTCTAATCTAACTCTGCAAGAAGACACCAACGGCGAAAACTTCCTCGAATTCACACTACCGTTCAGATCGGCCAACGGCACCGTCCTCCATTCGACCCCGGACTCCCCCAAGATATTAGAGGATGAATGGGACGAAATCGCCTCTTTCATGGAGGATGTGACCGAAGAGCTAGCGCCGCTTAGCGCCCCCATACTAAAGCTCGCGCCATCTAGTGCCGCCATAGCACTCGCGCCGTCTAGTGGCGCCCTAGCACTCGCGCCGTCTAGTGGCGCCCTAGCACTCGCGCCGTCTAGTGGCGCCATAGCACTCGCGCCGTCTAGTGGCGCCCTAGCACTCGCGCCGTCTAGTGGCGCCATAGCACTCGCGTCTGAGAAAAAATTCACCTTGAACGCGTTTCAAAAGGACAAATCCAGAAAGTCGGGCAGCGAGTCCTACTGGTTATCTTACAGTCCGGTACGCGATGCCGTTGATCAAGCGCGCGATGCCGGCGGTCCAGGACGCGAAGCCGTCTGTTCAGTTCGCGATGCCGCCGGTCCAGTGCTCGATACTACTGGAACGAAACGTAACAATTTAGACGAAATTCCGCTTGGGTCCCCTGAAACGTTGCGTAATTTATACCCGATACCTGAAGAGCCCAGATGTTGTCTGTTTTCCGAGGAGGATGCGTATAAGCAAGCGGATGACGAATTTATGTGTAATTTGGATTATGAAGGTAACACGACATATGCGTCTTCAGAAAAAAATGATGAAAATGTCATTGTGTCTACAGAAGTTCAGTTTTTACGTACGATGGGTGCTGCTAGTTCTTACGTTAGAAGCGACAGCGTAATTTTTACTTATAGCGACGCTGCGTCCCTATTTGATACATTTCATACCGCACAAAGCACTGAGCATTTTGATAGCGCGCAAAGCATTGAGCATTTTGATGCCGCTCAAAGCATTGAGCATTTTGATGCCGCTCAAAGCATTGAACGTTTTGATACCGCTCAAAGCATCCAGATCGAGGATAGCGACGACTCGGGAGATTGGATGGGATACGATTCCGCTAAATTTTGAACCTCATTAGTTTTAAGCTATAAACAATTAGTTTTACTTTGTTTCTATGAGTTCGTATTTTGTATTAAAATAAAAGCTTTTCGAAAATTATTGTCCTATTGTAACCTTTTATCTGAAGTAAGCTAGAAAAACAAAAAACAAAAAGAAACAAAAAAAAAAACTTAATAACACAATCACTCTTAATAAGGCTAACCAGGTAAATCCCCCACTTTTGTACATAGTGCGCTTGTTATTTTTGTTTGTTGCATTTGGGCGAATGTGTGGTTTTAATTTTTAAATATTTCGTCTTCTCAGGCAACTAATTATTATTTTTATTATTATTTTAGGTGAAAATACCATCAATGGAGATCAATCAGACGCACATATGAGCACGTTGTCGCAGAGCAGTAAAGAGGTTCGTTAATTTTGAATGAGTTCAACCTAGGAATGCAACATCGTTCAAAAAAGCATCGACGTTTGAACATCGATATTTTTTTCAATGAAACATCGATGTCTCAAACAGTATTAAGTATTAAGTAACGGTATTAAGTATCGATACATCGAAGTTTCTCCGATGTTTTAATTGCGAGTTTAAGATATCAAAATTAAGAAAGTGTAGAATGGATATCCATTTAAAGACATTTTTTTAGAAATTTCGAGTTTAATTGAAATTTCGACTCTTTTTCGGAATTCGTTGATTAAAGTTGATATTTCGACTTTATCTCGAAAATACCACTTTTTTATTGAAATTTCGCCTTTAATCTCAAAGTTGCTCAAAGTTTATGCTCGGAATTTCGACTTATATTTCGAAATGTCAACTTTTTTCTAGAAATTTCGAGATTAAAATTAAAATTTCGACTTTAATCTCAAAATTTCAACCATAACTTTGGTTAGGCATACAATGTTGACAGATGGCAGTTGGATGTGTTCAGTTATTTAAATTTTTAATAGCCAAAATTTCGACTTTTTCTCATAATTTCTATTTTATAGTCGAAATTTTGATTTTAATCTTGGAATTTCGAGAAAAACGTTGACATTTTGAAATAAAAGTCGAAATTCCTAGAATAAACTCGAAAATTTGCCTTTCAACTCGAAGTTTCTAATATATATTTTTTTAAATTTCCTTTCTACGCCTACTTTCCTTCATTATTTGTTTTAAAACGACAATTATTTTCTTTCCGAATTTAAACTTGAATTTTTTAAAATTTTTCCTCCATAATTTTATAAATTTTTCCTCCCAAAATTTTATAGTAAACTCAAAATCTACTTTTGAATATTAACGTTTTCGAAAAAAGTATAAATTTTAACTTAAAAGTTAAACTCAAAATTTTAAAAATTCCGACTTTAATCTCCAATGCTTATAAAGAAAAAGCTAAAATTTGGGGAAAATTTTAAAAAATAAAATCTTTGTAATGCAAAATTTTGGAATTTTGAAAAATAAATGCATTTAAAAAATGTCAAAATTTTTAAAATGACCAAAATTTTGAAAAAGAATTTACAATTTTAAAGAACTTGGGAAATTTTAAAAAAGGCCAAATTTTGAAAAATGTTGAAATTTTCATAAAAAATTCAGGTTTTTCAAAAAAAGTCAAAATTTCGATAAATCTCTTTTTAAAAAAGTCAGAATTTTGTATAAATTCTTAACTTCATAAAATGCGAAATATAAATTTTGAGAAAATATCGAATTTTAAAAAGTTGTTGAGTCGCATTAATTAAAAAAAAAGTCAAAATTTCAAATAAAAAGATTTTTTCATCATTTGAAAGTTCTACGAGGCGTAGCAAAGACATCGATTGAAAATTTTTTTTTTAGAAATTTCGACCTTTTTCTCGAAATTTAGACTTCAGTTTCGAAATTTCCACTTTAATCTCCTAAATTTCGATTTATATCTCCAGATTTCGACTTTTTTGGCGAAATTTCGACTTATATCTCCAGATTTCGACTTTTTTGGCGAAATTTCGACTTCTATCTCCAGATTTCGACTTTTTTGGCGAAATTTCGACTTATATCTCCAGATTTCGACTTTTTTGGCGAAATTTCGTCTTATATCTCCAGATTTCGACTTTTTTGGCGAAATTTCGACTTATATCTCCAGATTTCGACTTTTTTGGCGAAATTTCGACTTATATCTCCAGATTTCGATTTTTTTGGCGAAATTTCGACTTATATCTCCAGATTTCGACTTTTTTTGGCGAAATTTCGACTTTTTTGGCGAAATTTCGACTTATATCTCCAGATTTCGATTTTTTTGGCGAAATTTCGACTTTTTTGGCGAAATTTCGACTTATATCTCCAGATTTCGATTTTTTTGGCGAAATTTCGACTTATATCTCCAGATTTCGACTTTTTTGGCGAAATTTCGACTTTTTTGGCGAAATTTCGACTTATATCTCCAGATTTCGATTTTTTTGGCGAAATTTCGACTTATATCTCCAGATTTTGATTTTTTTGGCGAAATTTCGACTTATATCTCCAGATTTCGACTTTTTTGGAGAAATTTCGACTTTTTTGGCGAAATTTCGACTTATATCTCCAGATTTCGATTTTTTTGGCGAAATTTCGACTTATATCTCCAGATCTCGACTTTTTTGGCGAAATTCCGACTTTTTTGGCGAAATTTCGACTTTTTTGGCGAAATTTCGACTTATATCTCCAGATTTCGACTTTTTTGGCGAAATTTCGACTTATATCTCCAGATTTCGATTTTTTTTGGCGAAATTTCGACTTATATCTCCAGATTTCGACTTTTTTGGCGAAATTTCGACTTATATCTTCAGATTTCGACTTTTTTGGCGAAATTTCTACTGTAATCTCGGAGTTTTTACGTTTTTCTCAAAATTTCGACTTTTTTCTCGAAATTCCGAAATTAAAATCTAAATTTCAACTTTAATCTCGAAATTTTGAGATAAAAGTCGAAATTTTGGTAACTAAAAATGAAAATTACAGAACGCACCCTTCTGCCAAGTGTCAAATTGTTGGAAAAAAGGTGAGGTGGGACGCAACTGTCGCTCAACTTAACCATAGAGTACAGAAATTTCTACTTGAATGTCGAAATTCCGAAATTAAAGTCTAAATTTCAACTTTTATCTCAAAATTTTGAGATAAAAGTCGAAATTTTGGTAACTAAAAATGAAAATTACTGAACGCACCCTTCTGCCAAATGTCAAATTGTTGGAAAAAAAGGTGAAGTGGGACGTAACTGTCGCTCAACTTAACCATAGAGTACAGAAATTTCTACTTGAATGTCGAAATTCCGAAATTAAAATCTAAATTTCAACTTAAATCTCGAAATTTTGAGATAAAGTCGAAATTTTGGAAACTAAAAATGAAAATTACTGAACGCGCCTTTCTGCCAAGTGTCAAATTGTTGGAAAAAAAGGTGAAGTGGGACGCAACTGTCACACAATTTAACCATAGAGTACAGAAATTTCTACTTGAATGTCGAAATTCCGAGAAAAAAGTCGAAATTTCGGGATTGAAGTCAACATTCCGAGAAAAAAGTCGAAATTTCAAAAAAGTCAAAATTTCAAAAAAGTCAAAATTTGAACTTTAAACTCGAAATTTCTAAAAAAATGTTTTATTTTAATTAATCTCCTTTCTACGCCTTTGTAAAATGATGAGAAAATACTACTAAACAATTTAAAGACAACATTTTGATAGAGATTCAAAAAAGACGAAATTTTTGAAATCGAAATGAAGAAAATTTTGAAATAATGTTCAAAATTGAAAAATATTGAAATGTTTAAAAGGAAAGTCGAAATTTTCAAGACAACTAGGAAAATTTCAAGACATGCTCTTTAAGAAAAATTCAAGTTTTTTTTATTAAAAAACAAAATTTTCAAAAAATCCAAGGTTTTTTAAAAGTCCTTCTAATTTAATTTTAAAAAAATGTAATTCTGAAAAGGTAATTTTGAAACAGCCAAAAATTTTCACAATTTTGAAAAAATCTGAATTTTCAAAAAAGTTGGAATTTTAAAATAGCGTCAAAATTTAAAAAAAAAAACATCGATATTTTCAAGAACAATTCAAAATTTTTAAAAAACTTTTTTTAAATAAGTCGGTTAATTTTGTAAAAAGCCAAACTTTTAAAAAAGCGACGAGACAAAATTTTAAAAATTCAAAATTCAGAGAATTGGAATTCTCTTGAAAAACGAAATTCTCAAAAAATTTTAAATTTTCGAAAATTCAAAACTTTTAATAGTCGAAATTTTTAAAAATAACACAGGCCCACAAAAAAAAAGTGGTGTGTGCTGGGTGTCGGACCCACATAGTCCGGCGTATTTTTTTCCGCTGAACACGAATCTGTAGTTTAAATTGGGGGTCAAACTGCTAAAAGTGGAGAAAAACCAAAAAAACCGATAAAAATCACGATCTCGTATTTTTTTCTGTATGATATTATCATCTTGCAGTTTCTACTTGTTTCTCTCTGTAATATCCAACCGTAATGTGCAAATACGTTAATTCACTACTTATTGTGTCTTATTTAAGTGTCACATAGATGATATTTTGTTTTTGACAAAAAATAAGGAAATGGTTAACTCAATCGGTACATTTACCGGCAGAAACCTGCTACTCCGGAATGATTGGACTACGATGACAACTGCCCTTTATCGGGATGTGTAGAATGATTCGCTAGTTAACATTTCGGCGTATCGAAGCCAGCGAAGGCGCGCTGTTTTGCAGGGAAGCGCTAGAATATGAGAATGATGCCGTAGTGTGTCCGACGACGAGTTGACATTATCCTTGTCAAAGTCGGAAAGCCCTCATACTTAGGCCTAGGTATTCTAGCGTGCGGGGTTTATTTATTTTCATGGATTCTTCTACTGAAAATTTTGCTGAAACTTCTAGTACTCGTGGCAATCACAAATGTACTGGAAATCCCAATGCTTTTTGCTACGTTTGTGCAAAGTACATAGGGATAAAAAATACAAAGAAACTAACAGATCGTTTCGTGATTTTGTATGAAAAGTGCTTCAATATGAAAGTTTCCCTCGATCTCAAAAATTGGATACCCAATTTTGTTTGTGGCTCATGTTATAATATGATCAATAGATTTGAAAAGCACCAGGTCAAGGCGAATCTTAAATTTAAAACTCCAGCGATATGGAAAAAGCCACTTGATGCAAGTAATTGTTACTTTTGCACAACAAATGTCAACACTGTGGGCCGAATGCATAAGGATAAAATTTCTTATCCTTCTGTGTCAAGTGTTCAACAACCAGTTGCAAACTTCATAGAAGGTTTAGAAGATGACACGTCACAAGACAGTCTGACTAGTGGATTAGACACAATGGAAGTCGACGTCGATCCTGAAAATTCAGCTTTTATTGATAAAGAGTTTGATACTAGTAGTGAAAACATTTCTAGCGAATCTGAGGAAGAAGAGTTTTCGAGCAATGAAGAATACAGACCTATTGGTGAAGATCGGAAGCCGGAAAAATACGATCAAAAACATCTGAATGATTTATTCAGAGAGGCTAAACTCTCAAAAGAAGCGGCTGAAATATTGGCTTCGAATATGAAAAAGAGAAATCTATTGACAAAAGGTACTAAAGTTTCGTTTTATCGGAATCGAGAAGAAGCCTTCCGTAAATATTTTGAAAAAAATGAAGATTTACTCTATTGCACTGATGTAAAAGGACTTATCGATGAATTTAAGCCAAATTTATATGAGCCAGAAAATTGGCGGTTATTCATTGATTCGTCTCAACAGAGTCTTAAGGCAGTCCTTCTCCACAACACCAACAAATTCGCTCCTGTACCTTTAGCCCACTCCACTGTACTTAAAGAAGAGTATTCAAACCTCGAAGTTGTCCTAAAGAAAATAAAGTACGAAGAACATAAGTGGCAAGTATGTGGTGATTTAAAAATTTTGTCCATGATCCTTGGACAGCAATCTGGATTCACAAAATATCCATGCTATTTGTGTATGTTTGACAGTAGGGATCGAAAAAATCACTACGTAAAAAAAGAATGGCCTTTACGATCTTCATTTAAGGTTGGATCACATAATATAATAAAGAAACCGCTTGTTGATCCAGCCAAAATTCTCATTCCTCCTCTTCATATAAAACTTGGCTTAATTAAACAGTATGTCAAAGCTCTTGATAAAGATGGTGAATGTTTTACGTACCTGCGTACTGTGTTCAAAAAAAAATCTGATGCTAAACTAAGGGAAGGCATCTTCGATGGACCGGAAATCCGAAAGTTATTCAAAGATGAAGGGTTTGTTGCAGTCATGGATGACCAAGAAAAGGCATCGTGGTTAAGTTTCAAGGAAGTGTGCACCAAATTTTTAGGCAATACCAAGGATGCTGATTACAAAAGCATTGTGGCAAATATGATAAGAAATTTTCAGCATTCAGGTTGCCTAATGAATTTGAAAATGCACTTCCTTGATTCGCATCTTGACCAATTCCCGGAGAATAACGGAGACTTCAGTGAAGAGCAAGGAGAAAGATTTCACCAAGATCTCAAAGAGTTTGAACGGCGGTTTCAGGGACAGTGGGGAATAAATATGTTTGCAGATTACTGTTGGATGCTACACAGAGAAACTCGAGAAAAAGGAACAAAACGTAGCAGAAATCCACTTCACAGGTCATTTGAAGAAAAAAGGGTCAGGAAAAGACGGAAATTATAAGAATGATAATATCAAACAGAAAAAAATACGAGATCGTGATTTTTATCGGTTTTTTTTGGTTTTTCTCTACTTTTAGCAGTTTGACCCCCAATTTAGACTACAGATTCGTGTTCAGCGGGAAAAAATACGCCGGACTATGTGGGTCCGACACCCAGCACACACCACTTTTTTTTTTGTGGGCCTGTGTAATCGACATTTTTATAAAAAGTTCAGATTTTCAATAAAACGTCAAGAATTTCAAAACAGTACATATTTTGAAAATTTCCTTCTAATTTAACATAAAAAAAATTTAATTCTGAAAAGGTAATTTTGAGACGTAGCCAAAAATTTTCACAATGGGTGAAATTTTGATAAAATGTAGTTTTGAAAAAATCTGAATTGTCAAAAAAGTTGCAATTTTAAAATATCGTCAAAATTGAAAAAAAACAAAGAAGTTTTCAAAAAAAGTTTTGATCAAAAAGTGAAATGTTTAAAAAATTACAATTTTTGGAATTTAAAAAAAATAGAGATTTTAAAAATGTCAATTTTTTTTAAAAAGCCACAATTTTGAAACACTTTAAAGAAATTAAAAGTCGAAATTTAAAAAAATGAAGAAATTAAAGTCGAAATTTAGAAAAAAATTTGAAATTTTCATAAAAGATTAAAATTTTCAGAAAAAAGTTCCATATCTTCAAGAACAATTTAAAATCTTTAAAAAAACTCCAACTTTTTAAAAAAGTCGGGGTTGATTTTGTAAAAAGCCAAACTTAAAAAAGCGACGAGACAAAATTTTAAAAATTCAAAATTCTCAAAAGAATTGGAATTTTCTTGAAAAAGGAAATTGTCAAAAAATGTTAAATTTTCGAAAATTCAAAATTTTTAATAGTCGAAATTTTTAAAAATAATCGACATTGTTATAAAAAGTTCAGATTTTCAATAAAACGTCATGAATTTCAAAAAAGTACATATTTTGAAAAAATTGGATTTTCTAAAAAGGTTTTTTGTGCCGAAAAGTACCTTTGAATTTGAATATTTCGAACAAAGTAGACATTACGAAATTACAGACATACATGAAAGAAAAACTTTAACCCTTTTCACTCCAAGCCTTTTTTTCTTTTTATTCCACTGTTGCGCTGTTGCCACGTTTCGTAGTAAATGTGAGGTAGCTTTATCAAAAATTTTAGTACAAAAAAATCCCACCTTTTTTAAAATTGTCCGCAAAAAGAAGTATTACACTATGTCGAGTGTCACTCGACAGTGGAGCTGGTGGAACAAAATCAATGTCGAGTGACACTCGACATTGGAGTGGAAAGGGTTAACATTTAAAATCTAAACTCAAAGTTCTAAACAGTTCCACTTTACCTTAAATATTTATAAAAAATGTTCGAATTTTCGATAAAAATTTGGATTTGGAAAAAACTAGAATTTATAAAAATAAACTTTGGTTTATACAAAATGTTAGGAAAAATTCGAGATTACTAAGAAAATTTTGAATTAAAAATATGCAGTTTTCAAATTTTTGGAATCTCGATAACTCTACTAAAAAATTGACAACTTCTCAAATATTTCAAATTTGGAAATTAGGTTCTAAATTTTGAGAATTCTGTTTTTTGATTTTAATTTGGAAAATTTTATTTTCAACGTGAAAATTGATTTATTTCTAAAATTATCTTTTTTTATGAAAATTTCCACTTTTTTGTAGAGGTTTAGAGAATTAAGATACAAAATTAACAACACTGAATATTCGAAAATATATGTAAAGAAATTTGTCTCGAGGGAACTAAAAATTTGAAGTTACACTAAAATTTTTGTTAAAATAAGAATTTTCTGTTTACCCCAAAATATAAAATAATAATTGTGAAAATTCAGTTTATATTTTTGAATTTTCAAATTAATACTCGAAAAACTTTTCTAAAGATTCTCATTTTTCTTTCAAAATTTTTTTTATAAATAATCGAATACAAATATCCGAACTATGAATTTTCAGATAATTGTATTGTTTGTATACCTGCGGCATATAAATTCAGCTTCAATTTATTAAATCAATATTCTATTTAAATTTAGATTTTTTTGTTGAGTCTCTGGATTTTTATAGGACCGCTCCATATCTGAGGGATCTCCCAAGAAAGACAAGAAAAAGAAGAAGGGATTGAGAACACCGTCCTTCCTCAAGAAGAAGAAGGAAAAGAAGGCTCGCGAAGCATAGGTAAGTATTTGTTAAATTTCTGCAATCTGATTTAAACATTTTAATTTGTAGGCACTGCCCACTAGTAAAAAATTCAACTGAATGCCTCCATCGAGACTGCCAGAGCCTCATATTAGTTTAGTTATTTGAGCGCAATGGCTTTCGTTTTGCACTAAATATGACAGTGGACGTTATTGGTCTAATTTAAATATATTTTAGCTTTATCTGTACAGGACACGATAAAATTTTATTATAAATCATTATAACGTGTAAATGCAAACAAATTCTTTCAATAAATTTTAATAAGCTATTGATATTACGCATAGGATTCACATCACTATTAAATCGTAAGAGTTTGTTTGTAATTTATTATATGCAGTTTTATTTATGTAAATTTTAATTATGCTTATTTTATCATGAAATTTTTGCATTAACTATTGTACTTTTTAGTTATGTTTATATTGAAGAGATATAATAGAATTTTCTATATGATTTTTCTTTATTTTATTTTTCTTTTCTTTTTTCCGTTATGGTTCAAGGGAGCACACAACTGTTACACTACTTTTCTACAAGAACACGTTCAGTTGCAACTTATTAACTGGCACTTTGGTATTTTTATAGTTATTGTATAATTTCATTTTGCATCGAGTATTGCATATACCCTGTTCCCTCCTTTAGTAATTAAATTAATCAAAAATTTCGATCTTATTCTCAAAATTTTGAGACAATTCAGTTTGGGTTTTCAAACGTTCGATTGTTACTTCGAAAATCGTCTTTCTCAAAATTTCGATATTTTTCTAGTTTTTCCTAAAGGTCAGGTTTTTATTTTAAATTTGATTTCTTTGAAATTTCTCACAAATTTCGAGAAGAAAGTGGAAATTTTGAAATTAAACTTTCGATTGTTACTTCGAAAATCGTCTTTCTCAAAGTGTCGATATTTTTCTAGTTTTTCCAAAAGGTCAGGTTTTTATTTTAAATTTGATTTCTTTGAAATGTCTTACAAATTTCGAGAAGAAGGTGGAAATTTTGAAATTAAACTTTCGATTGTTACTTCGAAAATCGTCTTTCTCAAAGTGTCGATATTCTTCTAGTTTTTCCAAAAAGGTTTTTATTTTAAATTTGATTTCTTTGAAATTCCTACTTACAAATTTCGAGAAGAAAGTGCAAATTTTTGAAATTAAACTTTCGATTGTTACTTCGATAATCGTCTTTCTCAAAGTGTCGATATTTTTTTAGTTTTTCCAAAAAGGTTTTTATTTTAAATTTGATTTCTTTGAAATTCCTACTTACAAATTTCGAGAAGAAAGTGGAAGTTTTGAAATTAAACTTTCGATTGTTACTTCGAAAATCATCTCCCAAAATTTCGATATTTTTCTAGTTTTTCCAAAGGTCAGGTTTTTATTTTAAATTTGATTTCTTGATAATTCGGATCTACAAATTTCAAAAAGAAAGTGTAAATTTTGAAATTAAAGTTGAAGTGCTAAAAAAATGACGTTAAAAGTTTAAGCAAAAGTAAACAATATTTAATTTAAGCTCAAAAAGTTAAGAAAAATAAAAAAAAAATCACACACCGAATTATTTGGTTTAAAAATTGTGACTTGACTTCAAAAAAAAAAGTGATTTCAACACAAAAGTTGAAATTTTGTGTACAACCTCGCCTCAAAAAATGAAGTTTAAAACGAATTTTCAAGAAAAATTCTAATGAAAAATTGGAGCTTTCTATTAAAAAATATCGAAATTTTGGGAGTGAATTCAAAATTTCTTTGCAAAAGGTAGGAATTTTAAAAGAAAAACCAAATTATTTAAGTTGTTTCTCAAAATTTTTCAAGTTTTAAGCACAAAAGGTTAAATATTCGAAAATTTATCAAAGTTTCGAATTAATTACCTAACTGGGCGTTTTCAAGCTAGGAAAACGCACAAAATTACATAAATTTCTAGTTAAGTACAATTTTCTTTTTAAAAATTTCGGTTTCTGTTGACATTTTTTAAATGGAAATTTAGGCTTGCAATTTGGAAACCTGTTGATCAATTTTTTTTTACACAATATTTCATAAATTTCTAAAAATTGAAACACAGAACTTGTCCCCTGAAACCAAGAAAAATTAAAAAAAACACAACAAAGGTTGCTTTAATTTTTCTTGGTTTCAGGGGACAAGTTCTGTGTTTCAATTTTTGAAGATAACCAAGGACCAGTCCGTTGCATCAAAATCATAAATTTCTAGTTAAGTACAATTTTCTTTTTAGAAATTTGAGTTTCTTTTGACATTTTTTTAATGGAAATTTAGGCTTGCAATTTGCAAACCCGTTGATTAATTTTTTTTTACACAAAATTTCGTAAATTTCTGGTCAAGTACAATTTTCCTTTTAAAAATTTGAGTTTCTTTTGACATTTTCTTAATGAAAATTTAGGCTTGTAATTTACAAACCCGTTGATCAATTTTTTTTACACAAAATTTCATAAATTTCTAGTTAAGTACAATTTCCTTTTTAGAAATTTGAGTTTTTTTGATATTTTTTTAATGGAAATTTAGGCTTGCAATTTGCAAACCCGTTCAATTTTTTTTACACAAAATTACATAAATTTCTAATTAAGTACAATTTTCTTTTTAGAAATTTAAGTTTCTTTTGACATTTCCTTAATGGAAATTTAGGCTTGCAATTTGCAAACTCGTTGATCAATTTTTTTTTACACAAAATTTCATAAATTTCTAGTTAGTACAATTTTCTTTTTAGAAATTTGAGTTTCTTTTGACATTTTCTTAATGGAAATTTAGGCTTGTAATTTGTAACCCGTTGATCAATTTTTTTTAAAAATATGTACATTTAAAGTAAAAGTCTATTTCAATTAAAAATGTGGGAACGGAATGGATTTTATTTACTAAAAAAAAAAACATTTTCTCAAAATTTCGACGTGTTGGTTTTTTTTTAGAACTATTTGCTTAGTCTCTAAGTTTTAAGAACAAGTCAGGAATTTTAACGATTTTTTTTTAAACAAATAAATTTACGAGTATTTTTGAAATGTCCAGTTTTTTCTTAAAATTCAGAGTTTAAACCTAAAACTTTATTTTAAAGTTTCGACTTAAAACTTGAAAAGTTTCTACTTAAAAGTTAAAAAGTTTCGACTTAAAAGTTGAAAAGTTTCAAATCAAAACTTGAATAGTTTGACTTAAAACCTGAAAAGTTTCGACAAAAAACTAGAAAAGTTTCGACTTAAAACTTGAATAGTTTGACTTAAAACTTGAAAAGTTTGACTTAAAACTTGAAAAGTTTGACCTAAAACTTGAAAAGTTTGACCTAAAACTTGAAAAGTTTGACCTAAAACTTGAAAAGTTTGACCTAAAACTTGAAATGTAAGATTTTTTATACAAATTTTGACTTGATTTCAAAAAATGTAGACCTTGATCCAAAAGTTGGAAACCTGGAAATTCGAATGTCAAACTGTTTCATAAAATGTTTGTTAAAACTTAGCTTTTTTGAATAATTTTACATTTTTTGCTTAGTTTGGTTTAATTTTCTTGAAATTAAACTTTCTAGAGAATTTTTGTGTATAAATTTAGATTCTTTTATTAAATATTTCAGTTTGGACGATACGAATTTGAAAAATAGACTAACGTAAGCGGTTTTTTTATTTCGTAATGTCAAAAAAAAACTTAAATTTAAATGATACACATACTTTTTTCCCCTACTTTTTTTTTCTTATGAAATTTCTATAAAACATTTAAAATTTCAAGTACAGTTCAAATTTGAGAGAAAAAAGTAGAATTTTTAAAAATCCTAATTTAGAAATGGACGAATTATGATAAAAAGCCCAGTTTTGAAGTAAAGTCCGCATTTTTAGGAAAATAAATTTAAAATCAAAACCCTGACCTTTTTGAAATACTTAAAAAATATCGAAATTTCGAGAAAAGGACGATTTTCGAAGTAAAAATCGAAAACTCGAAAACAAACTGAAGAAAAATCAAATTTTTTTCGAAATTTCGAAGCAAACATCGAAATTTTGAGAAAAAGGTCGAAATTTGGAGAAAAAAGTCGAAATTTAGTAAAAATTCGAAATTTTCCAAAGAGAGTCAAATTTTGTCAAAATTTCGAAAAAAAAGAGCAAATTTGGAGAAAATTTTAGGAAAAGCAGTCGAAATTTCAAGAAAAAAGTCGAAGTTTCAAGAAAAAAACTCGAAATTCCGAACCTGGAAATTCGAATGTCAAACTGTTTCATAAAATGTTTGTTAAAACTCAGCTTTTTTGAATAATTTTACCTTCTTTGCTTAGTTTGGTTTAATTTTCTTGAAATTAAACTTTCTAGAGAATTTTTGTGTATAAATTTAGATTCTTTTATTAAATATTTCAGTTTGGACGATATGAATTTGAAAAATAGACTAAAGTAAGCGGTTTTTTTATTTCGTAATGTCAAAAAAAAACTTAAATTTAAATGATACACATACTTTTTTCCCCTACTTTTTTTTTTCTTTTTCAAGACAAGATACGTTATTATTTTTGGACAAAGTTGGCGACCCTAAATGTGGGAGAAGCAACATTCTAGTTTTTATGTTCCTAAATAACCACAGATTGTATAAAGGGCTCAATTTGATAGGGTAGGTATGAGGCCAATATCGGTAAACAGGGTTGGTAGGAAGGCCTGCGAAATTCCATCCTTTAGTCAATTAATCCATAGTGCCAGTTATTAATTTGCATACGCTAACACCTTACCTTAAATTTCAAAAATGTGATCCATTTACGTACTTTACTTCCGTTCTGACACACGACATTCGCAAAATACGTAGTTTCGTTCTATAGCTAGGAATAAATTAAGGAAAAAAAGTGTACGTTTTATATATATAGTTCTAATGTGGTTACGCTGCAGTGTAGGAGTGCTTTAAAAATGTGGTGATTTAAATGTGAAAAATTATGTATTCCAGTTAGTGGCTTTTTTTATAAACTCTTTAGCGTATAATGATAATGATAACTCGTCTTAAATAGTGCTTGGAAAACTAAAGATTTATTTTTATTCATAAGTATGTTGAGATGTTAAAAACAAGTTTCTAAATTAAGCTGTTTATTTTTCAGATATAGAATATTTTTTTTACTAACCGTCGTATAGCTTGTTTGATCTCATAGTTTAATAAATTTACAGGAACGTATTCGAGAATGTGTAACATCAATATTTTTGCCATAAAAATAGTGCGATGTTGATTACTGATAAGGAATTCTTGCAAGACCTAGACATTCTTGCTTTCGTAACTTACGATAGCTCTCAGATTCACCATATTGCAATTTAACCAAGAATGTTATAGGTTCTAATGCGTGTATTAGCTTGACTAAATGTCATTTTGTGATAATTAAACGCATGACCAATAAAGAATTGTTAAAATACTCTCTTGACAACACCATCTGATTTAACGATTTGCGTTTTATTTTAATGTTGCTGATGCTTTCTTCATACTTATGTTAAATATATGCTGCATGTATCTTTTATCGTCATCTATCATTGTGCAAAATGAAGTAATAGATTCTGGATGACACGAATGAAATGTTACAATAGTATAGACGCAACTGTAGCACATTGGGTCACCACAATTCAAGTTTATATACCTCATCGCATTTCATGCCGAGGGCGCTAGTATTTAATCAATGTTGCTAGCAACCCAAGCGATGGTTTTTATCCTGTGGCGATTTAAATGTGGCGGCTGGTAAGAATTAGGTATGGCAGAAGCTACGTCGAATCTATGGTTTCATTTTGCACAACCAAAAGAATTTGTGCATTTAATAAGATTTCTGTAAATTTATTTTCTTAACTTACAACCAAGTTATTTATCGTCTGTTTTTAAGAAATAAATTATGTTATTTATCGCAAGTATTTTATTCACCCGACCATCAGAGCCGCAACGAGGCAGGTGCAATGGCATCTTCAACAATTTTTCAAAATTGTTGGAGATGTTTTTTTTTAATCGATGAAAATCAAGTTGTGGATAAAGCCCATTCTAGAGGTCAAAGCTCAGTCGAACTTTTGTCCAGTCCTTAGGGCGGCATATAGCTGCGAACATTATAAAATTAGTCAAAAATGTACCTTTTGTCCATTTTAAAAAATGTGCCTTTTGTCCATTTTAAAAAAGTTTAAATTTCTAGAAAAATCAATTTGAAGCATCGAATGTTTTTCTTGGTGATTCGAATTTAGACATTTTTTTTAGATTCCAGCACCAAAGCGAACGTTTTCAATCATTTAAAGGGAAACGAAAAAATTTTAAAAGAGTACATTTTCAACTCGAAAAGTTGACCTTTTCCTCAAAATTTATCAGATAATATCCAAATTATGAGAAGAAATTTCAAGAAGTCCCTAAGAAGGGACTAAATTATGGAATTAAGTAACAAGTTTGATGGAACGGACTGGTCCTTGGTTATCTTCAAAAATTGAAATACAGAACTTGTCCCTTGAAACCAAGAAAGATTAAAAAACACAACAAAGGTTGGCTCTAGCGCGTTTCGACAGTCAACTCTCTGAAGGTGACAGCTTGGCTGTCGAAACGTGTTAGAGCAAACTTTCTTGTGTTTTTTAATCTTTCTTGGTTTCAGGAGACAAGTTCTATATTTAAATTAGGTAACAAATTTTAGGAAATGTCGAAATTTAAAAAAAAACTGGTATTTTAAATGGTAGAAATTTTTTTTATGTTTGCTCTCGAAATTTTGAATTAAATAAAATTTCGAACTCAAATTCAAATATACAACTTTCTTCTCAAAATTTCGATTTCGAACAAAACAAATTTAAAAGCCTAAACAGAAAATTAAAAATTGTTTAACCCAAAATTAAGAAATCGAGCTTTGGAAAAAAAGGTAAAATGATAAAAAATCCCAAGCGTCATTTTCCTTGTCAAAATAATAACCTCTCTCGAAATTTCTAATCTAATATCTAATCTAATCAAAAAGTTGAAATTTTCAGAATGAAGATTAAATCCAAAAAAATTTTACATTTTCATGTTTAAATTCAAAATAACGAAATTTCGAGAAAAAGACGTAAATTTCTATAAAGCATTCAAAATTTCCAATTCAATTTTGAGAGAGAAAAGTAGAATTTTGATCAATCCTAATTTAGAAAAAGACGAATTAGAATAAAAAAACCCAGTTTTGGAGTAAAATCCGAATTTTTAAGAAATCAAATTTAAAATAAAAAACCTGACCCTTTGGAAAAACTTGAAAACTATCAAAATTTCGAGGAAAACACGATTTTCGGGGTAAAAATCGACAGTTCGAAAACACAAACTTAAGAAAAATCAAAATTTCGAGGAAAAGATCGAAAATTGATAATTTTCAGGAAATCAAATTTCAAATAAATAAACCTGTCCTTTTGTAAAAACCAGAAAAATATCGAAATTTCGAGAAAAACGCGATTTTCGGGGTAAAAATGGGCAGTTCGAGAACACACCTTAAGAAAAATCAAAATTTCGAGGATAAAATCGAAAATTTGGGAAAAAGATCGAAAATTTGAGAAAAAGATCAAAATTTTGAGAAAAAGATTAAGTTTTGAAAAAAGAAAAAAGGCTTAATGGAATAAAAACGCGAAATTTCTCAAAGAGAGTCAAATTTTGTCGAAATTTCGAAAAGAAGGCAAATATTGAGGAAAAGTTTAGGAAAAAAGGTGAAATTTCCCGAAAAAAAGTTAAAATTTCGATAAATTTTGAGAAAAAGGCTTGAATTTGTATAAATCATTCAAAAATTTTAATACAGTCAAATTTTGAGAGAAAAAAGTAGGATCTTGAGGAGTCGTAATTTGGAAAAAGTCGAATTATAATAAAAAACCCAGTTTTGGAGTAAAGTCTGAATTTTCAAGAAATCAAATTTAAAATAAAAAACCTGACCTTTTTGGAAAAACTTGAAAATTATCAAAATTTCGGGAAAAACACGATTTTCGGGTTAAAAATCGACAGTTCGAAAACCCAAACTTAGGAAAAATAAAAATTTAGAGGAAAAGATCGAAAATTTGAGAAAAAGATTGAAAATTTGAGAAAAAGATCGAAATTTTGAAAAAAAAGGTTGAAATTTCGAGTAAAAAGTCTAAATGGAATAAAAACTCGAAATTTTCCAAAGGGAGTCAAATTTTGTCGAAATTTCGAAAAGAAGGCGAATATTGAGAAAAACTTTAGGAAAAAAGTGGAAATTTCCAGAAAAAAAATTAAAATTTCGAGAAAAAGGCCTAAATATCCATAAAGCATTCAAAATTTCCAATACAGTC
This sequence comes from Dastarcus helophoroides, assembly GCA_028583605.1. NCBI lineage: Eukaryota > Metazoa > Arthropoda > Insecta > Coleoptera > Bothrideridae > Dastarcus > Dastarcus helophoroides. The sequence goes on along the minus strand of CM053327.1, from coordinate 44,953,219 downwards.
CAATTTTGAGAAAAAAGTAGACACTTGAAAAGTCGTAATTTGGACAAAGTCGAATTGTAATGAAAAACCCAGTTTTGGAGTAAAGTCGCATTTTCAGGAAATCAAATTTCAAATAAACAACCTGACCTTTTTGGAAAAACTTAAAAAATATCGAAATCTCGAGAAAAAACACGATTTTCGGGATAAAAATCGACATTTCGAAAACACAAACTTAAGAAAAATCAAAATTTCGAGGAAAAGATCGAAAATTTGAGAATTTTCAAGAAATCAAATTTAAAATAAAAACCTGACCTGTTTGGAAAAATTTGAAAATTATCAAAATTTCGGGAAAAACACAATTTTCGGGTTAAAAATCGACAGTTCGAAAACCCAAACTTAGGAAAAATCAAAATTTCGAGGAAAAGATCGAAAATTTGAGAACAAGATGGAAATTTTGAGAAAAATATCGACATTTTGAAAAAAGATCGAAATTTCGAGAAAAAAGTCTAAATGGAAGAAAAACGCGAAATTTCCCGAAGGGATTAAAATTTTGCCAAAATTTCGAAAAAAAGGGCAAATATTGAGGAATATTTTAGGAAAAAAACTCGAAAGTTCAAGAAAAAAGTCGACATTTCAAGAAAAAGGCCCAAAGTTCTATTAAATATTAAAATTTCAAATACAGTCCAAATTTGAGAGAAAAAGAGTAGAATTTTGAAAAATCCTAATTTAGAAATGGACGAATTGTGTTAAAGAAAACCAGTTTTGAAGTAAATTCTGAATTTTTAGGAAATCAAATTTAAAATGAAAAACCTGACCTTTTTGAAATACTTAATATCGAAATTTAGAGGAAAGAACGATTTTGGAAGTAAAAATCGAAAGTTCGAAAACAAACTAAAGAAAAATCAATTGGAAAAGATCGAAATTTCGAAGGAATTATCGAAATTTTGAAAAAAAGGTCGAAATTTTGAAAAAAAGGTCGAAATTTGAAGAAAAAAGTCGAAATTTAGTAAAAATTCGAAATTTCCCAAAAGGAGGCAAAATTTCGAAAAAAGGGCGAATTTTGAGAACAATTTTAGGAAAAAGAGTCGAAATTTCGAGACAAAAGTCGAAATTTCCATACAAAATTCGAAATTTCGAAAACATTTCCCAAATTTCTATAAAACATTCAAAATTTCTAATACATTCCAATTTTGAGACGAAAGAGTCGAATTTTGGGAAGTCCTAATTTAGAAAAAGACGAATTATAATAAAAACTCAGTTTTGACGTAAACTCCGAATTTTCAGGAAATTTAATTTAAAATAAAAAACTCAACGTTTTGGAAAAACTTGGTAAATATCGAAATTTTGAGAATAAGGACGATTTTCGGAATAAAAATCGAAATTTCGAAAAACCTGAAGAAAAATCAAAATTTGTAGGAAAAAAACGAAATTTCGAAAAAAGCATCGAAATTTTGAAAAAAAAAAGGTCGAAATTTGGAGAAAAAAGTCGAAATTTAGTAAAAATTCGATATTTTCCAAAGAGAGTCGAATTTTGTCAAAATTTCGAAAAAAGAGCGAATTTTCAGAAAGTTTAAGAAAAAAAAGTCGAAATTTCTAGAGAAAAGTCGGAATTTCAAGAGAAAAGTCGAAATTTCGAGAAAATGTCCTAAATTTCTATAAAATTTTCAATAGAATCCAATTTTGAGACGAAAAAGTCGAATTTTGGGAAGTGCCATTTCAAAAAAAGACGAATTATAATAAAAACTCAGCTTTGGCATAAAGTCCGAATTTTCAGGGAATCAAATTTAAAATAAAAATCCTGACCTTTTGAAAAAAACTTGAAAAATATCGAAATTTCGAATAAAACACGATTTTCGAGGTAAAAATCGATATTTCGGAAACACAAACTGAAAAAAGATCGAAATTTTGAGGAAAAATCCGAAATTTCGAAGAAAACATCGAAATTTTGAGGAAAAGATCAAAATTTCTAGAAAACATTCGAAATTTTTCAAAGAGAGTCAAACTTTGTCAAAATTTCGAAAAAAGGGCGAATCCTGGAAAATCTTAGGAAAAAAAGTCGAAATTTTAAGACAAGGGTCGAAATTTCGAGAAAATGTGTCCTAAACGCGATTTTCGAGGTAAAAATCGACAGTTCGAAAACCCAAACTGAAAAGAAATTGAAATCTCGAGGAAAATATCGAAATTTTGAGGAAAAGTTCGAAATTTCGAAGAAAACATCGAAATTTCGAAGAAAACATCGAAATTTTGAGGAAAAGGTTGAAATATCTAAAAAAACTTCGAAATTTTCCAAAGAGAGTCAAATTTTGTGAAAATTTCGAAAAAAGGGCGAATTTTGAGATATATTCTAGGAAAAAGAGTCGACATTTCAAGAAAAAAGTTGAAATTTCAAGAAAAAGGTCGAAATTTCGAGAATATTTCCTAAATTTCAATAAAACATTCAAAATTTCCAATACAGTTCAATTTTGAGACGAAAAAGTCGAATTTTGGGAAATCCCAATTTAAAAAAAGATTCAAATTTGGTAAATATCGAAATTTCGAGAAAAGGGCGATTTTCGAAGTAAAAACCGGAAGTTCGAAAACACCAAATGAAGAAAAATTAAAAATTTTTTAGGAAAAGAACGAAATTTCGAGAAAAAGGTCGAAATTTGGAGAAAAAAGTCGAAATTTAGTAAAAATTCGAAATTTTCCAAAGAGGGTCAAATTTTGTCGAAATTGGGAAAAAAAAGAACGAATCTTGCGAAAATTGTAGGAAAAATAGTCGAAATTTCAAGAAAAAAGTCCATATTTCGAGAACATTTCCTAAATTTCTATAAAACATTCAAAATTTGCAGTAGAGTCCAATTTTGAGACGAAAAAGTCGAATTTTGGGAAGTCCTAATTTAAAAAAAGACGAATTATAATAAAAACTCAGTTCTGGCATAAAGTCCGAATTTTCAGGGAATCAAATTTAAAATAAAAATCCTGACCTATTGAAAAAACTTGAAAAATATCGAAATTTCGAAAAAAAACACGATTTTCGAGGTAAAAATCGACATTTCGGAAACAAACTGAAAAAAAAAAATCGAAATTTTGAGGAAAAGTTCGAAATTTCGAAGAAAACATCGAAATTTTGAGGAAAAGGTCAAAATATCTGGAAAAACTTCGAAATTTTCCAAAGAGAGTCAAATTTTGCGAAAATTTCGAAAAAAGGGTGAAGTTTGGAAAATTTTAGGAAAAAAAAGTCTAAATTTCAAGACAAAGGTCGAAATTTCGAGAAAATGTCCTAAACACGATTTTCCAAGTAAAAATCGTCAGCTCGAAAACCCAAACTGAAAAAAAAAATTACATCTCGAAGAAAATATCGTCATTTTGAGAAAAAGATCGAAATTTTGAGAAAAAGTCTAAATTTAGAGAAAAAGTCGAAATTTAGTAAGAATTCGAAAGAGTCTAATTTTGTCAAAATTTCGAAGAAAGGGCGACTTTTGAGGAAAATTTTAGGAAAAAGAGTCGCAATTTCAAGCAAAAAGTCGAAATTTCGAGAAAATGCCCAATGTCTATAGAAGATTCAAAATTTCCACTAGAGAGCAATTTTAAGGGGAAAAAGTAGAAGTCGTTATTTAGAAAATATAATAATAATAATACAATATAATGGAAGTCTGAATTTTCGGGAAATCAAATTTAAAATAAAAAACTTGACCTTTTGAAAAATTTGAAAGCTATCGAAATTTCAAGAAAAACACAATTTTCGGGGTAAAAATGGACAGTTCGAAAACACACATTTAGGAAAAATCAAAATCGAGGAAAAGATCGAAAATTTGAGAAAAAGATCGAAAATTTGGAAAAAAGATCGAAAAATTCCAATACAGTCCAATTTTAAGAGAAAAAGTATAATCTTGGAAAATCGTTATTTGGAAAAAGTCGAATTATAACAACAAAAAAAACTCAATTTTGGAGTAAAGTCCGAATTTTGAGTGAATATTGAGGAAAAGTTTAGGAAAAAAGTGGAAATTTCCAGAAAAAAGTTACCTTTTCGAGACCAATTCTCGACTTCTAAAAATTTTGACTTTAGGACCGAAATTTCCTTAAACTGAAATTTTTAGGAGTAATTTCGAAAAAGAAGTTTGAAAACGTTGATGCTTTGTCACCAAAGACAGAATATCTGACGTCAAATCGGAATTCAGCTTTTTTCTAAAAAAAAATCGATTTTTAAGCTATAAATTCATTCCAATTTTAAAAAATTTCGCTTTTTCCAATTTTCGACTTCTTCAAAAATTCGAAAATTTGATAAAATATCTAAATCTGGTGAAAAATATTGGATTTAAACTGGAAGTTCTCTACTTTGTTCGAAATAATTTATTTTTTGATTGTTTTTTTTTTAATTTCAAATTTAAACAGGCAATTTTTTATTTCTTTCATCATTTTATCAACATCAATCTCGAAAATCAAACTGGGCCGAAGAAATGTTAAATAAATTGAAAAAAAAAACATAATATTTCCGGTCAATAAGGGTCTACCATGAAGAATCAATCTCGAAATGATGATTTTTCTCTAACCTTCTTTTTAATTTAACCTCAACTTTTTCACTTTCAATGAAATTTTAAGTTATATTTATTGTAACGCAATGTAAATAGATAGAATAGAATTAAATCTGTAAGAAAAGTTTCTAGAAAGATCTAATAAGGGGAAAGCTGCCGCGATAACGAAGCAAACGGCGGCAGATAAGCGTTCCAGAAATTTCGGCAAACGATAAGTCTTATCTGCGTGATTTTTCTAGAACCCGGGAGCCAACACTATATAAGGCGGTCAGCTTTCCCTCGAGTAAGTCAGTGTAGTTAGTTAGTTAGTAGAAGTCAATAATAAGTGAGTTATTTGTTCAGTTGTGGTGATCCGAGTTGAGTTTGAAAATAAAGTGGGTATTATTCAATTCACGTGTTAATCAATTCGAATCGATAAAGCCTGTAACAATATAAAAAAATCAATTTGCATTGCAGCGAGTTAATATTTCTAAATAAAGTCTAGTTTAAAGTCAAATTTTTAGAGAAAAAAAACATTTAGGACATTCTCTGCAAAAATATTAAAATTAAAAAATAGGAATTAATTTGTAAAATTCCGATTTTTGTTAGAGATTTTAAGTTTCGAAGAAAATTTCGCTAACAAACTCGTTGTTGTTTCGAAAAAAGAACGTTGTCCATCCTGACAGTTGGAGTCATTTTGGGGTACATTTACGGCACAACTAGTACATATTTCATCTCAAAGTTCCACGTAATAAATTTCCCAACAACAGGAGGCGCAAGCTGATTAATGTCGTTAAAGGCATCCGGAAATAAAAGGTTGCTTCTGGTTGGTATTTGAATTGAGGGGACCGCTGATTGAAATCGCGAAGTCTAAGCTTAATGATAAATGACCCAACCTAATGGTGTTTTACGGTAAGGATAATTAGGCAGCTGACCGCCTGCGACGACATCAAATTCGAAACGAAACGAAATCGTGATTAATCATTAACTCGATTATTTACGCCGATCACGTGTGTCAAATAATTCCTATATTACTTTACACGCGAAACATGCATTTTATTGAAAAATTGCGCCCCTTTTGTTGTAATATTTGAGTCAAAATCGCTTCGGTGATTAAACCGTGAAAAGCGGACAAACAAGCAGACAAACACACTCTCGCATTTATTAATTAGTAAAGATTAACTGAAAAGTTTATACGTTATACGATGGTATTAAATTGATACAGATGCGTGACCGAACTCCGGTAATACTAATAATAAAACGGGGATTCGAAGTTGCAAGTTCTGGGGAGATAACGAAGGACATGCTTGGAGAAAGACTTTGCTAATCAAAGACGCGTTCTTTTGCGTCATCGAAAAATTTTAACAACCGACGCTGAACTCCCATGTAAGGAGTTTATAGTAACAAACTCAACAAGTTTTAACCTGATATAATGCCTCTTATTACAAAAGAGTGAAATTGATATAAAATCTTGTCCCTTGAAAGTAAAAAGATTAAAAATCGCAGTTACACTTGCTCTTTGTTTGGTTGGTTTCAGGGGGACCAGATTTTTATATCAATTTTTGAAGTTAACCAAGGACCTGCCCGTTCCACAAAAAAAAACATTAAAGTAATCAAATTTGTTGAATACTAGAATAGGATTTAGTGATGAATGAATATGTTTATGTCAGACCAGTCTAATCCAAAGACTAAACCAGTAGATTCTAATGATAATCCTTTTAAGAAAGCTCGTAAGCGTAAACGGTGCTTTTGGCTTCAGTTTCCAGTTAGAAGCCGAAAAGTGTAACATTGAAAAATAAATGAAAACGCAACTCGACCAACTAGGCATTAGCGAATGTTTTAATAAATTGACGTATTGATTTTTCTATTGAGTAGGTCGAGAATTGACAATTTAATTTGTGCGAGTCCTTCTAGTAAATTGCTGTAGATAAATTCCAGAGCGAGCTGAATAGGACCACGCCGGCCCAATGAAGGACCTCTTCAGTGTCAGGTGGTCGTGTCTGCTCCCTTCACGTTCTAAATTGCACCAATTTCGAACACAATGAATCTCCAACCACTTCCTCGACTCATCATTTTATCATTCATTTTTTTCTATTGTGCCGAACGACTTCCGAAGTTATAAGGTGTTCAGCATATTTCACACCGCACGTTATGACATGTTAGTGCCGAATGAATAATCAAATTGATTGAACCCCACGAGTTTTAGAATTCTAAAACCGATTTACAAACGTTATCTAGGATTCATAATAATACTAGCTGACGTGTACTCCATCCAACTCATTATTATCAGAACCATAACGTGCTAATTGAATAACCTTGACATTCATAAATTGAAATTCAAAACTTGTCCTCTGAAACCAAGAAAGAAGGTTACTCTGACGCGTTTCGACAGCCAAGCTGTCATCTTCAAAGAGAAACTCGTTAGAGCAACCTTTGTTGTGTTTTTTAATCTTTCTTGGTTTCAGGGAACAAGTTTTGTATTTCAATTTTTGAAAATAACCAAGGACCAGTCCGTTCCACCAAACTTGACATTCGTCCAAAATTTCGAATTTTTTTTTGAAATTTTTGCTCTTTTAAATTTCGTTTTGGCTTTTTTCAAAAGTTCGACTTCATTTTAAAAATTTCTACTTTACCGAAGATCTCGCCTTTTTTCGAATCTTAACCTTTCGAAAATTTTACATTCTTTAAAAATTTGACTTTAATAATTTCTATTTTGTTCAAAATTTTAAAAACTTTTACTTTTTGTGACAAAAGTTTTTGAATGGCTGAATGTCTCTCAAAATTTCAATCTTTTCAGTATTTCGATCTTTTCAAAATTTTAACTTGATTTTTTTCAAAATTTAACCTTTTCAAAATTTCGACTTTTTTAATAATTTCGACGATTTCAATTTGTTACTGTTCGAAAATTCTGACTTTTTGTGAAAATGCTGAGTTTTTGACTGACCGAATTTCTCTCAAAATTTCGATCCTTTTAAAATTTCAACTTGATCCAAAACTTCGATTTTTTCAAAATTTTAACTGTTCAACATTCCGACTTTTTTGATAATTTCGACGTTTTCAAAATGTTACTATTCGAAAATTTTGACTTTTCGTGAAAATGTTGAATTTTTAACTGGATGAATTTCTCTCAAAATTTCGATCTTTTCAAAATTTCGATCCTAGTAAAATTGATCCAAAACTTCGAATTTCTCAAAATTTTATCTTTTCAAAAGTTGACTTTTTGATAATTTCGGCGTTTTCAAAATGTTACTATTCGAAAATTTTGACTTTTTGTGAAAATGCTGAGCTTTTGACTGGCTGAATCTCTCTCAAAATTTCGATCTTTTCAAAATTTCGATTCTTTTAAAATTTCAACTTGATCCAAAACTTCGATTTTTTCAAAATTTTAACTTATCAATATTTCGACTTTTTTGATAATTTCGACGTTTTCAAAATGTTACATTTTAAAAATTTTAGATTTCTTTAAAAACTCGACAATGAAAGTTTTTGATAATGTTGAGTTTTTGAAATGTTCGATTTCTTCCAAATTTCGAATTTATTACAAAACTTACTTTTCTCAAAATCTTGGTTTTCTCATTATTTTTAAATTTTCCGAAGATTTGTATACTGTTTTGAAAATGTTCATCTTGTCGTAAGAATTTCAACTTTTTGTTAAAATGTTTAGTTTTTGAATGGTTGAATTTTTCTCAAAATTTCGATCTTTTCAGAATTACAAATTGATCCAATATTTTAATTTTTTTCAAAGTTTTAACTTTTCACAACTTCGGCTTTTCTGATAATTACGATATTTTTAAAACGTTACTTTTCAAAAATTTTAAATTTATTTGAAAACTTTTGTCGTAAGAATTTCATCTTTTTGTGAAAATGTTTTAGAGTTTTAGAATGAATTTCTTGGAAAATTTACAAAATTTTGCCTTTTTGTGAAAATGTTGAGTTTTTAAAGGGCTGAATTCTCTCAAAATTTCAATTTTTTCAGAATTACAACTTGACCCAAAATTTTGATTTTTTTCCAAGTTTTAATTTTTCAAAACTTCGGCCCTTTTGATAATTACGATATTTTCAAAACGTTGCTTTTTAAAAACTTTTAAATTTCTTTAAAAACTTGACAATGAAAGTGCTTAATGTTGAGTTTTTGGAAAAGTTAGATTTTTACCAAATTTGGATGTTATTGCAAAATAAAGACTTATTTCTCAAAATCAAAAAAAATTCAGTATTTCGACTTTTAAAAATCTCTGTCTATCTGATTAGGATGGATTTTTCTTCAATATTTTGGCTTCAAAAATGTTGTCGTTTGTGGAAAATTTAACTGAAAATTTCCCAATTTTTTTAATTTTTTTAAAATTCCGAATTAGTTTGTAAACTTTTCCATTTTTTGATAATTTTCAAATCCTCGTCGTGTCGACTTTTTCAAAGTTTTGCTATTTTTTAATTTCGACTCCAAAATTTTGACTACATTTTGAAAATTTCTTCTTTTTCCGAATTCGTCTTGAATTCGGAACACCTTTTAGCTGACGTGACCCTAACCTAAGGCGACTTTGATCGCACTGACCTTGAATTTACATTATTTCGAGTTTACGCGGTCTCGAACTCACGTGACCTTGATCTAAGGTGACTCTAAGATCATGTAGCCTTGAGCTCACGTGGACTTAAGCTCATGTGGCCTTGAGCTCATGTGGCCTTGAGCTCATGTGGCCTTGAGCTCATGTGCCCTTGAGCTCACATGACCTTGAGCTCACGTGACCTTGAGCTCACGTGACCTTGAGCTCACATGATCTTGAATTCACGTGATTTTAAGCTCATATGATCTTGAGCTCATATAGCCTTGAGATCGGGTGATGTTGAACTCACGGGATCTTAAGCTAACATGATATTCAACTCGAGTTTTCATGGTCTCGAGCTAACTTAACCTTGAACTCACACAACCTTGAGCTAACGTAGTTCTGAACTCAGGAGGTCACGTGATTTTAAGCTCCTGTGGTTTTGAGTTCATATATCCTTGAGATCAGGTGATGCTGAACTCACGGGATCTTAAGCTAACATGATCTTCAACTCGAGTGACCTTGAGTTCGCATGATCTTGAGCTAACTTAATCTTGAACTTACACGACCTTGAGCTAACGTAGTTCTAAACTTAGGAGATCAAGTGATTTTAAGCTCCTGTGATTTTTGAGCTCATGTAATTTTGAGATCGGGTGACGTTGAAGTGACGGTATCTTAAGCTAACATGATTTTCAACTCGAGTGATCTTGAGTTTGCATGATCTCGAGCTAACTTAACCTTGAACTCACACTACCTTGAGCTAACGTAGTTCTGAACTCAGGAGATCACGTAATTTTAAGCTCCTGTGATTTTTGAGATTATGTAACTTTGAGATCGGGTGACGTTGATGACCTGACGGTATCTTAAGCTAACATGATTTTCAACTCGAGTGATCTTGAGTTTGCATGATCTCGAGCTAACTTAATCTTGAACTCACACGACCTTGAGCTAACGTAGTTCTGAAATCAGGAGATCACGTGATTTTAAGCTTCTGTGATTTTTGAGCTCATGTAATTTTGAGATCGAGTGACGTTGAACTGACGGTATCTTAAACTAATATGATTTTCAACTCGAGTGATCTTGAGTTCGCATGATCTCGAGCTTGCATGATCTCGAGCTAACTTAACCCTGAACTCACACGACTTTAAGCTAATGTAGTTTTGAACTCAGGACATTACATGATTTTCAGCTCCTGTGATTTTTGAGCTCATGTAACTTTGAGATCGGGTGACGTCGAACTGACGGTATCTTGAGCTAACACGATCTTTAACTCGAGTGACCTTTAGTTTGCATGATCTCGAGCTAACTTAACCTTGAAGTCACACGGCCTTGAACTCAAGATATCACGTGATTTTGAGCTCATATAGCCTTGAAATCGGGTGACGTTGAACTCAAGGTAACATGGTCTTCAACTCGAGTGATCTTGAGTTTGCATGATCTCGAGCTAATTTAACTTTGAACTCACACGACCTTAAGCTAACGTAGTTCTAAACTCAAGAGATCTAGTTTGGAAATATTTCCAAACTGGGTCGCAAAAATGTTAAATAAAATTAATAAACATAATGTTTCCCACCAATAAGAGTCCACCATGAAGAAGGATCTAGAGGTGACGTGACTCTAAATTAAAGCGACCTTGATAGCACGGGTTTTGAACTCATGGGAGTTGACGCGACCTTGAATTTACATTACCTCTAGCTTACGAGATCTTGAACTGACGTGATCTTGAACCAAAGTGATTCTGAGCTCATGTGTGTGGCCTTGAGTTCGCGTGACCTTAAACTCTTATGATCTTAAGCTCATGTGACCTTGAACTCTCATGATCTTGAGCTCACGTGACCTTGAACTCTCATGATCTTGAACTCACGTGACCTTGGACTCTCATGATCTTAAGCTTATGTGATCTTGAACTCATGTGGCATTGAGATAGGGTGACGTTACACTTACTTGATCTTGAGATAAGCTGATCGTGAACTCTAGTGACCTCGTGTGACTCGAACTAACGTAACCTTGAACGCACCTTAAGCTAACGTAGTTCTGAACACAAGTGGTCTGGAGCTGACGTAACTTTAACTTAACGCGACCTTGATCACCTTGAATTACCTTGAATTACCTTGAATTTACGCGACCTTGAATTTACATTACCTTGAGCTTACGCGATCTCTAACTGACGTGATTTTGAATCAAAATGACTTTGGGATCATGTAGCCTTAAGCTCACGTGATCTTCAATTCGCGTGATCTTCAGCTCGTGTTATCTTGAACTTATACAACCTTGATATCGAGTGACGTTGAACTCACGTGATCTTAAATTAACATGATCTTGAACTCGAACTTGAGTTTAAATGACCTCTAGCTAACGTAACCTGGAACGCACACGACCTTGAGCTAATGTAGGTCTGAACTCAAGAGATCTAGTTTGGAAATATTTCCAAACTGGGTTGCAAAAATGTTAAATAAAATTAATAAACATAATGTTTCCGACCAATAAGAGTCCACCGTGAAGAAAGATCTAGAGGTGACGTGACTCTAAATTAACGTGACCTTGATGGCACGGAACTTGAACTCACGAGAGTTGACGCGACCTTGAATTTACATTACCTCGAGTTTACGCGATCTTGAACTGACGTGATCTTGAACCAAAATGATTCTGAGCTCATGTGGCCTTGAGCTCATGTGGTTTTAAAGTCACATGACCCTGAGCTCACATGACCTTGAACTCTCATGTTCTTAAGCTCATGTGGTCTTGAACTGATGTGGCATTAAGATCGGGTGATGTTGCACTCACTTGATCTTGAGATAAGATGATTCTGAACTCGAGTGACCTTAAGTTTACATGACTCGAACTAACGTAACTTTGAACGCACACGACCTTAAGCTAAGCTAGTTCTTGAATCACCTTGAATCACCCTGAATTTACGCGATCTTGAATCTACATTACCTCGAGCTTACGCCATCTCTAATTGAAGCGATTTTGAACCACAATAATTTAGAGATTATGTAGCCATAAGCTCACGTGACCTTCAACTCGCTTGAACTCATACGATCTTGATATCGAGTGACGTTGAACTCAAGTGATTTTGAACTAACATGCTCTTGAACTGAGTTTAAATAACCTCCAGCTAATGTAACCTTGAACGCACATGACCTTGAGCTAACGTAGTTCTAAACTCAAGCGGTCTGGACTGATGTGACCTAAATCTAACGCGACCTTGACTGCACGTGACCTTGAACGCAAGTGGATTTGAATTTACATGACCACAAGCTCACGTGTCCTTGAACTGAAATGAATTTAAAACTGATCTTGAATTCGAACTTGAGTTTAAATGACCTCCAGCTAACGTAACGTTGAACGCACACGACCTTGAGCTAACGCAGTTCTGAACACAAATGGTCTGGAGCTGACGTGACTCTAACTTAACGCGGGCTTGATCGCCCTGAATCACCTTAAATTTACGCGACCTTGAATTTACATTACCTCGAGCTTACGCGATCTCTAACTGACGTGATTTTGAACCAAAATAACTTTGGAATCATGTAGCCTTAAGCTCACGTGACATTCAACTCGCGTGATCTTAAGCTTGTATGATCTTGAACTCATGCGAGCTTGATATCGAGTGACGTTAAACTCACGTGATCTTGAACTAACATGCTCTTGAACTGAGTTTAAATAACCTCCAGCTAACGTAACCTTGAACGCACATGACCTTGAGCTAACGTAGTTCTAAACTCAAGCGGTCTGGACTGATGTGACCTAAATCTAACGCGAGCTTGACTGCATGTGACCTTGGCCGCATGTGACCTTGGTTGCATGTGACCTTGAACTTACATACCCTAGAGTTCACGTGACCTCGAACTCTCGTGACCTTGATCCAATCTGACCTTGAGCTAACGTAATCCTAAACTTAGGTGACCTTGAGCTAACGTGAGCCTCATCAACGCTAAGTGGTATAAAAATGTTGCAAAATTCTTGATTTTTCTTAACAAATTTTGCTAATCATGCATGTGATCTTGTCCGCATCCGACCTTGACCTCATATCACCTTGACTGCACAGGGCCTTGACTGCGCGCGACCTTGACTTATCTGCCTTGATCACACATGACCTTGACTGCACATGACATTGACTGTACGTGCCCTTAAGTACACGTTACCTTGACTGCAAGTGACCCTGACTGCATGTGACCTTGGCCGCATGTGACGTTGAACTTACATAACCTGGAGTTCACGTGACCTCGAACTCTCGTGACGTTGATCCAATCTGACCTTGAGCTAACGTAATCCTGAACTTAGGTGACCTTAAGCTAACGTGAGCCTCATCAACGCGAAGTGTGTTATAAAAACGTTGAAAAATTCTTGATTTTTCTTTACAAATTGTGCTAATCATGCATGTGACTTTGTCCGCATCTGACCTTGACAAACCTATGACCTTGACTGCATATGACCTTGACTACACGCGACCTTGACCTATCTGACCTTGATTACACATGACCTTGACTGCACATGACCTTGACTGTACGTGCTCTTGAGTGCACGTTACCTTGACTGCAAGTGACCCTGACTGTATGTGACCTTGGCCGCATGTGACCTTGAACTTACATAACCTGAAGTTCACGCGATCTCCAACTCACGTGACCTTGATCCAATCTGACCTTGAGCTAACGTAATCCTGAACTTAGGTGACCTTGAGCTAACATGAGCCTCATCAACGCGAAGTGTGGTATAAGAATGTTAAAAAATTCTTGATTTTTCTTTACAAATTTTGCTAATCATGCATGTGACCTTGTCCGCATCTAACCTTGACCACATATGACCTTGATTGCACATGACCTTAACTACACGCGACCTTGATTTATCTGACCTTGATTACACATGACCTTGACTGCACATGACCTTGACTGTATGTGCCCTTGAGTGCACGTTACCTTGACTGCAAGTGACCCTGACTGTATGTGACCTTGGTCGCATATGACCTTGAATTTACATAAATCGAAGTTCACGCGATCTTCAACTCACGTGACCTTGATCCAACCTGAGCTTGAGTGAAAGTTATCCTGAAATTAGGTGACCTTGAGCTAACGTGACCCTTATCTCACGCAAAGTGTGGTATAAAAATTCTTGATTTTTCTTTACAAATTTTTCTAATCATGCATGTGACTTTGACTACATACGACCTTGGCTGCTGTAACCTTGACCGCATCTGACCTTGACGACATATAACCTTAACTGCACATGACCTTTACTACACGCGACCTTGACCTATCTGCCTTGATTACACATGACCTTGACTGTACGTGCCCTTGAGTTCACGTTACCTTGACTGCGAGTGACCTTGACTGCATGTGACCTTGGCCGCATGTGACCTTGAACTTACATAACCTGGAGTTCACGCGGTCTCCAACTCACGTGACCTTGATCCAACCTGACCTTGAGTTAAAGTTATCCTGAACTTAGGTGACCTTGAGCTAACGTGACCCTTATCTCACGCGAAGTGTGGTATAAAAATGTTGAAAAATTCCTGAATTTGTTTTATACAAATTTTGCTAAACATGTTTGGAGAAATCAAAATTTTGAGAAGATTTTACATAGACTTCTTTGAAATGTTAACATTCTTTTCAAAATCATTCGAAATTTAAATGTTTATAAATTATTCTAGAATTTCTACTTCAACTTTGACGTTTAGTTTATTCTGGAATTTATCACGAATTTCGACGTTTTTCTTAAAAGAGTAAAATCGAAATTAAAAACTGAAGCTTACCACTTAAACTGAGAATTTTGATAAAAATTTAAAATACTTACATTTTTGCTACGTTTCAAAGTTTCTAGAAAAGACTTAACTCGGAATTTTGAGTACAACTATTAATTCAGACTTTTTCTAAAACTGATGATTTCTTTCCCTCAAAAATTAAACTTTATTTTCGAAATTTCAAATTGAGACTCGAAATAAACGCATAAAAAGATCAAGTTTAAACTAGGAACTTTGAGAAGATAGTCAGTAATTGGAAAAAAAAACCTTTTTAAATAAAAAAAATGTAAAACTTCCATTTCAATTGTAATATTTTGAAATTGAACTCGAATGTTCGCTTTGACTATCAACTTTTAAAAGCCTTCAGAAAAAGTTGTAACTTTGGAAACATTTTGTCATTTTTTTTAAATTTTGCTTCCTTTTTTTTAAACTTCCAACGTTGTTATTATTTTTCAAATTTCGCTTCAAACTCGCAAAAACTTTGTTCCAAAACTGTTTACACCTTTTTTTCGAAATTTAATCTCTATTAATTACGATAATGCTCAAGTAAGGAACACAGATGAACATGCTAAAAAATTACAGCAACGCACTAGATGGGGAAACTTTTTGTACACATTATACAAATTAAGCAAATTATTCCTGACTCTTCGTAGCAATATTGAAGCAAAAAAAAAAGAAAAAAATTAGGGAATATTTGTGATTTAATAAAATCGACGAAAATAGTTAAGAACTGCTTAAAATGTAATAAGGGAGGCGTAATGAAGGAGCTAAGGAATATTCCTTTCAATATGAGAAAGTCATTTATAAGCAATGGCTCGGTCGTAGTGCAGGAGCGTGTCGGTATGCTGGGAATTTCTCACTCGGTGGCGCCTGAATTCAATAAGACCTCATCATCGGCTAAGCTGGAATGCACATGAACCCTGCGCCTTTTCGTGAAAGGAATACGAGGAAGTATGCCCTCATTGCCAGTTATAAAGCCACATTAGATAAATAATATGCTTAATATATAGAATTTTTCAAGCTACATGTCGCAATATTTTCGAACAATTGACCAGACAATGGACTTTATTATAATTTATATTTTTAAACCCTTAAGCTTGGGGAGTTGTCAACGTTGGAAACGTGAATTAGCAATAAATTTAACGAGCTTTCCATTGAGATAAATCTCATAATTTTTAAATTTATATTGAGGCAGCGTACTTGGCATAAATTCGTCTTATTGTAGAACTCAAACCCCTTGTACATGGAAATTTAATCAACTAAATCTTATTACTCGAAGTATGAATTCCAGGGAAATATAAATACCTCTGAAGGCTACGTTTACTAAATATTGCTCTACCTAAGAACGCCCCCAGAAAGAAATAACTGCTTTTATATGACGCATATGAAAGACAAAATTGAAATAGGACTAAAAAAGGATCGCGACATCCCCTGACTAAGTGCCCGTCTGAGGGATTTATCAAATATTGCGACAGATATTTAAAAGTACCTTTTAGCTACTGTAAATACCGAACGAGGTCTCAGATTTGATATAGTGTTACTATTTTACCTTGAAAAGTGGACGTTCCAAAATTGTTAAAGTTGACACATGCAACTCTCGAAGAACTGAAGTCAGTAATATAAACCGAAACTTCCGCCAGTCTCTGGTTATAATTAGATACTGAGCGGGATTTCAGTTTCGTTTTCTTCCAAAAAACTACTTTCGGTTTCATCAAAAATCTGCCAAAACTTCAGCTTAGCCTACAAATTTTAACCCTAATTAGGAATTTGAAAAATATTCAAATTGTAAGAGAAATCAGTATAAAATGAATTAAAGATTTAAATGAAAACTTCGATTTTCTATAAATTTTGAATAGATATTCAGGTTTAAGCTCAAGACTTTCAAAAAAAAAGGTCGAAATTAAGAGAAAATAGGAAAAATTTATAATAACAATATTTCCAAATTTTCGAATTTAAAATTTAAATACGAAGGCAGTCCAAATAAGGGAACAATTAAAAGAAAATTTGAAATAGCTTGATATGGCAAATTCGAATTCCAAATTTGTGGAAAAAATTGGAATACAAATCTTATCCTCTGAAACCAAGAAAGATTAAAAAACGCAACGGAGGTTGCTCTAGCTAGTTTCGATAGCCAAGCTATCATCTTCAGAGAGCTATCATCTTTCAAATTTGTCCCCTGAAACCAAAAAAGATTAAAAAACACAACAACGGTTGCTGTAACGCATTTCGACAGCCAACCTATTATCTTCAGAGAGATACTTAGCTATCATCTTCAGAGTATCTCTCTCTGAAGATGATAGCTTGGCTATCGAAACGCATTAGAGCAACCTCTGTTGTGTTTTTTAATCTTTCTTGGTTTCAGGGAACAAGTTTTGTATTTCAATTTTTTAACCTAACCAAATTAAATGAAAATAGTCAATATTTTGAATTTTAGTCACAATTTTGGAGCAACATCTACAACAAATGTAGATTTCAACTCGGAATTTTGAAAAGAAAACCTAACGTTTAGAAAAAACTCACTTGAAATGTCTGCTTTATTTTGATTTGATAAAATTGTGGATTTTTCTCAAAATTTGACTTTCCGCAAACGACGATTTTAAAAAAAATCTGATTTTATTGAAAATCTTGAGTTTTTAAAATTTTCCGACCTTATATTTTGAAAATTTCAAATTTCCAAACTTCCATTTTTTTCTAGTTTCCATCTTTTCCAAATTTTAACGTATTTTGTGAATTTCAACCCTTTAACAACTTCATCTCTCTTTAAAAATGTAATTTTTTTGGAGTATTTTGGAAATTTTGACATAAAAGTAATTTTTACAATATTTTGACATCGTTCGAAATTTAATTTTCATTTCATATTTTCATTCATATTTTCATTATTGTCATCATCATTGTTTTAATCGAAGTTAGTTTATTGGCAGTAATCCACTGTGTAAGCAAAACGTACGCATCAGACTGTCACCACTGCCCGATTTTTAGCTTAGACCGCCCGCGTGGATACAATAACAAATCCGCAAGCCGCTTTGCAGTAGATTATCTGAGCTGACAATACTGCACTGCTTATGCGATAAGATTTCTGCAACCGAGTTTTATTCAAAGCGGTCAAAGGAGTAGTGGAGCTGCTAAGTTGCTATTACTTCAATATATTTCCCTAACGTAATAACGAAGGCTTCCACGGCCAGCCAGTCAGTACAGGATATACTTCTTCCGGGATTGGGCCGTGTCAAAGAACTACTAAAAGTGTTCAAACACTTTTAGTAGTTCTTTGACACGGTCCAATCCCGGAAGAAGTATATCCTGTACTAATATTTCCCTAACATTCGAAATGAAACATCATTCAAATTTCTTTGACGTGATAATTTGTTAAAAGGAAACACATGGTAATAGCTAACAACTCGGTTTGTGTTTACCAGATAGAGCTTAATGATAAGTATAATTTTTTTGATAACTTATTTTTGTTGGAACGGACTGGTCCTTGGTTATCTTCAAAAATTGAAATACAGAACTTGTCCCCTAAAACCAAGAAAGATTTCTTTTTTGGTTTCAGGGGACAAGTTCTGTATTTCAATTTTTGATTATTTTTTTTTTGATGCAACGGACTGGTCCTTGGTTATCTCCAAAAATTAAAATACAAATCTTGTCCCCTGAAACCAAGAAAGATTAAAAAACACAACAAAGGTTGCTCTAACGCGTTTCGACAGCCAAGCTGTCATCTTCAGAGAGAAACTGAATTTTTGATTATTTATTGAAGTGAATTTTTTTGAAAAGTTGTAAGTTTTTAAAAATTTGCAAGTTTTTGAGAATATGTAAGTTTTTGAAAATTTTACACATTTTCAAATTTCTTATTTTACTGAACATTTTGTTTTTTCAAAATTTAAAAATTTTTGCAACGTTTTGATTTGTTTTGGAAATTTTTCTTAACATTTTGCAAATTTTGGTCACGTTTACACTTTTTTAAAAATGTCGACATTTTTTTCCCCAAAATTTCGATTGTTTTTGAAAATTTGGATTGTTTTTGAAAATTTCGACATTTTATTTAAATTTCAACTTTTTATGAAAATTTTCATTCAAAAGTTTTGGCTTTTTACAAAATGTTCGACTTTTTTTAGAAAAACTATCCAAAATTTCTACTTCTTTTGAAGATGTTGATTTTCCTGATAATTTTGGCTTTTCTTGAGTATAATTTTGAAAAATTTCCCTCTTTTTCACTTTTGATTGATTTTATAGAATCTTCACCCTTTTTTAGATTCATTCAAACTTTTTATGAAAATTTCCATTCAAAAGTTTTGACTTTTTACAAAATGTTCGACTTTTTTTTAAAAAAAACTTCAAAATTTCTACTTCTTTTGAAAATTTTGACTTTCCTGATAATTTTGGCTTTTCTTGAGTAGACTTTTCCAAAATTTCGTTGTTTGTTTCACTTTTGATTGCTTTTATAGTATCTTCACATTTCTTTAAATTCATTCAAACTTTTTATGAAAATTTCCATTCAAAAGTTTTGGCTTTTTACAAAGTGTTCGACTTTTTTAAGAAAAACTATCCAAATTCTACTTCTTTTGAAAATTTTGGCTTTCCTGATAATTTTGGCTTTTCTTGAGTAAACTTTTCAAAAATTTTGTTTTTTTTTTCACTTTTGATTGATTTTATGGGATATTCACCCTTTTTTAAATTCATTCAACCTTTTTATAAAAATTTCCATTCAAAAGTTTTGGCTTTTTACAAAATGTTCGACTTTTTTTAGAAAACTATCCAAAAGTTCTACTTCTTTTGAAAATTTTGACTTTCCTGATAATTTTGGCTTTTCTTGAGTAAACTTTTCAAAAATCTCGTTTTTTTTCACTTTTGATTGATTTTATAGAATCTTCAACCCTTTTTAGATTCATTCAAACTTTAATGAAAAATTTCCATTCAAAAATTTTGGTTTTTACAAAATTTTCGGCTTTTTAAAAAAACTATCCAAAATTTCTATTTCTTTTGAAAATTTTGACTTTCCTGATAATTTTGGCTTTCCTTGAGTATAATTTTGAAAAATTTCGTTTCTTGAGTATACTTTTCAAAAATTTCGTTTTTTTTCACTTTTGATTGATTTTATAGAATCTTCACCCTTTTTTAGATTCATTCAAACTTTTTATGAAATTTTCCATTCAAAAGTTTCGGCTTTTTACAAAGTGTTCGACTCTTTTTAGAAAAACTATCCAAATTTCGACTTCTTTTGAAAATTTTGACTTTCCTGATAATTTTGGCTTTCTTGAGTACACTTTTTCAAAAATTTTGTTTTTTTTTTCACTATTAATTGATTTTATAGAATCTTCAAATTTTGTTAAATTCATTCAACCTTTTTATAAAAATTTCCATTCAAAAGTTTTGGCTTTTTACAAAATGTTCGACTTTTTTTAGAAAACTATCCAAAAGTTCTACTTCTTTTGAAAATTTTGACTTTCCTGATAATTTTGGCTTTTCTTGAGTAAACTTTTCAAAAATCTCGTTTTTTTTTCACTTTTGATTGATTTTATAGAATCTTCACCCTTTTTTAGATTCATTCAAACTTTTAATGAAAATTTCCATTCAAAAATTTTGGTTTTTACAAAAATTTTCGGCTTTTTAAAAAAACTATCCAAAATTTCTATTTCTTTTGAAAATTTTGACTTTCCTGATAATTTTGGCTTTTCTTGAGTATAATTTTGAAAAATTTCGTTTTTTTTCACTTTTGATTGATTTTATAGAATCTTCACATTTTTTTAAATCAATTCAAACTTTTTATGAAAATTTCCATTAAAAAGTTTTGGCTTTTTACAAGATGTTCGACTTTTTTTAGAAAAACTATCCAAAATATCTACTTCTTTTGAAAATTTTGACTTTCCTGATAATTTTGGCTTTTCTTGAGTATACTTTTCAAAAATTTCGTTTTTTTCACTTTTGATTGATTTTATAGAATCTTCACCCTTTTTTAGATTCATTCAAACTTTTTATGAAATTTTCCATTCAAAAGTTTCGGCTTTTTACAAAGTGTTCGACTCTTTTTAGAAAAACTATCCAAAATTTCGACTTCTTTTGAAAATTTTGACTTTCCTGATAATTTTGGCTTTTCTTGAGTACACTTTTCAAAAATTTTGTTTTTTTTTTCACTATTAATTGATTTTATAGAATCTTCAAATTTTGTTAAATTCATTTAAACTTTTTATGAAAGTTTTCATTCAAAAGTTTTGGTTTTTTACAAAATGTTCGATTGTTTTTGGAAAAACTATCCAAAATGCCTACTTCTTTTAAAGATTTTGACCTTCCTGACAATTTTTGAACGTTTTTCTATTTTTAGAATCTTGAAATTTTTCAAATTCAGTAATTTTTGAAAATTCGAACTAGTTAATAACATTTCAATTCTTTTTAAATTTCAAATTCCCAAAATAACAATTTGAGTTTTTTTTGAAAAATGTTATCTTTTTTGAAGTGTTGGCTTTTTTTGAACTTTTCTTAAAATTGAAATAGAAAAATTGTCCCCTGAAACCAAGAAAGATTAAAAAACACTCTAAGGCGTTTTGACAGCCAAGCTATCTTCAGAGAGGTACTTTTTCTTAAAATGTCGACTTTCCGCTAATTTGGCAACATCGACTGTGCTTTCGAAAGTACCACTAGCGCCATCTGTTGAAGTATAGAGAGAATATTTCTATTTTTGGCCGCCAGATATTCGGATTTTGGCTCTGAAGACTCACTGGAGGATTTAGTAAGGCCCTGAGGCTAAAAAGTTTGTTCTAGAATAATCACCTCATCTAAAGTGGTCTATAGACTCCACGACCGCTATTAATTGATTACTTTACATTACAATTTCGTTGTAAAATTCTTTCTTAGAGGGTTTTGGTTGGTTTGGGGTTATTTGGTGTAGAAATATGCGTTCATTCCTCGGCATTCGTGAGTTCCACTGCTGACCTATAAAATTCGAAATGAGCAGCGATCTCATGAATAAAAATAAAATTCAAATTTACACAAATTGCTCAGTGTAGGTAGTAGGAAGAAGTAAATATGCGAGTCAGTCAATAGGTCAAAAGGATTTGGGGATTCAGCGGACTTTAAAGCTCTCGGGACATCCAACAAGTGGTTTTAAAAGAAAAGAGAGCAAGAGCGAAGAAAAAGCCCACCTGCGGCTTCGGCAGGACGTGGAGCATCTTCTCCAAATGGCATGCGTGCCTCGACCAATGGAGCAGTGATGTGTGGGCCGGCGGGGATGATATTCAGCGATGAGTCCGTTCCGATGGCAGTTGACGCGTGGTTAGTGGAGACGTGCGCAATCGCGAGCCGGACGCGCGATCCAAAGCACGAAGATAAAGCGGTGCGGTGAGTCTGAGGCGACGGGCACGACGAGGCGGCAGGACACCTGGCTATCTGCCTACCACCGCCAGTGCCATGGGTTGCTAGATCCAGCACGCACTCCGCTGCTACCAGTAAGTACTCCCAAGATTTTGTTACGTGTAGAGGGCGCCACTGCCCACCAGCATGACCAGTGCGCATTGAATCGGTGTGCCTCAGGGATCTATTCAAGTCCCTCACTTCTTTATACAATTTTGGTGGTATTTAAGAGGCGATTTCGGTAAATTCCGTAATTGACTCAAAAATTGGCGCTGAAAACTCGATATTTTATCAGAATTGTATGGAAAACTCTATATTTTATCAAAAAAATATTGAGTTTGAGGATTCATAAGTCAATAAAGTGTGTAATAAAATATCAATTATTGGGAATCAGATCGAACAATCGGCTTTCTTTTGAAAGTATAGAATTTCTTTCGATAAATTTTTAATTGACAAATTTTGATTTTCGCAAAATTTGCAAATATTTTACAAATCGCCAAATTCCAAAATTGCCAAATTCCAAAATTGCCAAATTGTAGAATTACCAAATTCCAAAATTGCCAACTTTTGTAGTTATTCAAACGCATGAAATTTCGAAATTTTCTTGTCTTAGAAGTTCCCCAATTTCGTTTGTCTTGCCAAGATTTTCAGTTTAATCTTTAAATCATTCCTTTTTTCCTTTCCTTTAAAATGAAAGGTTCACTTTCTCCTATTGACTATTATAAAAAATATCGACTGGCGCAAAAGTTTGATTTAAATGTTTTTGTAAATTGTCGACGTTTAACTCAAAATTGTATAAAATTGAAATACAAGTCGTGTCCCCTGAAACCAAACAAGATTAAAAAATACAACAATGGTTGCTCTAACGCGTTTCGATAGCCAAGCTATCAAATTCAGAAGCTATCCACTCTCTGAAGATGATAGCTTGCATCTTCAGAGAGATGATAGCTTCTGAATTTGGTAACTTGGCTATCGAAACGCGTTAGAGCAACCTTTAGTGTGTTTTTTAATCTTTCTTGGTTTCAGGGGACAAAATTTGTACTTCAATTTTTGAAGATAACCAAGAACCAGTTCGTTCCACCAAAAAACAATGACAAGACATATGGATACCTTTGAGTAAGGGAGATATCACGTAGAATGTAGATATATGTACGGAAATAATAAGAATCACATAAAAACAAACAATAAAGCATCAGGCGAATCTGAGGTAAAATTGGAGTACCCCAAGGTTCTGTGCTGGGCCCCGAATTCGAGTCCGTTTTATCTTTTTCCAGATAGTTCGACGTTATTCCAAAATTTCAATTCTATTTGATTTATACGTTCCAAGTTTCAGATTAAAATCGAAATGTGCTTTTACTTGAAATTGCGAATAAAAATTTTACCAATTTCGCGAGTCTCAAGAATTCGATTTATTTAATCTTCTCCTGCAAAATCATCAAAATCTTGAGTATTAAACTGGAAATGATTGCTCAAAATTCGAAGCTTTGAAAGAAAAAGATACGATTAGGTTAAAGTCATTTGGTTTTTTTGGAAGTTTTGGGAAGTTTTTGGAAGTTTTGGGGTTTGAAGTAATGTAAAGTTAAGTTGCCGAAAAATGGTCGAAAAAAATTGACATTTCCAATCCTTACTTCGTCGAATTATGAATCGAAAATGATACGTTGAGGTTGAAACCTTTTGGTTTTTTCTGGAAGTTTTGGGTTTAAAGTAATTGGTTTTAAAGTTAAGTTGTCGAAAAATGGTCGACAAAATTGACCCTTCCTTCGTGGAATTATAAATCGAAAAAAAATGGTCGACCAAGTTCGAGAATATGCACTTTTGATTTTACCAACAATTCTCTGTATCTTCTTTGCGAAGTTTGGTTAATTCCATTTCACAGAGTAGCATTTTCTTCGCCAGTTGTTGAGTCGTTGCCAATTCTTGACGAAAAAGGGTAATTGAAAATCTAGACGCATCTGGCGAAGAAAATGCCGCTCAATAGAAATGGAATTTACCAACAATTATTACGCAACTTGGGAAAGCCAGAGTGTACGCCACTGCAGAATGGGATTGGATTAAAGTGAGAATAGAACCCAGAATGCCAACTCCGTCTAATATTAAATAATCCTTTCTTTCCCTTGAGGAATGTCCTCTGAAAAATTTGATATTTTCTGCAGTAAAAATTGCATTCCTTTAAGCTTCTTACAGGTTTAGTTTCGTGGAAATCTGATGGAGATTTTTACTTTTGATTCAATTAGATTTACGTCGATATCAGGCACATTCAAAATTTTTAGAAAATCGGTAGAAATTAATTCGGCAGCGAAAATGTTAACATCGAACAGGCTGTAATTAATCGATATACTTGTAGTAATTTTGACGTTTCCTAAATAACGTTTAATTCGAGGAGGTGAACAGGTAAACCGATTTGGTAAGATTGCAAACAAGGAGGAAGTAAAACCTCGAATTGGAAGGCACAATCGACGATCAATAATCCATTTGGCAATAACAAACAGCTGCCTGTTCAGCTGTAAAAAAGTTATTATTTTCTTTATGCTGTCAAAATGACCATTGACGAGAACGAGAGCAGCGTCATAAAGCTCCAAAGTAACGCTTTAATTCTAACATTTGAAAAAGCTTTAAAGCCAGTTAGATATATCTAAGCGACGTTCGTTGTTCCGATCAAAATACTGCACAGTTGGATTACATTGGAGTCCGCTAACATCTCATATGAAACGTCAATTTTGCGATTTGTTTCTTTCATTATCCAGTACCCCAGAATTAATTCGCTTATCTTTCCCTTGGCGTTGTTGATTATAATATGATGTAATATAACAATTAAACTCGTCAGTCACTATTAAAAATGGTAAGGGACCCAGAACAGAACCTTGGGGTACTCCAATTTGACCTCAGATTCGCCTAATGCTTTATTGTTTGTTTTTATGCGATTCTTATTATTTCTGTACATGGATTTGGGTATTTCTATTGTCTCTATGTCTATATCTATATTCTACATGATACCTCTTTTACTCAAAGCTATCCATATGTCCCCTCATTTTTTTTTTTTGGTGGTCCTTGGTTATCTTCAAAAATTGGAATACAAATCTTGTCCCCTGAAACCAAAAAAGATTAAAAAACACAACAGAGGTTGCTCCAAGGCGTTTCGATAGCCAAGCTATTATCTTCAGAGAGATATTACCTAACAAAGGCGCTTTGTTGTGTTTTTTAATCTTTCTTGATTTCAAGTGACAAGATCTATCTGTCTGAAGATGATAGCGATTATTTTTTGAGCAAAATTTCGACTTTCTTTAAAATTTTGACTTTTTATATTTCAACTTTTCGAATTTTTCTGAAAATTTTGCGATGTTCGGACAAATTTGAACTTTTTTCAAAATGTCGACTCTTTTTTTTTTGAAAATAACGACTTTTTTCGAAAATTCATCATCTTTGCAAATTTTCTATCTTTCTTTGAAACTTTTACTTCACATTTTTAGACATTTCGAATTTTACTAAAGATTTTGCAATTTCTAGGTAAATTTGGACTTTTTTCAAAATGTCTACTTTTTTATTCGACTTTTGTAGAAATTTCATCATTTTTACAGTTTTTGGATAAATTTAAACTTTTTTTTAAAATGTCGATTTCTTCTTTTTTCAAAATTTTGGCCTTTTTCAAAATTTCATAATTTTTGCAAACTTTCGACTTTTTGACGAAAATTTCGACCTTCTTTGAAATGTTGACTTTTTATTTTTCAGATTTTCGAATTTTTCTACAAATTTTGCAATTTTCGGACACATTTGGACTTTTTTCAAAATGACGACTCTTTAAAAATAGTAACCTTTTTCAAAATTTCATAATTTTTGCAAACGTTCGATTTTTTGGGGAAAATTTCGACTTTCTTTGACATTTTGGCTTTTTATTTTTCAACTTTTCGAATTTTTCTGAAAATTTTGCAATTTTTGGACACATTTGGAGTTTTCTCAAAATGTCGACTCATTTGAAAATTCCGAATTTTTCAAAATTTTATAATTTTTGCAAACGTTCGATTTTTGGGGGAAAATTTCGACTTTCTTTGACATTTTGGCTTTTAATTTTTCAACTTTTCGAATTTTTCTGAGAATTTTGCAATTTTCGGACACATTTGGAGTTTTCTCAAAATGTCGACTCATTTGAAAATTCCGACTTTTTCAAAATTTCATAATTTTTGCAAACGTTCGATTTTTTGGGGAAATTTCGACTCTTTTTGAAATTTTGACTTTTTATTTTTCAACTTTTCGAATTTTTCTGAAAATTTTTCAATATTCGGACAAATTTAGATTATTTTCAAAATCTCGACTCTTTTTTGAAAATTTCCCTTTTTTCAAAATTTCGTCTTTTTTCAAAATTTCGTCTTTTTTCAAAATTTCGTCTTTTTTCAAAATTTCATAATCTTTGCAAATTTTCCATCTGCTTTGGAATTTTTACTTCTATTTTTGGACATTTCGAATTTTACTAAAAATTTTGCAATTTCTGGGTAAATTTGTACTTTTTTCAAAATGTCTACTTTTTTTATTCGACTTTTTTAAAAATTTCGTCATTTTTGCAATTTTCGGGTAAATTGAAACTTCTTTTATTATTTCGACTTCTTTTATCTCAAAATTTGGACTTTTTTCAAAATTGCATAATCTTTGGAACTTTTGCTTTTCGAATTTCGACTTTATTTGAAATATCGACTTTTTTTGTAGTTTTTGGGCAAATTTAGATATTTTTCAAAGTATCGACTGTGTTTTGAAAATTTCGACTTTTTTCAAAATGTCATAATTTTTGCAAATAAGTATTTGATTTTTTTGAAAATTTGACTTTCTTTAAAATGTTGACCATTTTCCAGTATTTCGAATTTTTCTGAAAATTTTGCAGTATTTGGACTTTTTTTAATGTCGACTGTTTTCGAAATTTCGACTTTTTTCAAAATTTCGACATTTTTTCAAAATTTTAATTTTTTATAAAAATTTCCATCTAAAAATTTTTGCTCCTAAAAATGTTCTATGTTGATATTTCTGATAATTTTGGCTTTTCTTCAGTGTTTAGGCTTTTCGAATGTTTCGAAAATTTAACTAAAAATGTCTCAACTTTTCTAAAATTTCGTCATTTTTTCAAGATTTCGACATTTTTCAAAATTTCGCCTTTTTTAAAAATCTTGAATTGTTTTGAAAGTTTCGCTATTTTTTTAAATTATCGAATTTTTTGAAATTGTTTGCTTTTTCAAGCTGTTGACAATTTTTTCAAAATTGGACCTCTTACTTTCTTAACTTTTTTTTGGAAATTTAATAAATTATCTGAAAATTTCGACATTTTTAATTTTTTTTTCGATAATTTTAAATTAAAAATTGTCGATTTTTTTAAAAGGTTAACTTTTTTTGTAACTATTGTTAATTTGACAAAATCTTGTTTTTGAAAAATTTGAAATTTTTTGAAACTTTTGCTATATTTTCAAATTTTTTGAAAATTAATTTTTTTCCCAAATATTAACTTTATAGAGACCAAATTTGAAAATGTTGACATTTATCAAATTTTGAACTTTCGACTTTTTTGAATTTTTTGGTTTCTTTTAAAATGTCTGATATTTTACAAAATCTTGTTTTTTAAAAATCTGGAATTATTTAAAACTTTGCTATATTTTCAAATTTTTTGAAAATTTCGCTTTTTCCAAAATATTAACTTTTTAGAGACCAAATTTGAAAAGGTCGAATTTTCAACGGTTTTTTTAACTTTCGCCATTTTTGAATTTTTTCGTCTTATGCAAAATATCTGATTTATTTAAAAATCCGACTTTTAAAAAATTCAATATTTCCAAATTAGGAAACCAGTCAACATTTTTGGAAAATTAGATCCTGGAAGATTGAAGTTTTCAGAAAAATCCTAATGTCAAGAAAAATAAAGGAATTTGGAGAAATAGGCGAAATTTTGAGAAATCGGTGGGAAATTTCAAGTGAAACTTCGAAATTGAGAGGAGATTCGAAATCTTTCAGAGATGTCAAGAAACAAAGTCGAATTTTGAGAATAAAGTTAAAATTAACAAAGAAAATCTTTACAAAAATAGTAATAATAAATAAATGTCGCGTAGAAAGACGAAACCTCGAGAAAAAAAAAGGAAATTTTACACAGAAAGTCTTAAAATACAGAACTTGTCCCCTGAAAGTCTTGAGAAAATGGTCTAATTTTGAAAAACATTGTTTATAAAAGACAAATCTTGAAAAAACATTGAAATTTTGAAATAAGAGAGACTTCGACAAAAAAATGAAGATTTTGAGGAACAGAATTTGAAATGAAGTCAAAACTTCTAAAAAAAAGCCGATTTTGGGAAAACTGGCGATATTTCGAAAATAAAACTAATTTAAAAAACATTGCAAAACCAAAACGGATTTTGAAAAAATTTCGAAAAAAAGATCGAAATTTCCAAAAAAAAATTTGGAGAAAAAAAATCAAAATTCGAAATTTTCCAGAGAAAGTCAACATTTGCCATCGATCAATTAAAAAGACAAATTTTGTGAACAATCAGGAAATATGAAAAAAATTGAGATTATCAAAAAAAAGTCCAAAGAAAGTACGAATTGAATTTTGAAAAAAAAAATTACAATTGAGTTGAGATAAAAACCTCAAAGGAATTTGCTGTCTCTGACTGTCTTGAATGCCTCAAGAATCTTGCCCTTGGGGGGATCAATCCTATTAGTTCCTGCGAGCATCTTCCATCATAGTACTTGTAAAAAAGAGATAAGTCACTAACCGCCTGTGCCCCTGTGCATTATCTTTTAAAAATTGTAGGTCAAAATAAAAAAATTTGGGATTAAATTTGATCTTCTAGCAAAACATCTTACAATTACTGAAATGATAAGCCTTGTATATACGAATATATACAAGTTTATTACGATGCAATTGAAACCTAATTTCATTAGAATCTAATAAAAACTAGACTGCAATTGCAAAGTTCACGTAGATGAGGCAAAGCTTGTATCACGGGTTTCATCTGGTTTTGACAAACGATCAATTAAATGTTCTGTAATTAAACAGTTAAACGTGCTTAAAATTAAAAATATGTACAACCGCAACCATAGACTAGTTTCGACCTTACTTGGCCTCATCAGCATGGTACGGTGGTTGTATACATTTCCAACTTAAAGCCGTTAGTCAGTCGTATTAGTATCCAAGAGCGTAAACCTCCATTGGGTGACTTGTAACTGACAAGGACAGAGGAATTATTCTACTTCATTTAGGTTACAAATTTTACAAAAGTTTCTAAATGTTTGCAATCTGTCACAAATTGAAATACAAATTTTGTCCCGTGAAACCAAGAAAGATTAAAAAACACATCAGAGGTTGCTCGAACACGTTTCGATAGCCAAGTTATCATCTTCAGAGAGATACTCGAAACGCGTTGTTATTTTTAATCTTTCTTGGTTTCAGGGGACAAGATTTGTATTTCAATTTTTGAATATAATCAAGGGCCAGTCCGTTCCACCAAAATCTGTCACAGTTTTGCTCTAAAACAAACTAGAATTTTTTTGAATTTATGGAATGAAATCGCATCGATGGAAAGGAAGCACCCCCCATTATGAAACGCTTTAAATTGATTGAACTCGACAAATAACAAGCTGTAGTAGTAAAATAATTAGTTTACTCCTGTAAGCCGGGTTGTATTTCTCCAAGACGTTGATTTCCCCCAATTTGACGCGCTGACAACTTTATAACTACTATTCAAGCGAACGATCAACGTCTCTAATTGCGCGAGCGATGCAGAACAACTCTGTCAACCATCTGCTCGCATTCACTGATCTAAATCCAATAATAGGTATAAAGTAACTCGGGAATAACATTATCCTTATACTCCACTGCTCTCCTTCCTTCAATATGTGTGTCTATAATGACATTTAGAATTCGCAAAACTCTCCAACTTCTTAAAAACAGCCAGCTTCACCTACAAATGTACACCACTGGCAACATACATGACTTAATGATGAAAATTGGAATACAAATCTTCTCCCCTGAAGTTAAGAAAGATTAAAAAACACAACAAAGGTTGCTCTAACGCGTTTCGATAGCCAAGCTATCATCTTTAGAGAGATACTAAGATCTATCTCTGAAAATGGTAGTTTGGATATCGAAACGTGTTAGAGCAACCTTTGTTGTGTTTTTAAATCTTTCTTGGCTTCAGGGGTCAAAATTTGTATTTTAATTTTCTGTAATGTAAGTGTATTGATTTAAAAATTTTAATCTTCGGTATTTTGGGAAAATTAAAATTTTTAAATCATTTCATCAATACACTTACGTTACAGAAAATTAAAATACAAATGATTTAAAAATTTTAATTTTACCAAAAGACCGAAGATTAAAATTTTTAAATCATTTCATTAATTCAATCAACGGGAGAGACTAATTGGGTAACATAGGTACTATGTTACTCAATTAGTCTCTCCCGTTGCTTAAAGAATATAAAAGTTTTTAAACCTTGATCTGTCAAGAGATCTATCAAGCAAATTTCTTTTTTTAAATATTTTAGAAAACTTTGGTGGAACGGACTGGTTGGTCCTTGGTTATCTTCAAAAATTGAAATACAAATCTTGTCCCCTGAAACTAAAAAAGATCTTTCTTGGTTTCAAGGGACAATATTTGTATTTCAGTTTTAGAAAATGTTCAATAAAAGAATTTTGCTTGATCGAAGTTATTAAAACGAGGGACTCTGCTTCAAGAGAAGAAAAAAAGTTGCAATTCACTACAATTCCCAACTACTTCTAAATATTTTTTTCGAAATTACCAAACTAGCACAAAAAAAGTTTTCAATTTTTTTTACCACATAAAAAAAGATCGCCAAGATATCCAAACTCAACCGTTATTATGAAGGGAAACAACATAAGAAAAAATGATTTTTTTTCGAAATTTTCCAATAAAGTCGAAAGCTATTGAAGGCGAAAGATACTGAAGTCAAGATTTTAATTGTAAAGAAATTTTGGTGTGTTTTTTTGTAAATTTCAACATTAAATTCCTATAAAATTCTTCATGGTAGAGTCTTATTGGTCCGATTATATTTATTAATT
The DNA here is from genome assembly GCA_028583605.1 of Dastarcus helophoroides. NCBI lineage: Eukaryota > Metazoa > Arthropoda > Insecta > Coleoptera > Bothrideridae > Dastarcus > Dastarcus helophoroides. The sequence goes on along the minus strand of CM053327.1, from coordinate 44,922,092 downwards.
TTATTTAACACTTCTGCAATCCAGTTTGGAAATATTTAAATGTTTAGTAACGAAATTTACTAAATGTTGTCAACTTTTGTCAATATTTCCAAACTGGGTCGCAGAAATGTTAAATAAAATTAATAAACTCAAATAAAATGGCGATATTTCGATATTGAAGTCATTTCGACTTTAAAGTCGAACTGTTACAAAAGAAGTAAAACAATTTAAAAATTGAAATACAAATCTTGTCCCCTGAAACCAAGAAAGATTAAAAAACACAACAGAGGTTACTGGCTGACGCGTTTCGATAGCTAAGCTATCATTTTCAGAGAGATACGATGATAGCTTGGCTATCGAAACGCGTCAGAGCAACCTCTGGTGTGTTTTTTACCTTTCTTAGTTTCAGGGGATAAGATTTGTATTTCAATTTTTAAAGATAACCAAGGATTAGTCCGTTCCACCAAAAAAAAATATATTTTTTGTATTATTCCAGCGTTTTTTGTTTGTTCATCATTTCTTTTCTCAATTTTCATTAATTTGTAGCAATAACGACAAAAGAATATGCAAGAAGAATGCAACCTAGACTGCAAATTCATGCAGCCCTCCAGGCGTGTATAGTGGAATCATAGGTAGCTGAACTACCAACAGTTGAAACACTGCCACCTAGCGAAGCGGTTGCTCTCTAGGAGAGTTCCCAGAAGACAAGGATTCTATAATGCACGGACCAATAGGTTTGAACATTTATTAGATTCGAAGTTTGGAAACCAAATACCGGTTTCGATCTTGTTAGATCTCGTCAGTTTGGTATATCCAACTCGAATGCTAATAAATGTTCCGACAAGTAAGTACTAAAACATTCACAGGCGTCGAGCGAGTGACTTTTTAGTACTACCACCTATTGGTCCATAGAGAAACTATGGCCATCGCCAACAATGTCGTATGTAAGAAGAATGCAACCTAGACTACAAATTCATGCAGCCCTCCAGGCGAATCCTTGTCTTCTGGGAACTCTCCTAGAGAGCAACCGCTTCGCTAGGTGGCAGTGTTTCAACTGTTGGTAGTTCAGCTACCTATGATTCCACTATACACGCCTGGAGGGCTGCATGAATTTTTAGTCTAGGTTGCATTCTTCTTGCATACGACATTGTTGGCGATGGCTATAGTTTCTCTATGGACCAATAGGTGGTAGTACTAAAAAGTCACTCGCTCGACGCCTGTGAATGTTTTAGTACTTACTTGTCGGAACATTTATTAGCATTCAAGTTGGATATACCAAACTGACGAGATCTAACAAGATCGAAACCGGTATTTGGTTTCCAAACTTCGAATCTAATAAATGTTCAAACCTATTGGTCTGTGCATTATAGAACGACAAAAGAGATTGATTGTCCCCTGAAACCAAGAAAGATTAAAAAATACAACAGTTGCTCTCGTTCTTTAATCTTTCTTGGTTTCAGGGGACAAGATTCGTATTTCAATTTTTGAAGATAACCAAGAACCAGTCCATTTCACCAAAATTAATGATAAAAATCAAAAAGGTGAAAGTATGTGGCTAGTTGATGAAAATTACAGATGGTAACCCTATTTACGACGCGACGATTATTTTGTATTTCAGAAGCTCACCAGCCTCGAAATACAGAATAATCGTCGCGTCGTAAATTGGGTTACCATCTGCAACTTTCGAATTTATGGGAGACTGACATATAAAAAATGGGTTTTGCAATATTTTAGGGAAGAATTCTATTCCTATCGAGTGGCATCTCCTTCGTTAGTTGCTTCTTCCACACGTTTAGATTTTCAGAAGTGTGGAAGAAGCAACTGGCGAAGGAAATGCCACTCGACAAGGATGAAATTCATCACACTTCACACAAGATACAGAGAATATTTTACAGAAGATTCATGAAAGTGGAATTTTTTTTGTTCAGAAACATTTAACGACCAAAAAATGGTATTTACCTTCAAATAAAATAATAGCTTCAGATTTGAAATTTTAAGGGAAAGATCGAAATTTCGTCCCTTTTTTTGAAATTTCGATCTTTCTCTTAAAACTTCAAAAGTGCCGAAATTTCGTGAAAAGGGTTGGTCGTTTGGGAAAAGGGTCGAATCTTGCGAAAAGGGTCGAATTTTGAGAAAAGACTCGAATTTTGAGAAAAGGGTCGAAATTTAGTAAACTTTCGAAATTGCCCAGAAATTTTCCGAATTTACCGTTAACTGGGGGAGACATGTGCCACGATCTGTACCAATTCTGAGTTAGAAAATGTGCAATTGTCGAAACTTTGAGAAACAAGTTGTAATTTCCAATATTTCAATTATAATACAATTCCAGGAAAAATTTTCTCAAAATTTTTTTTTACAAAATTATCAAAAAATTATGAATATATCCAGATAACCATTTTTTGATCAAAAGATTGATCAAATTTCGAAGAAAAAGGTAAACTTTGATAAGTCGAAATTTGCGGGAAATAAAATTTACACAAAAGTCGAAATTCTCGGAAAGAGAAATTGGCAAAATTTCGAAAAAACTATGAATTTTGAGATAACATTTTCGAAATCTTGCCGGATTGCAATGAGAGAATCGAATTTTAAGGATAAATTTGAAATTTCGACGGAAAAAGAGAAAGTTTTTGGAAAAAGACAATCTGTAAAGGTAATTTTCCTGAAAAATGTTAAAGAGTTTGAGAACATAAGTCGTTTTATTTTAAGAAATACGTTTTGTGGGCATTTGTATAGCTCTACTGTAATGGTAGTATGTAATAATACAACCAACTTCATCAGCGTAAAAAAATGTAAACGTAAAAAAAAATTAAAAGCTTCTAATGCTAGGTCTTCATGTTACTGCAATTGTAGAAACGAAAAAACTGAAAATAGATGCAAAATCTTGTGGAAAAGTTGACCTGTATAATCATTGCGACGCGAAATAAATGTTCTGTTGAAAAGTTGACCTGCATACTCATTACGAAGGGAAATAAATGTTATCTCACCCTCGAATTCTAAATGTTTAACTTCAAAAAATTACTGATGCTGAAGTATACTCTGCCTTATCGCAAATAATACCTATTTATCACAAAAAAATATTTATCTTCTCTGGGCGAGGCGCTTTTAAACGATATCATTACGTTTCTTATTGCTTTTAGTTAACATTCGCTAAAGCCTTCGACTATACATGTTACAGCACGCTCACAACTAACTTTTAAAATTAAAGTCAACAGAATATTATCTTCACGTGTGTGGCATGCACTTATGTAACACGAGATTTTTCAACCTTTGGGGTCACAAAATAGTTACTTATTTTCTGTTTGGGGTGCCAATTTTCATACAGATGTAGGCAAGGATCGCATTCAGCTATTTTGTATCGGAATTTCGATGTTTCATTTCGCACATTAGGGAAACATCTTGAAGTAATGGCAACCTAGCAGCTCTGACTTTGGCTTAAGCTCGGTTGCGTAATTTTGCTTCTCTTAAAAAGTTGATTAATGTTTTTTTCGAATTTCTGTCTTTATTAAACCTTCTGAATATGAGGTTAAAATTAATCTGATTATGATCGAAAAACCCTGTAAAAGTACGACCGAATTTAACCATTTTTTTCCGAAAATCTTAGATATTCAAACTTAAATCTCAATAAAACGAGTTGAATTAGGATTCAATGTGGAAATGGTGATTTCTAAAGCGGATACTCACCGGGAGCATTCACTTGTAATGTAACAAAAATGGTTATTGTTACGCTAGTTCTATGGATCGGAATTTCGATGTTTCATTTCGCACGTTAGGGAAACATCTTGAAGTAATGGCAACCTAGCAGCTCCTTGCAGCTGGCTTTGGCCATTTTTGACTTTTTTAACTTTTCAAAACTTTCTTTTTTCAACATTTTAATTTTTCTCCTAATGTCGACTTTTTTGATTGGAAATTTCGACTTTTTTTGAAATTATGACTTTTTTAAATATTTAATTATTAGGTTGAGGTTCTATATTCTAAGATTATGTTGAAAGTTTCGACTTTTTAAAAATTTGGTTTTTTCTACAATTACAATTTAGATCTTTTTCCCAAAATGTTGATTTTTTTGAGATTTTAGGTTTTATAGAAATTTCTACATTGTTGAAATATTGACTTAAAAATTTCGATCTTTTTGAAAATTTGGACTTTTTTTGAAAAATTAGAATTTTTCCAAATTTCAACTTTTTCTTAAAATGTCCATTTTTATAATCTTTTTTCTTTTAAAAAGTGCCAATCTTTATTGGCACTTTTTTGAAAATTTCAGCTTTCCAGAATTATTACTTCAAAGTTCGTTCGCTGGACGTTTTTTAAAAATTTCAATTTTTTCTGTAAATTTTGATATCTGTTGAAAAATTTGAACTTGTTTTAAAATTTCTGAAGAATTTTGACTTCTTTCAGAATTTCGAATTTTTTTGAAATTCCTACTTTTGATAGTCTGGACTTTTTCAAAGATTTCGACTTTTTCGAAAAATAAAATTACATTTTATTAAAATTTCGATTTTCTTTAAATGTTAAAGTTTCAAAGACCTCAGGAAAAAATCAGGAAAAAGTATATCTTCGCTTTAGTTCCATTTTGTGAGTAAAATGATTTTGATAAATTTGACTTCCAGTATTGTTAGTTTCGACGTTTATTAAACATTTCAATTTTTTCTGTAAATGGATTCTGTTAAAAAATTTTAATTTTTGAAAATCTGAACTTGTTTTAAAATGTTTTAAAAATGTTGGTCCTGCTTTCAGAATTTCGACTTTTTTTGTAATTCCGACATTTGTTAATGTGGACTCTTTCAACAATTTCGACTTTTTCGAAAAATAAATTTAATTTATCTAAAATTTCGATTTTTTTAAGGGTTTCAAAGATCTTGGGCAAAAATATATTTTTGCTTAAGTTCCATTTTTTGTATAATGCACAGACCAATAGGATTGAGGATTTCAAAAGAAAATTCATTCGAAAAAATTTTGAAAATTATTCGAAAAAAATTACAAATTTAAAGTTTAAAATCAAATATTGTCGAAATTTATTTTAGAAAATCTAGATCAAGTTAAACTTTGAATATGAAGTATTTCTTTAATGTTTAGTTTTTAGTTTAAATTTCGATCCTTACTCAAAATTTCGAATTAAAATTCTAAGTAAAAATTTACGAAAATCATTTCATTTAAAAAATGGAATATGCAAGAAGAATGCAACCTAGACTACAAATTCATGCAGCCCTTCCAGGCGTGTATAGTGGAATCCATAGGTAGCTTGCTGCTGAACTACCAACAGTTGAAACACTGCCACCTAGCGAAGCGCTTGCTCTCTAGGAGAGTTTCCAGAAGACAAGGATTTTATTAATGCACAGACCAATTGGTTTGAACATTTATTAGATTCGAAGGTTTGGAAACCAAATACCGGTTTCGATCTTGTTAGATCTCGTCGGTTTGGTATATTCAACTCGAATACTAACAAATGTTCCGACAAGTAAATACTAAAACATTCACAAGCGTCAAGCGAGTGACTCTTTAGTGCTACCACCTATTGGTCCATAGAGAAACTATGGCCATCGCCAACAATGTCGTATGTCGGTATTTGGTTTCCAAACTTCGAATCTAATAAACGTTCAAACCTATTGGTCTGTGCATTATAGAATCCTTGTCTTCTGGGAACTCTCCTAGAGAGCAACCGCTTCGCTAGGTGGCAGTGTTTCAACTGTCGGTAGTTCAGCTACCTATGATTCACTATACAGGCCGCCTGGAGGGCTGCATGAATTTGTAGTCTAGGTTGCATTCTACTTGCATACGACATTGTTGGCGATGGCCATAGTTTCCTATGGACCAATAGGTGGTAGTACTAAGGAGTCACTCACTTGACGCCTGTGAATGTTTTAGTATTTACTTGTCGGAACATTTGTTAGCATTCGAGTTGGATATACCAAACTGACGAGATCTAACAAGATCGAAACCGGTATTTGGTTTCCAAACTTCGAATCTAATAAATGTTCAAACCAATTGGTCTGTGCATTATAGAATCCTTGTCTTCTGGAAACTCTCCTAGAGAGCAACCGCTTCGCTAGGTGGCAGTGTTTCAACTGTTGGTAGTTCAGCAGCAAGCTACCTATGGATTTCACTATACACGCCTGGAAGGGCTGCATGAATTTGTAGTCTAGGTTGCATTCTTCTTGCATATTCCATTTTTTAAATGAAATGATTTTCGTAAATTTTTACTTAGAACTTTAATTCGAAATTTTGAGTAAGGATCGAAATTTAAACTAAAAACTAAACATTAAAGAAATACTTCATATTCAAAGTTTAACTTGATCTAGATTTTCTAAAATAAATTTCGACAATATTTGATTTTAAACTTTAAATTTGTAATTTTTTTCGAATATTTTTCAAAATTTTTTCGAATGAATTTTCTTTTGAAATCCTGAATTTATATCGATATTTCGATTAATCGAAACACGCCAAAAGGGAATATTATTTTTTGGATGCTAATGAAAGCAACATTATAATTAATCTTTTAAAAAGGGTTCAGCCATTTTTTCCTAAAATCATAGATATTCAAACTTAAATATCAATAAAACGAGTTGAATTAGGATTCAATGTGGAAATGGTGATTTCTAAAGTGGGTACTCGCAGGGAGCATTGACTTGTAATGTGACAACTATGTAACAACAACAATGTAACAAATATGGTTATTGTTACGCTAGTTCTATGTATCGAAATTTCGATGTTTCATTTTGCACGTTAGGGAAACATCTTGAAGTAATGGCAACCTAGCAGCTCTGACTTTGGCTTAAGCTCGGTTGCGTAATTTTCCTTCTCTTATAAAGTTGATTAATGTTTTTTTCTTTCGAATTTCTCTCTGTATTAAACCTTCTGAATATGTGGTTAAAATTAATCTGATTATGATCGAAAAATCCTGTAAAATTACGACCGCATTCAGCCACTTTTTTTCCTTAAATCATAGATTTTCAAACTTAAATCTTAATAAAACGAATTGAATTAGGATTCAATGTGGTAATGGTGATTTCTAAAGCGAGTGCTCGCCGGGAGCATTGACTTGTAATGTGACAAAATTGTAACAACAACAATGTAACAAATACCGTTATTGTTACGCTAGTTCTATGTATCGAAATTTCGATGCTTCATTTCGCACGTTAGGGAAACATCTTGAAGTAATAGCAACCTAGCAGCTCCTTGTAGATGGCTTTGGATAAAAATCGGTTGAGTTATTTTGCTTCTCTTAAAAAGTTGATTCATGTTTTTTTTTTTCGAATTTCTCTCTTTATTAAACCTTCTGAATATGTGGTTAAAATTAATCTGATTATGATCGAAAAACCTTGTAAAATAACGACCGCATTCAGCCGTTTTTTTCCCTAAAATCATAGATTTTCAAACTTAAATCTCAATAAAACAAGTTGAATTAGGTTTCAATGTGGAAATGGTGATTTCTAAAGCGATTACTCACCGGGAGCATTCACTTGTAATGTAACAAATATGGTTATTGTTACGCTAGCTCTATGTATCGAAATTTCGATGCTTCATTTCGCACGTTAGGGAAACATCTTGAAGTAATAGCAACATAGCAACTCCTTGTAGATGGCTTTGGATAAAGATCGGTTGCGTAATTTTGCTTATCTTAAATAGTTGATTAATGTTTTTTTTTTTCGAATTTCTGTCTTTATTAAACCTTCTAAATATGTGGTTAAAATTAAGCTGATTATGATCGAAAAACCTTGTAAAATTACTGTGTTTTGTGATTGAATAAGCGAATCAAATGTTGACAACATTTATCGAGTAATCAATGCGTATGAGTTTGTTATTTAAGCAAATTAATTCTAGAAACAGCGGTTTAAGTACTTAAAGCCTTTTTGGAAGGTGCAGGATAAATGCGGCGATTGCTTTTGAAGCCAGGAAATTAAAAGTTCGAGCGAATATGCGTACGAAATTCAGTTAACAGCTCTATAAAGGAGATCAAAGAGAGTTCTATCACCCAAATGACATCTCGAAATTGCATAAAAGGAGAAGAGCAAAAATAATAATCGAACTTTATTTTACTAAAACTTGTCCGTTTCTACATGCAAGTTTTTCAACTTCCTGATTCACTATCCTGTTGTAGGATAAAATAAAATTAAAGTTAATACGTTTGGGATTTTTTTATTATCAATTTATATTACTACAATTGAAGCATCTAGGTGTTTGTGTATTGGTCTGTCTGTCTGTCGACTGTTTTTTTGTCCGGGCTAATCTCGAAAACTGTCAAATCGATTGTCATGAAACTTTTACTGAAACCTGGAGCATCCTCATGGTTACGTTTTAGGCTATTGCTATTCCAGAAAAACTCAATATGTTACTTCTTAGAACTCAATTCAATTTTACTTGAGCTGCAAGTAAGCTTGTTGGCACATTTGATTCTATTTAGCTGCTGATTTTGTAAACCACTGATTCTATTAAGCGACAACTCCTATACTTTCCACTTTAACTTTAAACTCAAAAATTCAAATCTTTTTAACGAGTGTAATCTTTTTGTGATACGCTAATACTTTTTTAAATCAGTTACAGGAAAACATTCCAGACTAACATTAAATGTATTTGAATGTCTACGAATTTGTGGAACAAAAATAAATCCCCCAACAATAAAAACGACTAAATGCTGAATTAGCATCTAAACAAAAGTGTCAACTACATTCAATGCTAAATTTTTCGTTTGAAGCAGAATTACAAAACGAGTTATCGTATATCGTATCAAATAATCGATTTCCTCTTCAAAATATCCTAGAACAGGCGTCTGTAAACCGCGGCTCTTTTAAAAGACAATTGCAGATCTTTAAATTCCCCTAAAAATAAATAAATAAATAAATAAAAACTAAACATACAGAAAATGAGCACTCATTAAACAAGTGTCCTACAGAATTCGAAATTTCTAAAAATACTTTACCCGGAATTTTTACGTTTTGCCTAAATTTTAACAAAAAAGTTGCGATTTTAAGAAGTGTTTTCCAAAATCTTTGATTTGTATTAACATTTTGAAAAAACACATAAAATTTGAAATTTCTAAAAAAAGACTAATTTGGGGAGTCGAAATTTCGAAAAAAAATATTTCTCCCATGATTTTGACGTTTTCATTTGTAAATTTTCTACAGCCTTGAAATTTCGTGAAAAAAAGTTGAATCGCTCTTGTGAGACAGAAAAATCTAAATTTACAGAAACGGCAAATATCAAAATTCGAAATAAAAGCTGAAATTTCCAGAAAAATAACGAATTTTGAGAAAAAGGAAAACATTTCGAAATAATTTGCCAGACCTCGAAAAAATTGAGAAAAAAGGAAAAGATTTCGAAAAGAACAAGAAAAAAGGAGAAACTTCCACAAAAATGAATTTATCAAAAGTTCTATAATGCACAGACCAATAGCTTTGAACATTTATTAGATTCGAAGTTTGGAAACCAAATACCGGTTTCGATCTTGTTAGATTTCGTCAGTTTGGTATATCCAACTCGAATGCTAATAAATTTTCCGACAAGTAAGTACTAAAACAATCACAGGCGTCAAGCGAGTGACTCTTTAGTACTACCACCTATTGGTCCATAGAGAAACTATGGCCATCGCCAACAATGTCGTATGCAAGAAGAATGCAACCTAGACTACAAATTCATGCAACCCTCCAGGCGTGTATAGTGGAATCATAGGTAGCTGAACTACCTCGCCAACAATGTCGTATGCAACACATAACACATAGTTGAAAACCTGAAATTTTTAAACAAATTTGAATGTTTTGAAAAACTGTAAACTATCAAAAATTGTAAAAATAAACTCAAAACCTAAAAGAATTATCAAGTTTTAAAAAGTTCGAAGTTTTTCAGAGAAGGCAAGTCAAATTTGAAGAAAAATTTCAAGGAAAGAGTCAAAATTTTAAGAAAAACTCGAAATTTCGACAAAAAATTTACAATTTTTCAGAGAAATTTAAATTTTTAGAATAAATTTGAAATTTTGAGAAGAAATTTGAAATTTTGAGAATAAATTTGAAATTTTGAGAAGAAATTTGAAATTTTGAGAATAAATTTGAAATTTTAAGAAGAAATTTGAAATTTCGAGAACAAAATGATTATAAAAAAAGTATACATTTTCTGATAGATTTGAATTTTAAGAAAATTGGTAAAATAATTTCAAAAGAAAAGAGAATGTCGATACAACTTCCAGTGTCGAAAAAAGTATTGAATTGTAAAAAATGGTCAACATTTCCCAAAGAAAGTCAAATTTTAAGAAAAAATCAAATTTTGAGATGTGAAAATAGATGAATTTCGTTCGAAGTAAAAGTTGAAATTTCTACAAAAAGCTTAATTTTGAAAAAAAAAGATTTCGAAAAATTAATTTGTTAAAAGTTCTCAAAAACAGCAATATTTTAGAAAAAAACTTCGAATTTTGACAATAGACTGATATTCGCAAAACACATTTAAAAACCGGAAATGTTTAGACAAATTTAAACTTTGTGTGAAAAATTGGAAAATTTCGAAAAGAGAAATTGCAAGAAATTAAAAGTAAAAAAAAAGTCGTACTTTTTCAGAAGTCGAAGTTTTTCAGAGAAGAAGAAAATAAAAAATTTGCAATTTTCCAGAGAAATTTAAATTTTGGTAATAAATTGAGATTTCGAGAACAAGACGAATTAAAAAAAAACTCCAACTTTTCAGATAAATCGAATTTTAAGAAAATTGGTAAATAATTTTGAAAGAAAACAAAATGCAGATAACACTTCCAGTTTCGAGAAAAATATTGAATTTTAAAAGGTCAAAATTTTTCAGATAAAGTCAAATTTTACGAAAAAATCAAATTTTAAGAAAAAAAATCAAATTTTGTGGTTTGAAAATGGATGAATTTAATTCGAAATAAAAGTTTAAATTTTCAGAAAAAACCGAACATTGAAAAACAAAAAGATTTCGAAGAAAATTAATTTGGCAAAATTCTCAAAAATGATAAAATTTAAAAAAATGCGTCGAATTTCGACAATAGATTGAAACCCAAAACAAATTAAAAACCTGAAATATTTTGACAAATGTAAATTCTGTGCAAAATTGTAAAATTTCGGAAAGAGAAATTGTAAAAAACTGGAAGCTTAGAACTTTTAAAAAACTGAGATTTTTCAGAGAAGAAGAAAATAAAAAAATTGCATTTTTCCAGAAAAAGTTAAATTTTGGGAATAAATTGAAATTTCGAGAACAAGGCGAATTAAAGAAATAACTTCAAATTTTCCGATAAATCGAATTTTGAGAAAATTGGTAAAATAATTTCGAAAGAAAACAAAATTCAGAGAACACTTCCAGTTTCACGAAAACTATTGAATTTTAAAAGGTCAAAGTTTTTCAGAGAGAGAGCCAAATTTTAAGAAGAAATCAAATTTTGAGATTTGAAAATAGATGAATTTAGTTCGAATTAAAAGTTGAATTTTTCCAGAAATAACCGAATTTTGAAAAACAAAAAGATTTCGAAGAAAATGTATTTGGCAAAATTCTCAAAAACGAAAAAATTTAAAAACAACGTCGAATTTCGATAATAGATTGAAACCCACAACAAATTTAAAATCTGAAATTTTTTGACAAATGTAAATTCTGTGCAAAATTGTAAAATTTCGCAAAGAGAAATTGTAAAAAACTGAAAACTTAGAACTTTTAAAAACCTGAGGTTTTTCAGGGAAGAAGAAAATAACAAATTTGTATTATTCCAGAAAAAGTTAAATTTTGAGAATAAATTGAAATTTCGAGAACAAGACAAATTAAAAAAAAACTCCAAATTTTCAGATAAATCGAATTTTGAGAAAATTGGTAAAATAATTTCGAAAGAAAACAAAATGCAGATAACGCTTCCAGTTTCGAGAAAAATATTGAATTTTAGAAAGTCAAAATTTTTCAGATAAAATCAAATTTTACGAAAAAATTAAATTTTAAGAAAAAAAAATCAAATTTTGAGGTTATAGATGAATTTAATTCGAAATAAAAGTTGAAATTTTCAGAAAAAACCGAACATTGAAAAACAAAAAGATTTCTAAGAAAATGAATTTGGCAAAATTCTCAAAAACGACAAAATTTAAAAAAATGCGTCGAATTTCGACAATAGATTGAAACCCAAAACAAATTTAAAACCTGAAATTGTTTGACAAACGTAAATTCTGTGCAAAATTGTAAAATTTCGGTAAGAGAAATTGCAAGACAGCTTAGAACTTAAAAAAAAACTGAAGTTTTTCAGGGAAGTCGAAATAAATGGTTTGCAGAAACAATAAAATGTCGAACTTTAAAAGTCGAAATTTCGAAAAAAAAAATCAAATTTTGCGCAAAAAGTCCAAATTTGTAGAAAATAAACAAAAGTTTAAATGTTTAGTAAAAGTCAATTTTGGGGAAAACGGTAAAATGACGAATATTAAAAGTTATGTAGAAAGTTATAGAAAAAAAGCTGTAGTTTAGAACAAAGTCGAAAAAATGTAATTTTGGAAAAAAGTGAAATTTGAGAATAGATCTAAATTTCCAAAGAAGGAAACATTGAAAAAAAGGTCGAGACGTTCAAAAGCTATTTTACCTAACATCTCCAATTACTTCAAATTTTTATTTTATTTTTTTAAAAAATCCACAAAAGATGAATTTTTGAGAAATATGTCGAATCTTCCAATAAGTCGAATTAGTAAAAGGTAAACATTTTCACGTCGAATTGTGAGAAGATCGGAAGATTTAGCATAAAATTCTAATTTTAGGAACAAAATAGATAATAAAAAAAAAGAATAATATAGAGAAGAGTTAAAATAGTCGAAATTGCGAAAAAAAAGAAAATTTTGAAATAAAGCTCTAAATTTTGAGAAATAAAAGGTCTTTTGGGCTGAATATATTTTCGTTTGACTACATGAGTCAAAAGAGGTCTTTCTTTGTCCCATATTTTGTCTGATGTATCCGATTTAATTTGGAAATAAAATGTAAAATCAGAAATAAAAAGTTGAGGCTCTTTGAAATTCACGAAATCAATTTTTTTATTGCCTCCGGCTCTTTAAAAGGTTTAAAGGTTTGCCGACTCTCGATCTAGGTGCCGCCGGCTCTTTAAAAGGTTTAAAGGTTTGCTGACTCTCGATCTAGGTGTTTGTTTATCGATCTGTCTGTCTGTCGACTGTTTTTCTGTCCGGGCTAATCTCGAAAACTGTCAAATCGATTTTAATGAAACTTTTACTGAAACGTGGAGCATCTTCATGGCTACCTTTTAGGCTATTGTTATTCCAGTAAAACTCAATCTGTCGCTTCTTAGAACTCAATTCAATTTTACTTGAGGTGCAAGTAAACTTGTTAGCACATTTGATTCTATTAAGCTGCTGATTCTGTAAACCTCTGACTCTATTAAGCGGCATCTCCTATATTTTCCAAAATTTCAGCTTTAAAGTCAAAGTTTCAGACTTACTTTTGAACGAGTTCAATATTTTTGTGGCGCAGTAACACCTTTTTAAATCAATCACAGGAAAACATTGCAGACTAACGTTCTACGAATTTGTGGAACAGAAATAAACCTACCAACAATAAAAATGACTAAATGCTGCCTAAAAAAGGCTTCAATTACATTCAATCATAATTTTTTCGTTTTAACCAGAATCCTTCAATATTTTGTGGTGCTAAGATTTTTTTAAATCTATCACAGGAAAACATTGCAAACTAACGTTTGACAAGAAATTGGAATTTCTACGAATTCGTGGAACAGAAATAAACCCATCAATAATAAAAATGACTAAATGCTGACTAAAGAAGGTTTCAATTAAATGCTAAATTTTTCGTTTTAACCAGAATCCTAAATGAGTTATCCTATATCGTATCAAATAATCGATTTCCTCTTTAAAATATCCTAGGACAAATAGCTCGACTGGCTATTATAATAAAATTCTATTTGTTTTCCTCTACTCAAGTCACATTTAAGTACTGAGAATTATCGTAAAATCGTTATTTTATGTACCTTCTCGCCATATATCAGATATACTCACTTTAATTCCATTCCCACAAGCTGATATTAATTAGGGACATAAAATTTGACTTAAGAAAAACGTTGGGCAATTAACCTAATGCTGCTGTTAAATTTAAGGAATACGAAGATCTATCTCACATTCGAATGGAACTTTTCACAACTAAATACTGTAACGAAATGTAAATTGTAGAATTTAGTACTAAAGAGAAGTTTCTAGAAAAATCTGACAAAGGGAAAGCGGCCGCGATAAAACAGCAAACAGCAGATAAGCGTTCCAGAAATTTCGGCATACGATAAGCCTTATCTGCGGGATTTTTCCAGAACCTGGAAGCCAAAACTATATAAGGCGGTCGCCTTTCCCTTCAGTCAGTTAGTTAGAGTCAGTCAGTGTAATTAGTGAGTTAGTAGTTACTATATAAGGCGGTCGCCTTTCCCTACAGTCAGTTAGTTAGAGTCAGTCAGTGTAATTAGTGAGTTAGTAGTTAGAAGTAATAAGTGAGTTCATTATTCAGTTGTAGTAATCCGAGTTTAGTTTGGTAATCAAGTGGGTATTATTCAATTCACGTGTTAATCAATTCGAACCCATAGCCCGCAACAATACATTAAGTATTACAGATAACATTAAAATTGTTGCTAAAACCAAAAGTGCACACTTGATGATTGGTTTTATAGCTTACAGTTGAATTTTTTATTTATTTTTGGACATGTTAACCTTATACAAGTAAAATGTAAGTTAGATTATGGTATGCATCCCATTAAGTATGTACAGTGGATCATAGGTAGCCGAACTACCAACAGTTGAACCACAAACGCTTAGCCAAGCGGTTGCTCTTTAGGAAAGCCCCAGAAGACTAGATTCTAATGCAGAGACCAATAAGTTTGAACATTTACCAGATTCAGAGTTTGAAAACCAAAGAAAAAGAAATAATTTTCGATCACACAGCTGCATCGTGGTAGAATAATTATTGTTAACTTGTCGAAGTTAACATTAACAAATAACAAGTCAACGTTGTCAAGCTTTTCTCTAAATCGTTTAAACCACCAAAAACCGTATCCCTTAGTCCCATAGCGCTTTCGAATTATACCCTCCATAGTTTTTTTTTATTAAGTTTAATACATCCGCAAAGGGTAACCCCATTATGCTTTGAAAGCACTGCGAGTAGGATGCCGAAACAAGTATAGATGGCGGTGAACCGCCACTGGTACCGCTTGATAAAAATTCTGCGGCCAAATTAATCGCCCCATGCAACAATTTCGATGCATTAAAAAACGGGAGACGACGCTCTCGGCGAAATTGGGGTGCGTAATTATTTTCCACGGTTGTTTCGAATAAGGCTTTCCAGTTTGAAAGCATATTTCTACGGTTGTTGCCGGGGCGAGGCGGTTGAAATGAAAATGACGAATCGTCGAGATTATAAGTGAAAATCGGAGTAGTAATAACGATGCATTCTCGGCTTAGCGACTTGGGGGCCACACGGGAAAATGTTCTAAGCTCGGAGTGTTCCGCGATTGTGTCAAGCAGATATAGCGAATCTTCAACATTTTATGGCTACGTGAGGGGAATATCGGAGGAGATATTCCCTTAAATTACCCCGGATTCCCTTCATTTTCCTTTCAGCTCTAAATACTGATTTATTCGCCTGTTGAGCCGCATTGATGATTCCCCAAGGTGGTGTATTACGCCGTTGTGTTGTTGGTGGGTCTTTTTTATGTCCCAACAGAAAAAACAATGAATGTTAATAAGAAATCCGACTTCTTTCAATAAGTAGAACATATCGTGCAGTTACAATGAAAACAAAACGATGTACTGGAAGATAAAACTTCAAAAACTGAAATACAAATCTTGTCCCCTGAAACCAAGAAAGATTAAATGTTCCCTGAAACCAAGAAAGATTAAAAAACACAACAAAGGTTGCTCTAGAGCTTAGAGCAACATTTGTTGTATTTTTTAATCTCTTTTGGTTTCAGGGGACAAGATTTGTATTTCAATTTTTGAAGATAACCAAGGACTAGTCCGTTCCACCAAAAAAAAATTTCTCATAAAATTTCGATGCTTCATTTCGTACGTTGGGGAAACATCTTGAAGTAATGGCAACATAGCAGTTCCGTTACTCCTTCTAGATGCCTTTGACCATAAATATTTTCGAAAATTTCGTTTTATCTTTTTAAAAATTCGTTCTTTCCTTGAAACTTTATCATAAACATTTTTCTCAAAATTGGTCTTTTTTCACAAATTTTTTCTTTGCCCTTTGTGATTTCGAATTTATTCTTAAAATTCGACATATTTTACGCAAAATGCGATTTCTGAAAATTTTTTTACTTCAAAAATGCTTGATCGCCTCATTTACTTAGACACTACTTTCTAGTTTTAAGTTTTCACTTCTATCGGCACTCTCATGACTGCCTATTTCTTTTTCTATAAGAAACACGTTTTAGGGTTGAGATCAAAGATTAAGAAATTCGAAAGTGGTCAAAACTAAGATACTTTGTATTTCGTAAATTGTAGGCAAACTAACTGACCAAAAAAAAAACATATATTGTAAGATTATAAAAATATGCAAAATTCACGTGTATTTGCTAAAAAAACTACACGTGTTTGTAAGAGTATTGTTATTCAAAACGTCAAAATTTCCATGTAAAACATTGTCCATTGTTTATCATAATTAGTTATACATATTTAAAAATCCTTTGCCAATAGATAACTGGGTATTGATAATTTTGATGAAATACTTCGTTACTACTGATACCAGTTGCATATCAATTACTTGAATTTTCCTGTCATCCTAGTAAAGATAAGAATACTTAACAATATATCATAAGGAGTTAGTTTTTGCATTTTTGTTCATAATTATAACTTGCTTATACATAAAACCATTAAAATGACATACTTTATTTTATGGAAATTGTTGCTCACTTTAAGTAATGTGTTTTTCCAGAATACAACAACTAATCAAGAACAGCATGACGGTGGTGAATGATTGGGTAGGAGGAACATGGTTTGGCGGCTGGGTGCAGAGATGCCGGGAGTCACGCCGCCTCGTTTTGGTCATCGTTGCCATCGCTCTTCTTTTAGACAACATGCTCTTAACGACAGTTGGTAAGTTGCCTAAATAATTCACAATCTTACCTGCATGTTATCAAATTTTTGAAATATTAGATGCTGGCAAGTATTTTCTGCTTATTTTTAGTAGCGTAGCCATCGGAGGGCGAATAATATGAATTTTTTTCAAATAAAAAACTTGATTTAACCCAAGGATACAATACCGATCAAATTTGTTTCTTACATTATTAAACTAAGATGAATATTTTCGGAGTTAGCACTAGTTTATTAAACGCAACACAGTAATTGCGTTTATTCTTCATGGTAGACCCTTATTGACCGGAAATATTATGTTTTTTTTCAATTTATTTAACATTTCTTCGGCCCAGTTTGGCAATATTTAAATTTTTTATGGTTTGTTGACAATTTTCTTAATATTGCCAAACTGGGCAGAAGAAATGTTAAATAAATTGAAAAAAACAGTAATTGCGGTTGGAATCGAACATTTTAGCGCCATCAGAGGCCATCTCATAAACCGTGTTAGTCATAGACTTACTGCGAATTTCAAATGAATGCTTTTACTGAAACATTATTAAGACATTGATCAGTTCCATAAATATTGCGACTGATTGTAGAATAAAGTATGTATTTGAAAATGATTGATTTAGCCGAATGATAAAATGCAGATCAAATTTGTCTTTTACGTTATTTTATTCGGATGAATATTTTCGAAGTCAGGACTAGTTCACGCAATGCAGTAATTGCGGTTGAGATCGAACATTTTACCGCAATCGGAGGCGATCTCATAAACTGTGTTAGTCATCGACTTATTGCAAATTACGAACAAATGCCCTGATCTGAGATATTACATAGTTATCAGTTCTATAAATATTTGAATTGATTGTAGAAAAAAGTGTGTATATCTAAAAATAGATAATATTTTTGTTCTTCAATATTCATTTATTATGTAGAGTAATATTGTGAATGAACTAGTAAAATATGAGGATTTCTAACAGCAGCGTTTCTGCCTAATCAAAATTTGAAATTATCACGGAATTTCGATGCTTCATTGCGAACGTTAGGGAATCATATTGAAGTAACGGCAACATACTCCTTATACCTTTGGTTTAAGCTCCGTTATGGAACTGGTATCGCATAAGCAGTACAGTGTTGTCGGTTTAGAAAAAGTGACTTAGGAATTTGTATTATTGTGTCCACGTGGAGAATCTACGTTAAAAATCGAGTATTGGTGGCAGTCTGGCGCTTACGTCTCGCTTAAACAATGGAGATTCAACATTTTGAATATTTTTTTGCTGCGTGAACTACTGAGAACGGACTGGTCTTCAAAAATTGAAATACAAATCTTGTCCCCTGAAACGAAGATAGATTAAAAAACACAAAAACGCGTTTCAATAACCAAACTATCATCTTCAGAGAGATATTCAGTATCTCTTGTTTTTGAAAACGTCACTCAAAATTTCAACATTTTTAGCAAAGCTTTTTGAAAAAAATCTTACTAATAGTTTTTTTTTCAAAAACTTGCAATTGTTATGTTTTTCCTAAAATTTTGACTTCAAACTTCGACGGTGGGACTTTCTCTGGAAATGATCATTTCTTTAGAAATTTAGACTTTAATCCTCGAATTTGGACTTTTTTTCTCAATATTCCAATTCATACTATCAAGTTTAAACTTGGAATTACAACAATAACCCGAATATTCATTAATATTTTTTAAAATCGACAAAAATGTATGTAAAAGTTTCTCAAAATGTTCATTTTAATTTATAATATCGATTGAATTTTGAATATTCGATTTCTTTTTGAAAATATCACTCAAAATTTCAACATTTTTAGCAAAGCTTTTTGAAAAAAATCTTGCAAATAGTTGGTTTTTTTCGAAAACCTCCAATTGCTATGTTTTTCCCAAAATTTTGACTTCAAACTTCGAAGGGAGGACTTTCTCTGGAAATGATCATTTCTTTAGAAATTTGGACTTTAATCCTCGAATTTGGACTTTTTTTCTCAATATTCCAATTCAAACTATTAGGTTTAAACTTGAAATTACAATAACCCGAATATTCGTTAATACTTTTTAAGATCGACAAAAATTTATGTAAAAGTTTCTCAAAATGTTCACTTTAATTTATAAATATCGATTGAATTTTGAATATTCGACTTCTTTTTGAAAATATAACTTAAAATTTCAACATTTTTAGCAAAGCTTTTGGAAAAAAATCTTGCAAATAGTTGGTTTTTTCAAAAACCTCCAATTGCTATGTTTTTCCCAAAATTTTGACTTCAAACTTCGAAGGGAGGACTCTCTCTGGAAATGATCATTTCTTTAGAAATTTGGACTTTAATCCTCGAATTTGGACTTTTTTCCTCAATATTCCAATTCAAACTATTAAGTTTAAACTTGGAATTACAACAATAACCCGAATATTCATTAACACTTTTTAAAATCGACAAAAATTTATGTAAAAGTTTCTCAAAATGTTCACTTTAATTTATAAATATCGATTGAATTTTGAATATTCGACTTCTTTTTGAAAGTATCACTTAAAATTTCAACATTTTTAGCAAAGTTCTTTGAAAAAAATCTTGCAAATAGTTGTTTTTTTCAAAAACCTCCAATTGCTATGGTTTTCCTAAAATTTTGATTTCAAACTTCGAAGGGAAGACTTTTTCTGGAAGTGATCATTTCTTGTTCTAAAAATTTAGATTCAAGTAGAATGCAACCTAGATTACAAATTCATGCAGCCCTCCAGGCGTTTAAGTGAATCATAGGTAGCTGAACTAGCAACAGTTGAAACACTGCCACATAGCGAAGCGGTTGCCCTCTAGGAAAAAATTCCCAGAAGACAGGGAAATTTAGACTTTAATCTTCGAATTTCGATTTTTCCAATTCAGACTTGGAATTTTAATAACTCGAATATTCAGTAATCTGCTCGAGACTTTAAAATCTCCGGATAAAATCAAAAATGTTTAATTAAAGACCTAAATTAAAAAAGAAAAATAATAATAAATTGAGTGACTTGACATTGAGACTTTTTTTAAATAAAGAAATTTTTCACACGATTCAGAATTAATATCTGGATAACAAAAAAACAAAAATTCGAGATATTTAATTAGAGTTGAAATATAAAATGTTCCCTGAAACCAAGAAAGATTAAAAAACACAACAAAGGTTGCTCTAACGCGTTTCGATAGCCAAGCTATCATCTTCAGTGAGATACTTATCGAAACGCGTTAGAACAACCTCTGTCGTGTTTTTTAATCTTTCTTGGTTTTAGGGGACAGGATTTGTATTTCAATTTTTGAAGATAACCAAGGACCAACAAAAAAAAAGAAATATTTGACATTTTCGTTAGGAACACTGAATACTATCAAAACAATTAGTAAGTTATATTGGAGCAAGTGAACAAAAGGACGTTGGAACTTGAAGGGGAAATAAGATCCCTTAATTAAACTTTGATTTCTTTGAATTTAGTTGGGCCGCATTGCCGGTGACATCCTCCTAATGAGGCTCACTTCGACTAAATACAGCGTAAAGTCGGGGATTAAACTTTCCCCAGTTAAGTAGCTACCGACGGTCTTTGCAATAAGCGTGCATTTTTAGAATATTCACGTCGCCAGACGAAGAATTAACAGATTATTCCTGACCAGTCTGCCGAACTTCCTGTTATTTCCTGAAAATTCGCCACCGCTTCGTTCAAAATTTCTCTGTCACACGTTTCCACATTAAATTCGAAATTTCGGCATAAACTTCAACATTGTAATTTTCAACTTTTTTAGCAACAATTTTCAAACTTTGTCTAATTGTAAGATCGATAAATGATCAATTACCTGTTTAATTACAGAACATTTAATTGATCATTTGTCGAACTAGATGAAGCTAAAGTCACGCCGAGGACGTTTGTATCAATGGATGTTGCGATGCAACCCGTGATACAAGCTTTGCCTCATCTACGTAAACTTTGAAATTGCAATCTAGTTTTTATTAGATTCTAATGAAATTAGTTTTCAATTGCATCGTAATAAATTTGTATATATTCGTATATACAAGGCTTATCATCTTAGTAATTGTAAGATGTTTTGCTAGAAGATCAAATTTGATCCCAAATTTTTTATTTTGATCTACAATTTTTAAAAGATAATGCACAGGGGCACAGGCGGTTAGTGACTTGTCTCTTTTTTACAAGTACTATGATGGAAGATGCGCGTAGGAATTAATAGGATTGATCCCCCAAAGGCAAGATTCTTGGGGCATACAAGACAGTCAGAGATAGCAAATTCCTTTGAGGTTCAGCTTGACACAGTGGGGACTTCTGCCTACGGATACTCTTTTTTCTATAGAACTTCCAAGCTATGGAACGCGTTACCGAAAGGAATTTTCCCCAAAAATTACAACCTATCCTTGTTTAAGAAGGCGGTTCATCGCTATCTATCTTTGTTTCCGCATCCTACTCGTAGTGCCTTGGAGGCATAATAGGGCTACCCTTTGCGAGTGGATTAAACAAAAAAAAAATGTAAGATTAAAGGCCGAAGTTTAAAAGGAAAATTAATAATAAATTGAGTGATTGGACATTAAAACCTCCTCTGAATAAAGAGCTTTTTCTCGCAATTTAAAATTAAAATCTGGATTAAAAAAACAATTCGATTCAATTAGACTGATAATATTGAAAAAAAAAATCAATTTAAGGCTTCAATTTTTGTCAAAAATGTCGAAAATTTAACGTCTTTATAGGAAACGTGATTTCAATGGTGAAAAGTTTTAAGAAAAACTTAAAAACTTCAAATTGCAATATGCAATTTGTTTGAACTTTTTCAAAAATTTTGGTCACAATGTACTCTGAAGCTGCACGTTTGTCGAATGATACCAAGCTACTATCATCTGCGTAGCTTCATATTGGATTGGAACGTGCAGCTCAAGGAACACTTATGTTTAATAGAAGCAAAGTGGACGATAGAATAGACTTATGAACAGAAACAGAGTGGGCTACAGAAGAGATCCCTGTGGCACTCCTGCATTAATCGCAAATGTCTTAGATGAGATGCCATCAACAACGAGCTGAAAAGATCTGTTATCCTGTTAACTGGATATCAAACTAATTAATTTGGTAACGAGAGATAGAAAAATAGAAACCAATTAATCTTTCTTTATTCAGGGAGCCTTTAGTGCTCCTTGAATAACACTAAAGGCTCTTTGAATAATTAATTAGTTTTCTTGCAACAGTAATGTCATGATTTTAGAGCCATAACGCTATTTTTATACGTGCAAGCTTCAAATTCATATTGTCACGACGAATACGAATTTGTACGTACAAAAGTACCACGACATTATTGTTACGTGAAAACGAACTTTAATTTTAAATATGTATATGACTGAAAGTAGTTGTTCTAGATCGTTTTTATCAGTTATTTAAATTCTCGTGATGAAAATTTATCACAGCTTGATACCGAAAGGGAGATGCTAAAACAAAGTTACGATGGAGATTATAAGTTTTTAATCTAATTGTGTTTTAATCTACGATTAAGTACCATTATTACTTCACTAAAATAGCTTTCCGCTCGTCTGAGAGATGGAATATCGACTTTAATATCAAAATGAGACTAAAACATTATTAATAGAA
The DNA here is from genome assembly GCA_028583605.1 of Dastarcus helophoroides. Lineage (NCBI taxonomy): Eukaryota > Metazoa > Arthropoda > Insecta > Coleoptera > Bothrideridae > Dastarcus > Dastarcus helophoroides. The sequence goes on along the minus strand of CM053327.1, from coordinate 44,899,492 downwards.
AATACATGTTTGTTAAACCCCGTGAGGCATTAAAAAATAAAAATTGGTTTAAAAAATTTCCGACGGCATCACGTATTTCTCTCATAGGTTCACAAAACTCCAAACGTTGGTAATATAATCTTCGTTTCTCTTGTTGTTTCGAATCAGAGGGCTGCAGCCCCCCACCCCCCCAAATTTTTTGGTTTCAACTTAGATAGAACTGAACTTTCCAGATGTGCGACCTTTTTAAAAACCATTTTTAATGGATCATTTTGTTTTCGTGTTGAAATGCAAGAATAATTTTTTTGGTCAAATTTGGCGCCATTTCTTGTTATTAGAGACCGGATTTTAAGCACAATCAAGCAATGTAAAAAGGTGAACAAAATGTTAAATTAGGCAACAACGAAAATCTCAAGAAGGCACCAAAAAGGTAAAATACTCAAAAAATGGCACTAACAGGCCAAAACTCACAATTAACAACAAAAAAAAAACATTTTGAAATCTCAGTCGAAATTAAAAAAAAATAGATTTTAGGTTATACTCAGAATATTCGGAAGGAGCATGACAGTTTCAAATAAAGAAGTTCTTGAAATTTCTAGTTCATTGTTGAATTTTCTCTCTGAATCTTAAAATTTTTGTCTTGAACTCATTCGTATTTTCTTCAAAATTTTGACTTTTTCTAAAAAATTTTAAACTTTTCTTGAAATTTTTTTTATTATTATTTGAGATTTCAATCTTATCTTTTAAATTCTATTAAAATAATGTTAAATTTTGCAAGTTTTTTAAGCTTAAACTCCCCATTTTGAGATAAAAATTCAAATTTTGAGAAGAAGTGAAAATTTATACAAGCAATTTTTCGAGATTTAACACCAAATTTTGAGAAAAACTTGGATCTTGTGATAAAAGTTTTACAGTTTTGGTATTTAAAAATTTATATTTTAAATTGGATATTTGAATAAAATTTTGAATATTAGACCCTTTACTAAAAAATCAAAATATCTTATAAGCCATTATTTTGAGAAGACATTTTTTAATAAGTTATTTTCATAAATTTCTTCTATAATTTTTTTAGTATGGCGATTGAACTTTTAAAAAAAATGTCTAAAATGTAGATTCTTTTATAAATTTTAAGTTGTACACAAAACTTGAGCATTTTTAAGTTGGAAAATTCAGGATTTATTTAATAACTTTTATCCATCACTTTAATTCAAATTTTCTAATTTTTTAAATAGTTTTTACTTGATAAAAAATTTCGAAATTTTTTGTTATAAACTTAATTTGTTTATATTTCGATTAAGATTTCAAAAATTCGACTTTATCCCCCAAAATTCCACTTCAAAGTGAAAACTTTTAAGAAACCATTAAAATTTTTATCTTAGTTATCAAATCTCAACTTTAACAAATTTTTTACTTTTAATCACGACATTTCAACTAAATTCATATTTTCAGAAAATTTATAAAATTTTTGCAACTTTTTACAAAGAGTTTAAAAATGTCAAGATTAAAGTCGAAATTTAAAAAAAAAAGATTAATGAATTTAGTTTTTCAAAATTTTTACATTAGCACTAATTCAAAATTCAGAGTTCTTTAAAATATTTTGACTTTTTTCTTGGCATTTAATTTAAAAGATCCCGTGGTTACTTTGAGAAAACCTTAAAAGTTTCAGGAAATATCAAAGCTTATTTTTTTAATATTGTTTCAAAACAAAATGTTGGGTGTGATTAGCTTTTATTAACAGATTTTATCTTTTGGAAATTAGAGATTTTTTTAGAGAATTTTAACTTCAAACCTTTGTTTTCAGAAATTATAGCCTCTTTTTTCTTCAGATCCAGAGAGTAATTGTAAATGTCAACTTATTTCTAAAATTTAGGATTTAAAAAACTAAAAATTTCGAGTTCGAATAGTGTAAATTTGTTAAAAATTAACATATCCTACTATTTGTTTGGAAATTTAAAATTCCTAAAAAAGGAAAAATTTAAAAAAATGTTAATTAATGAATTCTGCTTATTTTTAAGTATAAATACAGACATAATTATTGTTTATTTACTCTAAATGTAGACTTTTCTTTACATTTCGAATTAAAATTCCAAATTTAAAAAACTCAAGATTTCAGATTTTCGATATCTGACATTTTTCACAAAAATTCTAGAAACATTTCCAGGTTTCTAGAAAGAATCAAAGTTTAAAAAAATATTTGTAGGTTTGAAGAAAATACCAAGATTTTGAATTTTGAATTTTAAGAAAAAAAAATAAAAGTATTAACACAGTTCGCATTTAACAAAAAATCTAATTCAAATTGAAAAATGGTAGAAATTTCTAAATAAATAAAATTTGCGACAAAATTCGTTATTTCCAAAAAAAGACCAAATCTTCAAAATGGTCAAACTACTAAAAAATTGTGAAAGTTATTAAAAAACTTAAAAAAAAGAGTCGACATTTTCAGAAAGGCTCGAAATTTTCAAAACAAAATCTCATCAACTCGTCATAAAACTCAATCTTTAAAAAAAAGTTGAATTCTTTAAAAAAAAGTCGAAATAACAAAAAAAACCATCTAAAATCAGTCTATTTTTCAGTTTAAACTATTTATAACGTTTTTTCCTAAAATGTGGACTTTTGCCGTAAATTTGGGGATTTTTCGTGAAATGTAGTCTTTTTTCTTCCAAATTCCTAATTTAAATCTGACGGTTCTACATTCATTTTCCGAAAATGTCGATTTTAAAATCGAAATGTCTATCTTCTTTTGAAATGTCTACTTTAGTCTCGAAATTTTCACCTTTGTCACGTAATTTCGCTATTTGCGGGGTTGCCAATTATGAAGTTTTCTCCCTAAATTTAGGGACAAAATTAGGGATCTTTTAAGGGCATCCACGTGTTGTAAAATGAATGTGCATGAGTTGAAAAGGTTTCTTTTTGAGTTTTTTTGATATTTTTTTATGTATCTAGTAAACCTTTGGTGGTTTAAATAAAATATCGAGTTTTTCTCTAAATTTGATATTTTTTCTTAAGATTTTTAGGTTCAAACTACAGTTTCCACCTTTTTTCTAAAATTTGGACTTTCTCCGTAAATTTCAGGATTTTCGTGAAATTTGGTCTTTTTTCTTCCAAATTTTCAATTTGAATCTGACGGTTCTACATTCGTTTTCCGAAAATTTCAAATTTAAAATCGAAATGTCTCATTTTTTTTTTAAATTTCTACTCCAATCTCGACAGTTTTATCTTTATCATGGAACTTCGCTATTTGCGGGGTTGCCAATTTTGAAGTTTGTCCCCAAATTTAGGGACAACATTGGGGATTTTTCAGGAGCATCCACGTGTTCTAAAATGAATGTACATGAGTTGAACACGTTTGTTTTCTAGTTTTCTTAACATTCTTTTATGTATCTAAGAAACCTTGGGCACTTAAAATAAAATATCGAATATTTCTCTAAATTTGCTATTTTTTTCTCAAGATTTTTAGTTCAAACCTCAGTTTCAACGTTTTTCCTAAAATTTGGACTTTTTCCGTAAATTTCCGGATTTTCGTGAAACTTGGTCTTTTTTCGTCCAAATTTCCAATTTAAATCTGAGGGTTCTACATTCGTTTTCCGAAAATTTTCAAAAAAAAACGATATTTAACTTTATAGCAAACATTATTTTCGAAATTCGGAAGAATCAAACGCATTTCGAAATTACAAATTTAGATAACAACAATAATTCCCAAAATTGCCAAAAATAAAAACGCAGGAATTAAAGATGTTGCTATTTAGAAAAAGAGTTGGACGCTAAGAGGAAACTTGAACTTAAAAGAAACTTTAAAAAATTATGAACGAAATCGAAATTTGAAAAAAATTTAAAAAAAGAGATTTTTCTGCAGCTACTTTGTCAGAATGTTAGAAGAGTTAGACTATAGAAATGTGTTTAGTGTATTTTTTTATATTTTAGTATACCTGTATACCATAGTAATATTAATAGTATAGTATTGGACCGTGGCTTCTTAGCTCTAACCTAAACGCAAACAAAGACTAGGTAGTTTTATCAGAAGGATCGCAGCCCTCTCCGAAAAAAAAATCCTGGTTACAAGCCTGGTTAAATTAATAATCTTTTTTTTTCTTGAGCCATGAACTAATGTTTGTATTTCACTTGGTGACTTCTAGACTTAGGCACAAACCTACTTTCTTTAAATATACAGTGGTTAAGATGTACTTTGTGAGAAAATGAGTTAGGAACTTGGAAAAAGTTTACTGTTTTTAAATCCATAACAGATTCATTGACCATTGTCCTATTTAATAATATTCTTGGTCGATTTTTATGCGAGTCTCTCAAGAAGCTTAAGGAGAGCGCTGAAAGAGGTAAACGAAAGCAGTTACGAACAGTTTTACCGTATATCATTCTAGTCAAACAATATTTTGATTATGACACTTTTCAATTATTACTTTTTAAACATTGAGATACAAATCTTGTCTCCTAAAACCAAGAAAGATTAAAAAACACAACAGAGGTTGCTCCAACGATCCACCAACATTACTTTTTTACAAAAAAAAGATCGCAATAACGAAAGTTGACCTACTTTTCACCACTAGATCCACCACTTTCACCACTAGATAAAATACGAGTATTCGAAGTTGAAAAGGGCTGTTTTACATCTACTGTGCCCCCGAATTTTAATTATACAATAATTTTGCGTGAAAAGTTCCCCAGTAAAGTTACGTTTCATTGTGGCGATTTTGGCAACTTTTATCGCGACGAGGACTAGGTTTTGAATTTGATATAGAGGCGCCCGAAGCGACATACGGCGGTAAAGAAGTACGTGGTTGAAAAGGGGTCGGAGGAGGGTGAATCGGTGACGAAGTTGTCGCCCCAATGAGTCCTGAAAGCCGCCACTCGCTTTTCATGTTTAATGCAACAAGCTGGTCCAAGCAATCATCCAGAAGACACTCCGTGCTATCCGATATCCATAAACCCTCTCGGGTTTATTCTTTTAATACAATTACGCCCGCTTACGTTTTCATGTTGAGATAAAATTTAATTTACAAAAGAAAATTTTATGTAAATTTATGTAATACAATAGAAGGATTACTCTGAAGATGATAGCTTGGCTGTCGAAATGCGTTAGAGCAACCTTTGTTGTGTTTTTTAATCTATTTTGGTTTCAGGTGACAAGATTTGTATTTCAATTTTTGAAGATAACCAAGAACCAGTCCATTTGACAAAAAAAACCATTTACTACAGTAAATAGTCAATAAACTAAATAAAATCTTTTTTACTTATATATGAATTTGAACTCTAACGTGTTATAGTTGAAAAATAAAAAAAATGTCTATTTTCAGATATACACACTTTTTTCTACAATCAATCAAAATATTTATAGAACTGATAACTATGTTGGTAATATCTCAGATAAAAAGTATTCATTCGTAATTCGCAATAAGTCGATGACCAACATAGCTTATGAGATCGCCTCGGATCGCGCTAAAAGGTTCGATTCCAACCGCAATTACTGCATTGCGTGAACTAGTCCTGACTTCGAAAATGTTCATCTGAATAAAATAAGGTAAAAGACAAATTTAATCTGCATTGTATCATTCGGCTAAATCAATCATTTTCAAATACATACTTTATTCTACAATCAGTCGCAATATTTATGGAACTGATCAATGTGTTAATAATGTCTTAGCAAAAGCATTTATTTGCAATTCGCGGTGAGTCAATGTCTAACGCAGTTTATAAGATCGCCTCTGATGGCGCTAAAATATTCGATTCCAACCGCAATTACTGTATTGCGTTTAATAAACTAGTGCTAACTCCGAAAATATTCATATAAATTAAATAATGTAAGAAACAAATTTGATCTGGATTCTATCCTTGGGCTAAATCAAGTTTTTTATTTGAAAAAAATTAATATTACATGCATCGCCTAACTCTTCGGTGGTTGCGCTATTTAGAATAAGCAGAAAATACTTGCGAGGATATTTTTAGCATAGATTCTCCACGTGGATACAATAATACAAATTCCTAATCACTTTTTCTGAACCGACAACACTGTACTGCTTATGCGATGAAAGTTCCATGATTGAGCTTAAGCCAAAGCTATAAGGAGTATGTTGCCTTTACTTCAGTAATGGCAACGTGCCATTACTTCAGTAATGGCAACGTACGTGCGCAATGAGGCATCGATATTCCGTGATAATTTAATAAATTCAAATTTCGATTAGGCAGAAACGCTGCCGTTAGAAATCCTCATATTTTACTATTTTATTCACAATATTAGTCCACATAATGCATGACTTTTTTTTATCAAAATCTGTAGAAGTGTTTGGTAGTAATAAATTAAGATCTTTCCACGTATACTGCCCTATACTTTAAATGTTAATAATCGTAACTTTGACATTGAATATCTTAGCTCATATCTCAATTTTGTAGAGATTAATTTTGTAGATGGATAATAACACTATACAGAACACAGTATCTCTCTGAAGATGATAGCTTGGCTACCGAAACGCTTTAGGGCAACCTCTGTTGTTTTTTTTTAATCTTTCTTGGTTTCAGGGGACAAGAAGTGTATTTCAAATTTTGAGGATAACCAAGGATCACTCCTTTCCACCAAAAGTTAATAACACTGTTAGTGACACGTCAGAAATTAAGAAAATTTATAAGAAAGCAATAGATAGGGGAACCACAAAGCACAAAATTTGCCCAAATATAATTTCAGTGAAGCTTTCAGTAAAATGTATCTTAACAAGATGTTACAAGTAGTTTATTCAGCTTTGACTTGTTGAATTGGCCAACTCTGCGCTTAATTAAGTTTGACAAATTTTATCTCTATCTCTAGGATTTTCTTGAATGAATTGATCCATTGTCGCTCACGACTTATGTAAAGAGAACATGAATTAGAATTTCTATACTATCTAAGGGTCATTGTTAACGTCCTTGGAAATCTGTAATTAATCAGATATTCCTGAGAAAGGTCACCTAAGTATTCATTTGCCAGCAGAATAGATACCAACAGATTTGCTTCTTATTTAATCATTTAAACCAGACAAAGGACCCCAAAGATCAAGTCCACAAAAATGGAATTGTTTCTAAAAATTACCAAAAATTGAAATACAAATCGTGTCCCCCTAGTAAAAATTAATTAGGTAACGTAGTTTATAATTGGAATGGGTAATGCGTTGGGCGTTCGAAGCTTAATTCAGAGAATCCTTTGTCTCGAAAATTGATAACCTTTACCTCCACGATTTCGCATTAATTTTTTTTTATCTTTTCACTTCCGATATATTCCATTATAGAGATAAAAAAGTCCCGTCTTGGCGTTTACTGCCGTTTTATTAAAACCCGAAGTATGTCATTAATTCCTTTCCATCACCGGGATCGTGTATAAAAAGAACATTTTTCACTATCAGCAAAGGAAATAAACTGGCTGGCGAGACCTTCAACGGTTCTCTTAGCGAATTGGTCGAATCAACAGATATACGTTTCGGTTTGTATAAAGTATAGGGAGTCCTTTAAAAATGTATGAGTGCATTTGTTAACTCCGAAGCTAACTAAAACCATTATCCTGATAAGGGCGCGTCGAAGTGTAAATATTTTCCGTTCTCGGCAGTCGCTCGGCAACTCGGGGCATTTGCAATGGATGTGAGGCTCAACCGGACCTTCCTTTACAATACTTTTTTTGTCCAATAAAACTTTTATTGAGGTCGTTTGGTAAACGCGCCTATTTCAATGGTTTTTTTAAATTAGTTTTTGAATTTTAAGAGAACCGTGTTTGAACATTTATTAGATACGAAGTTTGGAAACCAAAGACCGGTTTCGATCGTGTTAGATCTCGTCACGACATGACTGTAGTCCAGGTTAAATTATCTTTGCATAGCTTGTGGCTATTTGAAATAAATCGGATAAATAATATTATATAATTTGCGAAAACTAGATATTTTCATTCATTGTAAAAGTTTTAATGTTTGGGCAGTGGCGACTGGTGACTTTTTGACAGGGGGTGTGCAGATTCAAAAAATATTAATAGTTAAAGTTTAGGTGACTTCAATGCCGCAGCAAGGTATTAAATTTAGGAGAAACAAACGCTTTTTGTAAGGCCTGGTATTTAATAGTATTTTATTTAATTATTTATTTATTTTTCACCTTTTTATTCCAATTTTAACACTGGCAAACGCCTACCTACTTCTTTTATTTTCACTTTCTCTTCTAGTGGAGGTATACCAAAATCGTTTTTTAATATAAAAGTGCTGTTCATTTTAAAAACACAATTAAATCTTCTAAAACCTGAAGCAGAATACTGACACTGACAAACATACACTTCAAATTACGTATACTGACAATGTCATAATTAGTGGTGGGTGTTTATTCAACGAACTATTTTTTCTATAATTTAGAACCAAATACCAAATCAACAAATTAATTATTATATATATATTTATTAATTATTATAGTTATTATATTATATAGAATGGACGCTGCTATCTTTTTGTGAATAGCGGTACTATTGGCAGTTCGGCCTGTAAGCAGCACAATTAGCAAACGCAATCGATCAGCCGACACGTACGCATTTAGTATTTATCATTTCACAGTTAAGTACTTGTTTTTAGGAATGCAACATCGTTCAAAAAAGCATCGATGTTTGAACATCGACTTTTTTTTAATGAAACATCGATATCTTTAAACATCGGTATTCGGTATCGATACATCGATGTTTTTCTGATGTTTTTTAAATATTTAATTGCGACTTTAATAAGTCAAAATTCAGAAAGTGTAGAAAAGGACATCAATTTAAAAAGAACTTTTTTTAATTCCGTGTTTAATTGGAATTTCCATTTTTTTCTCGAAATGTCGTCAAAATGTTGATTCTAATGTCGAAATTTTGACTTTTTTCTCGAAATTTCGCCTTCAATTTCGAAATTTCAACTGTTTTCTAGAAATTCTAAGGTGAAAGTCAAAATTTCGACTTTAATCTCGAACATTCGACCATAAATATACACGAAAATTAGGTTAGGCATACAATATTGACAGATGACGGTAGGATGTGTTCAGTTACTTCAATTTTTAATAACCAAAATTTCGACTTTTTTCTTGAAATTTTCAGGTTAAAGTCGAAATTTGAGATTAAAGTCGAAATTTTGACTTTACTCCTGGAATTTCGAGAAAAAAATTGATATTTCGAGATTGAAGTCGAAATTTCGAGGAAAACTCGACAATGCGCCTTTAAACTCGAAGTTTCTAACACTGTTTATTGGTTGATGGTCTTTTCTCGCCTAATTTCTTTGATTATTTTTTATGAAATGTCAAAAAAAACTCAAATTTCGGGAAAAAACCAAAATTTATAAAAATAAAATCTGGTTTATTACAAATTTTGGAATTTTGAAAAATAAACGAATTTTAAAAATGTCAAAATTTTTAAAATACCCAAAATTTTGAAAAAGAACTTAAAACATTGAAGAACTTCGGAAATTTAAAAGAAAAGGCTAAATTTTGAAACGTTAAAATTTTCATAAAAATTCAGGTTTTTCAAAAAAAGTCTAAACTTCAATATAACTTTTTTTTAAAACCTCAGGCAAAATTTTATAAAAATGCCAAACTTTATAAAAGTTGGGTATTTAAAAAAGCGAAGTTTTGAGAACATATCAAATTTTGAAAATTTTTGAGTCGCATAAATTAAAAAAAAAAGAATTCAAAAATTTTTAAAAAACGAAATATTTGAAAACATTTCAAATTTTCGAGAAAGTCGGAATTTCAACAGACGAATTTTGAATCGAAATTTCAAGTTAAAATTTAGAAGAATATCGACATTTTCATAAAGTCAAAATTTCCAAAAATGTGGGAATTCTGAAAGAAATAGTAAAAAAGTTTAAGACAACATTTAAAAAAAAATTGAAAATATCCGATTATCAAAGAAAATTTTACTAATTTTATTTGAAGATAAATTATAATTTTGACCAAAGTAGATTTTCAATAAAGGTCGAAATTTTGTAAAATAGTCAAAATTTCAAAGAGGACAAAATTTTTAAATACTGTTGAAAATTGAAAAATATCGAAATGTTTAAAAAGAAAGTCGAAATTTTGAAGACAACTGGAAAATTTCAAAAGATGCTTTTCAAGAAAATTTCAAATTTTTTTATGAAAAAATGAAATTTTTAAAAATGCCAAAATGTAATTTCGAAAAAGTAAAGATTTAACGAAAAATTCGAAATTTTAAGAAATAGCCAAAAATTTTAAAAATAGGTGAAATTTTGAAAAAATGTGACTTGAAAAAATCTGAACTTTTCAAAATAGTTGAAATTTTAAAATAAGGTCAGAATTAAAAAAAATAATCGACAATTTAAAAAACATTGAAATTTAAAAAAATCGAAAGTTTCTGATAAAAAGTGAAATGTTTAGAAAAATTCAAGGAATTTAAAAAAATAAAAATATCAAAAAAATGTCGAAATTTTTTAAAAAGCCACAATTTTGAAAAATAAATTAACATTTTAAAGAAATTAAAAGTTGAAATTTTGAAAAATGTTGAATTTTCAGAAAAAAAACCAGATTTTCGAAAACAATTCGAAATTTTTATATAAACTCAAACTTTTTATAAAAGTCAAAGCAGTTTGTGAAAATGCCAAACTCTTAAAAAAGCCAAGCTTTGAGTCTTAGTAATTTTCAAAAAAGAGTCAAAAATTTAAAAATTCAAAATTTTCAGAAGAATCCGAAATTTTTTGATAATCGAAATTTTCAAAAAGTTCCAAATTTTCGAAAAACTAGAAATTTTAAAAAACGGAAAAAAATACGAACATTTTTAATTAGTCAAAATTTTGAAATATTTAGACTTTTTAATAAAAAGTTAAAATATTCAATAAAAATGCAAGATTTTCAAAAAACTGGATAATTTGAAAAAGTCGAATTTTGTAAAAAAAACATTTGAGCCGAAGTTTGAAGTTTAAATTTTTCAAACAAAGCAGACATTTCGAAATTATAGACATACATGGGAAGAAACTTTAACATTTAAAAGCTAAACTGAAAATTCTAAAATTTTCCCCTTTAATCTTAAATATTAAAAAAAAATGTTCAAAATTTCGATAAAACTTTTAAATTTAAGTCCGGATTTGGGGAAAACAATTCGGAAAAAAACCACAATTTATAAAAATAAAAATTTAATACACAATTTCAGGAAAGGTTCAAGATTTCTAAGAAAATTTGGAATTGAACAGTATGCAATTTTCAAATTTAAACAAGGAATTTTGATAAAAAATTATAATTTCTTGTATTAAATATGAAGATTTATTTATTCAAAAATTGACAACTTTTCAAATATTCCAAATTTGGAAATTAGGTCCGAAATTTTGAGAATTCTGTTTAGGTTTTAATTTGGACATTTTTATTTCTAACTTGAAAATTGGTCTATTTCTAGAAATGTTTATCTTTTTTTATGAAAATTTGGACTTTTTTTCTAGAGGTTTTCAATTAAAATACGAAATTAACAAAATTAAAATTCAAAAAAAGGAAATTTATGTAAAGTAAGTTGTCTTAAAGGAACTGAATATTTGAAGTTCAAACTATAAATCTTGATAGGTAAGAATTTTTTTTAAATATTAAATAAATAGTAAATAATTATGAAAATTCTGTTTATATTTTCGAGTTTTCAAATAAATACTTTTCTAAAAATTCTCATTTTTCTTTCAATATTTGTTTTTTAAAAGGTTGCCAAATAAAAATATCTAAACTATGAATTGTCAGATAATTGTACTGTTTGTATGCCTGCCGCTAAGCTTCAGTATCAATTTGTTAAATATACACTGCTGCCATCAAGCGACTAACAAAATTGTGTGGTTATTTGTACCATCAATATAAATTCTGTGCAACAGATGGCGCTAATTCCATCGCGATACGATACACCGATTTTTCAAACATCGTTTGTAAACTGAACGATGTATCGATATTTTTTATGTTTTAGAATCGATGTTGAAACATTGATGTTTACAAACGATATATCGATGTTTTGAAAACATCAAACTATCGTTTGCATCCCTACTTGTTTTTCCTCGTTAAGTAGTAATGCCTAATAATAATACACAACACATTCTCGTAACTTTCATTATAATTTAAATGATTGAACATTTATAGTTTTAAACCTTCAAAGTGTTCAGTCTGTGTTACTCATTTTAAAATTTGTTTAAATATTTAAATCATACTAATCAGCCAATCACAACAATAACAGACAACGCAGACAGATGTAACAAGATATGCTACTGCCAGATTGATTGCAGATATATTACACGTAATAAAATTTGTAACTCATATGACTTCTTTTTATTTTAATTATTAGATAATCGAAATATAATTGATTGACGATATGAAAATCTATCTTTCATTTCGAAACAAAATTAAGACACAAACGTTGTAACAGAAATCTTATCACATGAACCATAAATATTTCACTTCAAACTCTGCCTCGTACTCATCATCCGACAACATCCCGAGAGGGAGCGGCGTACCGCGCTAACTTTAAGGCGCGCTCCGTAGTTTATCGTTTCTACGTAACGCGAGGATGCCGTTGATAGGAATCGTACAGCAGCCACGCTAAGTACTTAGTTCTGAGCGCACCAACTTATTTAAATTTCTTCATAATGGAATAAAACATATGCGCACTTTATTCCAAGTAATGCACAAGTACTAGTTAATTAAGAGATCATTATTTAGTACTTAAAAATGTGATAAATCCTTTTCTTTTACATTAAACAGAAAAAAAATTAATCACTCATTTCACGAGGTGCGGTCGCTCTTGCGTTCTACAAGACCAGCCGCCACTGTGTTTGGGAGATATTATGGGGGTCATAATTTGTTTTAGAAATAATGTACATAGAAATAAAAGAAATATTCTAATATAAAAGAAAAATAGCCTTTGGCGTCCTATTCATTTTAGTTTTATATTTGAGGCTGCGAGTATCCTTTGATCCTGAATATTTCCGCGGGTTTCGAGTGCGTTTGTGAAACTTTTAACAAACTTCTGCCTCTAGAAAATTTAAATTAAAAGAATTCGAAGCGAGCTGTGTAAGCATCCCCACGTTGCCTTCTTTAATATGCGGTTTTTAAAAGGATAATAAAAGATTAGAGTAGGTCAGAAAAACTGAGGGTTAATTATTTAAATGAAAATTTGTTAACGAAATTAATGAGATTTTTACAAAATATTTCATTCTTAATCAATTTCCAACTTTTTTTCTACAATTGACCTTGGTAACTCTCTTAATCAGGATGATTGGCATCAAAAAGTGCACGAACCTCAATTTCAGTTCGTTTTCCATCGCCGTATCATTCAATCCTGTCGGTCATTGTTAATGTCTCCAAAGTTTGTCTCTCTTTAAAGAGTTCCAACAGGAGAAGTTTTTGACGCTTTGACAAAAACGTCTGGTTATAAGTTGGAGATCAAAAACAAAGTGTCCACTTCTTCATATTGATGGCAGGAGATTCTACCAGCTATCCCTTGAAACCGATAAATTAGGGATATGGCTTTTTCGATTTTTGTCCAAAATTTTCCTGCGGATCACCTATATGTTGTGTACCAAATTCATCAGTATATCCCAAGTTTTTACGTCGAATCTATTCAATAATAGGGATTCAGAAGAAGTAGGAGAGCTGCTAAATTGTCATTACTTCAAGAAGTTTCCCCAACGCGCGAACTAAAGCATCGGAATTGCGCGAAATTACAAAGCACAAACAAAACATTTGTGAAAAAAGACCCATTTTGAGAAGAATGTCGATGACAAAGTTTCAAGGAAAGAACGAATTTTAAAAAGATATAACAAAATTTCTAAAAAGAATTACGGCCAAAGGCATCCAGAAGGAGTAGTCGAACTGCTATGTTGCGGTAACTTCAAGATGTTTCCCTAATGTACGGAATGAAGCATCGAAATTCCATGAGATGTACAATTTTAAATTTTGAAAAATGGGCCAATTTAAAAAAAAGGCGAAGTTTTCCGGCTGAATAATTATTTTTTCTTGTCTGCGTAAGTTCGCCCCCCCCCCCACTTTGTCAAAATTTTGGAAGGCAAATTCTAGAAAGTTGAATTCGAAAAAACAGTAAAAATTTTGAAAGAAAATTTTCCAACCATTTTTTCCTTTTTACAAAAGCTCAAACTTTCCTAATATTCAAGATTTTTATTTTCATCATAAGATCGACCAAATTTCAAGGAGAAGGTAAATTCTGATAAACAAATCGAAATTGGAAATGTACAAAAGCTCGGATTTTAAAAGTCGAATTGTCAGAAATTGCAAGATTTCGAAAAAAAAAAGATTTTAGGGTAAAAAGTCAAAATTTTTGAGAAAATCGCATTTTCGTAAAAAGTGTCGAATTTTACAGATTAACTCGAAATTGCAAAAGACAAAGAAAAAATTTGTGAAAAAAAACCAATTTTGAGAAATATGTCGATGACAAAGTTACAAGGAAAGAACGAATTTTGAAAATATAAAACGAAATTTCTGAAAAGAATTACGGCCAAAGGTATCTAAAAGAAGTAGGAGATCTGCTAAATTGTTATTACTGTAAGAAGTTTCCCCAACGCGCGAACTAAAGCATCGGAATAGCGCGAGAAGTATAGCTTCAAATTTCGATTTCGCACAAACTCTATAGAGCAGTGAAGATTACAACCGCTTTGAATTTGATCAATAAATCAGAGCAAGACAGGTTGAGGTAACTTTGCCCCAAGTTCAGACCATAAAAACGAAGTTTGCCATACCTAAAACCTGGCGAGTTTTATTTACATATTTACGGGTATGAATTTGACCCAAAAATTCTTACTTGCCATTAAACGAGCGGAATTTAGCGCCTCTAACAATTTAATTTTAATGACCCTTTCATATACTTTTATATAGTTTTGATTTTCTTGAATACACCGCCACGAATTATTTTTTTATGCGACGTAAAAGGTCATAAATCGAGGGCTGAATACCGCGCGCGCCTGCTGATGGTCATTATTTTTCGAAGTAAAGCGTTTGATGGAGATTTCGTTATGAAAGCGAATAAAATTCTATAATTTTATGGCACTTTATATTTCTTACAGTGAATTGTGCCATTATGTTGTCGGGCCACTTTCCTCTCTTTTTTGCCTCCTTTGCTCGCCCCGATTGAAGAGAGTTCTCGTTTAAAACAATTACACCAGTGCCTCCGTAAAAGTGCTTTATCAAATGCATAATTTTTTCCCTTTGGTCTTTTTGCCTTCTTTTAAATAATGGGGGCTGACTGCACGCGAGGAAACCCAATATTTTAATGATGTAACACTAGACTTTTGCCTCGTTAATTGTTTGTTAGTTCCTAACGGTTGCATTCGAAAAAGTCTGGAGTGAGCACGAGTTTTAATTTGCCCATTTCTTTGCTCTAGTACGTCGCAACAAAATAAGGAAGTTACTTATGTGTAAATAAAAAGTGTTCTAATTCACTAATTATTTATACTGTTTTTAACAACAATTTGACATTTGGCAACGAGGGCAAATAAAAAAAATGTTTGTCAAGCGGATTTGAACTTGGGACCTCCAGTTCAAAGGCTTTCATCTTCCACAACAGTGGCGGCTGACGTATAGTCACTGTGGAAGTGCAGCACCCTCAATTTCGCTTAAAGAGGTTTTTTCTCAAAATTTTCTCAATACCATTTCACAATTTTTTGTTGAAATTTTAAATATTCTTCGATTTCTTTTTATAGAAATTTTAGGTTTTTTTCACGAAGTTACGACATTTAAAAACCTAATTTATTTTTAATTTTAATCAAAATCACATTTTTGAAAACTAATTTTTGTAAAAGTATTGAGGAAGAAATCAATATTTCGAGCAGGAATTGAAATGTTAAGAAAAAAACTCAATTTTTTTTAAAAATGTCAACATTTTGAGAAAATAATTACAATCTAAATTCAACTCACCTCGCATTTTACTGTTTCTCTAAATAATAAGTTTATACGTTATCTTCAAAATTTTACCTCAAATCTCATTTTGTATAAAAG
Organism: Dastarcus helophoroides; assembly: GCA_028583605.1. Classification (NCBI taxonomy): domain Eukaryota; kingdom Metazoa; phylum Arthropoda; class Insecta; order Coleoptera; family Bothrideridae; genus Dastarcus; species Dastarcus helophoroides. The sequence goes on along the minus strand of CM053327.1, from coordinate 44,883,565 downwards.
TTTTGATTTTTTTCAGATATTTCGATTTTTTTTAGGAAATTTTGATTTTTTCTGCAAAGTTTCCATTTTTCTTAAATATTTTATACAAAGAAATTTTCCCGAAATTTCCATTTTTCCTAAAAGTGTTGTTCTTAAAATTTCTGCTAGAAATTCCAACTTCTCCAGATTTTTCTTTATGTTCCTCTAATTTGCTTTAAAAAATGTCACGACTTTTTTTGATAATTTAAAGTTTATTTTATTTTGCAGTTTTGACAAAAAATGTTTGGAAAAAACCCTGAAAGCTCTATAAAAATTTCAACATTTTGGGAACAATAAAAAATTTCGACTTTTTTGTAATGATATATAATTTTTTTTTTTAAAGTTCGATATTTTCTCTAAGAAATTTTGCTTTTTTTTCCTACGAAATTTGTGTTTTTCTCTAAACATTTTATGCAAAGAATTTTTTTAGAAATTTTGACTTTTTCTGGGGATTTTGTCTTTAAAATATTTTTCCCTGTAAAAATTTTCATTTCTCTTTAATTTGTTTTGGAAATTTAAGAGTTTTTTTTAACGAAATTTTAATATTTTAAAGTTCATTTTATTTTGTAATTTTCTTAACAAACTGAAAATTATTAAGTATAAATTTAGGGAAAATAAACTTCAAATAAAAATAAAAAAAACTTTGGAAAAAATATCGTTATTTCAAGAAAAAATGAACCTTGTAAATTTCAACCTTTTTTACAATTTAGTATTTCTCTAAATTACTATTACTGTAGAACCAAAGAAAATTCTGAATCGGAATTTCCAATTTTTCTAGAAATGTTAAATTTATTCTTGAAATTCTCAAGTCGAATTTAAAATTCAAATTTCGATAAAAAAAAAATCGAAATTTAAAGATTAAACTTAAAATTTCAAGAGAAAGCAGATCATCTTTCTAGAAAAAGTTGAAATTTCTTATTTGTAAACATTTTTCCAAAAAAAATAACATTTTCGGAATTAAGGACAAAAAACATTTTTTGGAAATAAATTGTCAAAAGTATTTTTATAATTGGGACTTTTAAAGTGGGAATTATTAAAAATTGAAACACAGAACTTGTCCCCTGAAACCAAGAAAGATTAAAAAATACAACAAAGGTTGCTCTAACGCGTTTCGACAGCCAAGCTGTCATCTTCAGAGAGAAACTCAGTTTCTCTCTGAAGATGACAGCTTGGATGTCGAAACGTGTTAGAGAACTTTTGTTGTGTTTTTTAATCTTTTTTTTTTAATCTTTCTTGGCTTCAGGGGACAAGTTCTGCGTTTCAATTTTTGAAGATAACCAAGGAGCAGTCCGTTCCATCAAACTTATGGAATTATTAAACTTTTTGAGAAAAAGAGTCAACATTTCTAGAAGTCTCAAAATTTCGAAATTAAAATGAATCAAACTGTTGAAAAAAATTCATTAACAATTTACTGCGCTCCAATTTAATTTTTTTCTGGCAATTTTGAAATTCCGGGGAAATTTTAAAAATCAAATATTCCAGCTTGAAGCCAATTTTTTGTCATTAAAATTCAAATTTTGGCAATTTATTTGTACATAAAATGCAAGTTTTTGTTGAAAATTTGTTTTAAAACTTTGCAGTTTTAAAAATGGAAAGTTTCGATGTTAATTTGTTAAATTTTTTAAATTCGAGTGTTATTTCGAAATTTTTGTCAAAAAAATGTAAATTTAAAAAGAAAAACATTACCACTTTTAAGAAGTAAAGCTAAAGTTATCAGAACAGTCGAATTTTTTAAAAAAAAGTCAAATTTTAAAAAAAATTTGAAATTTTCATAGGAAGTCAAATTTTCAAAAGAAAATAAGGATTTCGAAAAAAAAATTCAATTTTTAAAATGGTCGACATTTTTAATAATTTTGGGAATGTGAATTAAAGACGAATTTTTGGAAAACTATTGACATTTCAAATAAATTGCAGAGCTTTTAATTACATTTTCAAAGAAGCAGGATTTTTTAAATATTGGAGAAAACTCAAAATTATTCAAAAATTCGTAATTATCAAAAAAGTTGAAATGGAAAATTCAAGCTTCTTTAAAATTTTATGTCAACGAAATCTATTTCTAGTATAATAATGTTAAAAATATATTATCAGTGACTGGGAGTCGAACCCAGGACTAAGAATTGCCTAATTGACTAAGAATTGCCTGGGTTTCCTTAAAAATGTTATTAAGTAGAAGCAGCTCGCCCTCTTTTTTTGTTAACGAATTATAAAAAACCATTTTATATTTTGGGATCAAGCTCCAGTATTCAGGTGACCCGATGAAATGGAAAATTCAAGCTTCTTTAAAATTTTGTCATCGAATTCTATTTCTAATGTAATAATGTTAAAAATGTATTATCAGCGACTGGGAGTCGAACCCAGGATTAGGAATTGCCTAATTGACTAAGAATTGCCTGGATTTCCTTAAAAATGTTAAAAAAAACTAATTTTGAGACAAATCTTTGTCGAAGTTTCAAGAAAAGGACGTTAGGGCTTTAGCCAATGATTATTCTTACTGAGTACGAATTACCCACAAAACCTCACTTTAATCTGAATACCCCACAGCCTTGCTTTCTCCTTGTCAGTTAAAAAAAAACAACCGCTTTAGAAGCGGTTGTAGTTTACGTATTGAAATACAAATATTGTCCCCTGAAACCAAGGAAAGTTAAAAAACGCAAGAAAGGTTGTTCTAACGCGTGTTTTATAATCTTTCTTGGTTTCAGAGGAGAAGATTTGTATTTCAATTTTTGAAGATAACCAAGGACTAGTCCGCTGAAACCAAGAAAGATTAAAAAACACAACAAAGCTTGCTCTAACGCGTTTCGACAGCCAAGCTGTCATTTTCAGAGAGAAACTGTTGCTCTCTGAAGATGACAGCTTGGCTGTCAAAACGCGTTAGAGCAAGCTTTGTTGTGTTTTTTAATTATTCTTGGTTTCAGGGGACAAGTTCTGATTTCAATTTTTGAAGATAACCAAGGACCAGTCCGTTCCATCAAAAGACTAGTCCGTTCCAGCAAAATTATGTAGTTCACGTGGCAAAACGTGGCATTGGATAAGCGAGACGTAATCGTCAAACTGCCACCAAAACTCGATTTTTAGCATAGACTCTCTACGTGGATACAATAATACAATATACAAATCCCTAAGACTCTTTTCCTGAACCGACAACACTGTACTGCTTATGCCATAAAAGTTCCATGACGGAGCTTAAGCCAAAGCTACAAGGAATAGTGGAATTGTTTTATGTTGTCGTTACTTCAATATCTTTCCCTAACGTGCCCAATGAGGCATCGAAATTCGGAGATAATATCAAATTTTGATTAGGCAAAAACGCTCCTGTTAGAAATCCTTAAAAAATGTTATTAAGTAGAAGCAGCTCGCTCTCTTTTTTTGTTAACGAAATTGAAAAAACCATTTTATATTCTGGGATCAAGCTCCAGTATTCAGATAACCGGATGAGATGGAAAATTCAAACTTTTTTAAAACGTTGTGTCAACGAAATCTATTTCTAGTGGAATAAAATTAAAAATTTACGATAAACGACTGGGAGTCGAACCCAGGACCCTCATTTTACAAGCAGACTTCCTAATCTTGGAGCGATCGCCACCACTTCACATACCATACTCTCGTATCTCGTATCGTATCTACTACACTAGTCGTTCCATTTAGAGCATAAAAATGAGAATAAAAATCCCGAGGAATGTTGACTTTTTTTCAATTTTTGGTTGTTCCATTTGCTCATTTATAAAGTAGACAGCAAGAGCTTAATAACTGCGTCTTCGTTTGTCGTTTCTTACGCAAGCGTTTATCTATGTGTAGCTCACCATCAATTACCATTATTCCCCCCCCCCCCCCCCACATACACCATTCTCTCATTTAATTAGGATTTTGTCGAAATTTTTTTCAACGTACACAAAAAGCAGAATGTTTGCACATCCAAGAAGCAAACAACTAGTCTAACTGTAGAAGAATGAGAACAGAAAAATAAGCCAGGTATATTATTTTGTAATTATACCGAAATTACAAAGTGTTCCACTTAAATGTCTAATTTTAGGTCTTCAGATCATAACCTTTTTATTAATAAATCTGCGCCCTACATTTCCAGGTCAAAGGATAAAGTCTCGCCAATGAACTGTTAATACAAAGAGCTCTTAACTCTGTGATTTATCTGCATTTAGGTTATAAATACGGGGGAAATACAGGAGATTAAAATTATTTGTTATTGGAAAGGGCTCTGCAGAAAATATTGTACATATTTAACGCCCAGCTGAATCAGTGGAACTAAAAAAAGATTTTCACTGAACCAAGTCATTCTCTTCTATGCATTTAATCTAATTTAGCGTCAATGATAGTAGCAAGAAGTTTTTGGAATGTTAGATTCTTTGACAATACAATCAATCCTTGTTGTCTGGTTTTCCTAGAGAGCAACCGCTTCGCTAGGTGGCAGTGTTTCAACTGTTGGTAGTTCAGCTATCTATAATTCCACTATACACGCGCCTGGAGGGCTGCATGAATTTTGTAGTCTAGGTTGCATTCCACTTGCTAACTAACTTTTTCTCAAGATTGTTTCATTTACAAATTTTAATTTTTTTCTACGATCAGATTTAATCTCAAACTTTCCACTTTTTGCACACATTTCGGGGATTTCAACTTTTTTTTTTAATCATACTAAAATAGTTTGAAGATTACAGTCAAAATGTTGGAATTACAGCTAAAATTTATCGTTCGAAATTTCACTTTTTCTGAAATTGAATTTGCGAAAGTTTTTCTTAGAAATTTGTAAGAAAAAATGTCAACATTTTCTCGAAATTCAGACTCTTTTTCAAAATTGTGAAAAGATTTTAAATTTTTAATTTTAAGTTTAAATTCCAAGAAATTTTTTTTAATTTCGATGTTAGTTGAAAACGAAAAAGTGAAACATTATAGAACATTTTGAAAATGTATGGATTCTCGAGAATTTCGACCATTTTCGAAACCAAATTCCACATTTTAACGCATTTTCAGAAACAAATTTCTTTTAAATTATGACTTTTTCTTTATTTTAAATTTCGATTATTATTTTTTAAAAATTTCGACTTTGAACTATTTAAATTCAAAATTATTTTTTTCGAAAATAAATTCGTAGTTTCTAAATAAAAATAAGATGTTTTAGAAATCTTCCTCGAGATTATCTTTTATGAAATGTCGAAATTTATTAAAATCTACATGAAAAATAAAAAAAAATCTCAAATTTTCCACTTTTTGTCCACATTTCGAATATTTCTGGACATTTAAACCTTTTTTTTTAATCATAGTAAAATAGTTTTAAGATTACAGTCAAAATGTTGGGATTACAGCTAAAATTTATCGTTCGAAATTTCACTTTTTCTGAAATTGAATTTGCGAAAGTTTTTCTTAGAAATTTGTAAGTAAAAATGTCAACATTCAGATTCTTTTTCAAAATTGTGGAAAACGTTTTAAATTTTTAGTTTTAAGTTCATTTGAATGCCGCAAACCGCCGCCAGAAGCTGTAAAAAACGGCTTATATATATAAGTTTACATTCCAAGAAAACTTTGTGAATTTCCATTGAAGTTGAAAACAAAAAATTGGAACATTAAAAGACTTTTTGAAAATGTATAGATTCTCGAAAATTTCGACAATTTTCTAAACTAAATTCGACATTTTAACGCATTTTTCAGAAAAAAAATATTTCGTAAAGCGCGACTTTTTCTTTCTTTTAAATTTCGATTAATAGTTTTTAAAAATTTTGACTTTGACCTATTTAAATTCAAGATTTTTTTTTTTAATAAATTCGTAATTTCTAAATAAAAATAAGATATGTTAGAAATCTACCTGAAGATTATCTTTTATGAAATGTCGAAATTCATTGAAATCAACATGAAAAATATTTAAAAAAATTTATATTTTGAGAAAGTCAGCAACAAAGCTACAAAAAAATCGAAATTTGATAAACAAATTCTCAAATTTTAAAACTGAAAGTCGGAATTTTGAAAGCAATGTCTACATATACCAAGAATCAGTCGAAAGTAACCTTTTTTTTTAATTTGAAACTTTTTTGATGGAACTGACTGGTCCTTGGTTATCTTCAAGTATCTCTCTTCGAGAGCATCTCTTTAAGATAAAGCTTGGCTGTCGAAACGCGTTAGAGCAACTTTTGTTGTGTTTTTTAATCTTTCTTGGTTTCAGGGGACAATTCAATTTGAAACTTTCCAAAATAAAGTTATAGAAAAAGAATATACATTTTGAAATAAATTCAAAATTTTGAAATAGTTTAAATTATTGGAAAAATAAGAATCTGTAAAGTAAAAACTTGATTTTAGATGCCAGAGAAAATCTCAAGTGTCTGGTCTCTGGTTTACTATCGAAATTTTGATTTTAATCGTTAAATTTCGGTTTAAATTTAAATATTTGGCTTTTCGCTTGTTTGAAATTTTAATTTTTTTATTTCATTTTAAAATCCGGAAAACAAGATTTAAAACCAATTATATAAAAAAGGCTTAACCTTTTTTTTTCAAAATTTCATTTAAGGAAGAAATTTTAAATTATGTTTGAATAAACAATTTGGAAAAAAATGAAATACAAAACTTGTCCCCTGAAACCAAGAAAGATTAAAAAATACAACAAAGTTTGCTCTAACGCGTTTCGACAGCCAAGCTATCATCTTCAGAGAGAAACTAATAATAATAATTTTGAGGTAGAAAGTCAAAATTTTGAAATAATCCCAGTTTTGTATTTCAATTTTTGAAAATAACCAAGGACCAGTCCGTTTCCAATTTCAAATTGTTTTGGTGGAACGGACCGGTCCTTGGTTATCGAAAAAAATTAAAATAGAAAACTTGTCCCCTAAAACCAAGAAAGATCAAAAAACACAACAAAGGTTGCTCTTGGTTTCAGAGGACAAGTTTTGTATTTTAATTTTTGAAGATAACCAGGGAGCAGTTCGTCCCACCAAAACAATTTCGAATTTTTAAGCTTAATTTTTAAACAATTCAAATGACATACACAAAATTTTGAATTGAACGCTAGAGAAAAAACGGCTCTCGGCTTTAAATACGAAAATTTTAACTTTATCTTTAGGTAAACTCCAGATTTTTTGATTAAGTGGAAATATAAGGCGAATAAAATTGGAACTTTTAAGAAAAGGTTAAGATTTTGAAAAGAAAAACAAAAATTCCACTTGCTTTTAAAAAATCGATTCATTGTGACAGGAAAACTTTAAATCAAAATAAAAAACACAAAAAATCGAAATTTTAGTAAAAAATCAAACGCTTTGAATGAAAAACTCAAAATTCTCCAAATTGAAGTTAAGATTTTAGAAAAAAATAAAAGCTGCTAGTTCAAACTCAGAATTCGAGAAAAACATCAAACTTTTGAAAGAAGATTTCGAATATAAATATCGCAACGCAAGTTAAATCAGAAACTTGACTTTTTTCACTACTAAAATCAAGATTTGCTGGTTGTTTTAATTGAAAGACTTCAAAATATTTAAAATTAAACGAAATGTAGAGGTCAGTTTGAAATTTGAAACTTTTTTTTTAGTTAATTTAATTGATTTAAATTTTGTTCTTTTTTTCCAAAATTCAACTTTAGATTTTTCTTTTTTTTTCTTTTACCTAATATTTCAGCTGAAAATATTTATGTTACGACGAGTTTTGAATTTTGAGTCGAATATTTATTCGACTCAAAATTTCGGGGTTGTTTTCTTGTAAATACGAAGTTTTTTTCTTAAAATTTTCACAATTGAGAGACTTCTACTTTATAGTTTAAGAAATAATTAACATTTCCGACCCTTACTTTGTGGAATTCTTTAATATTCAAAACTATTAAACTTTATTAAAGATAAAAACGCAACAAAATTTAAAAATTCCACCAGGTTTTCGATAAATATTTGCTAACACCGGACCAGGTTTCGCATTACTGCATCATTGGCGTCTGGAGGGCTGCATGGATTTGTAGTCTAGGTTGCATTCTACTTGCATACGACATTGTTGGCCATAGTTTATCTATGGACCAATAGGTGGTAATACTAAGAAGTCACACGCTTGACGTCCGTGAATTCTTTAGTACTTATTTGTCGGAACATTTGATAGCATTCGAGATGGATATACCAAACTGACGAGATCTAACAAGATCGAAATCGGTATTTGGTTTCCAAACTTCGAATCTAATAAATGTTCAAACCTATTGGTCTGTGCATTAGATAGAATACGGTTAGTAACATCTGACAGAAATTTAACAAAAAAACAGAAAAGCGATTAATCGGTGACGGTGGTTGGGCACAACATAAAAAAAGTTGGGAACGTCTGCCCTAGAAGCTGACACATTATTTACTCTTTAGACAGCACAACCACTCCGTTCTGTTTCAAAATGTTACTTGCACTCGCATCAAATCGACCAGTAATACCTCCTAATGCACAGACCAATAGGTTTAAACATTTATTAGATTCAAATCTAATAAATGTTCAAACCTATCGGTCTGTGCATTAAAATCCTTGTCTTCTGGGAACTTTTTCCTAGAGGGCAACCGCTTCGCTAGGTGGCAGTGTTTCAACTGTTGGTAGTTCAGTTACCTATGATTCACTATACACGCCGCCTGGAGGGTTGCATGAATTTGTAGTCTAGGTTGCATTCTACTTGCATACAGTAATACCTCCTCAAATTTTTAGAATTTTCTATTCTATCCAGACATAAGTACTTTCAATCACATTTTAAGGATGTGGCCGCATTGAAAAAAGTTCTAGTTGTATTTAAATAAGCAATTAACGCATATTTCTCTGTTTCAGTCCCCATAATACCAGAATTCTTGTATCAAATAAACCATCCGAAACAACAAGAACAAGAGTTGTCTACAACTACGACAGTTAAACCTATAATAATCGACAACTGTCGAAATATTGAAAATCTTAACATTTCAGCATCACCATTTCCAGATGCAGGTAACTACTGAAGGTCGTCAAAAACTGACTGATCAATAGGATTTTTAATTGCAGTTAACTTTTCAACCTTTAGTACTACGAGTGGTCCGGAAGACGAAAAGCAAAAGAGACACAATGATTTAGTTCAAGAAACTATGCAAGTGGGGATGATGTTCGCCTCGAAGGCATTTGTGCAGTTACTGGCAAACCCATTCGTTGGACCATTAACGCACAAGTAAGTAGTGTAGTCATGTAGTCGTGTAGTCGTGTAGTCGTGTAGTCGTGTAGTCGTGTAGTCGTGTAGTCGTGTAGTCGTGTAGTCGTGTAGTCGTGTAGTCGTGTAGTCGTGTAGTCGTGTAGTCGTGTAGTCGTGTAGTCGTGTAGTAGTCGACTACACTGTACTACTAGAACTAGTAGTGCAGTGATGCGGACGCGACGCGGCTTTAATCAAAGCAGTCAGAGGAGTAGTGGATCCTGCTAATACTTCAAGATGTTTCCCTAACGTAGCATCGAAATTTTATTCAAATTTCAAGTACGCAAAATGACACCGTTAAAAACCCTCATATTTTACTATTCAATCTACTATATCATCCTACGTAATATATTTCTTTTTTATCATATTTCATTGAATATCTCGGCTTCGGTAAGGGGCACGTGCAATTGTTTGAATAACACGGTTAGTAACATCTGACAGAAATTTAACGAAAAATAAAAAAGCAATTGGTCGGTGACGGTGGTTGGGCTCAACATAAAAGAGATTGGGAACCTCTGTCCTAGAAAATCACAAGCTGTCACATTGTTTGACTCTTTAGCACAGCTACACCGTTCTCTGTCAAGATTCTTGAGGCACGTTGGGAGATTTTGTATAGGGGGTAAACTGATGATCTCGCGTTACCATCACACATCACCATCATCGTGACCAACATGCTTCAATATATATTGTAACAAAACATAATTATAATTTAGTTAAGGGAATTTTCTAGAAAAATCTGATAAGGGAAAGCGCCCGCAATAATGAAGCAAACGGCAGATAAGCGTTCCAGAAATTTCGGTAAACGATAAGCCTTATCTGCTGAAAACTTCTAGAAGCCAAACCAGGGATCTATATAAAGGGGGTCCAGCTTTCCCTCAATCAATCAGTCACTTAGTCAGTTGATCAGTGTAGTTAGTTAGAAGTTAATTAAACAGTGTTAGTGACTTACAATTGTTGTGTTTTGAGCTCTGTTTAGAAATAATGTGGTACAATTCACAAGTGTAATCATTCGAACCGATAGCACGCAACACTATTATACTGTTAACATTAAAACATGTGTCGAACTGCATCGTTATTTCCTAGTTTTAAGTTGTCACTTCTGTCGGCAGTCTCCAAATTCTTTTTTTTTTCTTTTTTTTTTCTTTTTTTTTTCTTTTTTTTTCCTTTTTTTTTCTTTTTTCTTTATTTTTTAATCCACTCGCAAAGGGTAAACCCATTATGATTTCAAACCACTCCGAGTAGGATGTGGAAACAAGGATAGATGGCGATGAACCGCCTTCTGAAACAAGGGTAGGTTGTAATTTTTGGGGAGAATTCCTTTCGGTAACAAGTTGCATAACTTGAAAGTTCTATAGAAAAAAAAGTCAAGCTGATTTGACCGCAGAATAAGACCTATACCAACAGTGGAGCGCTTCTAATTTGGATGTTTAATAAATTGTGACAAATGTTTAAGCTCTTTCAGGTTTTTCCAAAAGATCATAATTTCGACTGAATTAATGTAACAATTTAGATGTTGTATGCAAGTAGAATGCAACCTAGATTACAAACTCATGCAGTCCTCCAGGGTAGCTGAACTACCAACAGTTGAAACACTGGCACCTAGCGAAGCGGTTGCTCTCTAGGAAAGTTCCCAGAAGACAAGGACTCTAATACACAGACCAATAGGTTTGAACATTTATTAGATTCGAAATTTGGAAATCAAATTTCGAATCTAACAAGATCGAAACCGGTCTTTGGTTTCCAAACTTCGAATCTAATAAATGTTCAAATCTATTGGTCTGTGCATTAGAATTTAGATATTAACGAAATATAAACAAATATATCAGCTTATCCTCTAATGCAAGGTTTCCTAACCTGAATGGAGCCTCAAAATCTCTACATCGAAAGGGTCATAGACATAGCTTGAATGGGGCAATTTCAATCTGTGGCAGTTTCCAAATAAACCTAGTAGTCGAGAACACTGGGTCAGTTGTGACTGTCTACCAGATTTTATATTAATACGATTTTCAGAAGTAAATCGTATTTAGTAATCGTTATAAATCTATTGTCAAACATCGTTGGTGTTCGCGTACATTTTTGTATACAGCGTCAGTATTTCTATATTCGAAAACAGTTTAATAAAAAAATCACTTACGCGTTTTATAAACAATTTTCCTCTTTTTCAGAATTGGCTACAGCATCCCCATGTTTGCTGGTTTTTTGATTATGTTCCTGTCGACAATAAGTAAGTATTAGATTGCGATTTATATAAAGTAACACGATCACACAGTAATTTTGTTATTATGAGGCTAGTCTTGGTTCATTTTTGTGCATCTAGTTCATAAAGATGAACCAGGTAATAACCAAGATGTCTTTTTGAAGACGCTTTTTTGCCATCGAAAAATATTTTCGGGCAACTTTTTTTCTTCAACTTTTTCGTCAACTTTTTTTTCTTCACTAAAAGCATTTTGGAACGCACCTCTTTTTAGGTAACCAAAATATGTTTAGGTTCATTTTTTTCTTTTGTCATATTCTTGGTAGACTTTTTTTTGCTTTGTTAAGAGTAAAATAGTGCCATGCACATCATTTATGAAAGACGACCAGTTTGCTTGGGTCATAATAAGTAGAGCCAGAAAGCAGCATCGTATGAATTGACAGATGACAATAAATATTGTCTGGTGTCCACACTACTACAATCTACTCTCCTGATATCCACTTTACTACAGTCTACTCTCCTGGTATTCACTCTGCTAGCATCTACTCTCCTGGTATCCACTCTATCACAGACTATTCTCCTGATATCTACTCTACTACAGTCTACTCTCCTGGTATCGACTCTACCACAGTCTACTCTCCTGGTATCCACTTTACCACAGTCTTACTCTCCTGGTATCCATGTTATTACAGTTTACTCTTGTGGCATTCATTCTACTAAAGTCTACTCTCCTGGTATTCACTCTATTGCAGGCCACTCTCCTGGTATCCACAATACTACAATATACTCTCCTGCTATCCACGCTACTACAGTCTACTCTCCTGGCATCCACTCTACCGCAGTCTTTTCTCCTGATATCTACTCTACTATAGTCTACTCTCCTGGTATCCACTCTATCACAGTCTACTCTCCTGGTATCCATTTTATTACCGTCTACTCTCCTGGTATCCACTCTAATAGCATCTACTCTCCTGGTATTCACTCTACCACAGTCTATTCCCCTGGTAACCACCCTATTACACTCTTACTCTCCTGGTATTTATGTTATTACAGTTTACTCTTGTGGTATTCACTCTACTACAGTCTACTCAACTGGTATTCACTTTATTACAGTCTACTCTCCTGATATCCACTCTACTAAAATGTACTCTCCTGGTATCCACTCTACTAAAATGTACTCTCCTGGTATCCACGCTACTACAGTCTACTCTCTTGATATCCACTCTAATAGCATCTACTTTCCTGGAATTCACTATACCACAGTCTATCCTCCTGATAACCACTCTATTAGAGTCTTACTCTCCTGGTATCCATGTTATTACAGTTTACTCTCGTGGTATTCACTCTATTACAATCTACTCTCCTGGTATTCACTCTACGACAGTCTATTCTCCTGGTATCCACTCTACTACAGTCTTACTCTCCTGTATCCATGTTATTACAGTTTACTCTTGTGGTATCCACTCTACTACAGTCTACTCTCCTGTTATTTACTCTATTACAGTCTACTCTCCTGGTATCCACTCTACTACAATTTACTCTCCTGGTATCCATGCTAGTACAGTCTACTCTCCTGGCATCCACTCGACCGCAGTCTTTTCTTCTGATATCTGCTCTACTACACACTACTCTCCTGGTATCCACTCCACCACAGTCTACTTCCTGGTGTCCACTCTAGTGTAGTCTACTCTTTTGGTATCCGTGCTACTACAGTTTACTCTCGTGGTACCCACTCTACTATAATCTCCTCTCCTGACATCCATGCTACTACACTTTACTCTCGTGGTATCCACTCTAGTTCAATCTTCTCTCCTTGTATCCACGCTACTAGAGTCTACTCTCCTGGTATACACTCTGCCACAGTCTATTCTCCTGGTATCCACTCTACTACAGTCTTACTCTCCTGGTATCTATGTTATTACAGTTTACTCTCATAGTATCCACTCTACTATAGTCTACTCTCCTGGTATTTACTCTACTGCAGTCTCCTCTCCTGTTATTTACTCTATTACAGTCTACTCTCCTGGTATCCACTCTACTACAATATACTCTCCTGGACTGCAGTCTACTCTCCTGGTATACACTCTACCACAGTCTATTCTCATGGTATCCACTCTACTACAGTCTTACTCTCCTGGTATTCACTCTATTGCAGTCTACTCTTTTGAGATCCACTCTACTACAATCTGCTGTCCTGGTATCTACGCTACTACAGTCTACTCTCCTGGCATCCACTCTACCGAAGCTTTTTCTCATGCTATCTACTCTACTGCAGTCTACTCTCCTGGTTTCCATTCTACCACAGTCTACTCTCCTGGTATCCACGCTACTACAGTCTACTCTCCTGGTATCCACTTTACTACAATCTACCTCCCGGTATCCACTCTAGTCTCCTGGTATCCACTCTTCTACAGTCTACTCTCTTGGTATTCACTCTATCACAGTCTACTCTCCTGGTATTCACTCTAGTACAGTCTACTCTCCTGTATCGACTCCTGGTATCCCCTTTACTACAGTCTACTCTCCTGGTATCCATACTACAACAGTTTACTCCCGTGGTATCCACTTTCTACAGTCTATTCTCTTGGTATCCACTTTACTACAATCTACTCTCCTGGTATCCACTCTACTACAGTCTACTCCCCTGGTATCCACTTTACCACAGTTTATTCTCCTGATATCCACTCTTACTACAGTCTACTTTTCTAGTATTTACTCTACCTGGGTCTATTATAGTGGTATCCACTTTATTACAGTCTACTTTCCTGGTATCCACTCTACCATAGTCTACTCTCCTGGTATCTACTCTACTGAAATGTAATCTCCTGGTATTCACGCTACTCGAGTCTACTCTCCTGGTATCCACGCTACTACAGTGTACTCTCCTGGTACCTACTCTACTACAATCTACTCTCCTGGTATCAACGTTAGTACAGTTTACTGTTCTGGTATCCACGTTACTACAGTTTCTTTCGAGTACCCCCGCGCGAGGAATGCCTCAGTAAACACTAGGTTCTGCCCTTCATAAGATTCATTGTCAACTCACGTTTTTGTTGACAATGTTATAAACCGTAATTGGTAAAGATAATTCATTATCCATATTTTTTTTTAAAACTTTAATCCGTTGGCAAGGGGGAACCCCATTATGTCTTCATTATTATATTCGTTGTATTTACTATTTTTGTTTCTGAAGTATTAACGTTGCGCAATTCTATCAAATGCGAGTTCGAAACGATTCAGGTTTCACGTTCAAGATTTTTAAGTTAGTTTCGTTGGTAACCAATAGTTAAGCTAACGTGCATCAAGTACATTATTAAGCATCAGGTTGCTCATTACGGAGCATCTGTCACTGTGCATAATCAGGTGAATTTTTATGCCGAACGCCCCTCTAAAATATGATCGATTTTTTAAGTCAAAAAATGTATTCATATCAGATTGTGTCGTCGCATTATCTTTTGTGTGTTCGTGCACATAATTCCAATGCACGTTTTGAAAGACCCCAACGTCGATAATTTAATAAAGTTTTGTGTGTTTTAGCCCAAATATTCAACATTTTAATGGGCACCTATACGAGTCACGACATATTTTAATCCTGGTGTCTTATTTATGAACACTCTGAAAGCATTAATTGGCCCATGGCTTATCAAATATTATTACGTAATTTTGGAATAAAATAGTTTTCCTTCAGGGTGGCTTCGTGTTAAAATTCCAATTGGGGTACTGAAATAAATTCGCTACCGGGGAACTGAATAATTTTTTGAAAAATTCTCGAGAAACTTAACGTTTGAATATGTTTTCTTTCCTTTTTCAGAAATTGAAATATAAAACTTGTCCCCTGAAACAGAGAGAGATTAATAAAGGTTGCTCTAACGCGTTTCACCAGCAAGCTATCATCTTCAAAGAGTTTCATATTTCAATTTTTGAAAATAATGAAGAACCAGTTCCACCAAAATTATGGCTTTCCTTTTTCAAGCAATATGCTTAATTCAGGAAGAGCGGAAACCACCTCAAACTTTTTTCAAATGGAACAATACGGCGTTTGCTATTGGAAAGGTGATAGGAAGACGAATGCGGCGTACTCATCACATTTAATATTTTTCATGAGGTTGGGGTCTGCCAAACTCTTTTCAACATAATAGTTCCTCAGTTATACCATATTAGCAGATACCGAGTTTACAGAATGTGAAGTGAATGAGTAGAGTCGACAGTTGTTAGGAAGCCTTGTCTGTAACGTGAGGGTACTGGGTTCGACTCCCAGTCGCGCTGATCACATATTTTTAACTCTACTACAATACTTGTTGGCAACAACCTAACATTTCCAATGATATCGCCTTATTCTTTCGCCCTGAAGACGTGAACATCTTTCTTAAACAAATAATGAATGAAAAGTCTAATTCATGGCAGTATCTGACACCGAATGTAATGGAAATGTGAGAAGCCTACTTTCAAAGCACCCCACTTATCAACTCCTTCCACTAATTACTTTAATACATTTGATTAAAGGTGTCAGATTTGAGGGTGGTTCTCGAATTTCGCCCCAATTAGGCTTAAACGCGGATATGGAAACTTCTAGTCAAAAGTCTGACTGAAAGTTGGGTGTATATTCCAGTTAAAATCTGAAATCTCTGTTTCACGTTATTGATATAGCTTCTCCATTAGTCGCAAGCCGAGTCCTATTAGCTCAGCTCCCGGAAGTGATTTAATTAGAACCACTTACACGCGAAGCTATCAGAAAGCGCCTTCAGATGTTCGCCCTTTTACCCTAACCAGTTTATCGACAGACGTGTTTAATCAGCAATCTCCACCTTGCCGGCCGTGTAATTGCAGTTAATTGTTATTTATCTTGACTCTAATTCGATGACATAGTAGATGCGCAAAAATCACATTAGCTTTCAAGGCGTCTGTGGTTCTATTTAAAACAAGATTGCGATTACATAAAAAAATGAAACTTAAAGCTGAATTAAGGTAGTTGCGCTATAAGCCTCTTGGGCGCAATTTCATAAATTTTTGAAGTTAAAAAGAATATCATTATCTATCATGAAAATTTCGAAATTCGAAATAAATCAAATCAAAGTTGGAAATATTTACACCATTATTCTCTATTTACACACAGAACAATGCCGATTATGCAACTTACATTATCAAAACACGTTTTTTTACGTAGCTAATGTAATATATCTTTTGTTTTCAGTTTTCGCGTTTGGAAGAAGTTACAGTGTTCTGTTTATTGCTCGAGCTCTGCAAGGTATTGGTTCCTCATGTTCCAGCGTGTCCGGTATGGGTATGCTAGCTGAACGTTATCCAGATGACAAGGAGCGAGGTAACGCCATGGGTATCGCCCTCGGTGGATTAGCTTTGGGTGTTTTGATTGGTCCACCATTCGGAGGATTTATGTACGAATTTGTCGGAAAATCTGCGCCATTTTTAATTTTATCAGCTCTTGCCCTTGGCGATGGCCGTAAGTGAAATGGTCTTCTTCTTAAGAATATTTTGATGCTAAACGAGATTATTTGTTCTAGTATTACAATTGCTGATGCTGCAACCAGCCGTCGTACGGCAGGAATCTGATCCACCTTCGCTGAAAGCGTTAATTATGGATCCGTACATTTTGATTGCTGCAGGTCAGTAATTTTTCAAATACAGCTTGCGTAAACTGTACGTAATCATCATATTGAAGACCTCTTTAAATAAGTTGAAAATTTCTAGATATTCGCCTAATATTTTCGGATTAAAATGAACTTTACTACAACATAGATTTTACTACCTAATCGCCAGGAGTGGATCCACGTTATAAGGTTCTAATCTAGTGTGGCGCGTTTGTAAGAGGATCATCCAAAAGATGATTCCTTCCTTCCGTCTTCCTTCTCTTTCTTCCTTCCTTCTCTTCCTCCTCTTCCTTCTCTTTCTTGCTTCCTTGCTTCTCTTCCTCGTCTTTCTTCTTTTCCTCTTCCCTCTCGTCCTTCCTTTTCTTCCTTACCTTTCTTCCTTCCTTCTCTTCCTCCTCTTCCATCTCTTTCTTGCATCCTTGCTTCTCTTCCTCGTTTTCTTCTTTTCCTCTTCCCTCTTGTCCTTCTTTTTCTTCCTTATCTTTCTTCCTTTTTTCTCTTCTTCCCCTCACTCCTCTTTCTTCTCTTTCTTCCTTCCTTTTCTTTCTCCTCTTCCCTCTTATTCTTCCTTCTTCGTATTTATTCTCTTCCTCCTCTTCCTTCTCTTCCTTTCTTTTCCTCCTCTTGCTTCTCTTCTTTTCTCTTCCTCCTCTTCCTTCTCTTTCCTGCTTCCTTGCTTCTCTTCCTGGATGGCAAAATTAATTAGCAAAAGCGAATCGACTGTAGAACAAATAGCAAAATCAAGCATCCGTTAAATCAGAAACCCCATTGCCGAATCAAATTAACAAAATGTTTTGTTTTCTTTGTTTATCTTTTCATCGCCCATCTATTTTTTCACGTTGTCTTTCTAACTTAACTTCATTTAGTAAATAATAATCTTCCTAAAATTGTCTTAAAGAGTACAAATGTAAGTTCTTCTTATTGGCTTCTTGGTGACTTAATATTGATAGAAAAAAAGAAAATATTATTTGGCGCGCACGTTGCTAGAAAAAAGTCATCTAAAAAATAAATATTATCTACTGCTCTTTATCTTGTAGTTCGTGGCTGGATTTCGGATCCACCAACGTTCTTTAAAACTAAACGAAATTCTAGAAGCAAGTTAATCTAGATTTCAGATTTCAAACTTAGTTTTATTTTCCCCACTTGAATTAATATAAGGTTTTTGATTAACTAGAGAAATTATTTGCTCAGCAGTGAGTCCTGCTTCGAGGTGCTTTGAGACGTTATTCTTGATATAGTCCCGATTGTTCAGATTCATCTCCTTTTACACATCCAGTAAAATAAACAGACGATTCGTTAATTTAAATATTGTATTTTTCAGGTGCAATTACCTTTGCTAATATGGGTATCGCCATGCTGGAACCATCTCTTCCGATTTGGATGATGGATACAATGAGTGCAGATCGATGGAAGCAGGGTGTAACTTTTCTACCAGCTAGTATATCGTACCTAATAGGAACCAACTTATTCGGGCCACTTGGCCACAGAATGGGACGTTGGCTGGCGGCTCTATTAGGATTAATTGTCATTGGGATATGCCTTATGTTGGTAAGACTTTTTCTTCAAGCAAGTCGACCAAACCAATATTTCATGCAGATTTCGATCAACCAATAAATCATGTTGAATAATGAAATGAAATCACAAGAATAACCATAACAATTACAATCATCCATGTTGCACGGAATTATCTTGATCTTGTTAGAATCTTGCGCAACATGGATGATTGTAATTGTTGAGACATGTTTGGAAATCAATATGCCAAGCATCATTAAGATTCTTGAACATTTGGTCGTAAAAAAATATTTGCTTACATTGGATCCCGCACAATCTGATAAAAGAGGGCTCGAGTCGTTTTCAATTAAAATTTAGACTAGATAATTATTGAAATGGATCGATTTTATCCCAATACATGAGATGATGACGGCAATGTTTTAGAGATCGATAGGCTTAGAAAAATGTACCATATGAAGACAATATTATAGTGGAAAAAGGAAATATCACTGACCAACTTTCGTTTTTCATTGAAATTTTGAATACCAAATGGTTATTAATGTAACGAAATGGAATTTAGAATCTAAGGAAATTTTTTAGAAAAATCTGATAAGGGAAAGCGGCTGCGATAATGAAGCAAACGGCAGATAAACGTTCCACAAATTTCGGAAATAAGTCTTATCTACTGAAATCTTCTAGAACCCGAACCACGGATGTATAAAGGGGGGCCGGTCGGCTTTCCCTCAGTCAGTTAGTCAGTGTATTTAGTTAGTGAGTTAGTAGTTAGAAATCAATGAATAAATGAGTTAATTATTCAGTTGTAGTGTTCCAAGTTTAGTTTGAAAATAAAGTGGGTACAATAAAACAATCGTTAATAATCATTCGAACCGATAACGCGTTACATTAAGATGATTTTTCCGAATACGTAAGATTATGATGAAGATGCCATATGAAGACATAATTATAGTGAAAAAAGAAAATATTACTGATGAGCTTTCATTTTTCATCGAAATTTTGAACACCAAATGATTTTTAATATAGATCCATTGTGCCCAAGTACGTAAAACTGTGAGAGCAATGCCATATGAAGACAAAATTATAGTGGAAAAAGAATATATTACTGATGAACTTTCATTTTTCATAAAAAATTTGACCACCAAATGACTATTAGGATAGATCGATTGTGTCCAATATATAAAATTAGGATAGCAAAGCCAGATGAAGACAACATTACAGTGGAAAAAGAAAATATTACTGATGAACTTTCATTTTTCATTGAAATTTTTGCCACCAAAATGATTATTATGGTTAATCGACAGGATACAGCTTAGAAAAATGTATCACATGAAGACAAAATTATAGTGGAAAAACAAAATATTACTGATGAACTTTCGTTTTTCATAAAAATTTTGACCACCAAATAAATATTAGGATAGATCGATTGTGTCCAATATGTAAAATTATGATAGCAAAGCCACATGCAGACAAGATTATGATAAAAAAAGAAAATATTTTTGAAGAACTTTTGTTTTTCATTAAAATTTTGATCACCAAATGACTATTAAGATAGATCGATTGTGTCTAATATGTAAAATTATGATAGCAAAACCACATGAAGACAAGATTACAGTGGAAAAAGAAAATATTACTGATGAACTTTCATTTTTCATTGAAATTTTTTACCACCAACTGATTATTAAGGTTCATTGATAGGATACAGCTTAGAAAAATGGATCACATGAAGACAACATTATAGTGGAAAAAGAAGATATTACTGATGAACTTTTGTTTTTCATTAAAGTTTTGACCACCAAATGACTATTAGGATAGATCGATTGTGTCCAATATGTAAAATTATGATAGCAAAGCCACAAGAAGACAAGATTATGGTGGAAAAAGAAAATATTACTGATGAACTTTCGTTTTTCATAAAAATTTTGACCACCAAATGAGTATTAGGATAGATCGATTGTGTCCAATATGTAAAATTATGATAGCAAAGCTACATGAAGACAAGATTACAGTGGAAAAAGAAAATATTACTGATGAACTTTCATTTTTCATTGAAATTTTAACCATCAAATAATTATTAAGGTTAATCGATAGGAAAAAACTTAGGAAAATGTATCACATGAAGACAGAATTATAGTGGAAAAACAAAGTATTACTGATGAACTTTCGTTTTTCATTGAAATTTTGACCACCAAATAATTTTTAAGATGGATTGATAAGATACAGCTTAGAAAAATGTACCACATGAAGACAATATTATAGCGGAAAAAGAAAATATTTCTGATGAACTTTCATTTTTCATAAATATTCTGACCACCAAATGAGTATTAGGATAGATCAATTGTGTCCAATATGTAAAATTATGATAGCAAAGCCACATGAAGACAAGATTATCGTGGAAAAAGAAACTATTACTGATGAACTTTCGTTTTTCATTAAAATGTTGACCACCAAATGACTATTACGATAGATTGATTGTGTCTAAATACGTAATATTATGAGAGCGATGCCACATGAAGACAAAATTATAATAGAAAAAGAATATATTACTGATGAACTTTCGTTTTTCAAAAAAATTCTGACCACCAAATGACTATTAGGATGGATCGGTTGTGTCCAAATACGTGAGATTATGAAAGCGATACCACATGAAGACAAAATTATAGTGGAAAAACAATATGTTACTGCTGAACTTTCGTTTTTCATGAAAATTTTGACCACCAAATGACTATTAGGATCGATCGATTGTGTCCAATATGTAAAATTATGATAGCAAAGCGACATGAAGACAAGATTACAGTGGAAAAAGAAAATATTACTGATGAACTTTCATTTTTCATTAAAATATTTGCCACCAAAATGATTTTTAAGGTTAATCAACAGGATACAGCTTAGAAAAATTTATCACATGAAGACAAATTTATAGTGGAAAAACAAAATACTACTGATGAACTTTCGTTTTTCATTACAACTTTGACCACCAAATGACTATTTAGACAGATCGATTGTGTCCAAATAAGTATTATGAGAGCGATACCACATGAAGACAAAATTATAATGGAAAAAATTCTATTACTAGTGAACTTTCGTTTTTCATAAAAATTCTAACCACCAAATGAATATTAGGATAGATCGATTGTGTCCAATGTGTAAAATTATGATAGCAAAGCCACATGAAGACAAGATTATGGTGGAAAAAGAAAATATTACTGATGAACTTTCGTTTCTCATTAAAATGTTGACCACCAAATGACTATTACGATAGATTGATTGTGTCCAAATACGTAATATTATGAGAGCGATGCCACATGAAGACAAAATTACAGTGGAAAAAGAATATATTACTGATGAACTTTCGTTTTTCATTAAAATTTTGACCACCAAATGACTATTACGATAGATTGATTGTGTCCAAATACGTAATATTATGAAAGCGATGCCACATGAAGACAAAATTACAGTGGAAAAAGAATATATTACTGATGAACTTTCGTTTTTCATAAAAATTCTGATCACCAAATGACTATTAGGATAGATCGATTGTGTCCAATATGCAAAATTATGATAGCAAAGCCACATGAAGACAAGATTACAGTGGAAAAAGAAAATATTGCTAATGAACTTTCATTTTTCATTGAAATTTCTTACCACCAAATGATTATTAAGGTTAATTGATAGGATAGAGCTTAGGAAAATGGATCACATGAAGACAAAATTATAGTGGAAAAAGAAGATATTACTGATGAACTTTTGTTTTTCATTAAAATTTTGACCACCAAATGACTATAAGATACAGCGATCGTGTCCAAATATGTAAGATTATGAGAGCGATGTCACATGAAGACAAAATTATAGTGGAAAAACAATATATTACTGATGAACTTTCGTTTTTGATAAAAATTTTGACCACCAAATGACCATTAGGATAGAACGAGTGTGTCCAATATGTAAAATTATGATAGCAAAACCACATGAAGACAAAATTACAGTGGAAAAAGAAAATATTACTGATGAACTTTCGTTTTTCATTAAAATGTTGACCACCAAATGACTATTACGATAGATTGATTGTGTCCAAATACGTAATATTATGAAAGCGATGCCACATGAAGACAAAATTACAGTGGAAAAAGAATATATTACTGATGAACTTTCGTTTTTCATAAAAATTCTGATCACCAAATGACTATTAGGATAGATCGATTGTGTCCAATATGCAAAATTATGATAGCAAAGCCACATGAAGACAAGATTATGGTGGAAAAAGAAAATATTACTGATGAACTTTCGTTTTTCATTAAAATTTTGACCACCAAATGACTATTAGATAGATCGATTGTGTCCAAATACGTAAGATTATGAGAGCGATGCCACATGAAGACAAAATTATAGTGGAAAAAGAAAATATTACTGATGAACTTTGGTTTTTCATTAAAATTTTGACCACCAAATGACTATTAAGATAGATCGATTGTGTCCAAATACGTAAGATTATGAG
Source organism: Dastarcus helophoroides (assembly GCA_028583605.1). Lineage (NCBI taxonomy): Eukaryota > Metazoa > Arthropoda > Insecta > Coleoptera > Bothrideridae > Dastarcus > Dastarcus helophoroides. Next base: position 44,860,601 of record CM053327.1, on the reverse strand, counting down.
AGCGATGCCACATGAAGACAAAATTATAGTGGAAAAAGAATATATTACTGATGAACTTTTATTTTTCATAAACATTTTGACCACCAAATGACTATTAGGATAGATCGATTGTGTCCAATATGTAAAATTATGATAGCAAAGCCTCAAGAAGACAAGATTATGGTGGAAAAAGAAAATATTACTGATGAATTTTCGTTTTTCATTGAAGTTTTGACCACCAAGTGAGTATTAATATTGTGTCCAAATACCTAAGATTATGATAGCAATGCCACATGAAGACAAGATTATGGTGGAAAAAGAAAATAATACTGATGAACTTTCATTTTACATTGAAATTTTGACCACCAAATGATTATTACCGTAAATCGATGAGGTGCAGCTTAGAAAAATGTATCACATGAAGACAAAATTATAGTGGAAAAAGAAATTATTATTGATGAGCTTTCGTTTCTCATTAAAATTTTGGCCACCAAAGACTATTAAGATAGATCCATTGTTCCGAATACGTAAAATTATGGTGGGGATACCTCATGAAGGCAAAATTATAGTGGAAAAAGAAAATACTATTGATAAACTTTCATTTTTCATTGAAATTTTGACCACCAAACGATGGATTGGTAAGATACAGCTTAGAAAAATGTACCACATGAAGACAATATTATAGTGGAAAAAGAAAATATTCCTGATGAACTTTCGTTTTTCATTGAAATTTCGACCACCAAAAGCATCGGTGAGAAAATCATCGGTTTTGATTGAAGGCAAGAGTTTACGACGAAGTTTCAGGCGAAGCTCTCATCAGATTTTAATATCTGTAAAACTTCAATTCGATTAGGTGCAACTTTTCAAGTATGAAGATGAAATTAAGGCGGAAAAATAAAATTATATTGATGAATTTTAGTTTCCCAACCGTTCAACAGCTTTCCTGAGTATTTAAGATGGATCCACTTAACTAATACGCAATATCTTGATGACATAATACTGGTTTATTCGGTCAAGGATTAAATTTTGATACCGCTCTAGTTATAACAGTTAACAAAAAAATACGACAAAAGATATAAAAATTCCATGTTTTTGCTTAGGCAAATACTGTTTGGCTCGTGTTAGGATGCTGAAAATAAGACTAACTAACAGTTGAAAAATACATAGTCTTTAAGGTATCGAAATCGAGCACGACCGTTTAACAGGAACGCTGGATGATGTGTATCCCCTGTTCCACATACGAGTCATAACCAAGTGTAAACAAATGCTTCGTTTCGTCGCCTCGGCATTTCTTTTGTTGCCTTCGATTTCTTGGAGTTGTTACACTCGTCCAAAGTATTTTTGGTGACAACATAAAGGTTATGTGCACCTGGGCACGCCTCGCATCCCTAGGTACTGCCTAATTTATCTTATAGATAATCCGCCACTGATAGAGTCGCCAATTGTGAATGGTACACAACCATTTGTTTGCCAGAAGTCGTTGATGAAACAAGAAAAAAAGTAACACCGTCGGATGATCCTTCATCATGACAACGCACACATCGCCTCAAACAAAATAATATTTGACCGACCCGTCATACAGTCCTCATTTGAACAATGACTTTTTAAATCCCGAACACCATAAACAGATTACGTGGTCAAACGATTATCCCGAAGAAGCGACTGATGCATTCAAAACGTACGTTTTGGAGTTACCTTAGTCAGAGTGGAAACATGCTTCGAACGCAAGCAAAAGTGTATTGATTTTCATGGAGAATATTTCGAAAAAGAGTAAACCGATTTCAATTATATCAATACTTCTATTTTTCATTATCAGGGCAGAATAGGAACGCGCAGGGCATAAGAATTTTAGAAAGGATAGACGCGCAAAAAATGTTGAGAAACATTGGTTTAAGTGAAACAAAGCTAAATTCAATTTTGTAATCGGTACACTCTAATAGCTGAGATTTAATTCACATTTAATATTGTATTAAAATGCTGGCGTATTTTATCAATTTGCTATCGAATATTCCATAGTAAAAGCTTGGGAGATAAAACTAGAACAAGTTTACTCGATTATTTAGCAATTCGCAACCGTATCATGTTTAGTACAGAAGTCATAATTTAAAACTTACTTTCATTTGTAATTGTTTGCTTTGTTACTTGAATAAGTAAAATATTCACGCACTAATAACAGAAACAAGACTGAATTATGACCGATTAACACTTAATAAAAGCTTCCGGTGAAACGAAACGCAATATCGTTATCTTTAGCTAATTAAATGTGTAAATTGATTTCAGATACCACTGGCTACGAGCATAAACCATTTGATTGTGCCGAATGCAGGCCTCGGGTTCGCCATCGGCATGGTGGACAGCTCCATGATGCCAGAATTGGGTTTTTTGGTCGATATAAGGCATACGGCCGTTTACGGAAGCGTGTACGCCATAGGGGACGTCGCATTTTGTCTGGGATTCGCCATCGGTACGTGAGGATTTATTAGACCTAATCATATAGCACGTTAATACGCCGAATGAAGGTAACAATTATGCAAATTGACGTGTTATCGTTGGATAAATGCCTCCGGAAGTAACTCGCGTACCTGCAGTTGTGGAAACTGTAATAGTTCGGAAAGGAAAAAAAGTGGAAAAGTGGAGAAAGTTTGTTTAATTTAGATGTGATAATTTAATGTTTGGATGGACGTTTTTCCGGTGTCCGAGTTCAGTTTCTAGCAGTTTTTCAATCATCTCATTCATCATCAACGAATTAACTGATAACTGCTAACATTATCGATGAATAAAGACGTTAGAATCGGGTTTTAAGATACTCTAGAGTTATATTTTCTAGTTTAAAGTAATATTACATCATTATCATCATCATCGTCATCATCGTCATCATCATCATCATCATCATCATCATCATCATCATCAAAAAAAGAAATGGCGAAATACAGGACATTCCTAACCTACCCTAGTGTTGTTGTCGCGATGATTTGATGCAGGTGTCTGGTCTAGAATCTACTAGAGGCTTCCCGAATTGAAACTTCGCGAAGAAGTGCCCGATATAAATGCACGCGCACTAGGAAGATTTTTTTGTTCAGTTTTACAATAAAATGAGTAACTCCAATCCTAGTAATCCAGTGACGGTGCCTTGCAATCTGTTGCATCTTCCAATCTACTCTCATTGCATTGTAGCATCATTACTTTGATTTCAAGGGCACTCTTCGGTTAATATGTTCAATTCGTAGTATCTATATAGTGTACTCTTCGGATAATATGTTCAATTCGTAGTATCTATATAGTGTACTCTTCGGATAATATGTTCAATTCGTAGTATCTATAACAGTGTAACAGAAACAGTTCGTCCATACTCTATTCTTACGTCAAGTCACGTTTAACAATGTACTATTAGCTGTCGTGAGACTCGAGCTGTTCTACCACAATTTAATTATGAATGCCCAAAATTATTTATGCTCAAAAATGTGTCGAAGAAATAGTTTATTGGTGCACGCGTGCATTTGGTGCTCGCTTAGCGGCCCGTGTAGAAAGCAGGAAATAAATACGTGCATACGAATTCCAAAAGTTCGATTAAAAACCGACCACAAAAATTAACCAAGAAAGCGACGATTACGTAACACCTTTGCTATATTAAGTAAGTCACACCACTGGTCGGTGTTATTAAAAACTTGTCATTTTACACAACTGCACTACTTATCTACTTTTCATCCGTTTGATATTCCAATTAGATGAATAATATTAATAAAATAATACCACTTCAACCGTTGTCATCTTTTGATTTTGTTTTACTTCAAAAATAATAACGATGTTGAAGGATTTTTTTAAAATTATGATTCCTTTGGATTTTTGGAAACATTTTTCCTCGAAATGGCTACTTTATCCTTTTTAAATGGAATGACAAACTCAACTGACTGTTTCCCAAATGTCGGTTTTATCGAAAGGATTGACCCAAAGTTCGAATTTCGGCTTTCTTCTAAGAAATTTCTACTCAATTCTTTTTACACAAATTTCGAGTTTTTTCGAAATCTTTATTTTTTCTGGTAATTTCAAACACTGATATACAAATCTTCCAAGTTTCCAAATTTAAATTCGATTCTTTGTATCAATTTCAGTTTTCTCTACTTACGATCTGACACTTCGAAAATTCGAATAAAAACGAAATATTTGCATATTCTAAACATTTTGATTTTTTTCTTTCGGAAATTTTAATCCTTTAAATGTCGTTTTTTTTACCAGTTTTCGAAAATAGTTTCCCAAATGTTTGAGAAATTTTGCCTCTCATCTCGAAATTTCTCTGTTTTAGGTTTGCCTACCATAAATGGAAAACATAACAGATTGGGCACCACTGTTGTACTGTACTGTACTGTACTGTACTATACTGTACTGTACTGTACTGTACTGTACTGTACTGTACTGTACTGTACTGTACTGTACTGTACTGTACTGTACTTGTACTGTACTGTACTGTATTGTACTGTACTGTACTGTTGCAGTGTTATGTTATAGGATATCGTCGCTGCCGTGGAAAAATCTTCTATGTGCTGAAATGTAAGTTTTACAGGAGAGCAGAAAAACGTATTTATTTGGAAGGAAAAAGACAATTAATCCTTATTAGATTACGAAATGAATCTATCTTCATAAAAAGGTGCACATAGCAAATTTTTTCACTGCAACGACGATATGTTTTTCTGCTCTCTTTTAAAATTCACATTTCAGCACACAGAAGATTTTTCCACGACAACGACGATATACGAAATAAGATAAATAAAAGAAAAAGTTGAGAAACGTTCACATTTTGGAGAAAAAAGATAATTAAACGATAACATTCTAAAGAATGTTGTGAACTAGTCATAGTAATACACTTAACTATTACCTGTTATACTTTTCGAAGAAATGGAACGATAATTAGTTAGTTATTTACATGTAAATTGTCTTTCTGATGGAAATTATTATTACATAATTTCCCACAGTGTTGCACTATGTGTATATATGTAAACAGTATTATTTAAAGCGATTAAATTTTTGCAAATACTTATCGTGTCAATATTTAAAAGTTCCGAACTTTCGTGAAAGTATTGTGCGCTATGCTGCAATACCAAATTAGTTTGTTAACTTTAGAACGCGTTCGTGAAACAGCACGATAATAAATAAAAAATTTGATTTGGTCTCCTATTGCTTCAAGAGCCGTAGTTTTGTTTAAAAGACTAAGGCATATTTTTTTATATTTGATCCCCCAGTATTCTACCCCGTAGAAATTTTGATAAAAAAATATTAACACAGACCCGCCACTGATGTGCGCGCGGCGGGTCTGTGTCAATATTTTTTTATCAAAATTTTTAACGCTAGAATTCTTCGGGATCAAATATAAAAAAAACACCCCTTTCAAATCCATTTAAATCGCGAATTTTGACATAAAATCGAATTTCAAATGTTACGGAAAAGCTTGAGAAACGTAAAAATTGAAAAAAAACTAGAAATTTGTGAGAAGTATCGAGTTTTTGGTTTAAAAAATTTCGAGGCAATTGAATTCCGAAGAAAAAAACAGACACTTGACATATCGAGTGTGACTTTTGATTCTAGACGTTTTTTTTTAATGTTCGACATGTTAATGGATATGCAAGTAGAATACAACGTAGACTGCAAATTCATGTACCCTCCAGGTACATATAGTGAATCATAGGTAGCTGAACTATCAACAGTTGAAACACTCCCACTTAGCGAAGAGGTTGCTCTCTAGGAAAGTTCCCAGAAGACAAGGATTCTAATGCACAGAGCAATAGGTTTGAATATTTATTAGATTCAAAGCTTGGAAACCAAAGACCGGTTTCGATCTTGTTAGATCTTGTCAGTTTGGTATATCCAACTCGAATGCTAACAAATGTTCATTCGAGCTGCATATATCTCGAAATGTCGACTTTAATCTCGAAATTTCGGATTTAAATTCGAAATTTCGGATTCAAATTCGAAATTTCCGCTTTAAACTCGAAATTTCGTCTTTGCGCTCAAAATTTTGACTTTTTTCTCGAGAATTCGGCTTTTTTCTTGAAATTTTTACTTTTTTCCTAAAATTTCGAGATTAATGTCGAAATTTCGACTTAATATTGGATTTTCGACTTTGATATCGAATTTTTTCCCGAAATTTCCAGAATAAGTCGCTCTATAATAAGCACACTCTATGGTTGATGACAGTTACATCCCAATACTCTTCTTCCCCAACAATCTTGACAGTTGGTATTAGAGCGCGTTCAATAATTGCTATTTTTAATCAGCAAATTTTGGTCTATTTTTAGAAATTTCGAGATTAAAGTTGAAATGTTGGGAAAAAAGTTGAAATTTCGAAAAAGACGTCGAAATTTCGAGTTTTAAATCGAAATTCCGTGATTAAGATCAAAATTTCGGGAACAAAATCTGAATTTAAGAAAAAGAACGAAATTTCGAGAAAATAAGTCGAAATTTGAGCTAAAAGTCGAAATTTGTAGAAAATGATCAAAATTATGAATTTAAAGTCGAAATTTCGAGAAAAATGTCGAAATTTCGATATTAAGGTCAAAATTTCGAGAAAAAATTCGGTATTTGAGAAAAAAGTCGTAAATTGAGAGAAAAAAGAACGAAATTTCGAGAAAAGAGTCGAACTTTTCAGATTAAGATAGAAATTTCGAGAAAAAAATCGAAATTTGAGAAAAAGTCGAAATTTTGAAATATTTGGAGAAAAAAGTCGAAATTTGAGAAAAAAATCGAAATTTCGAGAAAAAAGTCGAAATTTCGAGAAAAAAGTCGAAAATTCGAGAAAAAAGTCGAATTTCGAAAAAAAAAAAGTCGAAATTTTGACTTTGAAGTCGAAATTTCCAGAAAAATGTCGAAATTTCGATATTAAGGTCACAATTTCGAGAAAAAAGTTGGAATTTGAGACAAAAAAACGAAATTTCGCGGAAAAGGTCGCAATTTCGAGAAAAAAGTCGAAATTGAGAAATATTTCAAGAAAAAAGTCAAAATTTAAGAAAAAAGTCAAGATTTCGAGAAAAAAAGTCGACATTTCTTGAAAAAAAGTCGAAATTTGAGAAAAAAGTCGACATTTCGAAAAAAATCGAAATTTCGAGAAAAAAGTCGAAATTTCGAGAAAAAAGTCGAAAACTCGAGAAAAAAGTCGAATTTCGAAAAAAAAAGTCGAAATTTTGACTTTGAAGTCGAAATTTCCAGAAAAATGTCGAAATTTCGATATTAAGGTCACAATTTCGAGAAAAAAGTTGAAATTTGAGACAAAAAAAACGAAATTTCGTGGAACAGGTCGCAATTTCGAGAAAAAAGTCGAAAACTTGAGAAAAAAAGTCGAAATTGAGAAATATTTCAAGAAAAAAGTCAAAATTTAAGAAAAAAGTCAAGATTTCGAGAAAAAAAGTCGACATTTCTTGAAAAAAAGTCGAAATTGCGACTTTCTTCTCGAAAAATGTCCAAATGTCGATATTCAGGTCAAAATTTCGAGAAAAAAGTCGAGATTTGAGAAAAAAGAGATAATTTCGAGAAGAAGGCTAAAATTTCGAGAAAGAAAATCAAAATTTGAAAAAAAAGTCAAAATTTCGAGAAAAAAGTCGAAATTTCGAGCTTAAAATCGAAACTTGAGAGTAAAAGTTGAAATTTCTAAAAATAACATTTTTTAAATCTATATTCTTTCCTACGCCTTTGTAACATTTCAAAAAAGTTGAAATTTCCAGAAAAAAGTCAAAATATCCAAAAAAAAGGCGAATTTTGAGAAAAAACGTCCAAATTTGAAAATATTTCGAGAAAAAAGTCGATATTTGAGAAAAAAGTCGAGATTTCGAGAAAAAAATCGAAATTTCGAGAAAAAAATCGAAACTTTAAGAAAAAAGTCGAAGTTTCGAGAAAAAAGGTCGACATTTTGAGTTTAAAGTCGAAATTTTGAGAAAAATATTGAAATGTCGATATTAAGGTCAAAATTTCGAGAAAAAAAGTCGAAATTTGAAAAAAACGTTGAAATTTGGAAATATTTCGAGAAAAAAGTCGAAATTTAAGAAAAAAGACGAAATTTCGAGAAAAAAGTCGAAATTTTCAGAAAACAATCGAAAATTGCGAGAAAAGTCGAAATTTCGAGAAAAAAAGTCGAAATTTTGAGTTTAAAGTCGAATTTTTGAGAAAAATATCGAAATGTCGATATTAAGGTCAAAATTTCGAGAAAAAAGTTGAAATTTGAAAAAAAAAAACGAAATTTCGGGAAAAAGGTCGAAATTTCGAGAAAAAATCGAAATTTGAGAAAAAAAAGTCGAAATTTTGAGTTTAAAGTCGAAATTTCGAAAAAAAGGTCGAAATTTCAAAATATTTTGAGAAAAAAATCGAAATTTGAGAAAATAGTTGAGATTTCGAGAAAAAAGTCGAAATTTCGCGAAAAAAAAGTCGAAATTTCGAGAAAAAAAGTCGAAATTTCGCGACAAAAATCGAAATCTAAGATGATAGCTTGGCTGCCGAAACGCGTTAGAGCAACCTTTGTTGTGTTTTGATAACCAAGGACCAGTCCGTTTCACCAAAACAATTTGGAATTGAAAACGGACTGGTCCTTGGTTATTTTCAAAAATTTAAATACAAATCTTGTCCCCTGAAACCAAGAAAGATTAAAAAACACAACAAAGGTCGTTCTTGGTTTCAGAAGACAAGTTTTGTATTTCAATTTTTGAAGTTAACCAAGGACCAGTTCGTTCCACCAAAAAAATTTGGAATCTTTAGGCTTAATTTTTAAACAATTCAAATAACATACACGAAATTTTGTGTTAAACGTTAGAGCAAAACAGCTTTCGGCCTTAAATACGAAAATTTTGACTTTATCTTTAGGTAAACGCCAGATTTTGTGATTTGAAAGGGAGAGACATCTGAAACATGGATTCAAAAGTGATTTTTATCATACTAATGGGTGTATCTTAAGAACGAATCGTACTAGAATAACTTTGTTACCAAATATCGATTCTCTGTCATCAAATTGGTCAAACTGTATATATTGTCTAATCCTGGCATTAAAATAGAAGTGCCATGAAAGGGAGAGACACCTGAAAAGCGAGTCAGTCAATCAAAGAACATTTTGGCTATTCTAAGGACTGTAGGTCAAAAATAAGTAGGCTTAGACCAAGCTGCGTAACAAATATCGATTCTGCGTCTCAAAATTGACCAAAGTAGATATACTTTGTAAATATATAATTCAAAATGTGATTGCTATCAAAGGGAGAGACATCTGAAAAGTGATTTTTATCATACTAATCGGTGTATCTTAAGAACGAATCACACTAGAATAATTTTGTTACCAAATATCGATTCTCTGTCATCAAGTTGGTCAAACTGTATGTATCGTCTAATCCTGGCATAAAAAATATAAGTGCAATAAAAGGGAGAGACACCTGAAAAGCGAGTCAGTCCATCAAAGACCATTTTGGCTATTCTAAGTACTGTTGGTCAAAAATAAGTAGGCTTAGATCAAACTGTTTATTAAATATCGATTTTGCGTCTCAAAATTGACCAAAGTAGATATACTTTGTAAATCTATAATTCAAAATGTGATTGCTATCAAAGGGAGAGACATCTGAAAAGTAATTTTTATTATACTAATCGGTGTATCTTAAGAACGAATCATACTAGAATAATTTTGTTACCAAATATCGATTCTCTGTCATCAAGTTGGTCACACTGTATGTATCGTGTAATCCTGGCATCTAAAATATAAGTGCCATAAAATGGAGAGACACCTGAAAAGCGAGTCAGTCCATCAAAGACCATTTTGGCTACTCTAAGGACTGTAGGTCAAAAATAAGTAGGCTTAGACCAAACTGCTTAACAAATATCGATTCTGCGTCTCAAAATTGACCAAAGTAGATATACCTTGTAAATCTATAATTCAAAATGTGATTGCTATCAAAGGGAGAGACATCTGCAAAGTGATTTTTATCATACTAATCGGTGTATCTTAAGAACGAATCACACTAGAATAATTTTGTTACCAGATATCGATTCTCTGTCATCAAGTTGGTCAAACTGTATGTATCGTCTAATCCTGGCATCTAACATATGAGTGCAATGAAAGGGAGAGACACCTGAAAAGCGAGTCAGTCCATCAAAGACCATTTTGGCTATTCTAAGGACTGTTGGTCAAAAATAAGTAGGCTTAGATCAAACTGCTTATTAAATATCGATTTTGCGTCTCAAAATTGACCAAAGTAGATATATTTTGTAAATCTATAATTCAAAATGTGATTGCTATCGAAGGGAGAGACACCTGAAAAGTGATTTTTATCATACTAATCGGTGTATCTTAAGAACGAATCATACTAGAATAATGTTGTTACTAAATATCGATTCTCTGTCATCAAGTTGGTCAAACTGTATGTATCGTCTAATTCTGGCATTTAAAATGTAAGTGCCATAAAAGGGAGAGACACCTGAAAAGCGAGTCAATCCATCAAAGACCATTTTGGCTATTCTAAGGACTGTAGGACGAAAATAAGTAGGCTTAGACCAAACTACTTAACAAATATCGATTCTGCGTCTCAAAATTGACCAAAGTAGATATACTTTGTAAATCTATAATTCAAAATGTGATTCTCATCAAAGGGAGAGACATCTGAAAAGTGATTTTTATCATACTAATCGGTGTATTTTAAGAACGAATCATACTAGAATAATTTTGATACCAGATATCGATTCTCTGTCATCAAGTTGGTCAAACTGTATGTATCGTCTAATCCTGGCATCTAACATATAAGTGCAATAAAAGGGAGAGACACCTGAAAAGCGAGTCAGTCCATCAAAGACCATTTTGGCTATTCTAAGTACTGTTGGTCAAAAATAAGTAGGCTTAGATCAAACTGTTTATTAAATATCGATTTTGCGTCTCAAAATTGACCAAAGTAGATATATTTTGTAAATCTATAATTCAAAATGTGATTGCTATCAAAGGGAGAGACATCTGAAAAGTGATTTTTATCATACTAATCGGTGTATCTTAAGAACGAATCATACTAGAATAATTTTGTTACCAAATATCGATTCTCTGTCATCAAGTTGGTCAAACTGTATATATCGTCTAATCCTGGCATTTAAAATATAAGTGCAATAAAAGGGAGAGACACCTGAAAAGCGAGTCAGTCCATCAAAGACCATTTTGGCTATTCTAAGGACTGTAGGTCAAAAATAAGTAGGCTTAGACCAAACTGCTTAATAAATATCGATTCTGCGTCTCAAAATTGACCAAAGTAGATATACTTTGTAAATCTATAATTTAAAATGTGATTGCTATCAAAGGGAGAGACATCTGAAAAGTGATTTTTATCATACTAATCGGTGTATCTTAAGAACGAATCATACTAGAATAATGTTGTTCCCAAATAGCGATTCTCTGTCATCAAATTGGTCAAACTGAATGTATTCTCTAATCCTGGCATTAAGTGGAAATATAAGGCGAACAAAATTGTAACTTTACATCTGAACTTTAGAGAAAAGGTTAAGATTTCGAAAAGAATAAAAATTTCCACTTGCTTATAAAAAATCGAATCATTGTGACAAAAAAATTTTACATCAAAATAAAAAACACAAAAAATCGAAATTTTAGTAGAAAAAATCAAACGCTTCGAAAGAAAAACTAAAAACTCTCCAAACTGAAGTCAAGATTTTAGAAAAGAATAAAAGCCACCAGTTCCAACCCAGAATTTGAGAAAAACATCAAATTTTTGAAAAAAGATTTCGAATATAAATATGGCAACGATCCCCGAAAATCTTGGTTTCAAAACTTAAAAGTTAACTATTTTCTCTACTAAAATGAAGATTTGCTGATTGTTTCAATTAAAAGACTTCAAAATATTTAAACTTAGACGAAATTTAGAGGTCAGTTCGAAATTTGAAACGTTTTTTCTTTAGTAAATTTAGTTTATTTAAATTTTGTTCCTTTTTTTTTTAATTGAACTTTAGATTTTTATTTGTTTTTACTTAATATTTCAGCTAAAAATATTAAAGTGAAGACGAGTTTTGAATTAAAATATTCGACTCAAAATTTCGGGGTTGTTTCTTTGTAAATACGAAGTTTCTTTCCTAAAATGTTCACAATGAGACTTCCACTTTACAATTTAAGAAATAATTGACATTTCCACCATTTACTTTGTGGAATTCTTTAATATTTATAACTATTAAACTTTATTAACGATAAATACGCAACAAAATTTAAAAATTCCACTAGGTTTTCGATAAATATTTGCTAACACCGGACCAGGTTTCGCATTACTGCATCATCGACGCCTGGAGGGCTGCATGAATTTGTAGTCTAGGTTGCATTCTACTTGCATACGACATTGTTGGCGATGGCCATAGTTTCACTATTGACCAATAGGTACTAGTACTAAGAAGTCACACGCTTGACGTCCGTAAATTCTTTAGTACTTCCTTGTCGGAACATTTGTTAGCATTCGAGTTGGATATACCAAACTGACCAGATCTAACAAGATCGAAACCGGTATTTGGTTTCCAAACTTCGAATCTAATAAATGTTCAAACCATGGTCTGTGCATTAGAATCCTGGTCTTCTGGGAAATTTCCTAGAGAGCAACCGCTTCGCTAGGTGGCAGTGTTTCAACTGTTGGTACTTCAGCTACATATCATTACATTATACACGCCGCCTGGAGGGCTGCATGAATTTGTAGTCTAGGTTGCATTTTACTTGCAAACTTATAAAGAAATATAATGGAATTTAAAAAGGAATGCTGAAAACGAATATTAGGATAAATTAGGATAAATATTAGGATATATTCGAATAAATATAGGATAAATATTCATTAGGTAGTTCAATTCAAATGTCCTTTGATCTTTACAGGACCGGCGATGAGCGGAACACTTGTTCGAACAATAGGTTTCAAATGGATGCTATTTGGTATTGCAATAACCAACTTCCTTTACGCTCCACTACTGCTTAGTTTGAAAAATCCACCAACTAAGGAGGAAAAAAAGGTAAGTACAGCTCAATGATAGCAAAATGCGTCTACGTTTTAGCGAAGATTCGTAACAAGTCAGCGTCTTATTAATTTGATTCCGCAGACGTTGCGTATGCATACGAACCGTGAAACCACATTTATATAAAATGGTCAAAAGCGTGAAATTTAATGAAAAGTGTCCTCATAGAGGAAACGTTATGCCCAAACTCACTTCTATGTATTACAGATTTAACAGATGAATTCACAAGCATTTGGGGCAGTGAAGGCAAGGCCTCGACAAGACTAACAATACAACTGACATAATACCCAAGAATGATTGTGCGGAAAATATAGGAGTCCGGTTTTCGCTGCGGTCTCGACCTAAAATCGTCTATCTCTTGCTTTGTATTTTTACAACCGTATTGTGGACGATTTGAAAAATATTCGCTGCCAGCCTCAATGGAAATATTAACTAAATAGCACAAGATTTTTAAATTTTAATATTCCTGGCAACCAATTTATTATTTCTTTTACTTACTCCCGAAATCCAATAAAGAACACGTTTTATCAGTCTGAGATGATAGCTTGGCTATCGAAACGCGTTAGAGCAACTTCTGTTGTGTTTTTTAATCTTTCTTGGTTTCAGAAAACAAATTTGTATTTCAATGTCTTATTTGAGTCGCCAAAGAAGATAGGACGTGGTTAAGTTATCCAAGTTTTCTCAAACAAATCGCGAAGTTAATTTAAAAAAATTCGTCATAGTTTTACCTTCTGATTAATTGCAATTTAACATAATGTTTCTTTGTTGCAGTCTTTAATAACAGGCGACAAATCATCAGTACGATATGTGACATATCAGAACGAAGAGGAAGAGGAATAAACGCACCAGAAGATATGGAATTGTTAATTCACTCAAGTTTGTAAAGTCAAATGTTTATTAATGTTCCAAATAAAAAAAAAGTAAACTGCATCGGGAACATGGAATTGTAACGCGCTCTAAGAGCGTATGAATTGGACGTCTATTTAGTTGCGAGTTATTTAGTTTTGTGTTAAAATTTTGTTATTGTTACGGCATAAGGCGCTACAATGACATTATCAGATGAGAGTGTAACAGGAAAATTCGAAATTCAAAATTAAAACAATACAAAGGGTCTTCGCCATGGATTATTGTGAATGGCTGCACATAATCCGTTCCAAAAACCACAGGAAGCGAAGCAATAAGATGCCCATTTCTTTCGATTTGTAATCGGCTGGATATTTCATCTCTTAAAAACACTCTCATCCCATAAAATGATTGCCATAGCAAAATATGTAATCACATCAGTGTCTATGCTATTAATTATAATCTTACACTATAGGAATCTAATCTGTGTAATCTAGCAATTAACGGCTGAACTATTCGAAAAAAAACTTATAAGAGAATTGCTGAGCCAATCAAAACATCATTTTGGGCAAGAGCCTGGTGTGCTGTAGAGAAGGAAACCCTAAAACAGTAAGGGGACCTTTGTGTTAATGCTTTTTTCTGTGTTTTGCCAAAAATATGTCGTCGCCATCGTGGAATTATATGACAATTTCCTCCACGTTGGACGTACTTAAAGTCTCTAACTTCGAGAGAATCGTCGCTCTTCGAACGTTCTTGTGAATGAGACAATAATCTGCAAAAAGAAAAATAATAAAAAATATACCTGTGACCAATATTTTCGTTTTAAAGCTGGTAAGGGTCCGAACAACAATGGGCAATAATGCTGAGCGCATGTTGCCGAAACAGTATTATACTAAACGTCAGGGCCGTAAGAGTGGTACCTGGTTTAGGATGTAGATTTAATTGCATGTTAAGATTATAGAAAATATATTCTATTATTCATATTTATTAGATGATAAGCTATAAATGTTACTATTCAGTGTTAAATGTTGAAAATTGGCTATACAATTTGTGGTGCAATAAATATTATCCAACTAGGACTCTGCTTACTGCCCAATAAAAACCTTATTTCGCTACTAGTCACCGGCGTAGCGAGGACTTCCGTTAAGGAGAGGGGTAACAATGATTTTTTTTAGGTGGAACCACGATAAACGGGTGGAACGGTCTGACAATTGTGAACGGCCTGTCCTTGGTTATCTTCAAAAATTTGCTGGTACCAAGAAAGATTGACACAATAACAGTTGCTCGTATGCGTTTTTTTTAAAGTGTAATCCACTCGCAAAGGATAATCCCATTATGCCTTCAAAGCGAGTAGGATGCGAAAACAAGGATAGATGACGATAAACCGCCTTCTTAAACAAAGATGGGTTGTAATTTTTGTGGAAAGTTCATTTCGGTAACGCGTTCCATAGCTTGGAAGTTCTATAGAAGAAAGAGTCTCCGTAGACAGAAGTCCTCACTGTGTCAAGCTTAGTCTCTGGTCAAGCTGGACCGCACAGGAATTTGCTGTCTCCGACTGTCTTGTATGTTTCAAGACTCTTACCATTGGGGGGATCAATCCTATTGGTTCCTGCGAGCATCTTCCATGGTAGTTCTTGTAAAAAAGAGTCACCAACCATCCGCCTGTGCTCTAGGGTTTCAAGAGAATCGGTCAAACTCTCATCGTCAATTAGGTCAGGGATCGGCAAACCGCGGCTCTTTTAAAAGACGATTGCGGCCCTTTCAATTCATTCCTCTAAAAAAAAAAAAAATAAAAGCTAGAATGCAGACACACAGAAAATGAGTACTCATTAAACAAAGTGACCTACAGAAGTCGAAATTTCCAAAAATACTTTTCCAGGAATATTCACGTTTTACATAAATTTTGATAAAGAAGTTAGATTTCAAGAAGTATTTTTCCGAAATTTTTTTTTGATTAATTTATATTAACATTTTGAAAAAGCACATGAAATTTGAAATTTCTAATAAAAGACCAATTTGGGAAGTCGAAATTTCCAAAAAAAAATATTTTTCTCATGAAATTTTGTGAAAAAAAGTTTTGTGAGAAAAAAACTAAATTTACAACAACAGCAAATATCACAGATCGAAATAAAAACTAAAATTTCCAGAAAAAGCCGAATTTTGAGAATGGAAGAGATTTCGAAAAAAATGGGAAAAAGAGACTTCCAAAAAATTGAACAAAAAGAACAGATTTCGAAAAAATTGAAAAAAAATTGAATTGAAATTGAAAAAAAAAAGATATATATTTTACCAAAAGTTCTCAAAAAAAGGTAAAATTTTAGAAAAAAAAAACCTCGAATTTCGGCAATAGATTAAAACCAAGAACAATTTACAAACCTGAAAGTTTTAGACAAATTTAAATTTTTTGTGAAATTGTAAATATTAAAAAGAGAAATTGTAAAAATAAACTGGAAGCTTAAAAAAGTTTTCGAACTTTAAAAAAGTGGAAGATTTTCAGAGAAGAAGATAAAGATTACATTTTAGGAAAAATGTCAATAAAAAAGTCAAAAGTTTAAGAAAAGCTTGAACTTTGGACTAAAAATTTGCAATTGTATAAAAAAATTTAAATTTTGAGAAGAGACTTAAAACTACGAGAACAAAATGATTAAAAAAATACAACTCTTCTGACGAATTCTAATTTAGAGAAAATTGGTAAAATAATTTCGAAAGAAAAGAGAATGTCAAGTTTCGGGAAAAATATTGAATTTTAAAAGGTCAAAATTTCCCACAGAAAGTCAAATTTTAAGAAAAAACATTTTGATATTTAAAAATAGGTGCATTTAGATCGAAATAAAAGTTGAAATTTCCAGAAATCGCTTAATTTTAAAAAAGAGATTTCGAAAAAAATCTGAACTCGTCAAAAATTCTCAAGAAAGCAAAATTTTAGAAAATGACTTCGAATTTTAATAACAGATTGAAATTCGTAGAAAAAATTAAAAACCTGAAATGTTTCGACAAATTTAAATTTTGTGAAAAATTGTAAAATTTCGACAAGAGAAATTATAAAAAATTAAAAGCTTAGAAAAAATTGTCGAACTTTTCGGAAGTCCAAGTTGTTCAGAAAAGAAGAACCTAATTATTTTCCAAAGAAAATTAAATTTTGAGAATAGATTGAAAATTCGAGAACAAGACGAATTAAAAAAAACTCCTAATTTTCAGATATATCGAATACTGAAAAAATTGGTAAAATAATTTCAACAAGTCAAAATTACCAATTAAAGTCAAGTTTTAAGAAAAAAATCAAATCTTGAGATTTGAAAATAGATGAATTTAGTTCGAAATAAAAGTTGAAATTATCACAAAAACCCGAATTTTGAAGAAAAGAGATTTCGAAAAAAATGAATTTGTCAAAAATTCTCAAAAAAAATAAAATTAAAACAAACGTCATAAAATCCAAGAAAATTTGGAGAAAAAGAGAAAAAATTTGAAAAAATAGATTTATGGAAGGTTCCTAACTAAGGAAAAAATTTAGAAAAAAAGCGTCGAATTTTAACAATAGATTTAAATCCAAAACAAATTCAAAAACCTCAATTTTTTTAGACAATTTTGAATTTTTTGAAAAATTGCAAAATTTCGGAAAGAAAAATTGTAAGAATAATTTGATGAAAGCTTAGAAAAAATTGTTGAAATTTAAAAAAAGTCAAAGTTTTTCAGAGAAGAAGAAAAAAGTCAAATTTTAGGAAAAATTGCAAGAAAAAAGTCAAAATGCTAAGAAAAGTTCGAAATTTCGACAAAAAATTGACAATTTTCCCAAGGTTCTCAAATTAGGGCACAATTTCGGAAAAAAAACGTCGAATTTCGACAATAGATTAAAACCCAAAACAAATTTAAAAAACTTTAAATTTTTGATGAAAGAGATATTCTAAAAATAAACTGGAAGCTTAAAAAAGTGTCGGACTTTAAAAAGTCGAACTTTTTCAGAGAAGTTAAAAAAAATCAAATTTTAGGAACAATTTCAAGGAAAAAGTCAACATTTTAAGAAGAGTTCCAAATTTCAATAACAATTTGCAATTTTCCAGAGCAAATTTCGAAAACAAGACGAAATTTTGAGAACATTTGTAAAATAGAAGGAAATTTTCAAGAAACTTTCGAAAAAAGTTTTTAACTTTTAAAAAAGGTCAGAATTTTTCAGAAAAAGCCGAATTTTGAGCAAAAGGAAGAAATTTCGAAATAAAATTGGGAAAAATGATTTTAAAAAAAATGTGCCCAAGGTTCTCAAATTAGGGCACAATTTCGGAAAAAAACCCAAAACAAATTTAAAAAGCTTTAAATTTTTGATGAAAGAGATATTCTAAAAATAAACTGGAAGCTTAAAATAGTGTCGGACTTTAAAAAGTCGAACTTTTTCAGAGAAGTTAAAAAAAATCAAATTTTAGGAACAATTTCAAGGAAAAAGTCAACATTTTAAGAAGAGTTCCAAATTTCAATAACAATTTGCAATTTTCCAGAGAAAATTTCGAAAACAAGACGAATTAAAAAAACTCCAAATTTTCAGATAAATCGAATTTTGAGAAAATTGGTAAAATAATTTCGAAAGGAAAGAGAATGTTGATAAAACTTCCACTTTCGAGAAGGGTTAAACTTTAAAAAAAGGTCAACATTTCCTGAAGAAAGTCAAATTTTAAGAAAAAGTCATCAAATTTTGAAATTTAAAAATGAATTTCGTTCGAAATAGAAGTTGATATTTCCGGAAAAATCTGAATCTTAAAAAAATGTGATTTCTAAAATTTTACTTCTTTGGGGAATTTTTGATCAATTCATCTTGTTGAATTGATCGAAAATTCCCCAAAAAAGCAAAATTTTAGAAAAAAAAATGTTGGATCTCGACAATTTTTCCAGAACTTTTAGACAAATTTGAATATTGTGAAAAATTGTAAAATTTCGATAAAAAAGATTGTAAAAAACTCAAAGCTTAAAAAAAATGTCGAACTTTTAAAAAGTCAAAGTTTTTCAGATAAAAAGAAAATAAACAATTTGCAATTTTCCAAAAAAAGTTAAATTTTGAGAATAAATTTGAAATTTCGAGAACAATTCGAATAAAAAAAACTTCCAATTTTCAGAAAAATTTGAATTTTGAGAAAATTGTTAAAATAATTTCGAAACAAAAAGGAATATGGACAAAACTTTCAGTTTCGAGAAAAGTATCGAACTTAATAAAAAGGTCAAAATTTCCCAGAGAAGGTCAAATTTTAAAAAGAAAATCAAATTTTTAGATAAAGTCAAACATTCTGAAAATTGACGAATTTCGCTGAAAAACTCGCAGCTTGCAGATACAATAAAATGTTGAATTTTAAGTCGAAATTTCGAAAAAAATCAAATTGTGTAAAACAAGTCCAAATTTGTAGAAAAATAAATAAAAGTTTAAATATTTAGTAAAAGTTAATATTTGGGCAAAATTGCCAAATTTGGGAAAAGGAGGAATTTTAAAAAGAATATAAAAATTTCGAGAAAAGTGTTGAAGTGTTGAAGGTCAAAATTTCCCAGAGATAGTCAAATTTTGAGAATAAGTCAAACATTTTGAAAATATATAGCTAAATTTTTCAGAGAAAAAGAAAATAACAAATTTGATTATTCCAGACAAAGTTAAATTTTGAGAATAATAAATTTGAAATTTCGACAAGACGAATTAAAAAAAAACTACAAATGTTCATATAAATTCGAATTTTGATAGAATTGGTAAAATAATTTCGAAAAAAATATCAATATTGATACTACTTCCAAATTCGAGAAAAATGTTCAACTTTTAAAAAAGGTCAAGTTAAGAAAAAACCAATTTTGAGATCAAGTCAAACATTTTGAAAATTGACGAATTTCGTAGAAAAACTCGCAGCTTGCAGAAACAATAAAATGTTGAATTTTAAAAGTCGAAATTTCGAAAAAAATCAAATTTTGCGAAACAAGTTCAAATTTGTAGAAAATAAATAAAAGTTTCAATGTTTAGTAAAAGTTAATATTTGGGCAAAATTGCCAAATTTGGGAAAAGGACGAATTTTAAAATGAATTTAAAAATTTCCAGAAAAGTGTTGAAGTGTTGAAGGTCAAAATTTCCCAGAAATAGTCAAATTTTGAGAATAAGTCAAACATTTTGAAAATATATAACTAAATTTTTCAGAGAAAAAGAAAATAGCAAATTTGATTGTTCCAGAGAAAGTTAAATTTTGAGAATAAATTTGAAATTTCGAAAACAAGACGAATTAAAAAAAACTGCAAATATTCAGTTAAATTCGAATTTTGATAGAATTGGTAAAATACTTTCGAAAGAAAAGTCAATGTTGATACCACTTCCAGATTCGAGAAAAATGTTCAACTTTAAAGAAAGGTCAAATTAAAAAAAATTGAGATCAAGTCAAACATTTTGAAAATTGACGAATTTCGTAGAAAAACTCGCAGCTTGCAGAAACAATAAAATGTTGAATTTTAAAAGTCGAAATTTCGAAAAAAATCAAAGTTCAAATTTGTAGAAAATAAATAAAAGTTCAAATGTTTAGTAAAAGTTAATATTTGGGCAAAATTGCCAAATTTGGGAAAAAGGCGAATTTTAAAAAGGATATAAAAATTTCGAGAAAAGTGTTGAAGTGTTGAAGGTCAAAATTTCCCAGAGATAGTCAAATTTTGAGAATAAGTCAAACATTTTGAAAATATATAGCTAAATTTCGTCGAAAAAATTGCAGGTTGTACAAACAATAAAATGTCGAATTTTAAAAGTCGAAAGTTCAAATATATAATAAAAGTCAATATTTGGGCAAAATCGCCAAATTTGATAAAAGGGCGAATTTTAAACAGAATATAAAAATTTTAAAAGTTCAAATTTGGAAAAAAAAACAAATTTTGCGAAACAAGGTCAAATTTGTAGAAAATAAAAGTTTAAATGTTTAGTTAAAGTCAACTTTGGGAAAAATGCCGAAATTTGATAAAAGAACAAATTTTAAAATGAAGAAGGAAGTTCTAGAATAAAGCCGTAATTTAGAACAAAGTTGAAAAAATGTAATTTTGGAAAAAAGTAAAATTTGAGTATAGATCTAAATTTCAACAAAGAAATCTTTGAAAAAAAAAAGCTGAAACCTTCAAAAACTATTTTACTTTCTATTTCGAATTACTTCAAATTTTTACTTTATTCTATTAAAGAATCGACATAAGATGAATTTTTGAGAAAGAAGTCGAATCTTCCAGTAAGTTGAATTCGAATTAGAAAAATAAATTTACAAAGTGTCAAATTTTGAAAAGAAAACAAGATTTGGGGTAAAAATCTAATTTTAGGAACAAAATAGATATTAGTAAAAAAACTAATATAGAAAAAGGTTAACAAAGTCTAAATTGCCAGAAAAAAAAGGCACATTTTGAAGGAAAGTTTTAAAATTTGAGAAATAGAATGTCTTCTTGGCTGAATATATTTTCGTTTGACTACATAAGCCAGAGGGGTCTCTTTCTGCCTTTATTTTGTCTTATTTATCTGATTTAAATTTGAAATAAAATGTAAAATTAGAAATAATAATTTGTGGCTCTTTGGAATTCACGAAATCAATTTTTTTATTGCGGCTGGCTCTTCCAAAAGTTGGCCGACCCCTGAATTAGGCGAATAGCCAAACTACCATCGGTATATTTCTGAAGATGATTGTTGGAAAATCCACGACGTTTTCTGAAAGACCCAATGTTTCTGCATAAGAAATGCCACTCCAATAAGTAAACGGTGGCCCCCTTTAAACCATTTTGACATCGAGGAAGCAAGAAGCAACTTTTTTTTTGGTTAAATCGTATGAGATAATTACAACTCATTGTTTTTAGCAGCGTTAGGACGTTATTTCATAAACTTTAAAATTAAGCTTGAATAATTACAGTCGTGACGTATAAAAATGTCTAATACAACATTTTATAGGACGATTACATCTGTAGCGCTGATCCGTTAAACCGCAAAGTACTTCATTATATTACTCCACGTATCATGGTCTAAATAACAAAGTCAGACTTAAGTTAAACGAATTGATGAAAACACCCCGCTGTTTTATCAATAAATTATGTTCTTTTTATACATATCATTTAAAAACAACAAGGAATTGTATTTTCTCTTATTGCAGGAGTTATACAGTATAATTAAAATTATTTTATGAAATTTAAATTCCTACATTAGCAAGAAATTTTATGTAACAGTAACGCTTTCATGGTGAAGGTATCGATAATGTTTGTACCAAACATAAAACACGATTTTTCATTTTTTACGAAATTAAAAGAAGTGTCATAACCGTATCGTGTAACATGTACCTACTTTCAATTAATTCTGGACTAGAGTAGTGTTTCTGATAATTACTTTCAAGAAATTCTTCCTTAGGCGATTCTGAATAGAATAGATTTTTTTCAAAATCTGTCGGATTTGCATCGAAGCTTAATAAAATTTTTAGCATAATTCCTCAACTATATTTAAACAATAATTACAAAGAAATTGTACAATGTGTTGTAGCGAAATGTAAATTATAGAATTTAGTACGTAAAAAAATTTTCTAGAAAGATCTGATAAGGGGAAAGCGACCGCAATAACAAAGCAAATGGCAGATAAGCGTTCCAGAAATTTCGGCAAACGATAAGCCTTATCTGCGGGATTTTTCTAAAACCTGGGAGCCAAAACTATATAAGGCGGTCGCCTTCCCTCGAGTTAGTTATAGTCAGTCAGTGCAATTAGTGAGTTAGTAGTTCGAAGTAAATAAGTGAGTTCATTATCCAGTTGTAGTGTTCCGAGTTTAGTTTGGTAATAAAGTGGGTATTATTCAATTCACGTGTTAATAATCAATTCGAACCGATAAGTCCGTAACAGTATCAATAAAATCTTCAGAGAGATACCTCTCTGCAGAACTGGCTTGGCTGTCGAAACGTGTTGGAGCAACCTTTGTAGTTTTTTATACTTTCTTGATTTCAGGGAAGAAGTTTTGTTGAAGATAACCAAGGACCAGTCCGTTCCACCAAAAGAAAAAAAACCTTGTGATTTTCCGAAGCAATTTGGTTTTAGAACACCGTTCTAGAGTTTTACAATGAATTGTTGTTGTTGCGGGTTGTGGTAACTTGTTCATCACATGTTTTGCGCCCAAAGAGTTCAGATTTTACAAACCATTTATTAAATTGACAACAGAAACTCACAAACACGAGGAGTACCACGTACCACACACATTTGTTACAATACAAAGTTATACTGGGCTCAATGAAGCTAAAATGAATTTATTGTATTTCAAGACGAGTCAATAAGGACCCAAAACCAAAAAGTCAAAATCTTTTGTTGGAAGCAATAGAAATTCAGAAATATTTACAGTCTCAACAATCTACAATGATGAACCTTTTAACCACACCTTCAGCAGAAATTGAAATACAAATCTTGTCCCCTGAAACCAAGAAAGATTAAAAAACACAACAAAGGTTGCTCTAACGCGTTTCGATAGCCAAGATATCTTCAGAGAGATAGACAGAAGCTTTGCATGGGATTACGGTTTCAATGGAATCTTAGTTCGAACAAATTACTGATGTAATCCGTCGACGATGCTTTAACCGCTCCAGAAGATCAAAGAATATCTTGAAATATTGTTTTTTTGAAAACCTCCAACTTTTTTCAAAATACCCACTTATTTTGAAAATTTCCATCTCTGCGTATAAAAAATAAAAAAAATAAGTCATTTTTAGTGATTTACGAATTGGGAGGTTTTACAAAGAATGACGTTTTCCGATAAATCCACAATTAAAAGAGAAATCCCTGTCCAATGCTCTATCCCGGGATACGCTGTGTATAAAAAAAACAACTCGTAAAAAATATGCACTGATCATTTGCAAAAATTTGGATAAATTTATGTGAATACGCATTTACCAACGATGTCAGCTCTCAAGCGTGTAGGCAACTTTAAATGCAATCGCGTGCATTATTTATTGCATACATGTTAGGTGATTTTTGATGCCCACCTTTATCACTTTAGAGACTGAATTTTGAAAAAGTTTATCTTAGTGACAACCCTCGTATTACGGGGAACCCCTGTGAGAAATTTTATGCTCCTGGACTCACTGGTTTAGGCTGTACGTGGTCTGTTAGCCAGTGCTTAGAGTTTTATTAAGTAGATGGAGCTTTTCGCCGTTGTTGCTTCAAATCTTCGCACTTAAAAATCTCCTTCTTCCTTGAAATTGCTTGAAATTTACCATTTTTTTTTATTGCAGTTGACTCTTTTGACTTAAAAGTTTCTCGAACCCTGTTCTAGACCTACTGGTTTAGGCTGTGCGTGGTCTGTTAGCCAGTGCTTAGAGATTTATTAAGTAGATGGAGCTTTTCGCCGATGTTGCTTCAAATCTTCTTCTTCCTTGGCATTGCCCCATCCCTCAATGAATAAGAAGAAGAAAGGATGTTCTCACAACATTCATCCACATGTGACCACTCATCGCTTTATGTTGGTCTACGACAGAGGTTGGCAAACCGGGGCTCGCGAGCCGCATGTGGCTCTCTTAAAAGAAAATTGCGGCTCTTTAAATTCCCCTAAAAAAATAAATAAATAAAAGCTATAGTCGACAAACACCCAGACACTCATTAAACAAGTGACCTAGACAAAACAAACAATAAAAATTTAAATATTTCCAAACTGGGCCGAAGAAATGTTAAATAAAATTAAAAAACATAATGTTTCCGGTCAATAAGAGTTTACCAAGAAAAATAACCCACAGAAGTCGAAAATTTCAAAAATACTTTTCTAGCAATTTTTACGTTTTACTTAAATTTTAACAAAAAGTTATGATTTCAAGAAGTATTTTTCCGAAATTTTTGATTGATTTATATTAACAATTTGAAAAAAAAACACATGAAATTTAAAATTTGAAAAAAAAACAACTTGGGGAGTTGAAATTTGTAAAGAAATATTTTTCTCATGATTTTTACTTTTTTATTTGTAAATTTTCTAAAACCTTAAGATTTCGTAAAAAAAAAGGTGAATTACTTTTTTCGAGAAAAAAATCAAAATATTCAGAAACGACAAATGTCAAAGTTCGAAATAAGAGCTGAAATTTCCAGAAAATGCCCAATTTTGAGAAAAACGTAGATTTCGAAAGAAATGAGAAAAAGGAATTTCTAAAAAATTGAGAAAAAGGAATTTCAAAAAAATTGGGAAAAAAGTATTTATCAAAAGTTCTCAATAAATGGTAAAATTTTAGAAAAAAAACGTAGAATTTCGACAATAGATTGAAACCCAGGACAAATTAAAACCCTGAAAGTTTTAGAAAATTTTGAATTCTTTGAAATATAGTAACATTTCCAAACGAGAAATTGTAAAAATTAACTGGAAGTTTAGAAGAAATTGTCGATTTCTAAAAAAGTCGATGTTTTTCAGTGAAGAAGAAAGAAGTTTAATTTTAGGAACAATTTCATGGAAAAAGTTTAGAACAACTTGAAAGTTCGATAAATAATTGCAATTTTCCAGAGAAAGCTAAATTTTGAAAATAAATTTGCAATTTCGAGAACAAGACGAATTAAAAAAAACTCCAAATTTTCGGATAAATTCGAATTTTGAGAAAATTGGTAAAATACTTTCGAATAAAAATTTCAAGAAAATTTCGAGAAATGTTGAACTATAAAAAAAGGTCAAAATTTCTCAGAAAAAGCCAAAATTTGTGAAAAGGGAAGAGATTTTAAAACAGAATTGGGAAATATGAAGAGATAAAAAAATGAATTTGCCTAATTGGAAAAAGGGAGAAATTCCGAAAAAATGAATTTATCAAAAAGTCTCAAAAAAGCGCAAAATTTTAAGAAAAGCTCGAAATTTTGACCAAAAATTTACAATTGTTCAGAGAAAGTTAAATTTTAAGAATCAATTTGTAAGCTCGAAAACAAGACGATTTAAAAAATCCAAATTTTCAGATAAATTCGAATTTTGAGAAAATTTGTAAAATAATTTCGAAAGATTATTTCGAGAAAAGTGTTTAACTTTAAAAAAAGATCAAAATTTCCAAAAAAAACCGAATTTTGAGAATAAGGAAGAGATTTCGAATAAAAATTGGAAAAAATGAAGAGATTCTCAAATAAGGGCAAAATTTCAGAAAAAAAATGTCGAATTTCGAAAATATATTCAAACCCAAAACAAATTTAAAAATTTGAAATTTTTAAATAAAAGAGAAATTGTAAAAATAAACTGGAAGCTTAAAAAAGTGTCAGGCTTTAAAAAAGTCGAAGTTTTTCATAAAAAAAGTCAAATTTTAGGAAAATTTTCATGATAAAGGTCAATATTTTAAGAAAAGTTTCAAATTTCGAAAAAAATTTCCAGAGAAAATTAAATTTTTTCTCAAAATGTAGATCTTCGCAAATTTTCGATCATTTTTCTGGCAACTTCGTCCTTTTCTCAGAGTTTTAACTACTTTTTTTAAATTTTGATTATTTTTCTTAAAATTTGATTCTCTCTGGAAAATTTTGAATTTTTCATGTCGAGCTTTCCTCGACATTTCGCTCTTTTTCCAAATTTCAATACAACAATTAGCTTTTTCTGAAAATTTTAGAACTTAATTTTTTTTAAATCTTGACTAATTTCTTAACGTTTGGCATTTTCACGATATTTTGATTTTTATCTTAATAAGCGATATTTAATATTTCTGGAAATTTCGCCTTTTTTCTGGTTAATTCGTCTTTTTTCTTAAAATTTTGTCTTCTTTCTTTTGAAAGAGTCGTTCTTCTAAAATTTGCCTTCTCAAAATTTGTCTAAAAAACAAGACGAATTAAAAAAAACTCCAAATTTTCGGATAAATTCGAATTTTGAGAAAGTTGGTAAAATAATTTCGAAAGAAAATTCCAAGAAAATTTCGAAAGAGAGTGTTGAACTTTAGAAAAAGGTCAGAAAAAACCAAATTTTGATAAAAAGCCAGAGATTTCGAAAAAAATGGGAAAATAAAGAGAATGAATTTGTCTAATTCAGAAAAAGGGAGAAATTTTGGAAAAATAAATTTATCGAAGGTTCCTAAACAAGGAAAAATTTTGGAAAAAAACGTCGAATTTTGACAATAAATTGAAACCCAAAACAAATTTAAAAACCTCAATTTTTTAGACAATTTTGAATTTTTTGAAAAACTGCAAAATTTCGAAAAGCGGAATTGTAAGAATAACTTAAAAGCTTAGAAAAAATTGTTGAAATTTAAAAAATTCAACGTTTTCAAGAGAAGAAGAAAAAAGTCAAATTTTATGAAAAATTTCAAAAAAAAAGTCAAAATTTTAAGAAAAGCTCAAAAGGAAAGAGAATGTTGATAAAATTTCCAATTTCAAGAAGTGTTAAACTTTAAAAAAAGGTCAAAATTACCCGGAAAAAGTCAAATTTTAAGAAAAAAAGTCATCAAATTTTGAGATTTGAAAATAAATGAATTTCGTTCGAAATAGAAGTTGATATTTCCGGAAAATCTGAATTTTGTAAAAAAGAGATTTGGAAAAAGATGAATTGGTCGAAAATTCTCAAAAATCCAAAATTTTAGAAAAAAAAACGTCGGATTACGACAATTTTTCTAAAATTTTTAGACAAATTTGAATGTTGTGAAAAATTGTAAAATCTCGAAAAGAGAAATTGTAAAAAACTCAAAGATTAAAAAAAATTGTCGAACTTTTAAAAAGTTAAAGTTTTTCAGAGAAGAAGAAAATGAACAATTTGCAATTTTCCAGAAAAAGTTAAATTTTGAGAATAAATTTGAAATTTCGAAAACAAGACAAATAAAAAAACTTCAAATTTTCAGAAAAATTCGAATTTTCGGAAAATTGTTAAAATAATATCTGAATAAAAAGGAATGTGGATAAAATTTTCAGTTTCGAGAAAAGGGTTGAACTTTATAAAAAGGTCAAAATTTCCCAGAGAAGGTCAAATTTTAAAAACAAAATCAAATTTTTAGATAAAATCAAACATTCTGAAAATGGGTATCGAAATTTCCAGAAAATAAATAAAAGTTTCAATATTTAGTAAAAGTCAATATTTGGGGGAAATGGCGAAATTTGGAAAAGGAACGTCATTTAAAAAGAATAGAAATTTCGAGAAAAAATCGCAAAGTTAAAAAATATAATTTTGGAAAAAGTCAAATTTAAGAATAGATCTAAATTTCGAAAAAAGAACATTTGAGAGAAAGATCGAAATTTTCAAAAAGTATTTTATTTAACATCTCCAACTCGATTTGAATCTCAATGCAGATGCCGTCGATGCATCTTTTGCTAATCTTTTTAGATTAGTACGCTTGAAAATGCCAGTTCTGCTGGCGAAATACGTATCACGTAATTATTTATTTAATGGTCGATGTGGTAAAGGGGTGAAACCTTCTTTGGACTTAACATCTCACAATTTTTACTTCAAATGTTTACTCTTTTTTTATTACGAAATCGACAAACGATGAATTTTTGAGAAATAAGTCGAATCTTCCAGTAAGTCGAATTAAAAAAAAGTAAACGTTTTCACAGATTGTCGAGTTTTGAGAAGACAGGAAGATTTAGGGGGAAAAAAGTCTAAATACCTATTTAAAAAACAGACGAATAGAGTTAAAAAAGTCGAATTTGCTAGAAAAAGGCAAATTTTGAAATAAAGCTCTAAATTTTGAGAAATAAAAGATCTTTTGGGCTGAATATGTTTTCGTTGGATTACATGAGTCAGAGGGGTATCTCTCTCTGTCCCATATTTTGTCTAATTTATCTGATTTAATTTTGAAATAAAATGTAAAATTGGAAAAATTTGTGGCTCTTTGAAATTCACCATTTTTTTTATTGCAGTTGGCTCTTTTGACTTAAAAATTTGCCGAACCCTGTTCTAGACCACTGGTTTAGGCTGTGCGTGGTCTGTTAGCCAGTGCTTAGAGATTTATTAAGTAGATGGAACTTTTCGCCGTTGTTGCTTTAAATCTTTTTCTTCCTTGGCATTGCTCCATCTCTCAATGAATAAGAAGGAGAAGGGATGTTCTGATAACATTCATCCACATGTGACCACTCATCGCTTTATGTTGGTCTACGATATGCCGATATCTGAAGACAAGTTTTTTTGATGAAACGGACTGGTCCTTGGTTATCTTCAAAAATTGAAATACAGAACTTGTCCCCTGAAATCAAGAAAGATTAGAAAACACATCAAAGATTGCTCTAACGCATTTCGACAGCCAAGCTGTCATCTTCAGAGAGGAATTCAAGAAATTTATCATCAGCTGTTCGTTATATAATACGGGCCCCAATGTATACCTTTTTCGAAAAATAGAAAAATTGATTCATGTCATTTCACCGCGTTTATTACATACTGAACTTTCTATATAAATTCTGCTTTAACTAGTCTGTGGTTTTAACTTTTTATTTATTTATTTTTATTTTAAAATTCCAGAGGTGCACATATTGCAGATCATAATTTCATTACAGCACCTTTCAAAAAAACTTCATTTAAATCTGTTACACATTATTACACTAGTGAGAAGTTTTTGTACAATTACCGTGCCATACTTGGAATATATTACTCTTAATTATATTCATTCGCACGCGTAATGCTTGTAAATGCAGTCTGCAGGACCTAGTCTAGACTACATTAACTCATTTTACTGGGTTTCATTCTAGTAATCTGAATTTGCCATAGTGTAGTGTTTAATGAAAGTAATCCGTGCCACTAGTTTATAGTTTTATGTAATGCAGAATGCGTGAATAAACAACGATAACAGAGCACTTTCTCCGGGCAAGGGCATGGGGACCAATACGACTACACCCACCACAGATTATAAAACTCCCTGCTATTCGAAAGATACCCCGTGTCTGTGATTGAGTTTCGAGTTGGGCACGAGTGAATATGTTGGCGGTAAGTAGACAATTTTTCTAGCCCATAACTACCACTGGTTTTTGGAAATTTAAACGTCTAATTTTATAGAAAAATGTTCTCTATTTTTTTACTACATCTCTTTAGATTTTCTTTATTTTTTAAATACAAACGACTTATTTCATTAATTTTTGTTACAAAAAACACTAAACGATTTTTCTTAAAATTTATGAAAACTTGTTCGATTTCTTTCTAAAAATAATCCATTATAGCTTTTCTTTAAAAATTAATTTAGAAAAGTTCTTTCTCAAGAGTTCGATTATTTTTTTAAATTCGGATTTTTCTTTAAACTGACGAACTTTTTGGGAAATTTAAAATTTGAATTATTCGTCAAAAATTCTTTTTCTCTGTACCACACCATATTGCTTCTGCTATATTTTGACGACTAAAAGAAAAGAAGGAGCATATTTTGTCCTTTTTAAATTAGCAGATTCAATATAAAAGGGTTTTATATTTTTGCGACACACTTGAGTGATTTCAACTGCACACTTATGTGTCGCGACACACCGGTTGGGATACACTGACATAATTTTGGTGGAACGGACTGGTCCTTGGTTATCTTCAAAAATTGAACTACAAATCTTGTCCCCTGAAACTAAGAAAGATTAAAAAACACAACAGAGGTTGCTCTAACGCGTACTGATAGCCAAATTGTCATCTTCAGAGAGATGCTGAAGATGATAACTTGGCTATCGAAACGCGTTAGCCAGTAACCTCTGTTGTGTTTTTTAATCTTTCTTGGTTTCAGAGGACAAGATTTGTATTTCAACACAGACATAGACTATGACTTTTTTTAAATGTTGAGTTTCTTCACAAAATTCTAAGCTTGAATTTCGGTGGTCCTCTATTATCTTCAAAAATTGGCATACAAATCTTCCCCCTGAAACCAAGAAAGATTAAAAAATACAATAAGAGCAACTGTGGTATTTTTTAATCTTTCTTGGTTTCAGGGACAAGATTTTTATATCAATCTAAGCTTAAACTTAAAATTTTTAATTCTTTCTTTAAAATTTCAACTGAAAACGTGACATATAGACTTTTTTTTGGAAATTTTTAAATTTTCTTTTATAAAATTTCGATCTTGTTTAAAGTTTCGAAATGTGTAAGGTATTATCAAAATTTTGTTATAAAATTCGGTTTATTTAACCTAAATTCTTTCTCATTGGACTGTTTTCCCAAACTTCGGTTTAAAATCGAAAATTTGACAAATAACGAATTGTTTGCTGGTTCTGCTGGTTTTAAAAAAAAGATAAGCTGAAAAACCTTGATATATTCAATAAAATTAATAAACAAAACCTTCCATTCCTGCTGATTGGCTTTTCTTCGCCAGTTGCTTCTTACAGACGTCTAAATTTTCAGTTATCTTTTTTTTTTGTTAAGGAATGGCAATCTTTTCTAGATGGCAATCGCTGTTTGGGGCAATCTAGAAAAAAATTGCCATTCCTTAACAAAAAAAAAGAGGTAACAAATTTAGAGGTCTGTAAGAAGCACTGGCGAAGAAAATGCCAATCAGCAGGAATGGAAGGTTTTGTTTAATAATTTTATTTAATATTTCAAGGTTTTTTAGCAAAGACGATACAGAGAATACCTAAACAAAACCTTGATCTGCATCTATAACTTGTTAAACCATTAAAAGCCCACAGAAAGCAAGATGTTGGCTCAAACCCCAACAAATAAAATGAGTTTGAAGATACTCTTACTAAATTTAATTAGATTAGCATCCTTGAGAATACCAAATTTGCTGAGAAAATACACATCACATTAATATTGCTGATGAAGCGTTAAACAAATTTTCTTTGACATTTTATAATACTGACCGGTTTCTTTGCAGAAATATGGAGCAATATTTCTAGTCATCGTGTCATCATGTAATTGCCAGTACGAAGGCGGTGGCGGTGGCGGTGGCGGCGGCGGCGGAGGCTACGACAGATACAACTACAACACCCCACCCCCACCGCAAATAATCACCCACAAACAGGCCCTCAACCACGACGGTAACTTCAAATACGTATTTACAGCGGAAAATGGTCTGGCCCAAGGTGAAACCATCTCACCGGACGGTAGCAGAAACGGCGGATACACCTACGTCGATCCAACGGGAAAGAAAATCTCAGTTAAGTACACAGCAGGCAAGGAAGGTTTCCGAATACTCGAAGGGGATCACTTGCCGAAAGCACCGGCCCCCATAGTTCCTGTACCAGGAGCCGGGTTGCCTGTACCTCAAGGTGGACCACATGACGACGGGCAGTACAGACCGCAGTTGTACGCGAATAGACCGCCCCAGTATTACAATGCTGGGCCACCACAGACGTTTACGCCGGCGGCCACTTACAACGCCCAACCTCAGATATCGCCCAGAGGGAATGCTCTGGACGATAGTAGAGATTATAATGAACCTCCTGGCAAACCTCATAGTTTTGGTAATGGTTATATCTTTGAATTTGGTGGATGAATTGCAGAAGTCTAGAAGATTCTTCAGATCTAGTATCTCTTTTTAATAGTATATTGTTGTATGTTATGTACTGTTTTATATTAAAATATTTTTTTAAAAAGTGCGTAGGAGATCGTAAATTTGTTGATTATTTTAATTATAATACATGGAATTGTACGAAACCTTTTGTTCCTCAAATTGAAACTATTTTTTTATTATGTTATTTTTTATTTTGTTACTGAATTCATCTTTCTATTACACCTCTTCTTTTTTCATAAATTCAAATTTAAAGACAAATTGATTTTGAAGCATTACCAGCTTACAAGCTTATTTCCAATAAACTTTACGATTTTCTGAGTACTTTTAATACATTTTAGACCATTTTTACTTAATTGACTGTGACTCTATTACTTTTAAGAACATTTTTGTAAGTGATATCTTTGTAAACACTGACTTGAGTCAATCACGAGTTGTCATCGAAGAATAGTTTCTTACGATCAATTCCTTTGATTAATCCGACTATATAATTTCTTTTTCCTATTTTATATTTCTAAGTGTATTCTTTTCTACTGACTTTTGTATTTCCTACAATAAAAGAAATCATTGAAATATTTGTTTTTTTTAAGATTAAAAAACTGACTTGAGTCAATCACGAGTTGTCATCGAAGAAAAACAGTCTCTTACGATCAATTCCTTTGATCATCTGACTATATAATTTCTTTTTCCTATTTTATATTTCTAAGTGTATTCTTTTCTACTGACTTTTGTATTCCCTACAATAAAAGAAATCATTGAAATATTTGTTTTTTTTTTAAGTTTAAAAAACTGACTTGAGTCAATCACGAGTTGTCATCGAACAAAAATAGTCTCTTACCATCAATTCCTTTGATCAATCTGACTATAAATTTCTTTTTCCTATTTTATATTTCTAAGTGTATTCTGTGTATTTCTTTACTGACTTTTGTATTCCCTACAATAAACGAAATCATTGAAATATTTGTTTTTTTTAAGTTTAATCCATTTGCAAAGGCCAAATTATGCCTTCAAATTAACCCGAAAATCACATCGTTAGATTCCATTTCGAGAAAAAAATTCGAAATATCGAAATGTTTTAAGTTTCGAAATGAAAATCTAAAGTTGGACAAAAACGGGAATTTTTAAGATAACTCTCTTTTTTTTTAATCAGAAAATGGACTCTCTGCTAAGGAGTTTAAATTTGAAATTCAAGGATTCTAGTAATTTCTAATAATTTTTACCATTTATTCAATGAAGTTTTTTAACGATAAGGTACAAAGTTTCATGTTTGAACCTTTGCAAATTTAAATTTCGAAAGTTTTCAATTTATTCAGGATATTTCGAGTTTTGTTGACAGTGTTTTTTTGACTTGTTTAATTCTAAAATTTCGATTTCTTCCTCAAAATTCAACTTTCAATCTCAAAATTTACACTTTCACTCCGTTTTATTTGCTCATTTTTAACTTGAAAATGAAGATTTCGACTTGTTCCAAATTTTGATTTTATTTTTCACGAATGTCGGATCTAATATTAAAATTTTAGTCTTTTTCGTGAAGCTCCACGTTGGCATTTTTAATTTTCCCATTTTCTGAACTAATTATTTAATTGGAAGTCAAAATTTCGACTTTTTAATTAATTTAATTTTTTCCAAATTTCGATTTTTTTCTGGGTTTGAACCATTTCACATTTTATTCTACCATTCGCTCCATATACTTATTAATAAGTATATGATTCGCTCCCTTTTAGAGTCCATTTCACATAAATCTGCGTCAGAATAAGCGCTAAACTTCCAATTTTGCAGTAGCCACATTATAAAACTAGTAATATTTGGATATAATCGTGTGGCAACGATGAACTATTTCTTAATAGTGTTTGTAAATATTAAATAATATTAATAAACATAATATTTTCGACCAGAGTCCACAATCTAGTGTTCTTAAAATTCTAATCTTAATATTACTAAATATTTGATTTGTTGTCAGCTGTTTTGAGAGTTATTCTTTTATATGTTATGTCAATTTGGGCTTAATATTATTAAATTGTTCATAATACTTATAAAAACAATATGAAAAACATTTAAAACGATTATTTCTACTAAAAACAACCCCTGAAATATAGGCAACACATTAATCATCAAAATATTTTAGGGTGAAAGAAGCTTTAGTTTTGCTAAATAATGTTGTAGTGGCAACAACAAGAACTAGTAATATTTAAATCTGAACCTGTGGCGACACTGAGATAATGTTCTGTGTTTTTTTCAATTTATTTAACATTTCTTCGGCCGAAGAAATGTTAAATAAATTGAAAAAAACATAATATTTCCGGTCAATAAGGGTCTACCATGAAGAATGTTCTGTGTTCTTAAAATCCTAACCTAAATTTCATTAAATGTCTTGATTTGTTACCGGTTGTTTTAAAAGTGATTCTTTTATATTGTTAGATTCGGGTTTCTCCTCTATAATTTAAACACCAATAACGGTAGCAACACACAAATTATAACGATAATAAAAGGTAACACAAACTTCAAAATTTTAATTGAACGAATGTTAAAACAGGTAACGATTTATCGATTAATTGAACAGGAATATCGAATTAACAATTCACTTCCGCCGAGTGACGCTGCGAGAGAGTATTCCCGCAACCGGGACAAGCTGTGATTGGAATTCTTTCCTGGTGATTGGCGCCATTAAATATAAACAATGCGGGCCAATTCTGCTTGCTTACAATATTTCATGTCAATTTCTGCTGAAAATGTAAGTAGAAGTAATAAAAGTAATATGAAAAACATAAACATAATATTTCCGACCAATGAGTCCACAATTTAGTGTTCTTAAAATTCTAATCTTAATATTACTAAATACTTTGATTTGTTGTCAGCTGTTTTGAGAGTTATATTTTTATATGTTATGTCAATTTGCGCTTAATACTGTTAAATTGTTCCTAATACTTATAAAAACCATATGAAGAGCCTTTAGACCGATTATTTCTACTAAAACAACCCCTGAAATATAGGCAACGCATTAATCATCAAAATATTTTAGGGTGAAAGAAGCTTTAGTTTTACTAATAATTTTGTAGTGGCAACCACAAGAACTAGTAATATTCAAAACTGAACCCGTGGCAACACTGAAATGATGTTCTGTGTTCTTAAAATCCTAACCTAAAAATCATTAAATATTTTAATTTATTACCGGTTGTTTTAAAAGTGATTCTTTTATATTTTATGTCAATTTCTGCTGAAAATGTAAGTGGTAGTAATAAAAGTAATATGAAAAACATTTATTTCGATTATTTCTGTCAAACAACCCCTGAAATATAGGCAACATATTAACCATCAAAATGTTTACGCGTGAAGTCAGCTTTGGCTCTGGCAGTGTTGCCAACCCGAAAATATCTATTTCTGTCACGCCGAACAAAAAATCCTGCTATTTGTGCGCAAAACCTGCTGCCCACTCTTGAATCTTTTATAAACAAAGTTGTTACACATATGGTACACACGGCGGATCTTCTCCCTTACGACACAACAATAGTTGTTTGATTAGCAACGGAAAGAAGTTCATTGTCAATCAAGTAAGACATTTATTTGTCTGGATTTGCAAAATGAAACTAACTGCTTAACAAAAATAAAATATATATTGTGAAATGCCAAATCAATATTAGAACTATTTACCTTCTTTAGGTTGGTATTGCATTGTTGTTCTATGTTTGCTAAAAATGTCAAATGTCAATCAATAATAATTTTTAATAAAACAGTCAGTCATGCAGTAAGAAGATTCTCTATGCATCCTGCTTAAAAGCTATTCCACTAATCAAAATTAACAACAATATACAATTTATAGCTTAAGAGAAAAAAACTGCACTACGTTATTTGGGTTTATGTTGATTGTACAGGTACTGAAATATTCAAATTAGATATACATGCATATTATGTCCGAATTAGAGATTTTAGCAAAATCCCGTTACAATCTTTCTAATTTAAAAAACCTTCCGGCTACATGCTACGAGCCTCAAAATTCTGCTACTGTAGCAGAATTTTGCTACGGTTGGCAACACTGGGCTCTGGTAGTTCTTTTAGTGACTTTTCTAAAGGTTGTAGGTTTATTTGTGGTTCTATTATACTGGAACCTTAGTTAACTGACGTCTATGATTCACGGCGGTGAATAAAAGTCTGTTCTTAACGGACGATACTTTAATCACTACTTATTACATTAACTTACATGGATTAGAACGCGAAGTCATGAACCTTAACGGCGGAAGTTTTACCGAAGAAGAGGCCTGTCCATGTTCGCACCCTCTTTTATATGAGTCGTAAAACTTCCCTCATTATTATTCATAGTTTCGCGCGGGAACAAGTTACTGGAAGAAAATCAATATTGTATTCAAACAACGAATAAAGTATTCAATCAACGCCATCACTAAGGAAACTTAGTTTACTTTCTCTATGCGTGGCAGTGTTGCCAGTGGTAGCAGAATTCCGCTATTGGTAGCGAATTCTGAAGCATTTAGCGGCGTAGCGGCGGCGACGATAAAGTAGTGGAATTTTGAGAGTGCCCAAATTATTAGATTTTATTTTTTTAAAACGTGTCAAGGGTAAATAAACTGGTGGTTAAAAAACTTACATAACGATTTATTCAATGGTGCCATCTGACAGAGAGCAATTAACAACAATTTTACGTGTAGAAAGTCAGTCAGTGCAGAAATCTTTAGAAAATTTAATTTTTATTTTTTCTGTGAAAAAATATGTATTTCCCCGACTGACGACTTTGAAGCCATTTAAAACAGGGCTCAGCTGGGGTGGTAGTTCTTTTTTAGTCTTAGTTGGCAATCTTTATTTTAAAGGTAAACGAAAGCTTTTTTTATATCTTTGGTTTTAATTACCCTCCGAAGGTAAAAAAAGGTATTTCTTCTTCAAGATCAATTTTTTTGTAGAATTTTCTACCCTTTTTGTGTTGGGTAGCGGCCGGTAGCGGAATTTTAGAGATCCGGTAGCGACATTTGGTATTGAACCACTGGCAACACTGATGCGTGGTAACGTCAAAATCACAAGCAAAGTAACCTTGTAAATGTCAGTGTCAGGTGACAGTTTTAATTTCTAATTTGCAAAAAAAGAAAATTCATTTTCACATCAAAAATGGCTTTACACTCAGCTGCCAAAGGAAAATTAATATCAGTGATAGGGGATGAGGTAGGTTTGCGCACTTGTGTACATATTTTGTAATGTAATAACATTCGTAGGATACTTGCGTTGGATTTCTTTTGGGCGGAGTTGGAGAAATTAACAAAAATCGACACGCTAATTTTCTGGTGGTAGATAAAAGTATGTTATATGTTTATGAATTTTATTTAACATTTATATGTTATATATTAGAATTGACGGTCGATGTATTTTTTGTTTAGATACCCCCGTGGGAGAAATCGAAGATTGTTTCAAACGATTCTTGAAACGAGATGACATTGATATTATATTAATCAATCAGAATATCGCTGAATTGATTAGACATGTGATTGATAGCCATCACCAACCTGTACCTGCCGTCTTGGAGATTCCATCCAAGGATCACCCCTACGATGCAAGCAAGGATTCAATCCTTAGACGAGCAAAAGTAAGTTTCAGATTGAAGGTATTTCGATAATTTAATTGTGCTTTTCCAGGGAATGTTCAATCCTGACGATTTGATGTGAAGAGTAAGCTTGATTTTGCAATGTATTAGATATTCTTGTTGAATTGTAACAACTCATTTGTAAATACATTCCATATTAAAAATAAAAACAAAAGGTAAAATGTAAATAGTATTAACGAGCTAATAAATTATAGTTGCAAAATTTGTTGTGCAAGCATGTTTTCTTAACTAGTTAGATTATAAACCGTAGAAGTGAAATATTATGTTATCAATAAATTAATCTTAAATGTTGTTTTTCTTTGGCCTTATTCCCATTTATATTTAACTAGGGGGACTCTTTCCAGATATATCTACTTGTTTCTTGATAATTGACATTTTTAACTTTTACCACTTGATGATACTGAACTAGTCTTTGAGCTGAACCAAGTCCGATTATAGTGGTAATAGAAACATTGTGGAATTTTTATATCTCTTTTTGTATTTGTCGTTAATAGTTTATTGTTCTTTAGTCTTTTTTTACAAACAATTTTTTTTTATTTCAAATTTCTTTAAAATCCAACCTTTGGAATTTTTATCTTAATATTTGTCTTGTTTTTCTGTTGTGTTTTTTGTCCTAATATGTATCTTATTTTTAACACTTTCACTGCTGCACACGTACATATATCGAGATGAAAAAGTAGTAATCTCCACGCTTTTTATACGGATTTTTACGTTTTCATCAAGAAAAATTAATTGGCATATGTACCATTATAGAGCAATCTCGGTCCTACACACGTAAAACCACGTTACGTTTCTACACAAAATAATTCAGCACAGGGTGGTTGGCCAGGAATTTTTAATTCAGCAGCGAAAGGGTTAACCGTCAGACCTACGCGGTCAGATAACATTTTCATTTTTTTTAAGAATAAGAACTTTAAGTCTGTTACGAGTATAAAATAATTAAAAATTATTACACTATGCATTCAATGTACATCGTGGAAATACATAATATCAATTTGAATAAGGTTGCTGCTATGGAAAAATCTTTTATGTTGCTAAAATGTCAATTTTACATATTTATGTAAACTCTAATAATTAAATTTAATTAATTGTCGATGCAATAACAGACAATTTACTTAACACACACTTTATTGGTCTCTTCTACATATGCTCTCGATATTTACTCGGCTCATTCTCAACTGCCTTCTTCCCCTTGCTCCTTCACGTGGTTTGAGATCTTGAGTTTGAATCACATGTGGCACATTCTATGTGGGGAAGACAGTGGCGGGTTCCCTAATGCTAACATTTATTTGGAAGGGAAAAGACATTAAATCCTTATTAGATTACGAAAAGAACATATCTTTATAAAAAGGTGAACACAGCAAATTTTTGCACTGCAACGATATGTTTTTCTGCTCTCTTAAAATTCACATTTCAACGCATAGATTTTTCCACGGCAACGACGATAATTAATACCTATTTCTACTTTTTTGCTTAACCGTCTCTTCAATTATTATCCACCAAAGTTCCTCTGACTAACGAAAAATAGGTTCTACTAAAAATTGAAATACAAATCTTGTTCCCTGAAACCAAAAAAGATTAAAAAACACAACAGAGGTTGCTCTCTGTTGTTTAATCTTTCTTGTTTCAGGGAACAATGTTTGTATTTCAATTTTTGAAGATAACCAAGGATCGGTTCATTCTACCAAAATAGTGTTCTACTAGTTATAGTAGGAACAGAAAATTTCAATCAAACGAAGAACATGTAATAAAATATATTAAGCTTCCCCTCAAATACATATACATTCAAATTTCAATAAACAACATTCCAGCTATTTTTTCGGTACATAAAATATAGAATCTAAAAAGGTGCGAGTGAAGTCTCCCACAATTGATCGGTCCGGTATACTCTGGGCCACTCCATATAAAGCAATCTAAAACAGAAAAACACGTTTAAAATGTAAATTATGCCACTTAAAAACCAAGTCTATACAGTTTGTCACTTTATCAACCCTCACCATTGAAATATTGTTTACCTGAAGGGCTGCCAAGATGTTGGTTAAATTTTGACAAAGTTGCTATTTTGGTGGCCAACAATTCCACCATTTGTAAATACAAAAAAGAAATTAAAGGTAATATTTATTTGAGTTATTTGAAAAATAAGTATTAACTTTAATTCCTAACTAAAAATCTTTGATTTCTCATTTTACATTTTTTATCGAACACTATGACAGACAGGTTCGCTAGGAGCGGGCAGGTGATCCAAAGTATTATTCATACAGAGTAGGTTAAATTACAAAAAAGTTGTCTAAATTTGAAGTCGATATTTTCTTAAGATGAGATTTTTAATATTCCCATTGGTGGCCCAAAATATTTCGAAGGATCCAAGAATTGCATATTTTTGCTTCGATATAGCTCATTGGTTTAAAAATTGAAATACAAATCTTATCCCCTGAAACCAAGAGAGAGATCATTAAAAAGTTAAATTCAAAATTTTAGAAATTTTAACTTTAATTTTAAATATTTATTAAACATGCTCGAATTTTCGATAAAAAATCAACGTTAAACTTCGCATTTGAAGAAAATGTTCAAATCTCATAAAAACTAAAATTTATAAAAATAAGATTTGGTTTAATACAAAATTTTGGAATTTTGAAAATAAAATGATTTTTAAAAATGTCAAAATTTTTTAAAAAACCAAAATTTTGAGAAACCGACAGTTTTATAAAAAATCTAAATTTTAAAAATTGTTGAAAATTTTTATAAAATATTAAATTTCTCAAAAAAAAATGAAGCTTTTCAAAAATTTGAAATTTTGATATTTTTTTTTAGGAGCCAGGCAAAATTTTGTAAAAATGCCAAATTTGATAAAAATCGGAAATTTCAAAAAAAGCAAGGTTTTGAGAAAATGTCGAATTTTGAAAATTTTGTCAAAAGAATTCAAAATTACATCTTATGATTCTCGATTATTAAAATGTTAATTTAAAATTCGTCGGTTAAAATTTCGATTTTTTCGACGAAACTTTCGAAAATTTGAAATTTTTTGAAAACTTTTATTCTAAAAATTTCAAATTTTCCAAAAGGTCGAAATTTTAACCGAAAAATTCGACAAAGAGTTGCAATTTTGAAAAATATTAAAAAATGTAAAGACAACATTTTGAAAAAGATTTGAAAAATTCGAAATTTCCAAAAAAAAAACGAATTTTTCAAGTCTTACTAATTCAATTTGAAAATAAATTATAATTCTGAACAAAGTAAAGATTTTAAAAAATGGTCCAAATTTTAAGAAATAGTAAAAATTTCAAAAATAGTCAAAATTTGAAAAAGTGTAAATTTTTAAGAAAATTGGAAAATTTCAAAGGACGCTGAAATTTTCAAACAAATTAGTTTTTGTTATTAAAAAATGAAATTTTGGAAAAGGCTATAATTTTAGAAAAGTTTTAATTTAATTAAAAAAAATAACTGAAAAAAAAATTTTGAAACTTTCGGAAACAGCCAAAATTTTTAAAAATAAGCGAAATTTTGAAAGAATTTTGTGATTTGGAAAAACCTGAATTTTCAAAAAAGGTTAAAATTTTGCAAATAAAAACAAAATTTAAAAAATCGACAATTTAGAAACTCCGAAATTTTCGAAACAATGTCAATATTTTGAAAAAACTCCAACTTTTAAAAAAATCAAACTGGATTCTGTTAAAATGCCAAATTTTAAAAAAATTGGAATTTTAAAGAAAAGCGAAGATTTGAGGGAAATATCGAGTTTCGAAAATCTTTGACGATGTTTGGAAAAATTCAAAATTTTCAAAAGAATTCGAAATTTTTAAAAAACGAAACCTTGAGAAAATTCCAAATTTTCGAAAACCCGAAATTTTAAAAAACAGACGAATTTTGAGGAAATAATGAAAATTTTTAATAATCGAAATTGTAAAAAATATCGACATTTTCATAAAAAGTTTAAATGTTTAATGAAAAGTCGAGATTTATAAAAAAAATTGATATTTTCAAAAATTCGAATTTTGTATTAAAAAAAAATTAAAACCGAAGATTTGAAGATTAAATGTTAACTTTCAAGAAAAACCTAAAATTAATTAAAATAAAATTTGGAAATTTGGTGTAATACATAATTTTAGGAAAAAATTCTTTATTTTGAGGAAAATCTGAAATTACAAAAATATGAAATTTTCAAGTAAAACACGTATTCAGACTTTTTACTTAAAAATTGACAATTTCTAAAAAATTTGTAATTTGGACCGAAGTTTTGAGAATTCTGTTTCGATTATTTTTGAAAATTTTTATTTTTAACTCGAAAATTATTTTTAAACATGTTTACCTTTTTTCTAAAAATTTCGACCTTTTTCTAGAGGTTTTGAATTAATTTTGATTTTGATTTAATTTTGAATTTGAACAAAATAAAAAATCAAAAATTCGACCAAAGGTAATTTGAGTAAAAACATTTATTTTAAAGGGACCGAAAATTTGAAGTTTAAACTAGAAATTTTGATAAAGATAAGAACTTTTTTTTGTCTGAAAACAACAAATACTAAATAA
Source organism: Dastarcus helophoroides (assembly GCA_028583605.1). NCBI lineage: Eukaryota > Metazoa > Arthropoda > Insecta > Coleoptera > Bothrideridae > Dastarcus > Dastarcus helophoroides. Next base: position 44,818,366 of record CM053327.1, on the reverse strand, counting down.
ATAAACAATTGTGAATTTAAAATCGGTAATTTGAACAAATTCAGTTAATGTGTTCGAGTTTTCAAAGTTAAATACTCGAAAAACTTTCCTTAAAATTTTCATATTCTTTTCAAAATTTGGTTTTTTTTTATAGATTGGGAAATTAAAATAGCTAAACTATAAATATTCGAATAATTGCATTGTATACCTGCGCTATACAAATTTAGCATTAATTTGATAAATATTTACTGCTGCCATCGGCTAGTTATCAAATTGTGTGGTCGTTTGCCCCATCAATTCTATGCAACAGATCGACTTCTGTCGCGAAGTGATACATCGATTTTTCAAACATCGTTTAAAACCTAAACGATGTATCAATATTTCTTATGCTTTACCATCGATGTTTACAAACGATACATCGATGTTTTCAAAACATCGACTATCGTTTGAATCCCTAGTCACTTAACAAAAACCAAGTATCGTGCAAATGCCCAAGCACATTAAACAACGTTTAGATGGTGCTTATGATAATGTACCCCCTTTTATATCCATTGTGGATGATTGTTTTCGTTGGATGCAAGTGATAACGCCTCAAATGTTGAAGATAACAGATTTGTGAATATTTTTATTTTTTCTGTTTTTTTTTTTTCTACATAACTAAACTTCTCTGAGAATGCTTCCAGTTTAAACTTAAAAAATTATGCTTCTAGAATTTCAATCTTGAAATCCAAATTCCGACTTTAATCTCGAATTCGTTTTATAAACTTATACTTTTTCTGAAACATTGATTTTGTTTCTGAAAATTTCAAGTTTAAACTTGAAAGTTTAGGCTTTGACCAATTTGGGGCCAACCAAAACAGAAGTGATTGGATGTTTTAATATTTTAAAATAGGCTGCTTATCAATTTCATATGATTTATTAATAACTATCGTGATGTCGTGAATAGGACTAACATTCAATTTATAGTGGTAAACTTTATTTAAACACAATACAAATAAAAAGGTACAAAATACATTCAAAATACCTCCTTCATTGTCTACAAATGATCTTAATCTCTGTAAAATTTGCTGAGTTTCTGGATGACTTAAGCCTTCATGTAACTGCTTTAACTGCCTCAGGATTCTTTAATATCCTAGGTAAGTACATTCAAACGCCTGACAAATTTGTAATCGTTTGTACGTTTTGATTGCAGATACTGGTTTACGATATACTACATTGTTTGCTGGTATCTGGTTATAATTGGAATTAATATTTAAATGCCTTTTATACACTGTGCCCGCTAATGCATACAAATCCTACACATGCAATTTCTATTAATAAAATCATTGCTTAATTATGGTTGCTATTTAAATTTGCTTTAACAAGAATCATATTTAGCTGCATTTTTGGCAATTTACTGGATTAATGTATCACTCCGTAGAAGGTTTTACCGCTTTACCACATCGGCAATTAAATAAATAATTACACGAGACATATTTCGTCACCAGAATTGGCATTTTCAAGCGCATGCATTAATTTAAATAGATTAGCAAAAGATGCATCGACGTCATTGAGATTCAAATCGATACTGGAGTATTTTGCTTTCTTTCCTATTTATAATTGTTTAACACATCTGGTGCATGCAATTTTGACCTGCCACAAAAATTGTGCGCTTGAAAATGCCAGTTCTGCTGGTGAAATACGTATCACGTAATTATTTATTTAATTGCGGATGTGATAAAGGGGTGAAACCTTCTATGGACTTAATCACAAGCTACAGTGTTTAGTTCAGTGGTCTAGTAACGTAACAGTGGTAAAATTTTGGCTTACAATTAAAATTATTAAATTCGCTCCCTTGGATATAACCTACGGTACATCCTTGTAATTGCATTACTTGAGTCTGTTAGACCACGTTAAAATCTGATAGCGTGTCAATAAAAAGAAAAAATTAAGGATCGCATATTAAAAACTACAACAGGTGAGTAAAATATAAGTTAATTATCGGAATAAACTATACAAATCATGTCCAAATACCAAATTGGTGGAATTATCTTCTTAAACAAATGAAGTATCTCAAAAAATTAAATTATGTTTAAAAAAATAAGGACATTTCTTTAATTATTTAAAAATAAATATCACACACAAAATACATAAACGACTTATAAAATCACAATAAAAGCTTTACCCACTCCAACGAATTCTAATTACCTTTCCCTCTACAGATACTTCGGGAGTTTTAAGTATTTGTTCCAGTGATGTTTTGACATCGTTTAGAAATTTATCAGCCACACCTGGCTGCGTATGTAAATGTGTAACACATACATGAAACCTAAAACGACTCGAATGAACTTCCACCAATTTACATACTCATTCAACATACGCTGAAGGAAATTGGAGATTGTTAAGATTCCAACCGAGTTTTTCCAAAGCCGAGGACAGTCTATATATTTCAAACTCGTGCGAACCTACAGCAATAACACTGGTAATAGGTTGGCCAAAGATATATATACCCTTCATCCTTCGCAAGCTGAAATAAAACGTGTTAATATTCTAAACCAAAGTAGTTTTTAAGGTGACATACCCCTTTTCTATATATCTCGCAGTGTGAATTATATCTCTTGTCGCCTCGACGTAACCTTTGAGCCCAAAACTCAAAAGAGTGGCCCAACACACAGCGATGTTTCCACCAGCTCTTGAGCCGCTTATCGTGGGAGAACCATATACGCCTCCTGGCCAATCAGTGGTGACGGTATACTGATGGTGACGATATCTAAAATTAAATACGTAAAAATATAAGAAACGTGTAAAAAATTAGTATTTAACCGAATGTGTTATCTGAACTATTTACTTGTGTAAATTACAATGCTAATAACTGATAAAAATAACGATGACCAAGACGGAACTATATAACAATTCAAGTAAATGTATCAGACATCATTATTTTAATCAGTTATGCAATACAATTACAATTTTATTTATTTGTGCAGCTTCTGTGAACATTTTTCCAACTTAAAGAATAAGTAGTTGTCACGTTACTCACTTTGGGTGTTTATAAAGAATAATAGATGAACCTTTAGGCGTAAAACCATATTTGTGTGTATCTGCAGAAATACTCGTCACACCAGGCAACCTAAAATCACATATAGGTACAGGATACCCAGCTTCTTCCATAAATATTGTCAAGAATCCACCCAAACAAGAATCAACGTGCACCGGAACCCCATATTTTAAACCTAAATCTGATATGGCACCAATATTGTCAGCCGTTCCATATGGAAAATTAGGCGCCGACCCTGCAAGCTACAAGAAACGGTTAAAATGTCACCGATACGTTTCAACTATCTACCATCACAGTATTGGAATTTATGGCACGTTTCATGGCTTTTAAATCTACTTGCAAGTTAGCATCTACAGGTATCGATCTAACTTTAAGACCGAAATATTGGGCAGCCTTATCGAATGCGGAATGAATTGTAACTGGTACTACAATTTCCGGCTTTTTTATTCCTTTTTCTTCCCTTCCGAAGTCTCTGTAGGCTTTACAAGCCATCAAAATGGACTCAGTTCCGCCTGAAGTCATCTAAAACGATAAATTAGGATGCGGTAAGGTAATATTTTATATAAGCACCGTGCCGCAGGTGTCTTCATCGCCATGAAATAGTTTTGCGGCCATCTGAACAACTTCTGCTTCCATTTTACAAACACCCGGAAAAATATCGGGATGCAACGGATTAGTGTAAGCAGTCTTACCGTAAACATCTCTAACAAGGTCAATAAGTTCGGGATTGTAACAATAGACCGATCCGGACACCTTACCGCTTTTCCAATCGTAATCGCCTATTAAAATATTTCTTAATAAGAAGTACGGATACATTATAAGCACAATTACATATTTTAAGACAGTCGATTAATTGTTCCATTATTTTATCCTTCGAAAGTGGCTCTGTAGGTAATTCATTGAAATATACCAAATCCTTTGTTCGTTTCTCTACATCTGCTTTAAATGTTTCTTCGAGGTTTTTCAGCTCAGAGTCGATTTTATTTTTTATGCTGGGTACTAATCTGATTAACTTAAAAAACGTTTTTTTGCCTCTTACGTAAAGCGCTAAAAAATAATGAACGGTATTGAAATATAGCACATTTTATACTAAATGTAAAATATAAAACATCAAAGTATTTTTTCCATTTCTTTATTTTCTGAAGAGAATAGGTTTTCATTTCACAAAGTTGTGGTAATATTTCAAAAGACGAACAAATACATAAAAAACATTAATTACTTGTTATACGCTTATAATGTACACCAGTATGAGACACAGAAAACTACCCGATCACTAGATCTACTTCAGTAGGATAAAAAGGGCTGATAAACATTGACCTAGATTTTTACATAAATCAAGTAGCTAAATATAAAATAATTGGGTCACTTTGAATACTGCAGCTAATTAATATAATAAAAAATATTGTCATTTTTCAAATATAAATTAGTTTCAATCAATTTCATGTAACTACAAACATCTAATCTTTATGAAAATGCTTTCATTTGATATTTCAGGGTGTAGCAAAAATGCACGACACGAATACTTACATTCATCTTGAAAAATAAAATGGTAAAGCCAAACTGAAAATAATACTGTAGTGGTAGTTGTAGTTACAATTTGCCAGGGTTCTTTTGCTGCAAAATGATTATTCAGCCCTGTTTGTATGAAACCAAAGGGATTCATTTTGCCGTCAAATGCACCAAAGTTCTACAAACAGTACCATAAAAGTAGAATGAAATTATATCGTCAAAATTTACTTACAACTAGTATATCTTAAGCGGTAACTAAGCAAACAATTTCAGCATTTTAAGTAAATAAACGTTTAAAGTACAAGTTCGATTATTATCAACAGTAGATAAATATTTAAATTCAAAAAATAACATTGATGACTATTTGAGAACTTAATTCATAACCTATAAATATGAACCACCAGGGATGCCACAATATATCGGTTGACCGATATTATCGATAATATCGAAGCAAAAATATCGATATTTATATCGATATTATAACATTGTCGATATGATATCGATTTTGCCTGGTAGCCGATATCAATTGTTCAAACGTCGCCAATGATAAACGAAAATATGGAGATCGAGGATCTTTTTTTTAGGTCAGAAAAAATAATATGCCTGAAATACGTAGAAATTTCTAAGAGTGGGGCCCCTTTACAAACCTTTTTGTTAATTTCCAAAATATCGATTATCGATATTTGTCTGCTGTCAATATTTATATCGATATATTTATCGATATTAAAATTATCTTGCATCCCTATGAACCACAACAAGACTATAATATATATAATAGTCTTCTTGAACCACAAACACGGACGATAGAATAAAGCAAGGACACGATAAACTCAGGAAGAAAAATTTGACCGAAATGCATTTACAAAATGGGGTAGGTCCATATATGGAGCTCTCTCTCTCTCTCTCTCTCTCTCTCTCTCTCTCTCTCTCTCTCTCTCTCTCTCTCTCTCTCTCTCTCTCTCTCTCTCTCTCTCTCTCTCTCTCTCTCTCTCTCTCTCTCTCTCTCTCTCTCTCTCTCTCTCTCTCTCTCTCTCTCTCTCTCTCTCTCTCTCTCTCTCTCTCTCTCTCTCTCTCTCTCTCTCTCTCTCTTTCTCTCTCTCTCTCTCTCTCTCTCTCTCCCTCTCTCTCTCTATCTCTCTATCTCTCGATGATTGGTCATGTTAAGCGCATAAACATTTTTAGATTTCTCCTACATCATCTTTTTCGTAAAAAATATGAATTAAATGCAGTAAGAAATGATATTGAAATTAAGTAAGTTTTGACAATTCTTGACAGGTGTTTAATAGCCATATTTATTGACTTCGTTCCTCATTGGTGTAGATATATATGTAATTTATGGTAGTAGAAATCGATCACTCCCGATATCAGGAGAGGGTACACCCACTCACTAGACGCTTTTTCGACGCCGTTTTTTACGTTCGTGCACTATCCTACTTCTACAATCTATGCATGAAACATTTTGAAACTGTCACTGTCAAATGTAATCTATAGCTTTTCATAGAAATGAAAAAGGATATACCTGACACCGTTGATTGAATAAAGTAAGTATTCAATTAACGCTGACACTCTAGAGCGCAGAATTAATTTCGAAATATTCCAGTGAAGCTGTAAAACGAGACGAAAGAGTATATTCAAACACTGTGAAATTTTTCAAATTTATTTGTCATATAAATTAGTATCTAATTTTGGTCTTCTATTTTTTATTTTTCCTATTCTATGTACAATAAACTAACCTGTTTTTTGTTATATGTCATGAGATGACGTTTTAAATAAATTTAGATATCACGTAGTCATATTTCAAAAACAGTTTTAGAATGTTGTCAACAAACAATAAGAAATATAAATATTTCCAAACTGGGTCGTAGAAATGTTAAACAAAATGATTAAACATAATGTTTTCGACCAATAAGAGTCCACCATAAAGAATAATTAGTAAGCAGTTTACCTTTGTGAATTATGAACTTAGGATTAACACATTCAGTCTTTTTTTGAAAATCTCGACACTAATAAGATTTTATGATTTGTTGACCTTAAGCTCCATTCGATTTTAATCTGAAATTTCGACTTTAGGATCAAGTTTCCGGCTTTTCTCCAAATCTCGAGATTAAAGTCAAGATTTCCATACTCTATGGTTAAGTCGGGCAGATGACAGTTGCGTCACACCACTCCCTTTACCAAACAAGATAAACAGTTGGCAGTAAGGTGCGTTCAGTGATTTCTAATTTTAATTACCAATATTCCGTTTTTTTTTTTCGAAATTTCGAGATTTTTGTATCGAAGTTTCGAAATTAAAGCTAAAATTTTGAGATTAAAGTTGAAATTTTGAAAACTAAAAAAGGAATTTCAAGTTTAAAGTCAAATCCCCAGATTAAAATCAAAATTCTAAAAAAAAAGGTCGAAATTTTGAGTTTAAAGTCGAAATTTCAAGATGAAAATCACGTTAATAAGATATTACGATTTTTCGACTTTAATGTTGAAATTTCGACTTTAATCTTTTTTTTTTCTCGAAATTTCAGCTTTAATTTTAGAATTTCGGGATTAAAGTCGAAATTTCTATATTCTATGGTTAAGTACAGTAGGGTGCGTTCGGTAATTTCTATTTTTAATTAGCAAAATTTCGTCTTTTTTCTAGAAATTCAGAGGGTAAAGTTGAAATTCCTGTATAACAGTCAAAATTTCGACAAAAAAGTCGCAATTTCGAGTTTAAAACCAACATTTCGGGTTTAAAACGGAAATTTCGGGTTTAAAACCGAAATTTCACAAAAAAAGTCGAAATTTCGAGTTTAATGTCAAAATTCCGAGGTTAAAGTTGAAATTTCGAGAAAAAAGTCGAAATTTCGAGATTAAATTTGAAAGTCGGAGATTAAAATCGAAATCGGGAGATTAAATTTGAAATTTCGAGAAAAAATTGGAAATTTCGCCTTTAAGAGTCGAAATTTCGAGGTTAAAGTCGAAATGTCGATTAAAAAAAGTCGAAATTTTAAGAAAAAGGTGGAAATTTCGGAAAAAAAGTCGAAATTTCTAAACATAATTTTTTTTCGAGATTAAAGTTGAAATTTAACGAAAAAATTTAAAATTTCGATTTTAAAGTCGAGAATAATGTCGAAATTTCGAGAAAAAAGTCGAAATGTCAAAATTAAAGCCGAAATCCGGAGATTAAAACTGAAATCCAGAGATTAAAGTTGAAATTTCGAGAGAAAAGTGGAAATTTCGTGTTTAGAGTCGAAATTTCGAAGTTGAAGTCGCAATGTCGATAAAAAAAGTCGAAATTTTAGGAAAAAGGTGGAAATTTCGAGAAAAAAATCGAAATTTCTAATTTTTTTTCGAGATTTAAGTTGAAATCTAGAGAAAAAAATTTAAATTTCGCGTTTAAAGTCGCTCCGCGATGAAAGTCGAAATTTCGAGAAAAATATCAAAATTTCGAGATTTCGACAAAAAATAGTTAATGTATCCTTTGGATTCATACCTATTAAATTTTATTAATGATAAAAACGCAACAAAATTTAAAAAAATCCAAAGGTCAAGTATATTTTGGAGTAAATATGGCGGACAATAATACGTAGAAAGCATTAAACGAACTCCAAGTTATGAATTCTATGAAATATTACATCATAATCAGCAAATGTCAATTTAATTATGTCAGTTGTCACAACATGGTTATGTCATTTTTGTTTTTGTAATTTCGAATTCCAAATTTGAAGTATATTAACTAGCGACATTGGACGTTATCTTTGAAAATTATATTCCAATGATGTACAGCAAAATAAAAAACAATCATGTGCGCGTGTAATTAGAAATTTTCGATATTAGACCTCGATTGATGTCATCACCAATAATAGATTTTATTGTTAACGGAAGAGACTTTGTTGCGTTCGTAACGCGAAATCATGGTGTTTGAGAGTGTTTTAGCCCAAGTGCTGAATAAAGTTTTGGGTGATTATGTGGAAAATTTGGATACCAAACAACTTAACGTCGGAATATGGGGAGGTAAGCTGCGGCGGTGTAATCGGACAAATTGAGACGCAATAATTGTTTACAGGGGACGTTCAGTTAAAAAATTTGGTGTTGAAGCAGTCCGCTTTGGATGACTTGGATTTACCTTTACAGACAGTTTATGGAAAAATTGGTGAGTTTCAATAAGACGAAGTGGATAAACATTTCCTGTTCAATATTTACTTATCATTTGAGCAAATATTTCATCAACTGATACGCTTTTGTGGTAAATATACGTGTTCTATAGAAGCATAATTTAATCAATTTTGATTACCTGGGATGTTTTGTAGGTTAGTAAATGTAGGGCATGTTTATAAAATGTTTTTTGAGGTTATGCACTTTAATTGTGTCAGAATATTTATAGATGCAACATGAATATCTTCCCAGTAATTCTTTATATATCTTTACGTATTGAGTCATTTTATGCAAATGATTCATACTCGTACTAAGAATTTCAAAGAATAAATTAACTGCTTGTTACGTCAAATTTCACAAGACATGTATGCAACTAGTTGCAGATAAAACATCATTATTGTTCGCAAGTACGTATCCTTTTTTTAATATTTTATTACACGCTGTAGTATGTCCGTTGATTTTTAACTAGGCAACTTTTTACATTGAGTTTTTCCACTTCCTTTTCTGAAAAATTAGTTCTTTTAATGAAACGAACAAAAAATATTTCTGCACCTTCGCATTACCAATGTGAAGGGCTTTTGTTTGTTTTTATTTGTTTTTCTCGAAATATTCCCTTTAAATTGAACGACCTGAATATGTTCGATAAATACGAAAATCGGTCGAGGGTTCGAGTAAAAAATTATCGAAACGAGAACGTTCAGGAAATACTGATGTCAGTGCCATTTAGTCTAAAAAGGCTGCCAAATTATTTTTAAAAAAATAATGTTTAACACAAAATATGCTGCAGCGTAACGTGAGGTTCAAAAAAGAATTAAAGAAAGTGTTATGTCATAATTTATTCAGAGCATAAAGGTCTGAAAAGGTTAATGATTAATAATGTAATAGTCTGTCTCTGATTTTTCGAAGGTTAACTGAATTCCTTAGATGGCACACGACCTTCAAAGCTTAATTCATAATTATTCATTCCTCTAATCAAGTTCTAAATATATTCATGTTTAACAGTTATTTATGTTATCAGAACAAGTTACATGAGTTGGTGTATTAGTCATTTCTATTTAAAATCTATTTTTATCACAAACAGCAACCGTTATTTAAAAATTTATTGGAGTTTGTTTGATTTCGTAGAGATAGCCCCTTCCAGCGATTATTGTGTATAAACTAGTCAGCGAAGACTGAAAATCTAAATCCAAAAACCTCGAGGATTGAATTTATTTTTTTAATTTTCTTTTACGACCATTTTTCTCTAAGTTATACTTTTGCAAATCACTTGGGATTATTCTTTAACGAAATGCTGGTGTTATTAATAATGAGGAATTACTATGACATTAAATATACTCACCTAAAAAATGATACGAACAAAAAATCTTTCTTTTATTCGAACCAATACTGATTCAGAAGCTGGCTATTGTATGTTAGGTCCCGAAAAACATTATTTTATAAATAAGTTCTCCTATGCAAACGTAAACATCTCATGACATATCCGTTGCATCGTGATAGGAATTTTTTGAGCATAAAATGCTGTTGTTATTGATCAATTGTGGTACCTTTTTAGAGTTGTATGGTAATTTCCAATACGAACATTGTTTAGATATTCTCTGTATCTCCTTTGTGAAGTATTGGTATTCTCATTCATGTTTTATTGACTTTTTCTTCGCCAGTTACTTCTTTCCTTAACAGGTTACTGAGAATTGTGAAAAGAGTAACTGGCTAAAAAAAAGCTAATAAAACATGAACATTGTTGTTTCACTTAATCAACCTAATTCGATTTGAAAAAATTCTAGCTTTAACAGGAAGCTCAAGCGCTATTTAGGATAAAAATGTTCAGACAAATAAATAAAAAAACGCCTCACGTACAACAATAAAGTTAAATAACAGAACTGACCTTTTAAACTACAAAAAAAAAACACGTTTAGTAGTATTTTTTCGCGCAAGATATCAATATTAAATAGTTATTTGCAATGTGTTTTTATTTGGAATAATTTTAGATATTTATGTTTGTTTGCGTCTAGTCATGCGGCGCACACATAAAAATATGTTTGTAACTGGAACAATGTTATGCGACATTATTAGATTTACGAGAATTTTATGCGATTCTTGCAAAAAAACAAAAATATTATTCAATCAGTGTTGCATTGTGGATCATCTTTAATTTCTAGTTATTACTCATAACGTGATTTATAACTATTTATTGCACGTAATAAATCATTATTATTATTTTTATTAAGTCATTGTAATTAATTCTAACAGCAGTTTTACCATTTTCAATATTTTTATGTATTGAATTTATCGATTTTTCAAAAAATAGACGTTCGACGAAAATTTGGCAAAATTTTGATGTGTTTTCATAAAATGTCGTCATTCTACTCGAAGTTTAACCCTTTTCCAAATATAATTCGTTCGCTAATTCAAATTATTTTGAGTTTAATTTATTGACTTTTCAGATTAAAATCGAAATGTTATTTTTACTCGAAATTTGGAATAAAAATGTTACCTTTTTAAAAATCGCAAAAATGTTTCCAATATTTTAATTCCAAGTTAGTATAATCTTGAGAGTGTGAATTTAGGACAAGAGAATTTTCAAAATTTTTGGAAAATTTGATACTAAAGTCGAGATTCGATAAGTTTCCAAATTAAATTTGGACTGAACCTAAAAATGTGTAGTTTTGAGAGAAAGAGAGGTACATGTGTTGAGTTTGATGTCTTTTTTGGTTCATTTTCTAGTAGTGCAAACGCCGCGGCGCCCCCGGGAGCAGCTACTTATAGGTATTTTTAAAACCGAAATTTCACGCGTAAAAAGTCGAAATTTCACGTAAAAAGTCGAAATTTCGAGTTTAAAGTCGAAATTCCGAGATTAAAGCTGAAATTCCGAGATTAAAGTCGAAATTTCGAGAAAAAAGTCGAAATTTAGAGATTAAAGTCGAAATCCGAAGATTAAAATCGAAATCCGGAGATTAAATTTGAAATTTCGAGAAAAAATTGGAAATTTCGTGTTTATAGTCGAAATTTCGAGGTTAAAGTCGAAATGTCGATTAAAAAAAGTCGCAATTTTAAGAAAAAGGTGGAAATTTCGGGAAAAAAGTCGAAATTTCCAAACATAATTTTTTTTCGAGATTTAAGTTGAAATTTAGAGAAAAAATGTTAAATTTCGAGTTTAAGGTCGAAACTTCGAAATTAATGTCGAAATTTCGAGAAAAAAGTCAAAATTTCGAGAAAAAATTCGAAATTTCAAGATTAAAAGTCGAAATCCCGAGGTTAAAGTTGAAATTTCGAGAAAAAAGTGTAAATTTCATGTTTAGAGTCTAAACTTTAAGGTTAAGGTCGAAATGTCGATAAAAAAAGTCGTAATTTTAAGAAAAAAGGCGGAGATTTCGGGAAAAAAGTCGACATTTCTAAACGTAATTTTTTTTTCGAGATTAATGCTGAAATGCGGAGAAAAAATTTTAAATTTCGCGTTTAAAGTCGAAACTCCGAGATTAAAGTTGAAATTTCGAGAAAAAAGTCGAATTTTCGAGATTAAAGTCGAAATTTCGAGAAAAAAAGTCGAACTTTCGAGGTTAAAGGTGAAACCCGGTAATTAAAGTCAACATTTTGAGTTTAAAGTCGACATTTTGAGATTAAAGTCGGCATTTTGAGATTAAAGTCGAAATGTGGAGAAAAAAAAGTCGAAATTTCGAGATTAAAGTCGAAATCCGGAGATTAAAATCGAAATCCGGAGATTAAAATCGAAATCCGGAGATCAAGTTTGAAATTTCGAGAAAAAAGTGAAAATTTCGCGTTTAGAGTCGAAATTCCGAGGTTAAAGTCAAAATGTCAAGAAAAAAAGCTCGAAATTTTAAGAAAAAAGTGGAAATTTCGAGAAAAAAGTCGAAATTTCTAAACGTAATTTTTTTTTCGAGATTAATGCAGAAATTTAGAGAAAAAATTTTAAATTTCGAGTTTAAAGTCAAAACTTCGAGATTAATATCGAAATTTCGAGAAAAAAGTCGAAATTTCGAAATTAAAGTCGAAATCCGGAGATTAATGTCGAAAACCGGAGATTAAATTTGAAATTTCGAGAACAAATTAGTTAAAATCGAAATGTCGATAAAAAAAAGTCGTAATTTTAAGAAAATGGTGGAAATTTCGGGAAAAAAGTCGAAATTTCTAAACATAATTCTTTTTTGGGGATTGAAGTTGAAATGTAGAGAAAAAATTTTTAATTTCGCGTTTAAAGTCGAAACTCCGAGATTAAAGTTGAAATTTTGAAAAAAAAAATGGAAATTTCGAGATTAAAGTCGAAATTTCGAGAGAAAAATAGAAATTTCGAGATTAAAGTCGAAATTTCGAGAAAAAAGTCGAAATTTCGAGAAAAAAGTCGAATTTTCGAGATTAAAGGCGAAATCCGTAAATTAAAGTCAATATTTTGAGTTTAAAGTCGAAATTTTGAGATTAAAATCGAAATTTCGAAAAAAAAGTCGAAATTTCGAGATTAAAGGCGAAATCCGCCAATGAAATTCAACATTTTGAGTTTAAAGTCGAAATTTTGAGATTAAAGTGGAAATGTAGAGAAAAAAAGTCGAAATTTCGAGATTAAAAGTCGAAATTTCGAGATTAAAGTCGAAATTTCGAAAAAAAAAGTCGAAATTTCGAGATTAAACGCGAAATCCGGAAATGAAAGTCAACATTTTGAGTTTAAAGTCGAAATTTTGAGATTACAGTGGAAATGTAGAGAAAAAAAGTCGAAATTTCAAGAAAAAAGTCGAAATTTCGAGATTAAAGTCGAAATTTCGAAAAAAAAAGTCTAAATTTCGAGATAAGAGGCGAAATCCGGCAATGAAAGTCAACATTTTGAGTTTAAAGTCGAAATTTTGAGATTAAAGTGGAAATGTAGAGAAAAAAAGTCGAAATTTCAAGAAAAAAGTCGAACTTTCGAGATTAAACTCGAAATTTCGAAAAAAAAATTCGAAATTTCGAGATTAAAGGCGAAATCCGGAAATGAAAGTCAACCTTTTGAGTTTAAAGTCAAAATGTTGAGATTAAAGTGGAAATGTATAGAAAAAAAGTCGAAATTTCAAGAAAAAAGTCGAAATATCGAGATTAAAGTCGAAATATCGAGAAAAAAGTCGAATTTTCGAGATTAGAGGCGAAATCCGGAAATTAAAGTCAACATTTTTAGTTTAAAGTCGAAATTTTGAGATTAAAGTGGAAATTTTGAGAAAAAAAGTCGAAATTCGGAAATTAAAGTCAACATTTCGAGTTTAAGGTCGAAATTTCGAGGTTAAAGTCGAAATTTCAAGAAAAAATTTGAAACTAAAGTCGAAATTCGATACATTTCCAAATTAAATTTAGGCTGTTTACTGTTTTCAAAATTTTCTAATTTTTTCAAAACTCACTCTTTTTCGACCCTAAAATTTCGACTCTTTTTTGAAAATTTTGACTTTTATTTAAAAGTTCAATTTTTTTTTAATAATTGGAACTCTTTTTGTTTTTGAAGTTTCATGACTTTTAGAAATTTTGACTTTTTCGCATACTTTCCATTATTTTGGAAAAATATCGAATTGTTTTTGAAATTTCGACTTTTTTTGAAGATTCGGCAATTTTTGGTCAAATTTGGAGTTTTTTTTTAATTCTCGCCTCTTATTTAAATGTCAACAATTTTCTTTGAAAATTTCGCTATTTTTTTTCAAAATTTTTGTCTTTTTATGAAAAAAACTTTGTAAAAAATGTTTGATTTTTCTTGAAAATTATAATTATCCAAAATTTTGACTTTTTTTTAAGTCTCGATGGCTAGGTTTCCAAAATTTCATTTTTTTTTTAATTTCTCATTTATTTGATAATTACACTATTTCTTTAATTTTTTAAAATTTTGGAAAATTTTGCAGTTTTCAAAATTTTCCAATTTTTCAAAATTCTTTTTTCGACTTTAAAATTTCGACTTTTTTCAATTTTTTTAAAAATTATTGGAATTTTTTTGAATAATTGGAATTTTTTTAAAAACTTTTTGTTTCCGTAATTTCATTAATTTTCAGAATTTTGACTTTTCTTGCAAACTTTCGATTTGTTTGGGGAAATTTCGAATTTTGATTTTATTTTGCAAATTTCCGGCTTTCTCCGAAAATTTGGCAATTTTTGGTCAAATTTGCACTTTGTTCAAAATGCCGCCCTTTTTCTATTTTAATTTCGACTTTATTTTTGAAAATTTCAACTTTATTTTTGAAAATTTCTACTTTTTTTAAAAATTTTTGAGTTTCATGAATATTTTTCATCAAAAATTAAGATTTTGGAAGAATTGTTGACTTTTTGAAAATTATAATGATCCAAAATTTCGGGTTTTCTTCGAAAATTTTGACTTTTCTGATAATATTAACTTTTCTTCTTTAGGATTTGGACTTTTCGGAAATTTAAAAATTTGACTGAAATTTTTCAATTTTGATTTTAAATCTCGAACTTTTTTCAAAATTTAAACTCTTTTTGAAGTTTTAATTTACTTTTCGCTTTAAAAAAAAGAAATGTTTTTAAAATATCGCAATTTTTTTCAAATTCTCGATTTTTTTAAAAATATCAAATTTTTTAAAAAGTTCAGATTTCTTGAAAATGTCAATTTTTTTGAAAATGTTGATTACAAAATATTTACATTTTCCAAAAATGTTGCCCTTTTTTGTAAGAATTTTAAAAATTTTGTCTATTTTCCGAAATTTTGTCCTTTAGTAACTCTAGAGGAAAGAAGTGGTGATGGTGCGTGCATAAGCAGCTGCTAAATATATGCTCCATTAATAAACCCAAATTCTACGGGAATTAATGAGCGATTATTTCTGAAAATTGTGGTAAACCAAAGGTGTAATCAATAAGAACAGTGTAGTGATTAAAACAACACTAGAGACAAACAGATTAGTGCAATAATTAGTAATTTAAGGTAAGACGCTGCATTTGTATTAGCTCTGATAAGAGATAAGAAACCGTGACCTTCGAGGAGATAGTCCGGGGAACGGTTTCTTTCGTGGAAAAGACGTGCATCACAACATATAGTAATCAGATTAGGAATCAGCGCTGAAATAAAGAAATAAACATGGACAAGAATTATAGAGAGACGCCGACATGGAGAAGTCCTCCACAGACGAAGGAGGCAAGAGAAAAAGGGTACGAGAAGAAACCTTAACGAGAACAAAAAAAATGTCGAGAACGCCAATAAAAACAAAAACAATTGATAACGAGGATAAGCTTGATCTTATACTAAGTATGATGCAGGATATAAGAGAAGAAATGCAAGAAATAAAAAATGAACAGAAAAAATACAATAACGACATTAGAAAAATCCAAATCGAAAACAACAAACTAAGAGAAGAAAACGAGAGAATTATAAAAGAAAACGAGAAAATGAAAAGGGATATAAAAATAATAAGCAATAATTTGGAGTGGATCGAAAAAGATAAAAGGAAAAATAACATAATTGTCAACGGTCTAACAGTAAATACAAACGACAATGCAATTTTAATTACAGAAATGGAAAATTTCTTTAAAGAAAAATTAGAAATACAAACCAAAGTTGAAGAAACTTACAACATTGGTAGA
Organism: Dastarcus helophoroides; assembly: GCA_028583605.1. NCBI lineage: Eukaryota > Metazoa > Arthropoda > Insecta > Coleoptera > Bothrideridae > Dastarcus > Dastarcus helophoroides. Next base: position 44,802,165 of record CM053327.1, on the reverse strand, counting down.
AATATATATCTTGTGAAATTGCAAAATGAAAATGAAAAGAAACGGATTATGAAAAACAAATCAAAGCTTAGAAAAATTAATGAAAAAATTTTCATAAATGAAGACTTGACGCATAAAGAAAGGGAGAAGCAGGGACAACTAAAAAATAAAGCAGAATAGGAGAAACGCATGGGCAAGAATATCAAAATGGGATACAACAAGATAATAGTTGATGGAGAAACTTGGAAATGGAACAAAATCAAGGAAAAATTAGAAAATACAAATTCAAAAAACTGAGCAATAAATCTAAAGAGGTAAATAGTATGATGACGAACAAGGCAATGAAAATGGATACGAAAACACATAAAAACACAACAATAGAAAAAATAAATAAAAAGGAAAAAACAGGAAAAGAAATTTGGAAAGTGGGAACATGGAATGTTAGAGGACTAAGGGGAAAAGAGGAGGAACTAATAGAAGAATTTGAAATGACAGGGATACAAATATTAACAATAACAGAAACGAAGAAGAAGGGGCAAGGGGAACTAGTGCTAGAAAATGGACACCTTTTAATATACAGTGGAGTAGAACAAAATAAACATGCTGCGGCAGGGGTTGGGTGCATAATAGAGAAAGGATTAATTGGGAAGGCATTTCTGAAAGAATACTAAAAATAGAATTTGATGATATATATGGGGAACGAATATGCATAATAATAGTGTATGAACCAAATGAAGATGATTTAGCGAGTAATAAAGATCAATTCTGGGAGGAACTAACATTGGCCACAGAGACAGTTAAAGGTAAAATTATCGTAATAGGAGATTTTAACAGTAGGGTGGGTAAAAGAGAGAATAGAAATGTAAATGTGATTGGAAACTGTGGGGAAACAAAAATAAACAACAATGGGTTAAGAATGATAGAATATTGTATATTGAACGATCTCATAATAACAAATACGTTTTATGAACACCAGGATATACATAAATTTACAAGAAAAGCGGAAAACAGAAAAGAAAGATCCATAATTGACTACGTACTTGTGCAAAGAAATAATAGGAAATCGATCACGGATGTAAGAGTCAAAAGAAGTGCGGAAATATTTAGTGATCATTACCTGGTTGTAGCAAAAATTAGGAAAAAGAAGAGGTGTAGGAGTGACAACGAACGACACGAAACTGCACCAGTAAAAAAAGAAAATATTAAAACATACAGATTAAGAGAAAAAGATATAGCAAACAATTATCACCAAATTCTTGAGGAAAAAATAAGTAATATAGAAAAGGAGATTGAACAAAAAGATATTGAAGACATATGGCAAATATTTAAGGAGGTAGTAATAGAAGCAGCTAAACAAGCATGTGGCACGATTACAACCAACGCCAATAAAAAGTTAACTGCCTGGTGGAACGATGAAATCAAAAAAGAAGTTAAATTAAAAAAACAAGCGTGGAAAGAGTACTTAAATAATAACACCGCACAAAAATACACTTTGTATAAGGAGAGAAGAACCAAAGTAAAAAAATGGTTTTGGAAGCTAAACAGAAGGCATGGGAATGTTTTGGGAAAAAATGTAGGAGACAAATAAAGGAGATCGCAAGCTATTTTATAAAGCAGTGAAGACAATAAGAAAAGGAAAAGAAAAGAAATTGACGACTATAACAAGCAAAGAAGGCGCGTTGCTAAAAGATGAGAATTTAATTATGAACAGATGGAAAGAATACTTTTACGAACTATTAAATCCACTGGAAACAGAGACACAAGAAGGCAAAGAAGTAACAACAAATGACACAATAGCAGATGAAGAAAATGAAGTACTTACGATAGAGGAAGTTGAAGAAGCAATCAAGGCAACAAAATGTGGAAAAGCACCCGGGCATGATGGAATAACAACAGATATGATTAAACACATGGGGAAGGAAGGTGTAAAACTCTTGTACAACATTTGTAATAAGGCATGGATAAAAGGAAAAATACCTAAAGATTGGGGAATAGGTGTTATTATGCCCATATATAAAAAGGGAGATAGAAAACAATGCCAAAATTATCGAGGTATAACTTTATTGAGCACGGTAGCAAAGATATATGAAAGGGTGTTAGCAAACAGGCTCCGTTTAGTCATAGAAACGCAATTAAGTGTATCCCAAAGTGGATTTAGAAGAGGCCATAGTATACAGGACCATATATTCACGATGAAACAACTTACGGATAAAATATTAAGACAACGGAGAGTGGCATATCTAGCGTTCATTGATCTTGAAAAGGCTTTCGACAGAGCACCCAGAAAAGAAATATGGATAAGTTTGGAACAAAATTAATTGCTGGAATAAAAAGCATATATGAGGAAAATGCAAATTACGTCAGAACGCGAAATATGCAGTCTTCTACTTTCTACACAAGAGATGGTTTACGACAGGGAGGAGTACTTAGCCCATTACTATTCATTATCCTGATAGATGACATACTCAAACAAACATGTACTAAAACAACAGGCCTACAAGTAGGATACTACAATCTACAAAAAGTCTGTATAAAAGAATGTGCATTTGCAGATGATATAGTAATAGTGGCCAATTCACCCGAATACCTACAAACTAACTTAGAAATATGGAAAGATGCTCTAGAATCTAAGCAAATGAAAATAAATGTCAATAAAACAAAAGTAATGGCGATAACAGAAGATGAAAATAAAAAAATAAATATACGATTGGAAAATAAGGATATACAGCAGGTCAAGGAATTCAAATATTTAGGAGTAATAATAGATAATAAAGGAAATCAGGATAGGGACATCAATGAACGAATACGGAAAGCACTTAAAGCATATTACAGTATGTGTGCAACCATAGTCAAGAAGAAAGAAATATCCAAAAATACGAAAATGTTGGTATACAAGACTATCTTCCAGCCGATACTACTATTTGGAAGTGAAACCTGGGTTTTAACGGAGAGAATGAAAAGCCGGATACAAGCAGTCGAGATGAAGTTCTTAAGAGCGATAAAGGGAATAAGTAGAAGAGATCAAATAAGAAATCAAAAAGTGAGGGAAGAACTGGATGCTAAGCCTGTATTAGAAATTGTCGAAGAAAAACAATTAGGTTGGTGGGGACATATACAAAGGATGCAAGATAACATGCAAGTAAAGAAAATATGGGAAGCAAGAACATCGGACCGGAGACGTAGAGGCAGACCTAAAGAAAGATGGGATGACATCATTGATAAATTAATCCGAAAGAGACAATTAAACCTAAACGAAGCAAAAATTTTAGCGCTAAACAAAAAGGAATGGAAAAAATTTTGTGAATAAAATAGAGAATACCAATCCCGACACCTTACGGTATAAGGGAATTGATTATATATAGTAACTCTAGAGCACTGAACTGAACACTGTGGCTTGTGATTAAGTCCAAAGAGGGTTTCACCCCTTTACCACAACTGGCATTTTCAAGCGTACTAATCTAAAAAGATTAACAAAAAGATGCATCAACGTCATTTGCATTGAGACTCAAATTAATACAGTATCGATTTGAATCTCAATGTTTTCCAAAATTTTTTATTCTCGAAACTTGAAATTTTTGTAATTTCGACAGAATTTTTGTTCCTGAAACTGTTTAATTCGTAGAGCTGGCGTTTTAAACAGAAGCATTTTAGAAGTTTAATCTGAAAAGTTTCAAAAAAAGTCGAAATTAAAAAAAATCGAGTTCAAATCAAAATAGGAGTTTTGAAAAGAGAGCACAATACATTTTTCGATTGTATGCAGAAAATGTTGACTATAAATTGAACATTTCGAGCAGAAGCTTCAAATTATCTAAAACTAAAATGTTTCCTTCACATTTCAATTTCAACATCGGATCAAATTAAAGCCAAAATTTCGAGTTTAGAACTGAAATTTTTGGTACGTAAGAGAAAAGAAGTAAAAATGATAAAATATGGACGGATTACTTGTAAAAGTTTGGATAAAGTTGTGTGGAAACAAATTGGTCAACGATATCAGCTCTCAACGTGTTTAGGCAACTTTTGGTGCAACGGACTACCTACAACATTTTCGAGAAAAAAACCATTTAACGAAATTGTTTTTTATCTCATAGAAATTGCGTTCTTGATTCCAGTTATCTGTTTCAGGTAGCTTTAAACAAAATAATAAAGTATTAATAATAATCAAAACGACAACAGAAATTTAATGTCTTATAATAATTAACAAAAATTGACAATAAATGTTGAAGTTTTACTTACAGGATGACAATTCGACAATCATCATTTCCTGCAATTTCAGTACTTATGAAGATATTTTTGATAGAACGGACTGGTCCTTGGTTATCTTCAAAAATTGATATAGAGAACTTTGCAAACCAAGAAAGACCGAAATGGTTTCAGGGGACAAGTTCTGTATTTCAATTTTAGGCAACGATCGAGTGCATTATCCATTACATAAAAATTGCCAACCTGTTAATGCCCATTTTTACTACCTTAGAGGCCGAATTTTGAAAAATTCTCCCTTGGTGCTCACCTTCGCATTATGGGGGACGTCTGTGTGAAATTTCATGCTCCTAGATCCATCCCTTTAGGCTGTACGTTGTCTTAGGGATTTATTAAATAGACGTAGCCAATGTCGCATTTGAACTAATCAGTTTTAAAACTGTTATCTTAGTAATCATTCGTATTGATTGATATACAAATCTTGTCCCCTGAAACTAAGAAAGATTAAAAAACACAACAGTTGCTCTAGCGTGTTTCGACAACCAAGCTATCATCTTCAGTGTTATGTTTTTTAATCTTTCTTGGTTTCAGGGGACAAGATTTGTGTATCAATTTTTGAAGGTAATCAAGGACCACCAAAATCATTCGCATAATTAAAATTATATTGATTAAAAATGTAAGTTAGTAGAGAACTAGAATGTTGAGGATACGTATACTTACTCTGAGATATTCACTCACTTCTCATTTTTGTAAAAGATAGTGTTTTTATGTTTAATATTGACGTCTACTAGCTTTAAAATTCGTGATAACGTTCATCGCCTATTTATTATTTAGGTTGTTTACAGACGCTTTTTTTTATATATCTTCTACAACTTGTTTTTTTTTTTCAGTTTCATGAACTCCCTATTTTATTGTACTGTTTTCATATGCTTACTTTCTAACATGTCAATAACAACCAAATGCTTGCAAATAAAAGTGCCATTTACCTCCACATTTAATCGGAGATTCACTTTTTAATATTCGGTCACAACAAACATATTATCGCATTTGTTAAAACTAATGTTGAAAAAGAAAACATATTTTGCATCATTCGTTTTCTTTGTAATTATTTTCGTTTTTTAATCGAATTTATAAGCCACTGACCACCAAATATATTTTGGTGTAATGCACAACAAAGTACGATTGCAATTGCAGATTTCAAAAGGTATAATTGAAACTGAAATTGAAATCAAAACAACAATCGACAGAATCAACACAAAGAAAGCTGTTCTAAACAATCGCTTAATTATTAAAAAAATCAATTCTATAAGAAGCTGTCATGCTGATTGAAAATCTGCTACCAGACGAGACGTGAATCTGCTATTTAAAAATTGTACTTACTCATGACAATTAAAAGAAAAATGTGATATTATTTTTAGGTAAGCTTGTGCTTAAAATACCATGGAAGAATCTATATGGTTCCGCTTTTCTAATCGACGTCGAGGATATATATCTACTAGCTTCCCCCAATCAAGAAATCAAGTATGATCCAGTTAAAGAAGAATGTAAAGCTTATGAAGCGAAAAAGAAAGAAATACAAAAAGTTGAAGAAGCTCGAAAGAAAGAAGCTGAGAAAGGTACACACCTTTTAGGTTGCAACTTATAATTAATACAATCCTTGTAGATAAACCCAAAGCTGATGATACTTTTGTGGAGAAATTGATAACGCAAGTTATAAAAAATATACAACTCAACATCAAGAATATTCATATTCGTTACGAAGACAGGGTAACAAATCCAAAGGTACCGTTCGCATTTGGGATAACTTTAAGCGACTTAAAAGTGATCAGTACAGACGACAAATGGATTCCGGCCATCACACAGGAGAATATCACTAAAATATTTAAGGTAACTCGTTCGTTTTAGTTATTGTGGACTACTAATTTCGCTTTTAGATTATAGAACTGGAAGGTTTGGCCGTGTACTGGAATTGCGGTACCGAATTATATCACAACCTACCTGTTGTGGACCTTATTGATCGTTTGATCAGCGAAATCGCTGGTAAAAATTCCAAACCGTCCGGATATTCTTACGGTAAGATGTGGGGTACTTCATTTTTGCGAACGAACTGATTTTGATTTACGTTTACCAGCCAAGATTAATTGCAACATTTACATTGTTTAGTGATTCTAATATGCACACACCAATAGGTTTGAAACCGGTATTTGGTTTCGAAATTTCGAATCTAATAAATGTTCAAACCTATTGGTCTGTTCATATTAGAATCCTTGTCTTCTGGGAAACTTCCTAGAGAGCAACCACTTCGCTAGGTGGCAGTGTTTCAACTGTTGGTAGTTCAGCTACCTATGATTCACTGGAGGGCTGCATGCATTTGTAGTCTAGGTTGCATTCTACTTGCATTATTTAGTGAAACAAAACTGCAAGATTGGTGGAATTGATTTCTATTATGAGCAGTGGCGGCTCGTAGCCAAAACTAATGCTGCTTGGAGTTTTAAAATTTTTAAGATTTCGACTAGAAATTTCGACATTTTCAAAACGTTACTTTTCGAAACTTTTAAATTTCTTTGAAAACTTAACAACAAAAACTTTTGATAATGTCGTGTTTCTTAAAAGGTTGGTTTTTTTTTTCCAAATTTCTACTGTATTGCAAAATTTAGATTTTTTTTTGCAATCTCGACCTTATTTTAATTTTAGAAATTGACTTTTCTGAAAAACTGTGAATACTTTTTTAAAAATTTCCGTATTTTCGTAAATATTTAAACTTTTCGGTGTTCTGTCTTTTTTTTGTAATTTTTTTTAAAAATTAATTATTACATTTCTTTCAATTTTTATATATATATATATAATCAATTCCCTTATACCGTAAGGTGTCGGGATTGGTATTCTCTATTTTATTCACAAAATTTTTTCCATTCCTTTTTGTTTAGCGCTAAAATTTTTGCTTCGTTTAGGTTTAATTGTCTCTTTCGGATTAATTTATCAATGATGTCATCCCATCTTTCTTTAGGTCTGCCTCTACGTCTCCGGTCCGACGTTCTTGCTTCCCATATTTTCTTTACTTGCATGTTATCTTTCATCCTTTGTATATGTCCCCACCAACCTAATTGTTTTTCTTCGACAATTTCTAATACAGGCTTAGCATCCAGTTCTTCCCTCACTTTTTGATTTCTTATTCGATCTCTTCTACTTATTCCCTTTATCGCTCTTAAGAATTTCATCTCGACTGCTTGTATCCGGCTTTTCATTCTCTCCGTTAAAACCCAGGTTTCACTTCCAAATAGTAGTATCGGCTGGAAGATAGTCTTGTATACCAACATTTTCGTATTTTTGGATATTTCCTTCTTCTTGACTATGGTTGCACACATGCTGTAATATGCTTTAAGTGCTTTCTCTATGCGTTCATTGATGTCCCTATCCTGATTTCCTTTATTATCTATTATTACTCCTAAATATTTGAATTCCTGGACCTGCTGTATATCCTTATTTTCCAATCGTATATTTATTTTTTTATTTTCATCTTCTGTTATCGCCATTACTTTTGTTTTATTAACATTTATTTTCATTTGCTTAGATTCTAGAGCATCTTTCTATATTTCTAAGTTAGTTTGTAGGTCTCGGGTGAATTGGCCACTATTACTATATCATCTGCAAATGCACATTCTTTTATACAGACTTTTTGTAGATTGTAGTATCCTACTTGTAGGCCTGTTGTTTTTGTACATGTTTGTTTGAGTATGTCATCTATCAGGATAATGAATAGTAATGGGCTAAATACTCCTCCCTGTCGTCAACCATCTCTTGTGTAGAAAGTAGAAGACAGCATATTTCGCGTTCTGACGTAATTTGCATTTTCCTCATATATGCTTTTTATTCCAGCAATTAATTTTCGGCCGACTCCTCGTTGTTCCAAACTTATCCATATTTCTTTTCTGGGTGCTCTGTCGAAAGCCTTTTCAAGATCAATGAACGCTAGATATGCCTCTCTCCGTTGTCTTAATATTTTATCCGTAAGTTGTTTCATCGTGAATATATGGTCCTGTATACTATGGCCTCTTCTAAATCCACTTTGGGATACACTTAATTGCGTTTCTATGACTAAACGGAGCCTGTTTGCTAACACCCTTTCATATATCTTTGCTACCGTGCTCAATAAAGTTACACCTCGATAATTTTGGCATTGTTTTCTATCTCCCTTTTTATATATGGGCATAATAACACCTATTCCCCAATCTTTAGGTATGTTTCCTTTTATCCATGCCTTATTACAAATGTTATACAAGAGTTTTACACCTTTCTTTCCCATGTGTTTAATCATATCTGGTGTTATTCCATCATGTCCGGGTGCTTTTCCACATTTTGTTGCCTTGATTGCTTCTTCAACTTCCTCTATCGTAAGTACTTCAATTTCTTCATCTGCTATTGTGTCAATTGTTGTTACTTCTTTGCCTTCTTGTGTCTCTGTTTCCAGTGGATTTAATAGTTCGTAAAAGTATTCTTTCCATCTGCTCATAATTAAATTCTCATCTTTTAGCAACGCTCCTTCTTTGCTTGTTATAGTCGTCAATTTCTTTTCTTTTCCTTTTCTTATTGTCTTCACTGCTTTATAAAATAGCTTGCGATCTCCTTTATTTGTCTCCTCCATTTTTTCCCAAAACATTCCCATACCTTCTGTTTAGCTTCCAAAACCATTTTTTTTACTTTGGTTCTTCTCTCCTTATACAAAGTGTATTTTTGTGCGGTGTTATTATTTAAGTACTCTTTCCACGCTTGTTTTTTTAATTTAACTTCTTTTTTGATTTCATCGTTCCACCAGGCAGTTAACTTTTTATTAGCGTTGCTTGTAATCGTGCCACATGCTTGTTTAGCTGCTTCTATTACTACCTCCTTAAATATTTGCCATATGTCTTCAATATCTTTTTGTTCAATCTCCTTTTCTATATTACTTATTTTTTCCTCAAGAATTTGGTGATAACTGTTTGCTATATCTTTTTCTCTTAATCTGTATGTTTTAATATTTTCTTTTTTTACTGGTGCAGTTTCGTGTCGTTCGTTGTCACTCCTACACCTCTTCTTTTCCCTAATTTTTGCTACTTTGCTTACTTTGCTTGATCACTAAATATTTCCGCACTTCTTTTGACTCTTACATCCGTGATCGATTTCCTATTATTTATTTCTTTGCACAAGTACGTAGTCAATTATGGATCTTTCTTTTCTGTTTTCCGCTTTTCTTGTAAATTTATGTATATCCTGGTGTTCATAAAACGTATTTGTTATTATGAGATCGTTCAATATGCAATATTCTATCATTCTTAACCCATTGTTGTTTATTTTTGTTTCCCCACAGTTTCCAATCACATTTACATTTCTATTCTCTCTTTTACCCACCCTACTGTTAAAATCTCCTATTACGATAATTTTACCTTTAACTGTCTCTGTGGCCAATGTTAGTTCCTCCCAGAATTGATCTTTATTACTCGCTAAATCATCTTCATTTGGTCCATACACTATTATTATGCATATTCGTTCCCCATATATATCATCAAATTCTATTTTTAGTATTCTTTCAGAAATGCCTTCCCAATTTAGTATATTATCTACTAATCCTTTCTCTATTATGCACCTAACCCCTGCCGCAGCATGTTTATTTTGTTCTACTCCACTGTATATTAAAAGGTGTCCATTTTCTAGCACTAGTTCCCCTTGCCCCTTCTTCTTCGTTTCTGTTATTGTTAATATTTGTATCCCTGTCATTTCAAATTCTTCTATTAGTTCCTCCTCTTTTCCCCTTAGTCCTCTAACATTCCATGTTCCCACTTTCCAATTTTCTTTTCCTGTTTTTTCCTTTTTATTTATTTTTTCTATTGTTGTGTTTTTATGTGTTTTCGTATCCATTTTTATTGCCTTGTTCGTCATCATACTATTTACCTCTTTAGATTTATTGCTCAGTTTTTTGAATTTGTATTTTCTAATTTTTCCTTGATTTTGTTCCATTTTCAAGTTTCTCCATCAACTATTATCTTGTTATATCCCATTTTGATATTCTTACCCATGCGTTTCTCCTCCTCTGCTTTATTTTTTAGTTGTCTCCGCTTCTCCCTTTCTTTATGCGTCAAGTCTTCATTTATGAAAATTTTTTCATTAATTTTTCTAAGCTTTGATTTGTTTTTCATAATCCGTTTCTTTTCATTTTCATTTTGCAATTTCACAAGATATATATTTCTACCAATGTTGTAAGTTTCTTCAACTTTGGTTTGTATTTCTAATTTTTCTTTAAAGAAATTTTCCATTTCTGTAATTAAAATTGCATTGTCGTTTGTATTTACTGTTAGACCGTTGACAATTATGTTATTTTTCCTTTTATCTTTTTCGATCCACTCCAAATTATTGCTTATTATTTTTATATCCTTTTTCATTTTCTCGTTTTCTTTTATAATTCTCTCGTTTTCTTCTCTTAGTTTGTCGTTTTCGATTTGGATTTTTCTAATGTCGTTATTGTATTTTTTCTGTTCATTTTTTATTTCTTGCATTTCTTCTCTTATATCCTGCATCATACTTAGTATAAGATTAAGCTTATCCTCGTTATCAATTGTTTTTGTTTTTATTGGCGTTCTCGACATTTTTTTTGTTCTCGTTAAGGTTTCTTCTCGTACCCTTTTTCTCTTGCCTCCTTCGTCTGTGGAGGACTTCTCCATGTCGGCGTCTCTCTATAATTCTTGTCCATGTTTATTTCTTTATTTCAGCGCTGATTCCTAATCTGATTACTATATGTTGTGATGCACGTCTTTTCCACGAAAGAAACCGTTCCCCGGACTATCTCCTCGAAGGTCACGGTTTCTTATCTCTTATCAGAGCTAATACAAATGCAGCGTCTTACCTTAAATTACTAATTATTGCACTAATCTGTTTGTCTCTAGTGTTGTTTTAATCACTACACTGTTCTTATTGTTTACACCTTTGGTTTACCACAATTTTCAGAAATAATCGCTCATTAATTCCCGTAGAATTTGGGTTTATTAATGGAGCGTATATTTAGCAGCTGCTTATGCACGCACCCATCCTCTTTCAATTTTTACCATTTGAAAATTCTTACGTTTTCTGAAAATGTAAATTTTTTCAAAACTGGACTTTTGACTTTTTAAATTTTCGACTTTTTTCCGAATTTCATTTTTGTTTATAATTTTTTTTTGGAACATTATAATTTTTGTATTGAAAATTTCGATTCTTAGTAACTTCGACTGGTTTTTATTTAAATGCCAACTATTCAAAATTTCGACCTTTTTTTGGAAAGTTTCGATTATTTTTTGATTTTGTTTTTGTTGAAAATTTCGCTGCTTTTTATTTTTAGAAATTCTTTCAAAATTTCGACTTTTTTGAAAATTTTGAAGTTTTGATAAAATGTTTAACATTTTTTCAAAATTTTATTTTTTTTGGCCGAAAATTTCCACGTCTTAAAAAAATGTTCCGATTCCTTTCAAAATCCTAGCTACCAAAAATTTAAACTTTTTCCAAAATTTTAACTTCTCAATATTTCGACTTTTGAAAACCTCGATCTATCTGATAATTTTCATTTGTTTTCAATTGTCAGGTTTCGAAAATTTTGGTTTATATTGAAAAGTTGAGTGCAAATTTCTCAACTATTCAAAATTTAAACTTTCGAATTATTTCGTAAATTCAATAAAAATTCTTAAATCTTTTGCAAATTTTCACATTTTTTTAATTTCGACTGTAAAATTTCGACCTTCTCTTTATGAACATTTTTCCTGTTGCAAAATTTTCACTTATTTTGGAAATTTGAAAATTTTTGCCTTGTCGACAAATTTCGACTTTCTTTATTAAAAATTTTAACCTTTTCTTAAATCTGCACTTTTTTGAAATTTTCGACTTTTTATTTTAATTCCCACTTTGTTGAAAATTCCGGTCTTTTTCAAATGTTCAAATTTTTCAAAATTTAGGTCATTTTCCAAAATTTAAAGTTTTTGGCAAACTTAAAAATTTTGACTTATTATTTCAGCTATTTTTAAAATTTTGACATTTTTTACTAACCGTCGATCCTTAATTTAAAAATTATATATTTTTTTAAGTTAGACATATCTTAAAACCTTTTATTGAAATTTTCGACTAAAATTTCGTAAAATTTCGACTCCATTTCAAAACTTCGAATATTTTTCAAAATTTCGACTCTTTTTGAAAACCTGACTTTTTTTTGAAAAGTTCGAACTTTTTCAAATATTTTATTTATACATTTCTTTAAACATTTTCAATTAAATCTTTGACTTAAAAGAAACGATTCTTTTTAAACTTGAACTATTGAAAATTTCGACTCTTCAAAATTTTACCTTTTCAAAATTTCAACTTCTTCGATAATTACGAATTTTTCGATAATTTTGAGTTTTCTCCAATATTCTAAAAATCCAGCTTCTTTGAAAATGCAATTAAAAACTCTGCAATTTATTTGTAATGTCGATATTTTTCCAAAAATTCGTCTTTTATTCACATTACCAAAATTATTGAAAATGTCGACCATTTTAAAAATTGAAAATTTTTTTCGAAATCCTTATTTTCTTTTGAAAATTTCACTTTCTGTGAAAATTTCAATTTTTTTAAAAGTTGACTGTTTTTTAAAAAATTCGATTTTTCTGATAACTTTAGCTTTATTTTTTAAAAGTGGTAATGTTTTTCTTTTTAAATTTACATTTTTTGAGAAACATTTCGAAATAACACTCGAATTTAAAAAATTAATATCAACAATTTCTATTTTTAAAACTGCGCAAATTTTTGAAACAAATTTTCAACAAAGACTTGCATTTTATGTACAAATAAATTGCCAAAATTTGAATTTTAAACACAAAAAGTTGGCTTTAAGCTGGAATATTTGAAATTTCTCCGGAGCTTTGAAATTGCTAGAAAAAAATTAAATTAGAGCAGTAAATTGTTAATGAATTTTTTTCAACATTTTGATTCATTTTAATTTCGAAATTTTGAGACTTCTAGAAATGTCAACTCTTTTTCTCAAAAATTTTAATAATTCCCACTTTAAAAGTCGAAATTATAAAAATACTTTTGACAATTACTTTATTTCAAAAAAATGTTTTTTGTCTTTAATCCCGACAATGTTATTTTTTTTGAAAAATGTTTACAAATAAGAAATTTAAACTTTTTCTAGAAATATGATCTGCTTTCTCTTGAAATTTTAAGTTTAATCTTTAAATTTCGATCTCTTTTTTTCGAAATTTGAATTTTAAATTCGAACTTGAGACTTTCAAGAATAAGTTTAACATTTCTAGAAAAATTGGAAATTCCGATTCAGAACTTTCTTTGGTCCTACCGTAGTAGTAATTTTTTTTAGAGAAATATTAAATTGAAAAAAGGTTGAAATTTACAAGGTTCATTTTTTCTTGAAATTTCAATATTTTTCCCAAAGTTTTTTTATTTTTATGCAGATTTGAAGTTTCTTTTCCCTAAATTTATATTTAATAATTTTCAGGTTCTTATCAAAATTACAAAATAAAATGAACTTTAAAATATTGAAATTTCGTTAAATAACTTTTAAATTTCCAAAACAAATTAGAGAGAAATGAAAATTTCTGCAAGAAAAAATATTTTAAAGACAAAATCTCCGGAAAGTCAAAATTTCTAAAAAAAATTCTTTGTATAAAATGTTTAGAGGAAAACACAAAATTCGTAGGAAAAAAAAAACAAAATTTCTTAGAGAAAATATCGAAATTTAAAAAAAAATTATATATCTTTACAAAAAAGTCGAAATTTTTTGTTGTTCCCAAAATGTTAAAATTTTTATAGAGCTTTCAGAGTTTTTTCCAAACATTTTTTGTCAAATCTACAAAATAAAATAAACTTTAAATTGTCAAAAAAAGTCGTGACATTTTCAAAGCAAATTAGAGGAACATAAAGAAAAATCTGGAGAAGTTGGAATTTCTAGAAGAAATTTTAAGAACAACACTTAGGAAAAATGGAAATTTTGAGAAAATTTCTTTGTATAAAATATTTAAGAAAAATGGAAACTTTGCAGAAAAAATGAATCGAAATATCTGAAAAAAACTCAAAATTTTTATACAAAATGAGATTTGAGGTAAAATTTCGAAGATAACGTATAAGCTTATTTTTTAGAGAAATAGTAAAATGCGAGATGAGTTGGATTTAAATTTTTTCTTGAAATTGTAATTATTTTCTCAAAATGTTGACATTTTCAAAGAAATTTGAGTGCTTTTCTCAACATTTTAATTCCTGCTCGAAATATTGACTTCTTTCTCACTACTTTTACAAAAATTAGTTTTCAAAAATGTGATTTTGATCAAAATTAAAAATAAATTAGGGTTTTTAAATGTCGTAACTTGGTGAATAAAAACCTAAAATTTCTATAAAAAGAAATCAGAGAATATTTAAAGTTTCTACAAAAAATTGTGAAATGAAAAGTGTTCAGAAAATTTTGAGAAAAAAAACTCTTAAGCGAATTTGGGGGTACTGCAGGTCCACAGTGCCTATACGCCAGCCGCCACTGATTATGAATAAAAGTAAGATGATTTATTTCATTATTTGCAGCTCGAGACTGACGAAATCTCATTAATAATCCCTTAATGATGATGAACTTGGGCCAAAAATATAATTCGAATTTCAATAAAAATTGACCACTCTCGAATTGCATCACAACTTCGCTTTAGTCAAATTTCCCTTTAGAAAAAATGTATTCCAAATATTTCTCGTTGTTTATCGAAATTTCGACTTCTTCGTCGAATCTTCTATTCTTCTCTGGAGTTTTTTTCATCAAATATCGACTTCTTTCACAAAATTCGCTTTTCTGTACAAAAAAATCGACTTTTTCTCAAAACTTTGATTTTTTATAAGCGCGCTGCATATGAAAATATTGAGTTTTTGTCGAAATTTCCTGTTTCTTTTTCTGAAATTTGAACTTCTTTTGCCAAATTTGTAATTTTCCTTCTTTTCCCCAAAAATTACAACCTATCATTGTTTAAGAAGGCGGTTCATCGCCATCTGTCCTTGTTTCCGCATCCTACTCGCAGTGCTTTGAAAGCATAATGGGGTTACCCTTGTCGAGTGAATTAAACTTAAAAAAAAACCCACTTTTACATAAAAAAAAGTTTGAGTATCCTGGCTATCGAAACGCGTTAGAGCAACCTCTGTTGTGTTATTAATCTTTCTTGGTTTCAGGGGACAAGATTTGTATTTTAATTTATAAAAAAAGACAAAAAGACCTAACTAATTCCACTTTAACTGTATGACACATCAAATGATTCAGTATTTCCCATTTAAATAATTGATTTTTGAAATTTAAATTCAAAACTTGGAGTCAAAAAATTCCGCTTTCGAATTTTCGACTGTTTTTTCGAGATTTCGAATTGAGGCATGTAAATCAATTTCTTTTCATTTCTGTTATTTTGTCCTTACAGTTTTGGGGCCCATAAACGCTGCGGCACGCCTGAGGTTAAATCAAAAGCCGGAGAACGATGACCCTCCTTTCAGTATACCGAAAATGCACCTCAACTTCGACATGGAGAAATTGGCCATCGGTATTACTAAATCTCAGTATCAGGATATAATAGCCCTAGCTGACAGTATGGATCGTATGGCTAGAGGTGTTCCATATCGAAAATATCGGCCAGACGTGAAGGAATACAAAGGAAATTATAAAGAGTGGTGGAAGTTCGCCTACACTTGCGTTCTAGAGGAGGAAGTACGGCGGAAAAAGAGGAACTGGGATTGGACGCATATCGCCCTGCATCGTAATAAATGTTCTCATTATCGGGAACTGTTTCAGAAGAAACTAAATCAAGAGGTATAAACCCTTCTAGTCAGGGCTTCGAACAGGAACTGAACCGAAACCGAAAACCGAAAAAACCCCTTATTTTCTCCGGAACGAAAACCGGAACGAAACCGAAAAAAAATATCGGTTTATTTCGGTTCGTCGAATTTATATACAGTAAAAGCTCTTTATTCGCGGGGTATATGTTCCATAAATATGCCGCGAATACAGAAACCGTGAATACGGAATAGTAATTAATATGGGATTATAGGGGATATGTCACCCAGGAACGTATAAAATAAAAAAAAAGAAATATATAAACAAATCAATTTAATTGAAGTTTTTGAACATTTTGATTAATTATCCTAAGGCTTAGGCAATGGTTTGAAAAATTTTGTAATTTTCTCTTGCTTGGCAGTTTTTAAAAGCTCCTTCAATTCAGACTGATACGCAGCAGTCGTACTAGCAATTTGCTACTTAAAAATAAGACTTCGTTCCATAGACGGATCAATGTTCATAAAGAAACCGCAAAGCTTATTTGCCATTCTTAAACCTTCACTAAGATTTTTCAAATTAAATATCACGTTTCCACCGCTTGTTGAAGCCTCGTCTTCAATGGGCTGTAAATTTAACATTTCCTCCAAGTCGGTTTTAGTCAAATCTTCATCTTGCGATTCAAGCAATTCCCGAATGTCACTTGATTCTATCTGTTCGAACCCATCTCGTCCTATTCCATTCGCGATTCGGCTATGTTTGCAGTCCAAGTTTGAACTTGCACAGATTTTTCGTCATTTTTCGTAGTCAGAGCAGGCCACAGTTTTTTTCAGCAAGACTTCAATGTATGTGGCTTCAGTTCTTTCAATGATTCTTTTATGTTTACGATGCATTTTGCTATGTCAAATTTTTTCCAGCATTCCATAACATTCATATCAGGATTACATTCCATATTATCCAATATAATTTTGAAGGTTCGTTTAATGTAATAGAGCTTAAAGGTCTGGGTTATTCCTTGGTCCATAGGTTGAAGCAAAGCCGTCATGTTGGGAGGTAAACGTGTCACTTTTATATTTGGATGCAAAGTTTCAAGTTCGCGAGGATGACCTGGTTGTCCAAAATTAGAAGTGCCTTAAAGTCTGATTTCTGTTTTTTTAAATAAGTTTCCACTTCAGAAACAAAACAGTTCCGGAACCAGTTACAAAAAATAGCGTTTGTAATCCACGCGACCAAAACACTGGCAGGTTGTCCTTGTTTTGATTTTTTAAAGCCCGAGGATTAAACGCTCTGTAAAGCATCAGTGGCTTAATAACACAATCTCTAGATGCATTAGAACATAGCAGCAGTATAACTTTATCCTTTGCTGCCTAAAGGCAGCAAAGGATAGATAGGAGAAGTTTGCTCCTAGATTTAAATCTAGGAGCAGACTTTTCGCTTTTAAAAATGAATGTTTTGTTTGGCATTCTCTTCCAAAACAGTGCAGTTTCTTTTGCATTAAATATTTGCTCAGATTTGTATCTTCCATCAGCTGCTAGGTTTGCAAATTCTTTTGGATATCGTTCTGCTGTAGCAGTGTCTACAAATCCTGCTTCTCCAACGATTTTAATGTTATGCAATGATTGTCTCACCTTAAATTTATTGAACCAACCTTCCAATGCTTGAAAACCGCCATCGGTACATTCACCACTACAACTACCTTCAGGTTCTTTCTTTAAAATGAGCGTAAAGACGCTTTGCCTTCTACCGGACCATTGAACCACTTAGGGGCACCCTTTTTTGGTTGCAGTCTTCGATCCATAATGACAACGCTATCATTTAACAACATACTTTAGGCAAAAGTGTAATAAGATCTATTTTACTTTTTTTATTAGTCCATTTGACGCCATTTACAAAGGATATTGGGTTGGATACCTATTGGAATCCTTTTATTATTATGTATGTACTTATTAGATCCGCGAATAAAGAAATTTTTAGCCGCGAATATAGGAATTGGGTCGCATTTTTTTAATCCGCGAATAGTGAAAACGCGAATAAAGGAAGCGCGAATAAGGAGCTTTTACTGTACTTAAAATATTTTTTATGTTATACTTAAGATTGGAATTTTTTTTGAAATTTTAATTTCAAAATTGTACACGATTCCATGCAACTTTCATCTCATTTCTGATTAGATTAGATAATTTTAAATTTTAACTTGAATCTTTTATCAAGATTTTCAACTTTTTCTTGAAATTTGGACTTTTATCTGAAAATTTCTCGAAAGATTTCTTTTCTTCTAAAGTTTCGAGTTTAAAATGAAAAAATTTCCTCTGTTGTATCTTTGGAATAAAGGAGTAGCATGTTTTTCATTGAAGCTAGAGAAACTCGGTTTTCCTTACAATTTTTTTGCGAATTCGAGTTTTTCTAGAAATTTTTTGGGAATCTTTTTAAAAAATTCGTTCTTTGACTTTCCATTTCCTTTTCTTAATTTAATATCTCTATTTTTTTAAGTTATTAATCACATTTTCGATTTTTCGTAATTTTTTTCGTTTAAATTCCACTTTCAGAATAATTCGTGACTGAAAGAGTTACACTTCGTATTTTGACTGAAAGAGTTGCACTTCGTATTTTGACTGAAAGAGTTACACTTCGTACTTTTAACAAAGCATATATACTATATTTTAATAATTAATCTTTTTAAATTTTAGAATAGTGGTGAACAAGCTAAACAACTAGAACAACTGGAGAAGGAACTAGATTTGTTAAATTTACTGCTTATAAGGCAAAAAGTGCAGTTGGAACATGAACGAAAGGAAAAATTGGCACCCAAAGAACAAAAATCCTGGTTTTCGTGGGTGTGGGGAAGTGGCTCGAAAGGAAACAACACACCTGAAGGCAATCAAGAAATACGTAGGTTTTTTTTTTTTAATACAACGTTAGAAAAATTTTGGTAACCGTTTTTATTAGGTAAACTTCCAAGCACTAGTCAAACATACCATAGAATGGTATAATATTTTGAATTTTTTTTATAAATATAAGTCAAGTTGGTTTGTGTTATTTTTGATTTATTTTTTAACAAAAGTTAGCTCCTGGATTGATTGGATTTTGGGACGGGACAACAATAATTCAGTGACCCGGGTTGATAATCAAAATGTTTGTAAGTGGATGTGTGTTGATTTCTATTTTATCTGGGCAGCATTGTAAATTGTACTCTATATTCCCTACTTGTGCGCTCACTTAGCTGCTCTATTCTATTTGCTTAGTTAGCTGTACGCTGTGCTGCTAACAATTTTATAATATGGAGTAACCGCAGTAATTCTAGGGGTATTTTTTTAAGCGGTGTTATCGAGGGTCTAATTTTTTGGACAACTTTTTCCATTTTGTCCTACAACACTAAATCAAAATAAATAACATTTTTAAATGCTTGATAAAAACGCTCTAGTAAGATAGAAACTTTTGCCATTGATAATTTTGGAGAAAAATGCATAACAAGTTTTGCGTTTTCCCCCCATAAAGCAAAAAGTTTAGCTTTACTTCAGGTTTCTTTTTTACTTACTGTTTCGCACTCAAAGACGCAACTTTACCATAATTTACCTAACCCAATACTTCTTCAATTAAGCGAGTTCCTAAGAGATCGAACGAGGAGCATTGATTAAAAAAAAATCGCAATTAATTGTCGACTCAAATTACATTAGCTTAGAAGTTCCGCTTGGAAAATTTTAGATAAGCTCACTAAAATAATAATCAAATTATTTCGTTGCCAACAGAAACAGCAGCAAAACTCTAAATATTATTTTTTCAGTGAAACAACTCGAAGCGGCAATGACATCTGATGAAAAATCAAAATTGTACCGCGCCCTGGATTATAGAGAAAACGACGCACCTGCCATATTTCCGATCAGTTTCGTCGATATGACCGCAATATTTTTATTGCGTAATCTCGAAGTGGAAATGCGAGACGAAAGCTTGAAAATTCCCAGAGTACTTATAACCGAGTTGAACAGCGTTAAGCTCCGTGTGGATACAAGACCTGCGGCTAACGCTATGAAGTACGTAGATATTCTCTGTATCTACGAAGTAGTGTTACTTTCGTGTTTTATTGGCTTTTTCTTGGCCGGTTCGTCCATATTTCTAGATTTTCAGTAACTTGTTAATGATTGGCAATCTCATAAATTGTCCCAAGCAGCGATTGCGTTAAATCTTTATCAATCGCTGTTTGTGATTTGATTTTTGACAAACCTTCTGTTTAGAATTGACAATATCTTATATATTGCCCCAAGCATCGATTGGGTTGGATCTTTGTGTGCCCATCGATGTTTGTGATGTGATTTTTGACAAACCTTCTGTTAAGGATTGACAATCTCTTAAGGATTGACAATCTCTTATAGATTGCCCCAAGCATCGATTTGGTTGAATCTTTGTTTGTCCATCGCTGTTTGTGATTTCATTTTTGACAAACAAAGATCCAATGTAATCGCTGCTTGGGGCAATCTGTAAGAGATTGTCAATCCCTAACAGGTTACTGAAAATCTAGAATTGTGGAAGGAGTAACTGGCGAAGAAAAAGCCAATAAAATATGAATCAAAACGAAGTATGTAGTATTAGGTTTGGTTTTTAATAACTTTCTGTTTACAGAGTGCACGTAAAAATTGATGAATTTACCACTCGTGGGTGGCAACAAGATGACTATATACCGAGTGTAATATCTTCAGAAACTGATGGTGGCGACGTAGCGCTATTGGAGGTTGAATTTGAAACGAATCCTATTGATAAATCCTGTGGACAAAGAGTGTATTTAAATGCGCAGCCTTTGAAAATCGTTTATGATGCACAAACTGTCATCAAAATTGTGGATATATTTACAATTCCTTCGTCAACTTCTCTGGATCAGTAAGTATGGCATGAGAGGTGCTTATAAAATGCTGGAATATTATGTTCTGATATATTTCAATTCTTAGTTATTAAACTTAGTTAAAGATTAAAACAACAACATATATTAAAAATTCCATGATGTTTCTAGCAAATATTTATAGAAACATGGTGGAATTTTTAATATTTCTTGTTTTAATCGTTAATAAAGTTTAATAGTTATGAATATTGAAAAATTCCACATAGTAAGGGTTAGAAATGACAATTTTTCAATTCATTATTTTGAAACAAAAAACTTGCATAACTGAAACCAGTAATGAGCTAAGTAAATGGAGCATTTACAAGTAAACGGCTCTGTAGACAATCTTATAATTAGAGCCCGGAAATTGTGCCAGTAAAAAAGTTAAGTTTTGGAGCCATAAATGGCAAATAAAATACACGAAAATGGCAGTAAAACAGGTAAAATGGCATTTATAAATTTTTATTTGTTATAGAATTATAAGAATATGAAAAAAGACCGTTCTCGCAGTGTTGTACCAGATTGATGGCTCTTGCCCGCCTCTAGCTTATGCAGTCAACTGAAAATACATATTCAACCACAGAAGCAGGCTTAAAAAACAAAATTAAAAAAATTGGTCAAAATTTTGAGAAACCAAAATTTTAATCAAAATTTACAAAAATTGATAAATAAATCAAAATCTTAAAGAGAGTCAAAATTGTGAAAGGGTTTAAATTTACAAATTAAGTTAAAATTTGAAAAAGTGGAAATGGAAAATTGGAAATTTGAAATTTTCAAAATATAAAGCCGAAATGTTTAAAAAAAGTCAAGATTTTCAATAAAAATCGAAGTCAGATTTAAAAAAAATCGCTACTTGCAGAAAGTCGAAACAACTGAAACTTTTTAAAAAAGTCGAATTTAGAATGGAAATGTTTTATAAAAATCGAATTTAAAAACAGTCAGGATTGCAAAAAAGTTGAAATTTCGAGTCAAAATTTTAAAAAACGTTGCAAACATTTTCAATAACAAGATGGGAATCGTGAAAAATGTCAAAATTTTTAAAAATATGGTCAAAAATGTGGAAAAAAGTCAAAAATTTCCAAAAAAAAACACTGAGAAATAAAGTCAAAATATTAAAAATTTAAATTATTAAAAAGCAAATTTTCTTAAAAGAATTTTTTTTAGCAAAAACAGAGTTTATCATAAAACGTTTCCAAAAAAGAAAATCAAATCAAGGTGAATGCCTTTCACTATTTTTTGTAGTATTCCAGCGTTTTTTATGTTTGTTCATCGTTTTAGATTCACTTCTTATGTCCTAATCAACTTAAAAATTATCAACCTTCCTCAGGCTTTCAGCTGTCGCCGCTAGCAGTCTGGACAACGTTAAAGAGATATCCGCCACGGGTTTGCAGCACGCCATCGACGAACACACCCGTGTCGACATAAAAATCAACTTCCACGCTCCAATCATTATTATTCCCTACGGTGGCAAATATACCGAATCTGAAAACGTCATCGTTGTTAATCTCGGTAACTTGAACATCTCAACGGACCATTGGGCTTCCAACTTGGTGAACGTGAGAGTTTTACACGCCGAAGGCCTGGAGCAGGATAAAATATGGGAACAGATGTCCGCACAAAGCTACGATGTGTACAATTTAGATTTTACGAATCTTCAAGTGTTGTTGGCGCAAAGCGAGGAAAATTGGAAGGACGTTATCGAGAAGGGAACTTCGTCCGCTATGCATTTGGTCACGCCCGTCAATCTACATTTTAAGTTCTATCAGTGCCTTATAACAGACGATTATAGGATACCTCAGAGCAAAATAACTGGGGAACTTCCTTCAATTCTTGTCAATATATCTGATGCTAGATTACTCTTGTTGTTTTCCTTGCTTACCAGCTTTGAATATCCGGGTTCCAGCGAAACGGAAATACCATTGACTACTACTAGCTCTTTACAGGTAAGCGGCGCTCGACCTTTTTTTATTGTAAAATTTCCGAAACAATCTCGAACTGCGTTTTTATTTTTTAGCAATCAAGCCTCCACGGTTCATCTTCAAGATTAAGATTAATCGATAAACAAGATTTGATCAAAGCCAAGGCTTCGACAATGACGACAGTTTCTGTTGCAACGACAACGAAAACACCAACGTCGACAGATGATAAATTTGTCCAATTTACAACGTTAGATGTCAAATTTGAAATGTCAGGTGTGTTTTGTCAAAATAATTTGTTTCGGCTTTACCGAATTTCCTAATATGTTTTAGAATTGATTTTGAATCTGAATCATCAAGATGATATATCGTCTCCTATTGTAAAGATAGCATCTTTCCAAGTAAAATCTCTAAAATGTGGAATGATCCAACAAACATACAATACGCAAGTATCGTTATGTTTGGTCAGCGTTGGGCTACAAAATCACTACGAAGATAAAATTATTAATATTATTAGTACTCCGCCCTTGGATGAAAGTGATGAAAACTGTTTGTTTAGTGTTAACTACATCATGGTAAGGCCAAGTTGTGTTTTTCCCATATGTAGTAATCCCTCGTTTTCCGAGGTTTTGATTATCCGCCCTTTTGACTATCCGCGACTGTGAGAGTTCGACTTTTCTTTATATTTTTTTAAATCAATTTTCTCAAAGATTATTGTCCAAATTGTTTTGAATTAAAACCTTTGTAACTCAATAATTCATCAGTACTGCTGTTGTTTTTCCATAAAATATTCTCTATGTTCTCTTGGTGGATCACTGGCATAATAGTTTTGGACCAAAAAATCTGGAATTCGATATTTCATCAGTATTGCTATTGTTTTGCCGTAAGATATCCTCTAAAATTTACAAGTGTACTCTTGGTGGGACACTGGCATAGTGATTTTAAGTTAAGAAGTTTGAAATTCGATAATTCATCAATATTTCTGTCGTTTTGCCTTAAAATATTCCCTAAAGTTCACTTGGAGGATCATTGTTCAAATGGTTTTGAACTAAAACATTTGGAACCCAATAATTCATCAGTATTGCTGTTGTTTTGCTGTCAAATATTCTCTAAAATTCATAAATGTACTCTTGGTGGGACACTGGAATAGTGATTTTGAGTTAAGAAGTTTGGAATTCAATAATTCATTAATATTTCTGTCGGTTTGCCGTAAAATATTCTTTAAAATTCACTTGGTGGATCATTGCTCAAATGGTTTTGAACTGAAACGTTTGGAACTTGATAATTTATCAGTACTGCTGTTATTTTTCCATAAAATATTTTCTAAAATTCACAAATATTCTCTTGGTGGATCATTGGCATAATGGTTTTGGACTAAAAAGTCTAGAATTCGATAATCCATCAGTATTGCTGTTTTGTCATAAGGTATCCTCAAAAATTTACAAATGTACTATTGGTGGGACACTGGCATAGTGATTTTGAGTTAAGAACTTGGAAATTCGATAATTGATCAATATTTCTGTCGTTTTGCCTTAAAATATTCTCTAAAGTTCACTTGGAGGATCATTGTTCGAATGGTTTTGAACTAAAACGTTTGGAACTCGATAATTCATCAGTATTGCTGTTGTTTTGCCATCAAATATTATCTAAAATTCATAAATGTACTCTTGGTGGCACACTGGCATAGTGATTTTGAGTTAGGAAGTTTGGAATTCTATAATTCATCAATATTTCTGTCGTTTTGCCTTAAAATATTCTCTAAAATTCACTTGGTGGATCATTGCTGAAATGGTTTTGAACTGAAACGTTTGGAACTCGATAATTCATCAGTACTGTTGTTATTTTTGCATAAAATATTCTCTAAAATTTACAAATGTTCTCTTGGTGGATCATTGGCATAATGGTTTTGGACTAAAAAGTCTGGAATTCGATAGTCCATTAGTATTGCTGTTGTTTTGCCATAAGATATTCTCTAAAATTCACAAATGTACTCTTGGTGGGACACTGGCATAGTAATTTTGAGTTAAGAAGTTTGGAATTTGATAATTCATCACTATTTCTGTCGTTTTGCCTTAAAATATTCTCTAAAGTCCACTTGGAGGATCATTGTTCGAATGGTTTTGAACTAAAACATTTGGAACTCGATAATTCATCAGTATTGCTATTGTTTTGCCATCAAATATTTTCTAAAATTTATAAATGCACTCTTGGTGGGACAGTGGTATAGTGATTTTAAGTTAAGAAGTTTTAAAATTCGATATATCTTCAATATTTCTGTCGTTTTGCCTTAAAATATTCTCTAAAGTCCACTTGGAGGATCATTGTTCGAATGGTTTTGAACTAAAAAGTTTGGAACTCGATAATTCATCAGTATTGCTATTGTTTTGCCATCAAATATTCTCTAAAATTCACAAATGTTCTCTTGATGGATCATTGGCCTAATGGTTTTGGATTAAAAAGTCTGGAATTCGATAGTCCATCAGTATTGCTGTTTTGCCATAAAATATTCTTTAAAATTCATAAATGTACGCTTGGTGGGATACTAGCATAGTGATTTTGAGTTAAGAAGTTTGAAATTCGATAATTCACCAATATTTCTGTCGTTTTGCCTTAAAATATTCTCTAAAGTTCACTTGGAGGATCATTGTTCGAATGGTTTTGAACTAAAACGTTTGGAACTCGATAATTCATCATTATTGCTGTTGTTTTGCCATCAAATATTTTCTAAAATTCATAAATGCACTCTTGGTGGGACACTGGTATAGTGATTTTGAGTTAAGAAGTTTTGGAATTTGATAATTCATCAATATTTCTGTCGTTTTGCCTTAAAATATTCTCTAAAATTCACTTGGTGGATCATTGCTCAAATGGTTTTGAACTGAAACGTTTGAAACTTGATAATTCATCAGTACTGCTGTTATTTTTCCATAAAATATTCTCTAACATTCACAAATGTTCTCTTGGTGGATCATTGGCGTAATGGTTTTGGACTAAAAAGTCTGGAATTCGTTAGTCCATCAGTATTGCTGTTTTGTCATAAAATATTCTTTAAAATTCATAAATGTACGCTTGGTGGGACACTGGCATAGTGGTTTTAAGTTAAGAAGTTTGAAATTCGATAATTCATCAATATTTCTGTCGTTTTGCCTTAAAATATTCTCTAAAGTTCACTTGGAGGATCATTGTTCGAATGGTTTTGAACTAAAACGTTTGGAACTCGATAATTCATCAGTATTGCTGTTGTTTTGCCATCAAATATTTTCTAAAATTTATAAATGCACTCTTGGTGGGACACTGGTATAGTGATTTTGAGTTAAGAAGTTTGGAATTTGATAATTCATCACTATTTCTGTCGTTTTGCCTTAAAATATTCTCTAAAGTCCACTTGGAGGATCATTGTTCGAATGGTTTTGAACTAAAACATTTGGAACTCGATAATTCATCAGTATTGCTATTGTTTTGCCATCAAATATTTTCTAAAATTTATAAATGCACTCTTGGTGGGACAGTGGTATAGTGATTTTAAGTTAAGAAGTTTTAAAATTCGATATATCTTCAATATTTCTGTCGTTTTGCCTTAAAATATTCTCTAAAGTCCACTTGGAGGATCATTGTTCGAATGGTTTTGAACTAAAACGTTTGGAACTCGATAATTCATCAGTATTGCTATTGTTTTGCCATCAAATATTTCTAAAATTCAAAAATGTACTCTTGGTGGGACACTGGCATAGTGATTTTGAGTTAAGAAATTTGAAATTCGATAATTTATCAATATTTCTGTCATTTTACCTTAAAATATTCTCTAAAATTTACTTGGTGGATCATTGCTCAAATGGTTTTGAACTAAAACGTTTGGAACTCGATAATTCATTAGTACTGCTATTGTTTTTCCATAAAATATTCTCTAAAATTTACAAATGTTCTCTTGGTGGATGATTGGCATAATGGTTTTGGACTAAAAAGTCTGGAATTCGATAGTCCATCAGTATTGCTGTTATTTTGACATAAGATATTCTCTAAAATTCACAAATGTACTCTTGGTAGGACACTGGCATAGTGATTTTGAGTTAAGAAGTTTGGAATTTGATAATTCATCAATATTTCTGTCGTTTTACCTTAAAATATTCTCTAAAGTTTACTTGGGGGATCATTGTTCAAATGGTTTTAAACTAAAATGTTTGGAACTCGATAATTCATCATGCTTGATATTTTAAAAAATACCCTTGAAATTTAGCTAAAAAGTCATTCTCAAAACATCCCCTTCGATTTCGAAATTCTGACTTACCCAAATAGTTAACTTTTTTCTCCAAATTACACGAATCTTCAAAATCTAATTAAAAAAATTGAAATATTGAGAATGATTTTATTATTAAATTAACTTTTTTTTTGTTATTTATAGTTCTGGGATTAAACTGGAATTATATACATATTTTTAATTTTAAATTCATTTTTGAAATTTCAAACTCTTTTATATTCAAACCTGCAAAAATTGAAAATTTCAAGTATTTTAAGAACAAAAAACAATTTCGCAAACGTTTTATATTAAATTCAGTTAAATGCTAATATTTTTATATAATAAATTTGGGGTTTTGCTGTACGCTAATATTAATTTGTGGATCCCCTTTAGCAACCATTCCCCATTGTCGTTTATTTTAGGTTGACAAAAAATCGCCAGACTTCCATTCGGTGCACAAATCTTGTGAATCCATACTAGGATTGAAATTTTCCCAGTTGTCAATGAATCTCCATCAGGAAGCTCTCCTTAAATTTATCGAATACGCAAATCAACTTCAATCCGAAATCGTGGAAGCTTCCAATTTGGACAAGATACCATCGAGACGCCAACCGAGCGCCGCCGATCTCACCGCAAAATCGTCTTCGGTGCTTAGGAGAATGTCATCGGCGATTAGTACGGAAGCTTTACAAACTATCGAAGTTGCTAAAAGTGCGTTATTTGTTTCACGTTTGCTTTCGTTCATGTGTCTTGGTTTTTCAGGTAAAAAATCTAAAACGCAACAAGTTGTCGAAACTGTTCTATTAAAAATTAACGCGCAGTTTGTGCGACTTGATGTTAAATTTTGCACCGAAGACAGAGACATATCGTTATGTGCCATCAAAGGAATTAGTGCCGATGTTATAATGAAACATCCATATACTCAAGTTAATGCCCGATTAGAGCAGATATTGGTGGAAGATTTGAATAAACAAAATATTTATAGAAAGGTGAATCTTATTTATTTATGCTAGCATCGCTTGTGGTTGAAATTCGTGGTGTCATAAATTAATAACTTATTTTTCACCTAATTGGACGGAATATACTGTCTTAACGCTTTTGGAACCACTGGGACATATCGTCGCTTTGGTGGTGAAGTGTTTTAACCGACAAACGAAAACTTAAGCTAGGGCGCTTTTAAAAAAGTTTGTCTTCTCTAAAACTGTAATCAGAAGACAAAAAATAACAATCTTTTGGCATCAAAAAATAACTTTTTATAAAAATTCACCCTAGAGTTCATCAAAATCTCATGGCACATGACCCATTAGCCCCAAAAGGGTTGAACTCAGAAATTTGGGTATGTAGCGATGTTGGTTCGATTAAAACACAAAAACCACATTATATTTTAAACATTATATTAACTAGGAATAATAACAAAAATGGACTAACCACATTGAAAACCCGAACAGAACTCCTTAATTCATCGTTGAATTTTTCTTCTCCACTTTCCTAAAAGTGGGGGTTCTGACATCTTCTAGAAATAATGTCAATGGCCTTTCGGGGTAAATACTTTTTTCAAAACTAATGATATTTGTAAGAAAGATTGTAAAATCCCAATGACGATAATGCCATTAGGACGTAATGATATTACTGTTTACGCCAATACATTATTCCTAGAAGGTACGCTACAGGTACAGAATCAAAATTTGGAAAAAATTGAATGCATTCCTTTTTCGAACTCGAATTACATAACTGACAATTTCCGCCCAAATTTAGACTTTTTTTTTGAAATTTTTAACTAAAACTCTCTTAGACTACAACTGCTAAAGAAAACTAATAAAGTTTAAAAATTCTTCAACTTTAGATTCTGAGTGTGATTGGAGATGAGGCTTTATCCACTCGAGTGGTCATTCACAATGTGGATAAGGTAGCCGAACCGGACAAATGCGATATAGTTGTTGATGCGACCATGGGTGGTTTGAGAATCGTTTTTTTGAATTGGTTCGTCACGAATATGTTGGTATGTATTCAAGAATGTGTCAATACCTATTATTAACTAGAAATTGTATTTGTAGCAATTTTTGAATAAATTCCAAGCGGCGCAAGAAAAAATAATCGAAGCGTCGCAAGCTGCTGCGGAACAGGCGAAACAAAACATGCAAAGCGTGTATGAAAACGACACCAAAATAGCCCTTAATATTAGTATTAAAGCACCAGATATTTTTGTTCCCGTGCATTCATCTAGTTTGGATGCGTTGTGGTTAGATCTCGGTTATATTACGTTAAAAAACAACTTTGTGCAATTGGAAGTGTCAAAGGACAACGACTTATGTCCGGTTGTTGACGAGTTGAGGATAGATTTAACAGATTTGAAACTATCACGAGTGAGACTCAACGATTCCAAGGAGGTTATAAAAGAATGCCTCATACTGGAACCTCTCACATTAAAGCTCTTGGTGAAGCGCAACTTATCTACGTCTTGGTATCGACAAATCGCTGATATTGACGTATCGGCCAAAATGGAAGTTATTACGGTAGGTCTAATACGTTATTGCCAGAATTTGCAGTTTCACCAAATTTGGTACACTTATTACTATAATATAAATCTTGAAATATATTAAGCATTTTAAAAGTTTTTTAAATTTGGCATATTTAAAATAAACGTAGTATATTTTAAGTAAATGTGGTATATTTTAACTAATGCGGGATATGTCAAAAGTAGATGAAAGTAAAGTCACACTGAGGACGTATGGATGTTGCGATGCAACCCGTAATACAAGCTTTGCCTCATCTACGTGAACTTTGCAATTGCAGTCTAGTTTTCATTAGATTCTAATAAAATTAGATTTTAATTGCATCGTAATAAACTTGAATATATTCATATATACAAGGCTTATTATCTCAACAATGTGGTATATGTTAAGTAAATGTGGTACATTTTTGTAAGGAAATTGGTGCAAAATTGGCAACATTTTAAGTATAGAAAATTAAGATATGATATTTGTTAGGTGAGCCTAAGCCAAATTGATTATGCCAGAATAATGGCCACATTGAGTGGAAATTTGGCCGAAGGTCAGGACCAATTACGAGCTCAACCGGAAGTAGAACTCCTGACTGTTCAACCCTCCGTCATGACGAAAAAATCTACCGTTTTGGAAGGTTCTTCTGTGAAGAGAACGGAATCTAATTTGAGACCAGCCGGGGATACATCAATTTCCTCCTTTTTAAAGTTTACTTTCGGTATGGACAATCTTGAAATATCGCTGTATAGTGGTGGATCGACAACAGTAAGTGTTCCTTCAACTTTGATATACTTGTCCCCTGAAACTAAGAAAGATTTAAAAAAATACAACAAAAGTTTATGGGAGCAATTTGTTTTAATTTTTCCTCCAGGGGACAAGATTTGCATATCAATTTTTGAAGATAACCAGTCCAGCTAAAGTATTTTAATTTGTTTATGTGATCTCTTTGTAGTTGACAGATATAGCGCGCGATGCCAAACAAGCTCTAGCTCGTTTTTCACTGGAGGGGCTCTCTTTGAAAGGCAACATGTTGTCCAACGGTACGATGAGTGTGTCCATACTTTTGGTAAATTGTTTGTTAGACGATATGCGGCAGAATAGATTGGGCAAAATCAACAGATTGATTGAACGTAGGATTGAGGCGACAGCCTCGGCCGACAATTTGTCCACGCGAAGCATGATAGACATAACGTATCAGCAAAACAGCGATAATTCCATGTTTGGTAAGATTGTTTTATCTGATTGTCGCTTTCCTAATTTGATTACTTGTAGTCGACATACGAGTGTTCAGCTTTACGGTCATATTATCGATTGAATACTTGATGTTAATAGCGGGTTTCTTTAACATTAGTAATGAAAAAGAGATAAAGTCGATCCAGACGCCTTCGACCTATGCTGTTAAAGGTGAATCAAAACAAACGATCTCTTCAGCTCTGCAACAGGAATCTAAAATGACGATCAATTTAAAAATTGAACGACCTGATATTATCTTGGTGGAGCAAATGGATGATATTGACGCAAGTGCCCTAATTTTAAATGTAAGTATATTAATTACTTTTATGTACAAAGAAACCTTCAACCCAAATAAAAATTTAATCATGTAATAAATGATGATCAATTTTAAAAATTGGTTCTCGTTATAATATAATTATCTGCTAACTGAATAAAAAAGAAACAATTTATCTTCCGAACGCATTTCTTGGTATAATACTTGTCCTTACCAAGTTTAATTTTGCAGAGCGAAATTCAACTGAAGTTACGTACATCGGGCGCCCATCAAGTTGTTAACGGTACCATTAGAGATTTACAACTTTACACTTGCTGTTTTAACCCAGAAAAGAGAAATTCGACAAAAAACAACGTCCTTCATCCCATCACAATCAGTTTAGCAGGTTCAACACCAAAGGACAAAGGGCTACATTTGGAGGTACCCGACTTTGTCCTTAATTTGAATGTCGTATTAATTCCATTTTTTCAGTTGTTAATGACAGAAATGCGTGTTGGAGTGTCCCCGGGGACCATCGAGTTATTAACCAGTGTTTTACAAGCGGTGTCGACGTCGACAACTGTGCCCGATGATGAAGATAAGGAATTAGAGTTGTTCTCGAACATTTGGGAACAGAAGCCGTTTGAAGAGCAAGACTATTGGTTTTTCAAAACAGGTTTGGTGAAATTGTCCCGATTTTATCTGTTTTCACGTTGAGATTTGTAGATGTTGGAGTTGATATTGCAAAATCACCCGCTTTTACCGATTTAACTGCCCCAATGGGACAAAATGAAAGATTGGAAGAGTTATGTCTAATTTCGATTCCTGCCATAATAATCACGATAGAAGCTGGCGTGGGCAATAAGACGTTACCGATGCTGATGTTTGAAAGCACTTTCTCCGGTAACGTTCACAACTGGAGCACACAGGTAGGAAAATTGGATATGTGTTATATCCAAGGTATTTAATTAGTGATTATTCATATAAAATCGTTTATAATGACCAAGCTTTTTTGCTTAAGTAATAAATTAATTAATTACTGTGGACTAGGCATGTCGATTCCTTTTTAAAATGGATCGATTCGAATCGTCAGCAAAAGTATCGATTCCCGATAAAATTGGGTGCTAAAAGATCGATTTCCGATTAATCGCTTTGTTGGTGAAATTTTTAAACATTTCTAATAAAAGAAAAATTGAATAATAATAATGAATTGGCGTAGTTTAATTTTGAAAGTATTTTTCTTGGATTTTAAAGACTAATATTTATATTTTAATTATTTATTCCTAATTAGAAAAATCCGATACATATTTATTTTCTGCTTTGTTTTTTATTTATGTATTTTTGGGCATTAATTTATAAAAATATATTTAGAAATATATATACTAGAAATTACGAGATTAAAGTGATTAAAGTGGAAATTTCTATTTTATTTTCCAAATTTCGACTTGTTTGAGGAAATTTCATAGATAAAGTCGAAATTTCGGCTTTAATCTTGAAATTTCAATTTTTTTTCACGAAATTTCAAGATAAGTCTAAATTTCTTATTCTATGGTTAAGTTAGGCAGATGATAGTTAAGCCCCACCAACCCTTAGAATATAAAACTTATTCCAAGCACCAACTCTTTTACAATTTAATGTTGACACTTAGCAGTAGTTCAGTAAATTCAATTTTTCATTACCCAACATTTCGACCTTTTCATTCTTTCATTTTTTGCATATTCCCTCATATTCCTCTTTTCATTTTTTCTTTTCTTTTCTTTGTTCCTGAAGAAGCCCCCTACGATGGTGGGCGAAACGTCGAACACTTTTAGTAGTTCTTTGACACGGTCCAATCCCGGAAGAAGTATATCCTGTACTGACTCTGGCTGTGGAAGCCTTCGTTATCATTTCGACCTTTTTCTTAAAATTTCAAGGTTAAAGTAGAATTTTCGAGAAAAAAGTCGAAATTTCGAGTTCAAAATGGACATTTTACAAAAGCGTAAAAAGGACATTGATTTAAAAAAATATTTTTAGAGATTTCGACTTTTTTGTCGAAATTTCGATTTTTTCGAAATTTTGATTTTTTTTGAAATTTCGATTTTTTTCTCTCAAAATGTCGACTTTAATCTTGAAATTTCGGATTTAAATTCAAAATTTCTGCTTTAAACTCGAAATTTCGTCTTTACACTAAAAATTTCGACTTTTTTTCTCGAAAATTCGGCTTTTTTCTTGAAGTTTTTACTTTTTTCTTAAAATTTCGAGATTAATGTCAAAATTTCGACTTTAATCTTGGATTTTCGACTTTGATATCGAATTTTTCCTCGAAATTTCGAGAATAAGTCATTCTACTATAATAAGCACACTATGGTTAAATTAGACAGATCATCACATCCCACTACTCTTCTTCCCCAACAATCTTGACAATTCGTACTAAGCTGCGTTCAATAATTGTTATTTTTAATCAGCAAATTTTGGTTTTTTTGTTAGAAATTTCGTGATTAAAGTTGAAATTTTGAGAAAAAAGTTGAAATTTCAAGAAAAACGTCGAAATTTCGAGTTTTAAATCGAAATTCCGTGATTAAGATCAAAATTTCGGGAAAAAAAATCTGAATTTGAGAAAAAAGTCGAAATTTCCAGAAAATAAGTCGAAATTTGAACTAAAAGTCGAAATTTGTAGAAAATGATTAAAATTATGAGTTTAAAGTCGAAATTTTGAGAAAAATGTCGAAATTTCGATATTAAAGTCAAAATTTCGAAAAAAAAGTCTTAAACTGAGAAAAAAGAACGAAATTTCGAGAAACGAGTCGAACTTTTCAGATTCAAGTTAGAAATTTCGGGAAAAAAATCGAAAATTGAGAAAAAGTCGAAATTTTGAAATATTTGGAGAAAAAAGTCGACATTTCGAAAAAAATCGAAATTTCGAGAAAAAAAGTCAAAATTTCGAGAAAAAAGTGGAATTTCGACAAAAAAAAGTCGAAATTTTGACTTTAAAGGCGAAATTTCCAGAAAAATGTTGAAATTTCGATATTGAAGTTACAATTTCGAGAAAAAAGTTGAAATTTGAGACAAAAAAACGAAATATCGCGGAAAAGGTCGCAATTTCGAGAAAAAAGTCGAAAGTTTGAGAAAAAAAGTCGAAATTTTGAAATATTTCGAGAAAAAAGTCGAAATTTCTAAAAATAACATTATTTTTAATCGAGGTTCTTTCTACGCCTTTGTAACATTTCGAAAAAGTTGAAATTTCCAAAAAAAAGTCTAAATTTTGAGAAAAAAAAGTCGAAATTTTGAAATATTTCGAGAAAAAAGTCGAAATTTCTAAAAATAACATTATTTTTAATCGATGTTCTTTCTACGCCTTTGTAACATTTCGAAAAAGTTGAAATTTCCAGAAAAAAGTCTAAATTTTGAGAAAAAAAAGTCGAAATTTTGAGTTTAAAGCCGAAATTTCGAGAAAAATGTTGAAGTTTCGATATTAATGTCAAAATTTCGAGAAAAAAGTCGAAATTTCGAAATATTTCGAGAAAAGAGTCGAAATTTGAGAAAAAAGTCAATATTTCGAGAAAAAAGTCGAGATTTCAAGAAAAAAGTCGAAATTTCTCGAAAACATGTCGAAATTTCAAGAAAAAAGTCCAAACCTCGATATTTAGGTCAAAATTTCGAGAAAAAAGTCCAAATGTCGATATTCAGGTCCAAATTTCGAGAAAAAAGTCGAAATTTGAGAAAAAAACGAAATTTCGAGAAAAATGTCGAAATTTCGAGGAAAAAAATCGAAATTTAAAAAAAAATTCCAAATTTCGAGAAAAAAGTTGAAATTTTGAGAAATTCAAAAAAGTTGAAATTTCCAGAAAAAAGTCGAAATTTGAGAAAAAAGTCAAGATTTCGAGAAAAAAGTCGAAATTTCGAGAAAAATGTCCAAATGTCGATATTCAGGTAAAAATTTCGTGAAAAAAGTCGAAATTTGAGAAAAAAACGAAATTTCGAGGAAAACACTCGAAATTTGAAAAAAAAAAATTAAAATTTCGAGAAAAAAATTGAAATTTTGAGAAAAAAAGTCGAAATTTAAGAAAAAAATCGAAATTTTGAGAAAAAAATAGTCGAAATTTTGAGTATAAAGGCGACATTTCAAGAAAAATGTCGAACTTTCGATATTAATGTCAAAATTTCGAGAAAAAAGTCGAAATTTTGAGTTTAAAGGCGACATTTCAAGAAAAATGTCGAAATTTCGATATTAATGACAAAATTTCGAGAAAAAAGTCGAAATTTTCGAAATATTTCGAGAAAAAAGTTGAAATTTGAGAAAAAAGTTAAAACTTCGAGGAAAAAGTCGAGATTTCGAGAAAAAAGTCGAAATTTCGAGAAAAATGTCCAAATGTCGATATTCAGATAAAAATTTCGAGAAAAAAGTCGAAATTTGGGAGAAACAAAACGAAATTTCGAGGAAAACAATCAAAATTTGAGAAAAAAAAATCAAAATTTCGAGAAAAAAGTTGAAATTTTGAGAAAAAAATTCGAAAAAGTTGAAATTTCCAGAAAAGTCGAATTTTGAGAAAAAAAGTCGAAATTGAAGAAAAAATCGAAATTTTGAGAGAAAAAAAGTCGAAATTTTGAGTTTAAAGGTGACATTTCGAGAAAAATGTCGAAATTTCGATATTAAAGTCAAAATTTCCAAAAAAAAGTCCAAATTTGAGAAAAACGTTGTAATTTCAAGAAAAAAGTCGCAATTTCGAAATATTTCGAGAAAAAAGTCGAGATTTCGAGAAAAAAGTCAAAATTTCGCGAAAAAGAAGTCAAAATTTCGAGAAAAAAGTCGAAATTTCGAGACAAAAATCGAAATTTGCGAGAAAAGTCGAAATTTCCATAAAAAAAGTCAAAATTTCGCGAAAAAGAAGTCAAAATTTCGAGAAAAAAGTCGAAATTTCGAGACAAAAATCGAAATTTGCGAGAAAAGTCGAAATTTCCATAAAAAAGTCAAAATTTTGAGTTTAAATCTTGAGAAAAATATCGAAATGTCGATATTAAGGTCAAAATTTCGAGAAAAAAGTTGAAATTTGAGAAAAGTCAAAATTTTTAGAAAAAAGTCGAAATTTTGAGAAAAAAAAGTCTAAATGTCGAGAAAAAAGTCGAAATTTCGAGCCTAATATCGAAATTTGAGAAAAAAAGTCGAAATTTGAGAAAAAAAGTTGAAATTTCTGAAGAAAACATTTTTTTAATCGGTTTCCTTTCTACGCCTTTGTAACATTTCGAAAAAGTTCAAATTTTCAGAAAAAAGTTGAAATTTCCAGAAAGTAGGGTATGTGCTCAATAGGGCCAACGTGATTGTTCACAGGGCTAATTCGAAACTCGTTATTGTCGACCAACTGAAAATTCCGTCTGCAGCTAATTTAAGGACAAGTTTTCTGATTTGAAATCAATTCATTTTCTAATACTTTATTTGTTCTATTTCAGATGAATGTAGATGCTAGTCTCTCCCTAATAATGGGATACTACAACAGTCGATTGGCCATTTGGGAACCTCTTATCGAACCCGTTGAAGTCCTAAAGGATAATATCACCAAATTGTTACCTTTTGAATTGAAACTAGAGGTATAAGTCCATCAATGGTATTTTTTCAACAACGTTTACTAATCGATACCCGTAGGTTAATATGAATCCTCAAGACGATGATGTACTAAGTCCTATAGAGGTTGATCCTGCCACCAAACCACCCGTAATGAGTATCGATGTTAAATCTGAAACGAACATGGAAGTTACAGTGACCAAAACTTGTTTAGAAGTCTTGACGGATTTGGAAAATGCTTTCTCTGTTGCCATGAAAACGAAACATGCCAAAATGGTGGAAACCGTATCCCCCTTCAAATTTATAAATGAATCCGGCCTTACTGTTACCTTATTATTGAAAGATAGTTCTTTTAAGTTGCCCGAAGAGCGAAACACGGTGGAAGTTATCCTGGAAAGTCACGCGGTGACTAATCTGCAGCTTAAACCCCAAACTTTTAAAGCTGTTTCGCTGCAATTAGCCAAGGAATTCGCTTCGAAAGGTGTCTCAGAAAAGGATAGAATATTACACGTTAAGGTAAATCGGATTTGAATTTTATTAGTGGGATAGAAGCTTCATTATACAACTGGTGTGCGATTGCATATGATAAAATCATAGTCCAAGTCATTGTTAACGTAATATGCCCATATTATTATTATGTTTTTTTAGATAAATGACAAAAATACTACATTGGAGCTCCCAATAACGAGAGCAGATAAAAGATTCTTCTCCCTAAAACACCAAGGTGAAAATTGGGGTTTGCTTTCTGATATCAAAGTGGATGAGGGTGTTACTATTATCACTTTAAGAAGTATACTACAGGTGAATATAGCTGTTGTACATTAGGTCGAACGTAAGCAAGTAATCAAACTTTAAGGTCCACAACCACTTTGAGGTTCCTGTTGATATTTACTACAGAACGATCAAAGCTAACGAACTCTCGAATGTCGCCACCATAAACCCGGGAAGTCACGTTAACGTACCAATAAACGCAGTCTATACCCCGACTTGCGAAATATTCTTCTCCGTGGAAGGATACACGGTATCTACCAAACCGTATATTTGGAAAGATTTGCAAGCTAACGTGACCGTAACGAAAATACTTCAATGCGAACCGACTCAGTCATCACACGACAAGGAACCATTCACCCTTAAAGTAACGGGAGAAATGGAACAGGTGTTTTTTGAAAATACAACAAGGTACACCATGATTAGCACTTGCTATAATATGCATTTGCGACCCACGGTTATTTTTAAAAATTGTCTACCTTTCAAAGTGGTTTGCTGCGGTGAGAAATTCAATGAAGAATTGAGCGTCGAATCCGGAAACTGCATGCAGTTGCCGAAAATAAACCCCGGACAATCCGTTTTAGTTACAAGAGTGAGTATTTTTCTACTTCATGATAGAAACCTGCATGAGTAAGTAAAAAATGTAATCGGATTTCAATCACCGATTATATAAATATTTAAGTTTGAAACTCAAAATTATGGCTTTAATTAGGCCTATTTTTAGGCATTTTGAAGATTCTTTCCGAAATTTCGACATAATTTTTCCAAATTTTGCATTTGTATTCATTTGTATTCGAAATTAAGAGAAACGTTTTTGTAAAAACTTAAATTTTTAATCTAAAACTTATCACAAAAGTCGAAAAGTTAAACATTTTGAGAAAGCCATAACTTTGAGAGAAAAAATTATGATAAAGGTTTAAAATGTTCAAAAAAAAGTAAAATTATGAAAAAAATTGGAAAATTGAAAAATTTTGAAAACCAATTTTTGGAAAAAGTGAACATTTTCAAAAAAATGTCGAATTTTTTCATTTCTCAAGTGGACGTTCAATTTACTGTACAAAAGTCGAAACTTTGAGGAAAAGTCGTAATTTTGGAAAAAAGTAGAATCAAAAAAAATTATTACTTTGAGAAATAGGCAAAAGCTTGAACAATAAATACTTCGATATTTGTCGTTAGTCACCAAATGAGTATTTGTACCAGTAATTGGACGATACCGTGCTCACTCGTGTAGATCTCTAGTACATTTTGTGTACAAACATTTTCCGACACATTTTCTAACACATTTTCAAACTCCAGCTGGAAAATTACCTAGAAAAAGAATGGTCGACGAAACAGGAAATTCCGAAAGATTTACCGGATTTCTCCGTATGGACTTTCATGAGTTACGACAGCGACGTCAAGATGAGTCTGGATCTCGGTTTGCACTGCTTAAATAAGGACGGCACCATAATTCTAACTTTGTATTGTCCGTTTTGGTTATTAAATAAAACTGGTCTCCTCTTAAGCTATAGGGTAAGTTCATTTACAAGTCGGTATTTGTCGCTAGTCTACACGTAATTTGTAAACGTAAATGAACTCTTTTAGAAATCTAAAAAAGTCGAAAAGTCTGACTCCACCAGCAGCCCCGCAAAGGTGATCATAGATGTAATTGTAGCTTCACTTTGTTGCTTGCATTTTTTTCTCGCATTAAATTATTTGTATAATCAACTTCTGTGTTACTTTCTAGTAAGCTTAAATACCTTTCTGGTAATCACTGGTCTGATAACACTAACACGTTACTTGGTTTGCAAGCGCTGTAAACAAAATAGAAAATTTAGGTTTAGAACCATTGGATTTTTTAATCTGTTTGGTAAATAAAACGAAATCAAATCAGTGGAAGCGTTGATTGAATAATCAACGGGAGAAGATACAAAATCTGAATAAAAAATTGTTAGTGGATGTGCTTTACAAAATCTGAATAAAAAATTGTTAGTGGATGTGCTTTTTTAAAAGTATGTATGTATTTGACATGTTTTAAATATGAAAACAGAAATTTTCTAATAAGTTGAAGCATTAAAAAGAATTTTTAATTTTCAAAATCGAAAAATTGTGCTAACAAAAAATTAATCCTTTGGGGCAGTGGTTTCCGAACTTTTATGGTTCCCAGCGGTCTTAATATTTGCGCGGCGCCCCTAAACCAAAATAGTGATCCATTTAACACAGTTGAAGTGTGCCATTGATGCGGTTTGTTTCAATGAAACCTGTATTGCACAAACCCACATTAAATTAGTTTTATGCATCAGTTTCCTTACTATGCAGACTTACCTTGTTTTGCCAAAGCTACTTTATTTTTGGTTTATTTGCAACAATTTTGGTACTTGTGTAGCAATGCATGATTTTTTTTTTTTAATGTGGATACGAATAGTATAAGTTTGCATGTATTTACAGTCTGGAGATGAAGGGGTCAATGCAGTCCACCATCCCCCTGATTACAAGAATGTTATTCTGTTTTCATTTAATGCCAAAAACTTCTTCGGTAAGAAAAAGGCGGCCGTGAAAGTAGAACAAGGCGAATGGTCCGATAAGTTCTCGCTAGATGTCGCCGGTTCTTCCGGTGTTGTGGCCTGTAAATCTGAAGGAAAAATCTACCAGGTATGCATACAGTACTTTATATAATTACTTCTAATTGACAAAGTTTTCAGATTGGAGTACACAATCAACTGACGTACAATGGTTTAACAAAACAAATCACATTCACACCGTATCATGTGATTATAAATAACTCGGATTACGCTATCGAGTGTCAAGAGTACGAAAGACCGGCTGACGCTTGGATCGAAGTGGAACCACATTCATGTGCCCCATTTTGGCCTTCCAGTGAATTTGATGAGAGGGCTTTGAAATTGAGAGTTTCTGATACTCAAGAAGTATCGTCTCCATTCTTGTATACGGAGAGTCATACGGTTTTGCTGAAACTTAATAATAAGGTACCGGGATATCAACAATTATCTTGGTCAAGGGTGATTGTGGAATATAAAACGTGTGCCTTACTTTACGTTTGAAATAATTATGTCACTGTCACACTGTCACAATAACCTAACAATTTCATACCTATTTATTTCAGTTGTAAAACAATAATGAACTACAAATTATGAAATAACGGTTTTAGTAACAAGAAAAATTAAATTACAGTAATTGTTGGAAATGTCCCCCGTTTTGCTCGATGCACAAGTTGACGCGCCTTCTCACATGCTGTGAAAAGCGTTTTGCAGCATTTCTGGCGTTACGGTTACACATTGCTGAACAATTCTTTGTTGCAATTCTTGCAAATTATTTACCGGAGTTGCGAAAATCTTGTTTTTTAAATAATGAAATATAAAATAGTCCATAATTGTCGAACAAGGTGACTTCGGAGGAAACTCAACTTCTGTATGCAAACTTATCAGCCGGTCATCAAAAAACTCGCGGAGGAAAGCAATATTTTCTCGTATAGTATGTGCTGTTGCACCATCGTGCTGAAAATAACCTTACCGAAGTTCATCATCGTTTAACTGTTGCACAAATTCAGCCAAAAAGTTGTGTCTGTACCTTTCTGCGTTGACGGTGAAATCGAAAAAATTTGACCCAATTATTCTTCTGGGAGAAACTGCCATCCAAACACCAATTTTTTGAGCATGTAGTGGCGATTCAGTAAAATCATGAAGGTTATCGTTACCCCACATTCGCATATTTTGAGAATTGATGTATCCCGAAAGGTGGAACCATGTTTCGTCAGAAAAAAGTCCAGAAGATCGTCATTCATTAAATTATTGACAAACCAATGGCAGTAAGCAAGGCGTCTGGGGTGGTCTGCGAACAGAAGAGCTTGATATGCTTGCATCTTATATGCATGCATGTTCAAGTCTTTGTTTAAAATCTTCTGACATGTTCCATAAGAAAGTCCAATTTCCTGAGAAAGACGTTTCAAAGGTTTTGAGGCTCCTCTTCCATACATTGACGAAGGTCATTGACAACTTCTTCCGTACGAACACTTCGTCTACCTTATGAGTCACACAACCAGTTTCGCGAAACACTTCAACACAATTTGTAAAGCATGCATAAAAATTGTCTGGTAATATTGCCACGTTTGGGAAGTGCTCTCGAAAATTGTCCAAACACAAACGTTGACTGTATTGCCAATTTCCATTAACACCCGTTCGAAAATAGCCTTCAACCATGAAAATTTTGTGCTGTGTGGTAAGAGACATGATT
The DNA here is from genome assembly GCA_028583605.1 of Dastarcus helophoroides. Classification (NCBI taxonomy): domain Eukaryota; kingdom Metazoa; phylum Arthropoda; class Insecta; order Coleoptera; family Bothrideridae; genus Dastarcus; species Dastarcus helophoroides. The sequence continues at coordinate 44,760,684 of CM053327.1, read as the reverse complement.
CAAAAACTGGATTAGAAAATTTCAGCACAATGACTTGACAGATTCTGACACAACAAAACATATTCAAAAATTTAAAGTAAGACACACGTTTTACATTCCGGAACCACCCTTGACCAAGATAATTTTTGATATCCGGGTAAATTCCGATAACTTAATCTTTAATATTTCGACATCTAATTTAAAGCTGGCATTTTAAAAAGGAGTATTTCTTTTAAGATAAAAAGCTTTAAAAAATCAGAATTTAGAAGAATTTTTAAGTTTAAAATTGAAACATGGAATTTTAAAAAAGAACACTTTTTAGTAAAAATTTAAAATTACATAAAAAAACCCTGATTTTTAATGCAAGACATTCATCCTTAATAATAAATGCGAAAGTGTGTTTGTCTGTCTGTTAGTCCGCTTCAGTATTACCAGATTTCGCGCACTTTCTCGATTTCCTACACTTGCGCATATAGCGCGACACATTTCCTATGTTAATAAATGCAAAGCTTGGCCATGACGACACAACGACATCGTCATCTAACGACGAGGATTCATCTATTTTAAAAATCGAAATTTTGAGAAAAATCCCATTTTTCGAAATAGTGAAAATTTTCAAAAAGAGTCGAATTTTTAAATTTTTTAAATAAAAATCCAGTTCACAGTCGGAACTTCGAGAAATAGTCGAAATATTTGAAAAAAAAAGTGAAAATTTTTACACAAAAATTGAAATTTTGAAAAAAGTTTAAATTCTGAAAAAGCCATAATGTCTTAAAAAACGCCGAAATTTGATGAGAAACGATTAAGATTTTCAGAAAAGTAAAAATTATGAAAACATTCGAAAAAAAAATCGAAATTTTGAGGAAAATTCAATTTTTTTAGTGGAAATCTTGATTGAAAAATATGTTTTAACAATCAATTCAAAAAAAAATCGAATTTTTCAATTTTTCAATTCAAAATACCATTTGCTATATACCGAGACTAAATAGACTGAACGTTTCAATGTTGTCTCATGCGTACAGTTGAAGCTAAAATCCGGGGAAGTGGGGAGGTGCATTCCACTACTTTTCGATATGGTCGGATTAAGTAAAATTTATAAATACGAAACTTGCCGCGTAACGGTTCTAACGATTTAGATGAAACTTTAGAATTAGGGGCTTTTGGACCAATAGGATAATTTTTATAAGTGCTTTTTGGTAAAAGTTCAGGAGAACTATTTTCAAAGACATCTTGGTTTAATAGTAAAATAATTTTCTTTCAATACGCGACGCCTGTGTACAATATTGTTAAGCCGGTGCTGTAAACACGTCATGATTGCAGTGAAATGGCGACGCGCGCACGCCGTTAATTGAATATTTATATATTTTATTTTTACCTACCCAAAGAATGAAACTCTTGATTTTCCTTCACTAATGTGTTCACTGAGGTTTCAACAATGATCCACAATACACTTCCCCATATTTACAGTCCATTTTCTTTAAAAAAAAACCGATGTTATCTTCGCAAAGGTCTGTCAAATAATAAGAGGGCGTTGCGAGCTAGATGGAGCTAGGCTTTCGCCAGGCTTTCAACTGGCTTCACTGCTTACCGTGTTAGGTTCAGTCTATTTAGTCTCTGGCTATATAAAAGTCGAAAATTCGAAAAAAAGTAAAAATTCTTGAAAAATGGTCGAAATTTTTATAAAAAGTTAAAATTTTGAATAACGAAATTCTGAATAAAATAATATCTTAAAAAAAAAGCCGAAATTTGATGAGAAACGATTAAGACTTTTAGAAAAGTGAAAATTATGAAAAAATTCGAAAAAAATCGAAATTTTGAGGAAAATCCAATTTTTGAAAGTGGAAATCTTGATTGAAAAATACGTTTCAACAATCAATTTAAAAAAAAATAGAATTTTTCAATTTTTAAAATAAAAATATCATTTACTATATAAAAGTAGAAATTTCAAAAAAAAGTTAAAAATTCTTGAAAAATAGTCTAAATTTTCATAAAAAGTTAAAATTTTAAATAACGAAATTCTGGAAAAACTAATATCTTAAAAAGAAGCCGAAATTTGATGAGAAACGATTAAGTTTTTTAGAAAAGGAAAAATTATGAAAAAATTCGAAAAAAATCGAAATTTTGTGGAAAATCCAATTTTTGAAAGTGGAAATCTTGGTTGAAAAATACGTTTCAACAATCAATTAAAAAAAAAATCGATTTTTTCAATTTTTCAAATAAAAATATCATTTGCTCTATATAAAAGTCGAAATTTCGAAAAGAAGTAAAAATTCTTGAAAAATAGTCGAAATTTTTATAAAAAGTTAAAATTTTGAATAACGAAATTCTGGATAAAATAATATCTTAAAAAAAAAGCCGAAATTTGATGAGAAACGATTAAGACTTTTAGAAAAGTGAAAATTATGAAAAAATTCGAAAAAAATCGAAATTTTGAGGAAAATCCAATTTTTGAAAGTGGAAATCTTGATTGAAAAATACGTTTCAACAATCAATTTAAAAAAAATAGAATTTTTCAATTTTTAAAATAAAAATATCATTTACTATATAAAAGTAGAAATTTCAAAAAAAAGTTAAAAATTCTTGAAAAATAGTCTAAATTTTCATAAAAAGTTAAAATTTTAAATAACGAAATTCTGGAAAAACTAATATCTTAAAAAGAAGCCGAAATTTGATGAGAAAAGATTAAGTTTTTTAGAAAAGGAAAAATTATGAAAAAATTCGAAAAAAATCGAAATTTTGTGGAAAATCCAATTTTTGAAAGTGGAAATCTTGATTGAAAAATACGTTTCAACAATCAATTCAAAAAAAAATCGATTTTTTTCAATTTTTCAAATAAAAATATCATTTGCTATATATAAAAGTCGAAATTTCGAAAAGAAGTAAAAATTCTTGAAAAATAGTCGAAATTTTCATAAGAAGTTAAAATTTTGAATAACGAAATTCTGGAAAAATAATATCTTAAAAAGAAGTCAAAATTTGATGATCAAAAGTTTAATATTTTCAAAAAAGTAAACATTCTAAAAAAGTTGGAAACTTTTAAAAATCGAAAGTGAGAAAAATCCAATTTTTTAAAAATGAAAATTTTCAAAAAGTCGAATTTTTTATTAAAAATGAAAATTTTCAAAAAAGTAAACATTTTCACAAAAAGTCGAATTTTAAAAATGTTTAAATAAATCCATTTGCTACATAAAAGCTTAGCTTGATGACTGTCAATGTGTCAATAATTAGGTCTTACATTACAGCCAAATTCAGTGTTAATTTACATAAGCATTGCTTAGGAAATGTGACACTTAATATAAATTTGATTCATTTTAGATAGTTTTCGATTAAACATCAGATATCGATGTGAAAAATTCTAAATTTTAAAATATCTCATTTTACAGCGTCAATGTGTAACTAAGTAAATGAAACTTGATACAAGGACAAAAATTAAATTATCTTTTACGTTGTAGTATGGTGGTGCAAACGTGGACATCCAAGTAACAGAAGGTGGAATATACATAAATATATCACCTTACGACCACGGTTTAGCCCCAGCTTTGATTTTGAACCATACGAGACACGCGATGAATTTTTGGGAAAAAGAAACCATCCAAATGAAGTATAATTATACATTTACATCGACCTCACTTTTTCTCAATTTGTTACTTTCAGGGTATTAAAACCTCGAAATTCGATGCTGTTCACATGGGACAACCCATCCGGCTTAAGAGTATTAGTGTGGGAAATCGGTAACAAAAAAGAAATGGAAAACGACCTCCGTAAAGATGCTGTTGGTCATTACAAAGTTAGCGATTACGAAATATATTGGGTGTCATTTTTAGACGGAATGCAGCGCACTCTGTTGTTTACCGAAGAGCAAGAGGTCGCCGAAAACGTTCAATGTGCCAAAGAATTCGAACTCGTTCAACAAGAAATCACGCTTTCCATCCACGGCTTCGGTCTCTCGCTTGTCAACAATGAAACACAAAACGAAGTTATGTACATAGGCATAGCCAGCTCCGGAGTTATATGGGAACAATGTAAATTGAGCGGTAGAAGATTCAAGCAGTTGTGCGCGAAAGATAGCCACCATTTGGAAATGGAGTATCAGAGGTACTTGATGGACCTGGATAGCTGGGAGAGGGATAAACCGGTGGAAACCAGGAGGATAATAGATGGTAAAATGGAGGTCGATTTCGCCCTAAATCAGATGTACAAACCGCGGAAGCGAAAAATTAGGAGATCGTTCCAAACTGGACTCTGGATTCAACAAAAGAGCAGCGTTAACCAATTGCAACTTCATGCCAAAATCAATCGCTTGCAAATAGATAATCAGATGTATGGTTGTATATTCCCGGTGGTGCTTGCGCCTGTGCCAATTCCAAAAAGTGTTGCTATCGATAGCGGTAAGTATAGAGATTGTTGATGTTTTCAATTTTGAATTTCATTCGTCTTCCAGGTATGAAGCCATTTGCGGAGTTAAGTATAGTACAACTGATGATGAAAAACAGTCAAATTAGGCAGTTTAAGTACTTCAAAATGCTTATCCAAGAATTCCACGTTAAAGTCGACTTGGGTTTCATAAATGCTCTCGTTGAAGTGATGGCAACGCGAGAATATACAGAAGCAGAATTGGTACGTGTTTTAGAAAACCTTTCGAGCTAAAATATAATTTGGGGTTTTCGTTTAGAAAGAAAAATTCTTACTGGATATGAAGTTATCGGAAGAACCATTGCAAGCGCAAGTATCCACATATTCGATAAGAGAACAAAAGAGTTTTTACGATTTACTTCATTTCTCACCTTTAAAAATCCACGTCAGTTTTTCTTTGGCTTCGGGGAGCACCGGCCAAACGACTAACGCGCCAAACTTCCTCAATATACTATTACAGGGTGTTGGTGTCACCCTAACGGATATGCAGGATGTAATCTTCAAGTAAGTATATTTCCTTTGGTAGACGAGTCCAGCATGGGATTGGATTCCCATGTAAAAGTGACTAATAAACCAATATAATTAAAATTTGTCATATTGCCGAAATCTAATGCACAGACCAATAGGTTTGAAATTTATTAGATCAAAACCAGTCTTTGGTTTCCAAACTTTGAATCTAATAAATGTTCAAACGTATTGGTCTATGTATTAGAGTCCTTGTCTTCTGGGAACTTTCTTAGAGAGCAACCGCTTCGCTAGGTGGCAGTGTTTCAACTGTTGGTAGTTCAGCTACCTATGATTCACTATATATGCCTGAAGGACTGCATGAATTTGCAGTTTAGGTTGTATTCTACTTTCTACATTGTCGAAATCTCAATATAATGTAACACATTCAAAGTAAAAGAAAAATGAATCACTTTTGCTAACATTGGCCCTGAAAATAGTATACTGCATACAATTGCTTTAACAAAAAAAAGTTTGCGCCAAGTTGGAAAACTGTGGAGAAAAATATTTGTTAATTTGTTGACCAACGCATAGAAAAACGTCTGGTTCCTTGAATTAAGTACAACATTTGGTGGAGTAGACTTCTTACATTTCGCATTCGAGTTTTATGTCCAAGCCTGAACCTAGTTCCAAGAGCCAAGGTACTTTTTGGCAAAACATATTAAAAAAAATAAATTATAAAAACAAACTATTTTTCACCGTTTTGTAATTTTTTAGATTGGCATATTTTGAAAGAGACTATACCTTCTTAACTCAAGGACAGTTAATAGAAGAAGCCAAACAGCACTACGTTGGCCAACTTGTAAAGCAACTTTACGTTCTAGTTCTTGGACTCGATGTCATAGGGAATCCTTATGGCCTAGTTTTGGGGATCACAAAAGGTGTTGAGGATTTATTCTACGAACCTTTCCAGGTAAACAGATTTATTACATTGCTAGCTGACACTCGCGCCTTCGTCTGCGTGAAAGAAAAACGATTTTTGGGTCACCTTTTTGAAATTTTCAACTTTCTTAAAGAATTAGACTGTTATTCAAAATTTCGACTTATTTTGAAAATTTCGAAATTTAAAATATCCACTTTTTTTACACGTTTTTTATTAATTCACTTTCTTGTCTGTGATTAAAAAATAGCCTCTGACATTGATATGCGTCTGACATACAAATTTCGGTTTTTCTTCAAAATTTTGGCTTTCTGAAAGTGACTATTTTTTAAAATCAGACTTTGATTTTTATTGAACATCTTGACTTATTTGAACATTTCGACTTTATATTTTGAAAAATTTAAATTTCCAATTTTTTTCCATTGGTTTATAATTTTCGTTTTTTTTTCCAAATTTTAACTTATCTTGTAAATTTCAACCCGTTTCCAATATTGCCACTTTCGAGTTTTCGACCTTTTTTTTTCATTTTAATTTTTTTAAATAAATCCGTTTAACGTTGAAATAATAATTTTTTGACAACCTCGACCTTTTTTTTCCCTAGATATCCACCTTTTTTTTATTTAAATTGGCACTTTCGAGCGATTTATATATAATTTTTGTTAGGGCGCCATTCAAGGACCAGGGGAATTCGCCGAAGGTTTAGCGCTAGGTGTAAAGAGTCTTTTCGGCCATACCGTCGGTGGTGCCGCCGGTGCTGTCTCTCGAATAACCGGGGCGGTTGGCAAAGGAATAGCGGTGTTAACGTTTGATGAAGACTTCCAGAGAAAACGTAGGGAGCATTTAACGAAGAAACCTGCCACAGTACAAGAGGGTCTCGCCAGAGGTGGCAAAGGTCTCGTCATGGTAAGATAATTCGCTTTTTATTTGTGGGATCAACTTGTCCTCGGTTATCTTCAAAAGATTGATATACAAATTTTGAAATACAGAACTTGTCCCCTGAAACCAAAAAACATTTAAAAACACAACAAACGTTGCTCTAACGAGAGATACTGTATCAGTTTCTCTCTGAAAATGACAGCTTGGCTGTCGAAACGCGTTGGAGCAACCTTTCTTATGTTTTTTTAATCTTTCTTGGTTTCAGAGAACAAGAATTTTTATTTCAATTTTTAAAGATAGCCAAGGACTAGTCCGTTCCACCAAACCATACAAATTTTGTCCCTTGAAACCAAGAAATATTAAAAAATACGATAACAGCTGCTGAGAACAGTTGATACCAACAGTTGTTGTGTTTTTTAATCTTTGTTGGTTTCAGGGGACCAGATTTGTATATTGCAAGCCTTCTTTGTTTGCTTTGTCAATAATATGACAGATTTTGTGAGCATTACTGTGCGTTGGTCTTTCTTCATATCCCGGAAACCGAGATCGGTTTTCTATTGGGAAATTGACAACCGTCAATTGATGCTCATTTAAAAGATCGATAGTTGAATCGAGAAATTTAAAAACTATACTTAACCACAACAAAGTCCATACTAATATGGTTATTAACCGTTGGGTTTCTAGGGTGTCGTCGATGGTGTTACTGGTGTGTTCACAAAACCAGTCTCCGGAGCCAAAGAAGAGGGCTTTGGTGGATTCTTCAAAGGTGTTGGCAAGGGTATGGTTGGGCTTGTCGCTAGACCAACTGCGGGAGTTATCGATTTTGCAAGTGGTTCACTGGATGCTGTCAAAAGGTACCCTTTCGTTTTTTTTTTAAAGTTTACTCCACTCGCATCGGGAAACCCTCGCTATGCCTTCAGAGCATCGCGAATAGGATGCGCAAACAGGAATAGATGGTGATGACAGATGATCATTTGAGGGAGTACTTTCAGTTTCTATATTTCAGGGCTGCGGAGTATGGTGATGAGGCATCGAGGTTGAGAGCACCGAGATTTTTGGCAACCGATGGTCAAGTGAAGCCTTACAATAAGCAGGAGGCCGATGGACATAAACTACTAATAGAAACAGACAAAGGAAAATATAATAAAACAGATATTTACGTTTATCATTACCCTATTGTAAATGGCAAGGAGATAGTTGTGTTAACAGATCAAAGAGTAATATACACAACCCACAATGATATCTTTGGCGGATGGCAGGTCAGTTTTTTTAATACCTAGTACTTTATTACTAATAAACGTTACTAACGATTGTACTTTATTGCTAATAAACTCCATTAACAATAAATATAAGCGATATAAAAAATTTTATATTTCTTGTTGTATTTATCGTTAATAGAGTTTATTAGTTATAAATATTGAAAAATCCCACACCATAATGGTTAAAAACATCAATTACTTTAATATTTACCATCTCAACCATAATTTTCGAAAAGGCGAATTAGAATTTTTAAAAAGTGCGCTTATTTAGTGGGAATCCCATCAGTTATAGTTATACAAACTTCCAGTGCACTTTTACAATTATAAAACTGCCATGTGTACTATCAATCCAGAAAATGATGATAAAAAATTTAGAGAGTTGTTTTCAATTATGCTGTAAAGTTCATTTTTTTATTTTATTACTAATTTCAGGGTGACTGGACCTATACGTGGACCGATATGGTTCACCCACCTAAAGTCGTACCCAAGGGAGTATTATTGCCTTCTCCAGAGAACAAAAAGAAAAAATTAGGGTTGTTTGGGTCAGCGGATGGTGGCAAAGTCATTCTCGTAGGAGATCCCGCAGTACGAGAAGATTTATGTAGACGAATCGAAACTCTCAGGGCAAGTGTGATTCAGTAAAATATTTAGGTTATTAAGTCTATAATGTCTGCTTTTGTAATGATTGTTATTGTTGTACAGTGAATTGTACTAGTCAGTTTAAAAACTTATACATCGCAGTTTTTATATATTTAAGTAAAATGTGACATTAATCCCACTTACATTTATTATATTTTAATATTCCTACATGAAACACTTATTTTTGTTGATTTACCATTTTTTATTTAATGTTAGGAGTGTACTTGTGCTTTTTTAAATATTTTTATCATGTTTTATTTGCACCTGCTTTGGAATAAAACCTAGAAAGGTGTAACTTTCTTTTATTTACCCATTCATTCAAAATGAAACATAACGACCTTATTGTGTTGTTTTCAATCCTATTGGCATATACATTAATTTTTTGAATGATGCACATGGATTCCTTAATCTGATATAAATTTTGCTTGTTCTAGGGAGATAACCAGTAATGAGAATTAAAACTGTTTCATTGAAACATAAGTTTGCTTCGTCAACAAAGAATATTTGTTTTGCCAAATTAGGTTGTTTTAAAAGCAATTCTACATTTTCTGTCAATTGTTGTTGAAAACTATTAAATTGTTAATAATGGTAATGAAAATAATGAAATTTGGTCCAATTATTTCTGTCAAACGCTCCTGAAATATAGGCAACACATTAATCATCAAAATGTTTACGCGTGAAGCCAGCTTTATTTCTGGTGATATTTTTTTTAGTAACTTATCTAAAGGTTGATTTAGTACCTTACGACCTACTTAGCAGTGTTGCCAACCGTAGCAGAATTCTGCTACAGTAGCAGAATTTTGATGATAGTAGCATGTAGCCGGAAGATTTTTTAAATTAGTAAGATTGTAGCGGGATTTTGCTAAAATCTCTAATTCGGAAATAATATGCATGTATACCTAATTTGAATATTTCAGTATCTGTACAATCAACATAAACCCAAATAACGTAGTGCAGTTCTTTTCTCTTAAGCTATAAATTGTATATTTTATTTTTGTTTGGCAGTTTCTTTCATTCTGCAAATCCAGACAGACAAATGTCTCACTTGATTGACAATGAACTTCTTTCCGTTGCTATGGTAATCAACGATACATTTGTCTACTGTTGTTTCGTAAGGGAGATCCGCCGTGCGTACCATATGTGTAACAACTTTGTTCATAAAAGATTCAAGGGTGGGCAGCAGGTTTGGCGGACAAATAGCAGGATTTTTTGTTCGGCGTGGCAGAAATTGACATTTTCGGGTTGGCAACACTGCTACTTAGATGCACATTTGTCTGAAACATAGATGATAGAATAAGGATAGTGCACGGAGCAATTGCAGCTCAGTTATTCTGTTGAAAGACTACAAAAAAACCACCTAAAACATTTTTACATTTCTCCAACATCATTTTTTTCGTAAAAAATATGAATTGAATGCACTAAGAAATGACATTAAAATTAAACGAAATCGGTAAGTTTTGACATTTCTCAACAGGTGTTTAATAGTCATATTTATTTATGTACTTCTTCCTCATTGGAGTAGAAATCCATCACTCCCGATATCACGAGAGGGTACTACCTAGTCTCTAGACGCTTTTTGACACCGTTTTTTACGTTCGTGCACTATACTACTTCTATAATCTGTGGTCTGAAATATTCAATCAACGTCCGAAATGAACTACATGCGAACTTAGAATATAATATCGCTGCTGCGCGTGCAAAATGGGTTAAGTCAAACTTTCGTAAAAATGAATTCCAAGTCGTTTTCGTATATAATTTTAAAGTAACTGTCGTTTAGAAGAAGGTAACTCACTTGGAGTATAATTAACTGTCTATCTAATTGTGCTCGTCGTGTATTTAATTAATCTATGCTCGTCAGTCAAAAATCTAATTCTGAGGTATTGTATAAATTGAGTTGTTTTCTCCAATTTTATCTGCTTTTGACTTAACTCCTTTTACACGCGCAGCAGCGAGATATTCTAATTCTAACAATAAGACATGAGAATATACAGGATCTTGATTATCCTATTATGACAATTAAATCAAACCTATACATTTATCAGGTTTACTAATAAGGTTGGCAACACTAGACCAAAGACAAGATTAAAGCTTCTCATTCTCATGAACTAATGACAACTGGAACTAATTCTTGTGTTCTTAGATAATATAAATAAATGGATGGAGCATTCGGTCCAAAATAAGGGCCGGGAAAATAGAGACAGACAATCGACGTGCCATCGGGATCGACCATTTGCGCATGCTTGAAAGTATGATATTGTCGACACTAAAGCTAAATCTCTTAAAGTATGTTTCATATTAACGACAAAATGGAAGTAATCTTTATTACAAAAATTGTCCGAAAAATATTTATACATCCATTATTTTAGGATCTAACATAAATGTTTATCCGCTGCATAAAGTATTTTTATGACTATTTATATAAACTGATCTGTAAAATATTACAAAAGTATTAATGATGTACAAATATAGTGAAAGATAAAAACTTTTTTTTTAAATTGAAATAAAACAGAAATATAGAAAAAATAATATATTACTAAAAAAAAACTTACAATCAGAAATTAATTTTACATTTACCATGTCGTAATTTCAAGAAATACACCCTTACATTTGAGGGCAAAGATGGTACATTTAAGGTGATAATAATTCTTGGGTTTTTAGTTATACCTAAAAGAACCTCGAAATGAAATGCAGAATAGGCACATCTGGTTATTAAGTTGTAGACATTAAAAAAACTGAACATTGTCCCAAGGTCCCAAATACTGAAAATAATTTTACTATCTCCTAGAGCCTCCCTTTCGATAACGAATGTGGCTGATTAATATGTTTGTATTTGCATCTTTATTAAAATCGTTGTTCTAAAAAAAAATCATAAATAACTTTCTATTTTATGAAGATGAATAGCTAACCTTTTGTGTTCTCATAAATGAAATGTTGAAACGCCTCTTTTCCCTAAGGAATTTCGGCGGAACACATTAACCTAAAAGTCAGGAATCTGGGTAAGATCAACCTCATTATTAAGACACCAAAAGGACGAAATACTTATTACTAGCGAACTTCCTACTTTCCCGAAATCATTTAAACCTAATAAATTATCTAAATTGATTAACTGTAACCAAACAAAACAAGAAACTTATTGAAAGTAGAACGCATGAAAAGGTAAACAAACGCCATTCGACACAAATGACATTTAAGCGACAAAAACGACGACAAATTCAATATTATGAACGTGATTGGTTAGTTCTGGACATGACCATTGCATCGAACCCGATGGCAAAACGTACTCTTTCTAGCTTGTTCTTTTTCAGAGTTCATCCTTATTCCACAATTACCGGCCCAAGTTAATACTCTTCTAACACATTGAATGCTCCGTCCATTTATATGTATAGTCAAAGCTTGTGTTCCGTAAAAGTCCGAGGAGCAAATCATGAAAAGCAAGTAGCAGGTTTGCCCATCCCTAGTGTGATGGGATACCAATCGCTTAACACTTAGCTTTACATAAGAAATTGTTGGCAACACAAGGCTTAGTGTGCTTTTTACTGTAGTCTAAAAGTTTGGCAACACTGGTCCAAGGTTATCCCTTCCCCTGTCGCTCAGGTTTGTTTTCATTTCATTGACATTTCATTTCACTATCATTTCTGCATTTGGTGTGTGTAGTAACAGTCGGTGCCCAAATAACCTATAAAATGCACGTGAGGTTACGTCTTGTTTGAAAAAGAACCGGATAAGCAAGAACAACGATAGATCCGAGTTATTTAGCGAATATAGCATTGAAAGGAGAGTTTAACATAAATAGAATATCGTTCAAAAATGGTGCCTTCTGATACGAAAGATACTCTGGTTTCTCCCGCGGAGACCCCAAAGGAGGCAATTCCAGATGAAAAAGTAAAAATGAAGAAAGAGTTGGGGCTCTTAGAGGGAGTTGCGATCATATTGGGAATTATTTTCGGCTCTGGTAAGTCACTGTTATCTAATAAAATTCGAATTTTTACCTGGCTCGCTGAATTGCATCAGAAAAATTGAATTTCGAAACAGTTACTTTGCATGTATGGCAATAATTCTACTATTTGGTTAGATTCGATTTTAATTTGATATGTTATCGGTTAATTGCATTCCATTGCAATAATATATTATTGTTGCAAGATTTGTTAAGTATTGATTTTGGTGGAACGGACTGGTCCTTGGTTGTCTTCAAAAATTGAAATACAAATCTTGTCCCCTGAAACCAAGGTTAGGTATCTTTGAATATGATAGCTTGGTTATGGAAACGCCTTAGGGCAACCGTTGGTGTGTTTTTTAATCTTTCTTGGTTTCAGGTGACAAGATTTGTATTTCAAGCGTTAGAGCAACCTTTGTTGTGTCTCTCGGAGAGAGCTACTCTTTGAAGATAATAGCTTGGCTATCGAAGCGCGTTAGGGCAACCTTTGTTGTGTTTTTAAATCTTTCTTTGTTTCAGGGGAGAAGATTTGTATTTCAAATATTGATTAAAAATTTTGCAGTTTTACTGATTTTTTAACAGTATAGTGAAATACTGTCATTTGCACCGTTGTCTCTGTTCGGGATCACTATCAGGTCTTGATAGCTCTGATAAATGAAACGCATTTTTATGAAAACTTAACGACGTTTATTAACATTGCCGAGATCTGGGATGCAATTCCTTTGCACGAAACCTATAGATTACTTGAAAACACCAAATTTTACCCCACATGTGCTCTATTGTTAGAATAGGGTCGCTGGTCAGTCCACATGCTTCCGGTGGTTAAGTGGTGACCTGACAATTTCTTACACTAAAGTCTCAGGATAGCTAACATATTTTTTAGATAATAATTTTATGGGATGTTTAGTCGAAATGCAATAAAATATTCAAGAGCAGCTTTATCTTGAAAACTTTTAAGAGCAAATATGTCGAAACATTTAAGAATAGATATCTCGAAAGCAGGTAGAAGTATTTAAATTAAACAAATATCAATTATTTATGCAAATACGAATCGGGATTTTGTATATATTTTATCTACAAATTTATGGGTAATCAAAATATGCCTCGCTTTACCAGAAAGAGACTTGGGCAAACGTAAACCAGCAAAAATAAAGAAAGAAAAAAGGACTTTTAGGGAAAAAAGTATTATTTACATTTAATGTTAGAACAAGCTAATGGCCACAAATTTATAGGTAATCAAAATTTGCCTCGCTTTACCAGAAAGAGATTTGGGTAAATGTAAACCAGCAAAAATAAAGAAAAAAAAGTATTATTTACATAATGCTAGAACAAGCTAACGATGTTTAGTTATATTAAAAGTTTAATACAGGATTTCTCGTGGGGCACGCCTTCACAGAGGGGAATAAAGAGATCGTCAGGGGGGTTCAATGCGTTCGACATTTTAAAGAAAAATTCATTTGAAGTCTTAAACTCACTCATTAATTCATTCAGTTGTTAACGTTATGTTATGTGTGAGAAGACGTAAATAAATAAAAACCGAAAACAACATTCCATATTACTTGTTTTCAAAAGCAGATGCTATTTAAACATTGTAATTCTTCGCAATGAATGCGAAATTTATGCGAGGTCGCGGTCTTCTTAAGGTTACATAACTGCATAAATAACAAACTGCAACTAGAAAAGAACTATGTGTCACCGTCTGCAATTCTGCCTTAATCAGTTGAAAAGAGTATTAAATTTATTCTAATTACTGTGGAAGAAATTTTATTATTTAAATTGGTACCTAGAATTAACCAGCAATTAAAAAAATAATTCGTTTTTTTTTTATAATGTAAATGATTTCTAAATCGTCTCCTAGGATCGTCAAGGCAATATTGTTCCAATTTCTATCACTTGTTAAACATGTGGCCAAGTTAATTGGCGTCAAAAGACAAATGGGTAGCCAGTCATTAAATTGAATTAACAATCTGAAAGCAAGTTCAGATATTACTGGTAATGCAGTACGATTGGGTCATTTAATTTTATCAAAATTAATGTAGTGCGATTATTTTAAATGTTCTAAAATAATCTGTAAACTTGTTTAATTATCTAATTATAAAGGTAATTATACTACATTTTTGTAAAGCATTTAAGCTTAAAACTCTTTGGAGGTAAACATATCTTCAGAGAGATACAGTGTCTCTCCGAAGATGATAGCTTGGCTATCGAAACGCGTTAGAGCAACCTCTGTTGTGTTTTTTAATCTTTCTTGGTTTCAGGGGACAAGGTTTGTATTCCAGTTTTTGAAGATAACCAAGGATCTGTCCGTGTCAGTCCATATCTAGTAGCATTTTTTCAACCTTTGATTTGTGACCCAATATTCTAAATATTGGTGGCGTTTTGAATCGTCACGAAGGAACTGCTACAACGAAATAAAAATGAATACAATAAGCAAACATCGTCCGAAAGAAAAAAAAATCATCCTGTATTATTTATTTATAAATTTAGAACTTGGCTGTTTTATGTTGTTTGAAGGAATAAATAAGTATGTATCAGACGAAGCTGCTTATGTTCTGGTAAATGAAGACTTTTCCCTCTTAATTCCAGGATAATTGAATTGAACGGGCTGTCGATCGTGGAATATCAAGCTGTTCGGAAAGAACATTCGTTATTTTTATACCATAATTTTAATATTTCACTACGTCTAGAATTGAATAACTGGTTTTTTACTTGTTTTATTATTTAAAGACATAAGCAACAACATAATTTCTTCTCTAATCGATTACCTTAAAGGAATTTTAATTGCTACTGGTGTAAATCTTCATAATTATTAAACAAAGTAAGGTTTAGAATTATTTGGTGTAAATCTCTAAGCACCGACTGAAACAAGAGAAATATATCTTAATTTTGAAAAGGTTTAGTATCCGGAACAGCTGGACGGCTTTTTATGATCTTTGCTTTGTTGGTTTTGTCTCGGCCTCAGACAGCAGAATGAATCTTAAAATATTGAAAAAAAATTACGAAGAAATGCTTCTCTGCTTCGAATAACAGAATAAATACTAAAATATTGAAAAAAAAATTACAAAGAAATGTTTTATAAGGAATCCGTGTGCAACGCCATCTCTGACTCATTACGGGAATATGACAGAAAGATATCGCAACCTACACTAACCATAAATGTGTTGTAACCAATTTCCAGTTGATGGCGCTCTTTCTCTTTTCATTATAACTCGTTTTTGGCGGTTTTTCGCATAGGATTCACTCGGAAACGGACACAGGGCTCTGTGCCAGCGTATTAAATACTTTAATATAAAATTTAAGTCAGTTGATACGTTAACACAACATTTATTAATTCTGAGGCGATACCGAGTTCGCCAGGGCTAGCTAGTTTTGAAGTAAATCATAATGAAACTGAACGTTTCCAGTTTCATGATGCCTTCAAGACGTTTTTTTTTTAATATTTTTTAATAATAAGATTGATAAGAAGAACCAGTTGTTGTTCTAAGACACCCAAGACCAGTGACGTGTCGTCATTTTTATAAATGGGGAAGCTAACCCATCAACCTTTTAAAAGTTAATTACAATTTTGCTTTCAACGTATTACATTTTGAATGCATTAGCAATAAAAAAGTAATATTTCTTTTTGCCATTTCGATTCATCGAAATGTCGATTTAAATTCAGAATTTCAAAACAAAATTTAAATTTTGGGAAAATGTTGCAAAAAATTAAAAATGTTGCAAAAAAATTAAAAATGTTGCAAAAAAATTAAAAATGTTAGGTCTAAATCCAGATATTTGTCCAAACTTATTATAACGAAGTTCAGATTTTCAAATTTTAGGTTAAACTAAGTTATATTTTTTTAATGTTCAGTTTGATTTTCGGACTACTTTCAGTTTTTCTCTTTAAATTTGGATCTTTACTTCTTTACTCTTTAATTACTGTTTTAACTAATTTACTATTTAATTAAAATCCCAAATTAAAAGAGAGCAAAAACTCGAAAGATTCAATTGAAAATTTATGTTAAAGAATTACGAAAACCATTTTAATCATAAAATGAAACTTAGGCAAGAATGTACTTTTTTTCCTGAGATTTTCTTTGAAATTTTAACATTTCAAAAAAGTCTTAATTTATTTTTAGGGAAAGTCGAAATTTTCAAAAAAAAAGTCTGAACTATCAAAAAGTCAGAATTTCGAACGTCAAAATTTCAAAAAATTCAAAATTTTGAAATAGGTCAAAACTTTGATAAATTCGAAATTTTGTAAAAGGTCGCTATCTCTCTGAAGATGACAGCTTGGCTGTCAAAACGCGTTAGAGCAACCTTTGTTGTGTTTTTTAATCTTTCTTGGTTTCAGGGGACAAGATTTGTATTTTAATTTTTAAAAATTTGGCCTATTAAAAGTTTCGAATTTTCCAAAAAAATTTCTACTTTCCCGAAAATGGTAATTTTTTTGGAAATATTTTATATATATATATATATATATATAATCAATTCCCTTATACCGTAAGGTGTCGGGATTGGTATTCTCTATTTTATTCACAAAATTTTTTCCATTCCTTTTTGTTTAGCGCTAAAATTTTTGCTTCGTTTAGGTTTAATTGTCTCTTTCGGATTAATTTATCAATGATGTCATCCCATCTTTCTTTAGGTCTGCCTCTACGTCTCCGGTCCGATGTTCTTGCTTCCCATATTTTCTTTACCTGCATGTTATCTTTCATCCTTTGTATATGTCCCCACCAACCTAATTGTTTTTCTTCGACAATTTCTAATACAGGCTTAGCATCCAGTTCTTCCCTCACTTTTTGATTTCTTATTCGATCTTTTCTACTTATTCCCTTTATCGCTCTTAAGAACTTCATCTCGACTGCTTGTATCCGGCTTTTCATTCTCTCCGTTAAAACCCAGGTTTCACTTCCAAATAGTAGTATCGGCTGGAAGATAGTCTTGTATACCAACATTTTCGTATTTTTGGATATTTCTTTCTTCTTGACTATGGTTGCACACATACTGTAATATGCTTTAAGTGCTTTCTCTATTCGTTCATTGATGTCCCTATCCTGATTTCCTTTATTATCTATTATTACTCCTAAATATTTGAATTCCTTGACCTGTTGTATATCCTTATTTTCCAATCGTATATTTATTTTTTTTATTTTCATCTTCTGTTATCGCCATTACTTTTGTTTTATTGACATTTATTTTCATTTGCTTAGATTCTAGAGCATCTTTCCATATTTCTAAGTTAGTTTGTAGGTCTTCGGGTGAATTGGCCACTATTACTATATTATCTGCAAATGCACATTCTTTTATACAGACTTTTTGTAGATTGTAGTATCCTACTTGTAGGCCTGTTGTTTTAGTACATGTTTGTTTGAGTATGTCATCTATCAGGATAATGAATAGTAATGGGCTAAGTACTCCTCCCTGTCGTAAACCATCTCTTGTGTAGAAAGTAGAAGACTGCATATTTCGCGTTCTGACGTAATTTGCATTTTCCTCATATATGCTTTTTATTCCAGCAATTAATTTTCGGCCGACTCCTCGTTGTTCCAAACTTATCCATATTTCTTTTCTGGGTGCTCTGTCGAAAGCCTTTTCAAGATCAATGAACGCTAGAAATGCCTCTCTCCGTTGTCTTAATATTTTATCCGTAAGTTGTTTCATCGTGAATATATGGTCCTGTATACTATGGCCTCTTCTAAATCCACTTTGGGATACACTTAATTGCGTTTCTATGACTAAACGGAGCCTGTTTGCTAACACCCTTTCATATATCTTTGCTACCGTGCTCAATAAAGTTATACCTCGATAATTTTGGCATTGTTTTCTATCTCCCTTTTTATATATGGGCATAATAACACCTATTTCCCAATCTTTAGGTATGTTTCCTTTTATCCATGCCTTATTACAAATGTTGTACAAGAGTTTTACACCTTTCTTTCCCATGTGTTTAATCATATCTGGTGTTATTCCATCATGTCCGGGTGCTTTTCCACATTTTGTTGCCTTGATTGCTTCTTCAACTTCCTCTATCGTAAGTACTTCAATTTCTTCATCTGCTATTGTGTCAATTGTTGTTACTTCTTTGCCTTCTTGTGTCTCTGTTTCCAGTGGATTTAATAGTTCGTAAAAGTATTCTTTCCATCTGTTCATAATTAAATTCTCATCTTTTAGCAACGCGCCTTCTTTGCTTGTTATAGTCGTCAATTTCTTTTCTTTTCCTTTTCTTATTGTCTTCACTGCTTTATAAAATAGGTTGCGATCTCCTTTATTTGTCTCCTCCATTTTTTTCCCAAAACATTCCCATGCCTTCTGTTTAGCTTCCAAAACCATTTTTTTTTACTTTGGTTCTTCTCTCCTTATACAAAGTGTATTTTTGTGCGGTGTTATTATTTAAGTACTCTTTCCACGCTTGTTTTTTTAATTTAACTTCTTTTTGATTTCATCGTTCCACCAGGCAGTTAACTTTTTATTGGCGTTAGTTGTAATCGTGCCACATGCTTGTTTATCTGCTTCTATTACTACCTCCTTAAATATTTGCCATATGTCTTCAATATCTTTTTGTTCAATCTCCTTTTCTATATTACTTATTTTTTCCTCAAGAATTTGGTGATAACTGTTTGCTATATCTTTTTCTCTTAATCTGTATGTTTTAATATTTTCTTTTTTTACTGGTGCAGTTTCGTGTCGTTCGTTGGCACTCCTACACCTCTTCTTTTTCCTAATTTTTGCTACAACCAGGTAATGATCACTAAATATTTCCGCACTTCTTTTGACTCTTACATCCGTGATCGATTTCCTATTATTTCTTTGCACAAGTACGTAGTCAATTATGGATCTTTCTTTTCTGTTTTCCGCTATTCTTGTAAATTTATGTATATCCTGGTGTTCATAAAACGTATTTGTTATTATGAGATCGTTCAATATGCAATATTCTATCATTCTTAAACCATTGTTGTTTATTTTTGTTTCCCCACAGTTTCCAATCACATTTACATTTCTATTCTCTCTTTTACCCACCCTACTGTTAAAATCTCCTATTACGATAATTTTACCTTTAACTGTCCCTGTGGCCAATGTCAGTTCCTCCCAGAATTGATCTTTATTACTCGCTAAATCATCTTCATTTGGTCCATACACTATTATTATGCATATTCGTTCCCCATATATATCATCAAATTCTATTTTTAGTATTCTTTCAGAAATGCCTTCCCAATTTAGTATATTATCTACTAATCCTTTCTCTATTATGCACCCAACCCCTGCCGCAGCATGTTTATTTTGTTCTACTCCACTGTATATTAAAAGGTGTCCATTTTCTAGCACTAGTTCCCCTTGCCCCTTCTTCTTCGTTTCTGTTATTATTAATATTTGTATCCCTGTCATTTCAAATTCTTCTATTAGTTCCTCCTCTTTTCCCCTTAGTCCTCTAACATTCCATGTTCCCACTTTCCAAATTTCTTTTCCTGTTTTTTCCTTTTTATTTTTTTTTTCTATTGTTGTGTTTTTATGTGTTTTCGTATCCATTTTCATTGCCTTGTTCGTCATCATACTATTTACCTCTTTAGATTTATTGCTCAGTTTTTTGAATTTGTATTTTCTAATTTTTCCTTGATTTTGTTCCATTTTCAAGTTTCTCCATCAACTATTATCTTGTTATATCCCATTTTGATATTCTTACCCATGCGTTTCTCCTCTTCTGCTTTATTTTTTAGTTGTCTCTGCTTCTCCCTTTCTTTATGCGTCAAGTCTTCATTTATGAAAATTTTTTCATTAATTTTTTTAAGCTTTGATTTGTTTTTCATAATCCGTTTCTTTTCATTTTCATTTTGCAATTTCACAAGATATATATTTCTACCAATGTTGTAAGTTTCTTCAACTTTGGTTTGTATTTCTAATTTTTCTTTAAAGAAATTTTCCATTTCTGTAATTAAAATTGCATTGTCGTTTGTATTTACTGTTAGACCGTTGACAATTATGTTATTTTTCCTTTTATCTTTTTCGATCCACTCCAAATTATTGCTTATTATTTTTATATCCTTTTTCATTTTCTCGTTTTCTTCTCTTAGTTTGTTGTTTTCGATTTGGATTTTTCTAATGTCGTTATTGTATTTTTTCTGTTCATTTTTTATTTCTTGCATTTCTTCTCTTATATCCTGCATCATACTTGGTATAAGATCAAGCTTATCCTCGTTATCAATTGTTTTTGTTTTTATTGGCGTTCTCGACATTTTTTTTGTTCTCGTTAAGGTTTCTTCTCGTACCCTTTTTCTCTTGCCTCCTTCGTCTGTGGAGGACTCCTCCATGTCGGCGTCTCTCATATAATTCTTGTCCATGTTTATTTCTTTATTTCAGCGCTGATTCCTAATCTGATTACTATATGTTGTGATGCACGTCTTTTCCACGAAAGAAACCGTTCCCCGGACTATCTCCTCGAAGGTCACGGTTTCTTATCTCTTATCAGAGCTAATACAAATGCAGCGTCTTACCTTAAATTACTAATTATTGCACTAATCTGTTTGTCTCTAGTGTTGTTTTAATCACTACACTGTTCTTATTGTTTACACCTTTGGTTTACCACAATTTTCAGAAATAATCGCTCATTAATTCCCGTAGAATTTGGGTTTATTAATGGAGCATATATTTAGCAGCTGCTTATGCACGCACCATCACCACCTGTTCTTGGAAATATTTTAACAAAGTCAAAATTTCGCCTAAAAGTTGAAATCTCGAAAAATTTCTTAAAAAATAGTCGAAATTTTGGAAGGCAGATCTAAATTGTGGAAAAAACCAAATTTTCAAAAAAGTCGAAATTTTCATCATAATTAAAAATTTTGAGAAAGATTCAGAATTTCGAGAAAAATTTAAAATTTCGAGGAAGATTCAGAATTTCGAGAAAGATTCAAAATTTTCAAAAAAGCCAAACTCTTCAAAAAATTTCCAGTTAAAAAAGTCGACATTAAGAAAAAAATCAAAATTTTGAAAAAACGAATGTTGTTAAAAAAATTCGAAATTTTACATAATCAAATCGAAATTCAAAAGTCGAATTTTTTAAAAAATTTAAATTTTCAACAAAAGTGAAATTTTTTCAAAAGATTACAAAGAAATCGAAATTTTGGGACAAATTTGAAATTTGGAGAAAATATTGAAATGTTGAAAACAGTCTTAATTTTTCGAGAAAAGGCCCAATTTTCAAAAAAATTCGAAATGTTTAAGTCAATATTTTCAAAAATAATTCAAAATTCCCGAGAAAGTTGAATTTTAGAAAAACTAGCACATTTTTAAGAAAGTGGTCAAAACGTTACGAAAAAAACTACATTTTAGAAAAAATCAAACTTGAACAAGAGTCGAAATTTTCAACTTAAGACATTTTGAACGAAAATGTAAATTTTATTACAAAGTCAAGGTTTTTTAGATAATTGAAATTTTCGCAAACATTTTCAGTCAGAATTTCAAAAAGAAGCCGAAATTTTGAATGATTTCAACTTGTATTAATTTTCAAAAAGGTCACAATTCAATAACGTTGTCAAAAAATAAGGTACTGTGATGAGCAGCCGTCGTGATTAAATCCAGGTCAAGTCGATTAAATGTGATGCGCGACCAAAACCCGTGATTGTATATAGTTTTTCAAAATTGTCGAATTTTGCTCATCTTTAAAAATTTTCGAAGAATAATTTACTTCGATTTTCGGACCCAATTTGTCTACGTTGTGTTTAAAATTATTTTATTCCAATAAATTGTAACCCCAGCTCGTAGAGTCGACAGGGAAGTGTTATCAAATTCAAACAACAATTGACCTCAACGTTTTATTACAATTGGTCAAAAAATAAATCAACAAAATTTCAAGTTTGTGATTTTCAAGTGTTCTTAAACATAATACAACAAATAAAAGTGAACCGGTTTGTTTCAACTTGTTTAAATTTGCTGGACACAGATCCGAGAGAAATATTTCTTTAGAAAATTAAGAGAATTCATTAAGCACAAGTAATCTGGCATTCTTTGTTTAACTCTTTCGCTCGTATATGGTGCGTCGGTTATTAATTTCCCAAAGTTTATTTTAACCCTAATAATCGCAATGGTTTCCCCAGCTGGGCCATTTAGTTTGTACTCGAAGGTTTTCAAACCAAATGCAGCTAACTTTGTACCTGATTATCGGTGGGCGTTCGCTGGTTAGTTTGTACACAGAGGTTCTCAAACTATTTTCAGGTGTCTGTTTTTTTTTTCTTTATTCCAATTCTCATGGGTTTTGGTCGCGCATCACATTTAATCGACTTGACCTGAATTTAATCACGACGGCTGCTCATCACAGTACTTTTATGAATTTTTGAAAAAGTTGATATTTTGAAAAATCTTTAATTTTTCAAATAAATACTTCAAATTTTCAACAGAGTAGTTTTTTAATTAATTCACAAAACAGTTGAATTAGGAGAAAAAGTCTAAAATTTAAAAAAGAGTCAGTATTTTGAACAAAGTACAAATTTGTTGGTCCGTGGTTATCTTCAAAAATTGAAATACAGAACTTGTCCCCTGAAACCAGGAGACAAGTTCTGTGTATTAATTTTTAAAGTACACATTTTCAGTCCAAGAAAAAGCCTAAAGAGTATCAATTTTGTTATCTGAATTTGCAAAAAAAGTCGCAATTTTTAACAAAAGTACAAAAAGTACAAGAAAAGGCCTAAAAAGTATCAATTTTGTTATCTGAATTTGCAAAAAAGTCGTGTTTAAACTAACGAATGGTAGAAGTTGAACTATCGTTAGTTTGGCCCGACGCGCAAGTAATGAATTGCGTTCGGGTAAACTGAAATGTAAAAGTGTAAAGGGTGAAAAGAAACGCACCCGTTCAAGTTGTAAGTTGTTATTATTTCTCTGGTTTCTGCACAAAGGTTTCAGCAATAAATACCATAATATAAATCTCATTAATGGGGGGCATTAGTAATTTCTAGGAGCCCATGACGAAGCCAGATACGATCCGCATCCCAAATTAGGAATTTTACGAATTAGTTTAACGACTGGGAAAAACCCCGTTCTTGGGAACCGATATCAGCCTCGCCCGAACTACAAGATTTGCGACAATGGGATAAGGGTAATGGGTAAATAATTATCGACATGCACTAAAATGCACCTGATCCCATTGCCGTGACAAATCAGGTTCAATGCTCCTAAACAAGTCGCAATTTTTAACAAAAGTACAAAAAGTACAAGAAAAGGCCTAAAGAGTATCAATTTTGTTATCTGAATTTGCAAAAAAAGTCGCAATTTTTACCAGAGTACAAAAAGTACAAGACCAGGGCTAAAGAGTGTCAATTTTGTTATCCGAATTTGCAAAAAAGTCGCAATTTTTAACAAAAGTCAGCATTTTCAGAATATTCGAAATTTTCAACAACAAAAAAATGAATTTTTCAAAAAAAAGCTCAAATTTTTAGAAGAAGATGAACTTTTCGAAAAGGTTGAAAACAAAAAGGTCGAAATTTCGACATAAAAGTCGAAATTTTGGAAAATAAACTTCGAGAAACCCCAAATTTTTGAACAAGGAGTCAAAAAATGTTCATAAAAGTGCATGAAAAGTATAACTATTTTAAAAGCTTGTTTCGAAAAGTTTCAAGTTAACTTCAGTTAAAAGTCGAATTTAAAAATTAGGTGAAATTTCATTTAAAAAATCGAAATTTTGAAAAGGTCATGATATTCAAAAAAGGTATAATTTCGAAAAAGATTAAAATTTTCAATACAGAATTGGATTATTTTCAAAATATCGAAAGTAAACTTCAATTAAAAGTCGAATTTAAAAATAAACTGAAATTTCATTTAAAAAAATCGAAATTTTAAAAAGGTCATGATATTCGAAAAAGTTATAATTTCGAAAAAGATTAAAATTTTCAATACAATGAATTGGATTATTTTCAAAATATCGAAGGTAAACTTCAATTAAAAGTCGAATTTAAAAATAAGGTGAAATTTCATTTCAAAAATCGAGATTTTGAAAAGGTCATGATATTCAAAAAAGTTATAATTTCGAAAAAGATTGAAATTAAAAAAAAAGTCAAAATTTTGAAGTGGAAGTTTTGAAAGAGGTAAAATTTTAAAATGTCGATATTTTCAAGAGTTGGATTTTCAATAATGACATAGAGCCAAATTTTTCAAAAAAAAAGTTTTGACATTTCGATATTTAAAAGAGAACAATTTTGAAAAAATCGACATTTTCTATAAAATTCGAATTGTTCATGCTGTCCCACGCCTTAAGAATTTATACATAAATAAATTTCGATTAATTACGTCAAAAATAAGTTACATTGCTGACACAATTGTCAAATTTCGATCATAAGCGTTGCCAATATTAAAAAATAGTGGTGGCAGCTGTTGTGTGAAAAACAAAGAGGTTTTAAAATAAAATGAATATGCACATTTTCATTTTGAAAGGGAAGCTGTGCTTCTCTAGCTTAGAGGGAAGCTGTGCTTCTCTAGCTTTAAGGGAAGCTGTGCTTCTCTAGCTTTAAGGGAAGCTGTGCTTCTCTAGCTTAAAGGGAAGCTGTGCTTCTCTAGCCTAAAGGTAAGCTGTGCTCCTCTAGCTTTAAGGGAAGCTGTGCTTCTCTAGCTTTAAGGGAAGCTGTGCTTCTCTAGCTTAAAGGGAAGTTGTGCTTCTCTAGCTTTAGAGGAAGCTGTGCTTCTCTGGCTTAAAAGGAAGCTGTGCTTCTCTAGCTTTAAGGGAAGCTGTGCTTCTCTAGCTTTAAGGGAAGCTGTGCTTCTCTAGCTTTAAGGGAAGCTGTGCTTCTCTAGCTTAAAGGGAAGTTGTGCTTCTCTAGCTTTAGAGGAAGCTGTGCTTCTCTGGCTTTAAAGGAAGCTGTGCTTCTCTAGCTTTAAGGGAAGCTGTGCTTCTCTAGCTTTAAGGGAAGCTGTGCTTCTCTAGCTTAAAGGGAAGTTGTGCTTCTCTAGCTTTAGAGGAAGCTGTGCTTCTCTGGCTTTAAAGGAAGCTGTGCTTCTCTAGCTTTAAGGGAAGCTGTGCTTCTCTAGCTTTAAGGGAAGCTGTGCTTCCCTAGCTTCCATGAAGAACACGACACTGCTCAAGACAATGAATACCTCAAAAGTTATGAAATATAAAAACCAGAGATTAATAAAAATTAACATTTTGAATCACCATTGTTTCACAATAAACATCATTAAGTAACGAAATTCAATATTTCGATAAGAAAATGATAGCAATTGACTATGACCATACGCATGTCAGACAACAGAAAGAAATCGTTAGGTGATATATTTCACAAATCATTTTTATGGCTAATATCCAAACCATTGATTGCAGCCTTTTTTCATTATCCCGCTGATTGGTAATTCGACGTAATCTCTTTCGCAATATGTTGGTAAAATTCATTTATATTTGATTGAACCATGTTATATAAAGTTTGCAAGTTTGGAAATATTTCAATTTTTTCTTCTTTTTATGTTCAGAAATCCGCTTGATTAGTAATACAGATTATGCAACGGAAATTATGTTCACTACTTGGATTAAGATAAAATTACGAACGCTAAAACCTACCTTTGTTATAAAATTCTTGCTATACATTATTTTTTCAAGGCGATTTTCTTCGTTCATCGTTTCAGTACCTTAAGCAATAAATAAAAGTACATACGCTTCTTTGAAATTCTATTTAGCTTTTATAATTTACGTTCAAATTCAGAGTCTCTGCTCAAAACGAATCTACAGTTCTTATGAAAGTACGCACTCTGGGATTTCGTAAACCATAAAACATTCAGAAACGATTATATTAGAGAAAAGATTCGCCTTATTGAACTCTTAACGTCGTGTTTCCAAATTTTATAAATTCCCACTATTTTCGAGGCATCGTAAAAATTGAAATACAAATCTTTGTCCCCTGAAACCAAGAAAGATTAAAAAACACAATGCGTTTCGATAGCCAAACTATCATCTTCAGAGAGATACTATCTCTCTGGTTTCAGGGGACAAGATTTGTATTTCAATTTTTGAGGATAACCAAGGACCATTGCGTTCCACCAAAAAAAAGACGCATCGTAAATCCAACGAAAATACTAAAGTATCAAAATATTAGAGTACTGCAAACAGTCTCATTGTCCCAAATATTTCAAAAATGTAGTTTTATTTGTAATATAATGGCAGTCGTTTTTCTTTTTCAGGCATATTCATTTCTCCTAAAGGTGTAATAACAGAAGTTAACTCAGTAGGATGTGCGTTAGTAGTTTGGGTATTATGTGGTTTTCTTTCAATGATAGGAGCCCTATGTTACGCAGAATTAGGAACGGCGATACCAAAATCTGGAGGCGATTATGCATACATTTACGAAGCCTTCGGACCGTTGCCCTCTTTTTTATACTTATGGGCAGCTAACTTAATATTTGTGTAAGTGTCCAATCAAGAATACGTCAAAAAAAAATTGATTCTTCTAGTAAAATTAGAGAGTACGCTTTTGTTAATAAAAGAGTATGCTTTTATCAATAAGAAAGTATGTTTTTTGTTAATATTTTAAGAGTTTTAACTAAGCTAAATTTGGTAAAATACAACTAAAATGTCTGGCAAAATCCAGAAACATGTCATAATTAATGGTGGCTTTTGTATTCCCAAAAATGAGTGAGAAATAACTTTATGTAAAAGCAAAACCTCTCAAATTCTTCCCAATTCATTTCTTTAGATTAATAATCAGTGACATCGAAATTCTGATTTTAGGCCTACTACGAATGCAATTATGGGTTTAACTTTTGCCAAATACGTTGTTCAACCTTTCTTCGGGCAGTGCGACTTACCGCACTATGGCGTAACACTAATTGCCGCAGCGACAATATGTAAGTTTAAATTGTGCAACTGTTGAATAACTACGTTACTCGTTTTCTAGGTTTTCTTAGTTTTTTGAATGGATTCAATATAAAAGCGACGACCAAGCTTCAAAATGTCTTCATGTTTTGTAAAATCGGAGCTCTAGTTCTAATCATATTGATCGGGGTAGTGTGGATGGGTTTGGGAAATGTCGACCATTTTTACAACCCTTTCAAGGGTACACCCACTAACGGAGGTAAAATTGCTAAGGCGTTCTATTCCGGTATTTTTACATACTCCGGGTGGTAAGTTTAAAAAGCTCGCTCGTTTGCTAAAATTTACTGTACTCGATTTTAAGGAATTATTTAAACTTCATGACTGAAGAATTGAGAAATCCTTATGTGTAAGTATGTTCATCGAATACTGTTCGTTATTAAATTAAATAACAGAAATATTCTAGAAATCTTCCAAGAGCTATATACATCTCGATTCCTTTGGTCACCGGGATTTATGTGTTAGCTAACATGGCATATTTATCGGCTTTGACACCAGATGTCATGGGGTCCACAGATGCAGTGGCAGTGGTAAGTTCCACTGCACGCTATGATTCAAAAATTCTTGAGCTGCACTTTGTGGGGGTCGATTGAAGGCCGCCCGTCATCTAGATTCCAAGAGGCGCCGTCGGTATTATATCCCGATCTTCGCTCTCGCTGAGGCTCCTCGCCCTCGCTGAGGCTCCTCGCCGAACGTTTCAGCGAGACATTTGACAGGACAAATGTAACTGCGAGCGCCATATCTGCCCTCAACACTCACGGTTTCCTTGCTCGTTTCCTTTAACTCGGTTCCAAAAACCGACTCGATCGATGCGGAGCACTTCCAACACGAGCGAGTCAAAACGAACGTACCTTCCACACTCTTGGGCTCATGTCCTCTCGTACTCTCTCAGCGAGAGTGAAGAGCCTGACCTGCAACACTCATGAGTTACACTTAGATAACCACCAAAGTAACTTTCATCGAAAATGTGCTAAAGATTCATCGAGTGTTACATCCCTATCCTAAATGATTTGAATGTAACTAAACAATCTCATATTTTAGAACGCTGGTCAATAAAAACTTCTTAAATATTCTTACAATTAGTACAAAAAAATTGCTTTTTAGACTTTTGCGCACTACGTATTGGGTAGTAAATGGACGTGGATCATTTCCATTTTGGTGGCCATTTCCGCCTTCGGTGGCCTAAGCGTGCATGTTATGGCTTCGTCTAGAATGTTGTATGTTGGGGCTAGAAATGGACATTTTCCAACGATGCTAGCACAGCTTAATGTTAAGAGGTTTACACCGATGCCATCGTTGGCTTTTTTGGTAATCTATATATCTACGAATTACGCTTTATGTTAATTGTATCAAATTTCAGAATATACTGTCATTGTTTATGTTATGCACTAGCAATATATCACAGTTGATCAATTACTGTACGATTGTGGAGACGTTTTTCGTCATGTTGTCAGTTTCTGGCTTATTGTACCTCAGATGGAAGCAACCAAAAATTCCTAGACCAATTAAAGTCAATTTAATATTTCCAATTTCATTTGTATTTTTATGTGTATTTCTGATAGTCATGTCGCTGTCCGAAAATCCTGTTGAAGCAGGGATTGGATGTTTGATTACCTTAACGGGTATTCCAGCGTACTACATAGGAGTAGTATGGCAGAATAAACCAAAGAAATTTGAAGCAATCATGGGTAAGAGAAGCAATTTACACAGTTCACAGCTTTAGTAAATTTTATTTTATTGCAGATAAAGCAACCCTTTTGTGTCAAAGGATATTTTTAACTACTCATGAAGAAGAATGAATGTTATTATTTTTTAATAATGTCTCGTCTTACCATTTTTTGTTTATTTTGTCTCACTACTTTTTATTTATTTTGTCTCACTACTTTTCATTTATTTTGTCCCACTACTTTTTATTTATTTTGTCCTACTACTTTTTATTTATTTTGTCTTACCATTTTTAATTTATTTTGTCTTACTATTCTTTATTTTTCATTGTGGTTTATATATAATTATTTCTATAACTTAATGCTTCAAAAATGACTGTAACGTTGTTTGATACCATAAAAAAGTATTGACTTAAGAGTGCAAATGTTTATTATTATTCAGGTTTTGTGTTTAGAATTAGTTTTTGTTGTGTTTATTTATTTAAATAATTTAAAAGTATTTGTCCCAAAGGTTTGTGAAATGATTTCTCACTCTACTGTGATATGAAAAATTAACAATACCACACATCACTTTTATATACAGCTTTGGACAAGATAGAAATAAGATTACGTTCAATTTGTAACTGATTTTGTTTGCATATTGCAACTTGTACCTCGAATATTTTGCTGCTAATTTCAGTTCCGATAAAATAAAGTAGAAAAAACAAATGTCGTTTTATTTTAATCAAATGAAAGTTCATAATTATGGAGTTTGCTTTATAAAATTTATGAATATAATTATATCTTAAGCGAATTCCACATTTGAATATGAAAAAAAAGGTTTTAAAAAATCCCTTTTTGGTATAAAGCTGGAATTTTCAGGAAATCAAATTTAATATAAAAACTGACTCTTTGAAAAAACTTGCTTGAAAAATATTGTGACGAAATGTAAATTATAGAATTTAGTACGTAAGAAAATTTTCTAGAAAGATTTGATAAGGGGGAAGCGGCCGCGATAACGAAGCAAACGGCAGATAAGCGTTCCAGAAATTTCGGCAAACGATAAGCCTTATCTGAAGGATTTTTTTAGAAGCCGAGAGCCAAAACTATATAAGGCGGTCGACTTTTCCTCGAGTCAGTGTAGTTAATGAGTTAGCAGTTAGAAGTAAATAAGTGAGTTAATTATTCAGTTGTAATGTTTCAAGTTTAGTTTAGTAATAAAGTGGGTATTATTTAGCAAATGTTTAATAATCATTTCGAACCGATAAGCGCGCCACAATATCATCTCGAGAAGAAGAGATTTTTGAAATAAAAATCACAAGTTTCTAAAACCCAAATTTTGAAAAAAATAACATTTCGAGGGAAATATCAAAATTTCGAGAAAAATACCAAAATTTCGAGGAAAATATCAAAATTTCGAGGAAAAGATTGACGCTTTGAGAAAAAGATCGACATTTTGGGAAAAAAATCGACATTTTGAGTTAAACGTCGAAATTTGTTAGAGTTAAAATTACCCAGAGAAAGTTGAATGTTGAAATTTCGAAAAAAGGTAGAATTTTGGGGAAAATTTCAGAAAAAAACGTCGAAATGTCAAGAAAAAGAGTCGACATTTCTCGACCGAATATTTATTTTTTAACCCTCCCCAACTGTAACATCAGAAAATATCCACTATTGAGATTAGACCAGGGTAGAAGCCTTCAAAAACGATTAAAAGTGAAAAAAAAATTAAAGTTTCAAAAATTATCTACCCTGGACTAGATAAACTGCGAAATTTTGAGAAACAAGTTGGAATTTGAAATTTCTAGTCTTGGCAAAAATTCAAAGTTTTTCCAAAATATATTTTAAAATTTCCATAAAATAACAATTTTAACGTGACCAATTTTCCAAAAAAAGGCGAAGTTTAATGAACAAGTCGAATTTTTCAGAAAGATGAATTTAAAAAAAGTCTAAATTTTCAAAAAAAGTATAATTTTGAGAAATAACGAAATTTTAAAAAACAAAACAGAAGAGTTTCGCCTCTGGTATGATGGATATACTGAATTACCGTGCTCTTCTGTCTAAACTTTTCTATCCTTTGTACTGTAACGCAATGTAAATAGATGTAATAGAATTTAGAATAGAATTGTAGAATTTAGTAAATAAAAAAAAGTTTCTAGAAGGTTCTGATAAGGGGAAAGCGACCGTGATAACGAAGCAAACGCCAGATAAGCGTTCCAGAAATGTCGGCATTCGATAAGCCTTATCTGTCAAAAATTCTAGAAGCCGGCGGCCAAAACTATAAAAAGGCGGTCAGCTTTCCCTCGAGTCAGTCAGTTAGAATCAGTGTGAGTTAGTAGAAGTGAGTTAATTGTAAATTGTGGTGATCCAAGTTGAGTTCAGTAATAAAGTGGGTCTTATTCGATAAGTGTAATCAATCGAACCGATAAGCCCGTAACAGTACCAATTTTCAATTCAGAAGAGTTTCGCCTCTGGTATGGGGACATACTGACTTACCGTGCTCTGATGTTTTGAAATTGGCCTTTTTATTTTTGCATATTTCCTTATATTTCTCTTTTCTTTGTTCCCGAAGAAGCCCCCTACGATGATGGGCAAAACGTCGAACACTTTTAGTAGTTCTTTGACACGGTCCAATCCAGAAGTATATCCTGTACTGACTGGCCGGCCGTGGAAGCCTTCGTTATCAAAACGACGAATTTTGAGATAAAAATTCGAAATTTTAAGAAAGTCGTATTTTGATATAAAAAGTCGAACTTTAGAATGAATTCGACATTTCTAAAGAAAAAGAGAATTTTGTGAAAAAATGCGCATAGTGAGAAAAAATGTGAAAATTTGAGTGTCGAAATTTTGAGAAAGTGTTGAAATTTTGAGAAAGTGTCAAAATTTGGAGAAAGTGTCGAAATTTTGAGAAAGTGTCGAAATCTCGAAGACTAATTTTCAATAAAAAATACAAATTTATGGAAAAGGCTCCCGCAGTTGGGAACATAAATTTTTTGTTTGATGTATGATACAAGGGGGAGCAAGCGTCCCCCCCCCCTGCCATATTGTAGCGAGTTAATAGGAAAAGAAAACAAGGGAATTTAAAAATTTTATGAGGTGGGACCAGGTAAATTACTGGGATTAGTTATTATCTTCAAAAATGTTGTTAGTTACGCTACCCATGGGCCCCCAACACTCATGATATGGATCTCTCAAGGGTCCATGAACTCTAGTTTAGGAAACCCTTAGCAGTTGCATTGTTATTTCATAAATAATTTCCCGTCTTATATCCAAATATATTCGCATAATTTCTTGCGAATGCGAATATTAAAAAAGATGCGAATATTCGCGAATGCGAAACGAACACTGTTGGGTGTATAAACCAGAGGGGAGCAAGCGTCCCACCCTGCCGTATTGTAGCGAGTTAATGGGAAAAGAAAACAAGGGAATTTAAAAATACTTTTTATGAGGTGGGACCAGATAAATTACCGGGATTAGTTATTATCTTCAAAAATGTTGTTAGTTACGCTACCCATGGGTCCCCACCACTCATGATATGGATCTCTCAAGGGTCCATGAACTCTAGTTTAGGAAACCCTTAGCAGCTGCATTGTTATTTCATAAATAATTTCGAGTTTTCAATCGAAATTTTGTGATTAAGATCAAAATTTCGAGAAAAAATTGGAATTTGAGAAAAAGTCAAAATTTTCACCTTATAAGCTCGAAATTCCGAGAAAAAAGTCGAAATTTGACAAAAAAAAAATAGAAATTTGTAGAAAAAAAGTCGAAATTTTGAGTTTAAAGGGGAAATTTCGAGAAAAATGTCGAAATTTCGATATCAAGGTCGAGATTAAAGTCGAAATTTGGAGAAAAAAGTCGAATTTTCGAGATTAAAGGCGAAATCCATAAATTAAAGTCAACATTTTAAGTTTAAAGTCGAAATTTTGAGATTAAAGTGGAAATGTAGAGAAAACAGGTCGAAATTTCAAGAAAAAGGTCCAAATTTCGAGATCAAAGTCGAAATTTCGAGAAAAAAGTCGAACTTTCGAGATTAAAGACGAAATCCAGAAATTAAAGTCAACATTTTGAGTTTAAAGTCGAAATTTCGATATCAAGGTCAAAATTTCGAGAAAAAAGTCGATATTTAATAAAAAAAAAGGCCAAAAATTGAGAAAAAAAAAACCAAATTTCGAGAAAAAAAGTCAAGCTTTTCAGATTAAGGTCAACATTTTGAGAAAAAAGTCGAAATTTGAGAAAAACTTAATTCTTTTTTGGGATTTAAGTTGAAATCTAGAGAAAAAATTTTTAATTTCGCGTTTAAACGCGACTTTAAAGTCGAAACTCCGAAATTAAAGTTGAAATTTTGAAAAAAAAATGGAAATTTCGAGATTAAAGTCGAAATTTCGAGAGAAAAATCGAAATTTCGAGATTAAAGTCGAAATTTCGAGAAAAAAGTCGAATTTTCGAGATTAAAGGCGAAATCCATAAATTAAAGTCAACATTTTAAGTTTAAAGTCGAAATTTTGAGATTAAAGTGAAAATGTAGAGAAAAAAAGTCGAAATTTCAAGATAAAGGTCCAAATTTCGAGATCAAAGTCGAAATTTCGAGAAAAAAGTCGAACTTTCGAGATTAAAGACGAAATCCAAAAATTAAAATCAACATTTTGAGTTTAAAGTCGAAATTTCGAGATTAAAGTCGAAATTTCGAAAAAAATTCGAAATTTCGAGGTTAAAGGCGAAATCCGGCAATGAAAATCAACATTTTGAGTTTAAAGTCGAAATGTAGAGAAAAAAAGTCGAAATTTCAAGAAAAAAGTCGAAATTTGCGAA
The DNA here is from genome assembly GCA_028583605.1 of Dastarcus helophoroides. NCBI lineage: Eukaryota > Metazoa > Arthropoda > Insecta > Coleoptera > Bothrideridae > Dastarcus > Dastarcus helophoroides. The sequence goes on along the minus strand of CM053327.1, from coordinate 44,726,939 downwards.
AAAAAAGTCGAGATTTCGAGAAAAAAAAGTCGAAATTTCGAGAGAAAAATCGAAATTTGCGAGGAAAGTCGAAATTTCGAGAAAAAAAAGTCGAAATTTCGATATTACGGTCAAAAGTGAGTTCAAAGTCGAAATTTCGAGAAAAATTTCGATATTGAGGTCAAAATTTCGAAAAAACGTCGAAATTTGAGAAACAAAAAAACAAGTTTCGAGAAAAAATCGAAATTTCAGAAAAGTCGAAATTTCAAGAAAAAAAGTCGAAATTTTGAGAAAAAAAGTCCAAATTTGAGAGAAAAGGCGAAATTTCGATAAAAAAGTTGATATTTCGAGAAAAAAGTCGAAATTTGATAAAAAAAATAGAAATTTGTAGAAAAAAAGTAGAAATTTTGAGTTTAAAGTGGAAATTTCGAGAAAAATGTCGAAATTTCGATATCAAGGTCAAAATTTCGAGAAAAAAAGTCGATATTTAATAAAAAAAGGCCAAAAATTGAGAAAAAAAAACCAAATTTCGAGAAAAAAAGTCAAGCTTTTCAGATTAAGGTGAACATTTTGAGAAAAAAGTCGAAATTTGGAAAAAACTTGGAAATTTCGAGAAAAGAGTCGAAATTTCGAAATATTTCGAGAAAAAAGTTGAAATTTGCGAAAAAAAAGTCGAGATTTCGAGAAAAAAAAGTCGAAATTTCGAGAGAAAAATCGAAATTTGCGAGGAAAGTCGAAATTTCGAGAAAAAAAAGTCGAAATTTCGATATTACGGTCAAAAGTGAGTTTAAAGTCGAAATTTCGAGAAAAATTTCGATATTGAGGTCAAAATTTTGAAAAAACGTCGAAATTTGAGAAACAAAAAAACAAGTTTCGAGAAAAAATCGAAATTTCAGAAAAAAGTCGAAATTTCGAGAAAAAAGTCGAAATTTTGAGAAAAAAAGTCCAAATTTGAGAGAAAAGGCGAAATTTCGATAAAAAAGTTGAAATTTCGAGAAAAAAGTCGAAATTTGATAAAAAAAAATAGAAATTTGTAGAAAAAAAGTCGAAATTTTGAGTTTAAAGTGGAAATTTCGAGAAAAATGTCGAAATTTCGATATCAAGGTCAAAATTTCGAGAAAAAAAGTCGATATTTAATAAAAAAAGGCCAAAAATTGAGAAAAAAAAAACCAAATTTCGAGAAAAAAAGTCAAGCTTTTCAGATTAAGGTGAACATTTTGAGAAAAAAGTCGAAATTTGGAAAAAACTTGGAAATTTCGAGAAAAGAGTCGAAATTTCGAAATATTTCGAGAAAAAAGTTGAAATTTGCGAAAAAAAAGTCGAGATTTCGAGAAAAAAAAAGTCGAAATTTCGAGAGAAAAATCGAAATTTGCGAGAAAAGTAGATTTCGAGAAAAAAAAAGTCGAAATTTCGAGAGAAAAATCGAAATTTGCGAGAAAAGTCGAAATTTCGAGAAAAAAAGTCGAAATTTCGATATTACGGTCAAAAGTGAGTTCAAAGTCGAAATTTCGAGAAAAATTTCGAAATTTCGATATTAAGGTCAAAATTTCGAGAAAAACGTCGAAATTTGAGAAACAAAAAACGAAGTTTCGAGAGAAAAATCGCAATTTCAGAAAAAAGTCGAAATTTCGATATTACGGGCAAAAGTGAGTTCAAAGTAGAAATTTTGAGAAAAATTTCGAAATTTCGATATTAAGGTCGAAATTTCGAGAAAAACGTCGAAATTTGAGAAACAAAAAACAAAGTTTCGAGAGAAATTTCGAGAAAAAATCGTAATTTCAGAAAAAAGTCGAAATTTCTAGAAAAAAGTCGAAATTTTGAGAAAAAGAGTCGAAATTTGAGTGAACATGAGCAAATATTGGGACATATTTTAGAGTTACGTATTTTTTGTCTAGAATTAATTTATTGCAGAAAATGACAGACAAGATAACAGATATTTATCAAAAAGCTGGAAACCGAATAGATTAAAAAAAATATTTTTAGTTTGTAAGTAGCATTCTTTATTATTTCAGCATTGTTATTAATAATCTAGAAAATCTGATATGTACGATGAAATATTAGTAACATTTTATCAGCATATGATGTCTTATTAGTACATTGCAAAAATATACAATTACGAAAAGCTAAATTTACAACAATATAAAAATAAATTAATAGTTAATAGTTATCAAAAATAAATAGGTTTATATTTACTAAAATTCTGAAACATATAGGAACATCTATAACTTTAAAACTGGTTGATTGTACTATTAAACAACATTTAATCATTAATTAACTCTCGAAGGGAGGTAAACCAAAAAGTTCTGGTTTCATGTCTTCGAGTGATTCCAAAACCAAAGTAGCTGGTTTTCTTAATTCGGCGCCAACTTCCTTTGGAGGGACCATTACCGCTTGCATGCCTGCATCTATAGCTCCTCTTATTCCATTTGGGGCATCTTCAAACACAAGACACTGAAAACAACATTAGTCTTTAAACATCTTGTATTCATTTGCTGATATTGTAAAGGGGCGAAACCTTATATGAATCTTGTATTAAAATAAAATGAATTGCATATTAAATTCTAAATTTACTAGCTGACAAGGATTCTAATGCATACAGTCTATGCATTAGAATCCTATTGGTCTATGCCATAGACCATTAGGATTGAACATTTATTAGATTCGAAGTTTGGAAACCAAATACCGGTTTCGATCTTGTTAGATCTCGTCAGTTCAGGCAGCCCCCTCCAGGCGCGTGTATAGTGGAATCATAAGGTAGCGGAACTACCAACAGTTTTGAAAGACTGCCATCTAGCGAAGCGGTTGCTCTTTAGGAAAGTTCCCAGAAGACAAGGATTCTAATGCACAGGCCAGTAAGTTTGAACATTAATTAGATTCGAAGTTTGGAAACCAAATACCGGTTTCGATCTTGTTAGATCTCGTCAGTTTGGTATATCCAACTTGAATGCTAACAAACGTTCCGACAAGTAAGTACAAAAGAATTCGCGGACTTGCATACTAGATGACCTCTCTCTGTCATCCGACCTCATTTACTACTACCACGGCCACTACTTTCTTTATGATCTGAAGTCAATCGATTTTTCTCAATTTCAAGATTTTTATAACGATTTTTTCGAAATTTTTCCTTATTTGAATGTTCTATTTCCAAAAATTCGACCTTATTTACGAACCTAAGACTTTTACATTTTTATCTTCTTTGCGCAATTTCGTTAATTCCATTCACAAGCAGCGATTGACAAACTAAGATCTAACGCAACGTTTGGGGCAATCTAGAGAAGATTGCCATTCTTTAACGAAAAAAAGGTAACTGAAAATGTAGACGTGTGGAAGAAGCAACCAGCGAAAACAAAACCACTCAACAGGAAAGAAAATTTGGATTTAAAAAGTCGAAATTTTTGAAAAATTTAAAGTATTGTAGCAAAATGTAATTATAACATTTAGTTAGGAATTTTCTAGAAAATTTGATAAGGGGAAGCGGCCGCGATAATGAATCAAACGGCAGAAGCGCTCCAGAAATGTCTGCAAACGAAGTCTTATCTGCTCGTTCCTTCTAGAACCCGAAACGGGATCTATAAATAAGCGGTACGGTCGGCTTTCCCTCAGTTAGTTAGTCAAGTTAATGAATTAAACAGTGAGTTAATTAGTCAATTGTTGTGTTTCGAGATCTGTTTGGAAATAAAGTGATTACATTTAGGCAGTTTTGATCTTCGAACTGATAACTCGCAACAGTATTAATTATCAAAATTAAAGCAAGGAGAGCGTTACTTCGAGATTATTACTCTAATCCGCAATTACCTTATCTGATGATGGTTTGTCTGGAAATCTCGAAGCGCAAATCAGAAAAATGTCGGGCGCTGGTTTCCCATGTTTGACTTCAGTGTCGGTACTTCCACATACAATATGATGAAATAATTTGAATACATCCTGATGATCTTGAGTTTTCAATTTCATGGATTCTTCCGAGGATGAAGTAGCCACAGCTATCGGGACGTTGTGCTTACTTAAGTGCTTTACCAGCTTTGCTGCCCCTGTAAATAAAAAATTACCCTACCACCTATATTTTTACCTAGTGCCCTTCCTAGGCAGTTATACTTTTTATATTTGTTTGAATACTGTAAATAAAGCAATGAAACTGATAAGGCAGAGGGTATTATAGCCACAATTGTTGGCACTTGTGACACTTGGAAGCCTCCCATTTCGTAAAAAATCTGATGCAGGTTCACTATCCACGCTGAAGTGACTAGTGAGTTCACATTAGTCTCAATTTTCTCGGCAAGTCTTTGATGTTTTATTCGTAAGCCAAAATCTGTTTTCTGTTTCAAACAACATCACCTGTTTCAATCAAGAATGTCGAAAAGCCCGTCATTAGTCAATCGAAGATGATTCCAAAATCTTACTTCTAGTCAGAGACTATAATTCTTTATGAATTCTCTAGAGTGAATAACGTCATTTTCAAAGTTGAGCTGCTTTCCAAGGCAACTACTTTGAAGCAGCCAGTAGAATTACCAAATCAATTTACCAAGTCAGCCATTACTTTATTTACCATTTTATAAATTAATCAAGAAATTGAAATAAGTTTAAAAAATATAATGTTGTATCAGATGTATCTATCCATTTTAAGGTAAATCTCATAAGAGTTTCTTATTAATGAATTTGTCGGGCGTGTATGTACATAAAAGCATCTAGCAAGTTACAAGCTTTGCTGCCAGATGTTAAGTGTACAAATAAAGCTACTCCTGTTTTGTCCTAAATGATTGATACAAGTAACATTGAATAATACTTACCTAGTATAGGGTTTTTAGGAGTTTAGGGAAATTTTATTTTGTAATGTAATGGTTATGGCAGGGCTCTGAAAAGAAATGAATATGTGCAAAAGCCACCAACACGACAAAACAAAAAGATCAATGGGTACTTACCAGGCATCAGTACCGGATGACCAATTAGTTTACGCACCCTTTCCTTGTACGTTTTTAAAAACTCTTCAGGTGTTATAGGTAAATCTAGTTCGGTCACTGCAATTTTCGCTGTGTCATGTTCGGGGGTGCCCAGGATTTTCAATTTGATTGACGTCGTATAAATTTTTCCATACTCCATTGCTATCTCGCTCATTACTTTATCATACATTGATTCTGATTCTAAAATTAAAAAATTTAAAGAATATTTAATAATCTAACGAAATTTAGTATTGAAAAATCTCTTAAAAGATATACTTTTTGGGAGCTGGATCCTGTCAAGCTAAAAAGGTTCCTCTGAAATACAAATATTGTCCCTTGAAACCAAGAAAGATTAAAAAACACAACGCGTTTCGATAGCCAAGCTATCATCTTCGGAGAGATACTGTATCCTGAAATCTGAAGCGTTAGAGCAACTTTTGTTGTGTTTTTCAAATTGTCTTTTCGGTTCAATTCCGGTTCGAAGCCCTGATAAATACCGCGTCTGAATTTACAGCACTACAATTGGGGTTTTCAGATGACTGTCAAGCTAATAATATTCCTTTGAAATACAAATCTTGTCCCCTGAAACCAAAAAAGATTTAAAAACACAACAAAGGTTGCTCTAACGCGTTTCGACAGCCAAGCTGTCATCTTCAGAGAGAAACTGAAGATGACAGCTTGGCTGTCGAAACGCGTTAGAGCAACCTTTGTTGTGTTTTTTAATTTTTCTTGGTTTCAGGGGACAAGTTCTGTGTTTCAATTTTCGACTTTTTTAAGAATGAATGCATAACGAGAAAGCAAAATTCTAATTAATTTTTGGAAAACTGTTTAAACAAGATTTGTAAATTTGTGACAATAACCAAGGATCAGTCCGTTCCACCAAAAACATTCCTTTGTTTTTTAAAAAAGGCCTCATTTGTGGATTTTGGAAGTAATACAAATAAATAAAAATTTCTCAAGGACTCACAGAGGAAAGTACCAACAATCTTCTTGAAATCGAATTCCAATGATGAAAGAAAAAACTAATTACCTTTGAAAAAAATGAGTTATACGAGTTTAGAAAGTTTGGAGTTTAAGGTACCATACAATCTGGGTCAGGCAAGAATAATTGTCTTTTCGGGGCTTAAACGATACGATAATTTTACGCTAAATAAAATAGTGAAAACCGTTATTTTATACAGCTAATAACAAGGAAGATATCTGACGTTAAAGACAATGATGCAATCGGAAAAATTTTCAAAAAAAAAGTTAAGCGCGATCTTCTTGACCTAAGGTATCTTACAAAGTCAATGTAAAATTTAACGAGGAATCTAAAAATGGAATATTATATAGGACGCCCCATTAAAAAAAAAAACTAAAGTTGGTTAGCGCTCAGGTCAAACCGAACACCTGTACAATTGAAAATGTTTTAGAGATCCACAATGAAATTGTGAAATGAAATGAAAGGTCACAATGAAAATAGACCTTTTGTTAAACAAATTTTTTCTAAAGTAATTCACAATGAAACTATGGAATTTTTATTCTTAAGTGGGACACTATACGTAACGAAATTTCACAATATTACTCAAAAATGTTATTAATATTTAAAATTATTAGTTAACACTTGATTATACCCACAAATTCCAAGTCGATAAAACTACATTGGTTAGACAATCAAATATTATTCGTTTTCGGAATAACTTACCAATTAATAATCCATCCATGTCAAAGATGACATGGGTAACTTTTTTAAACAACATTTTTTAAACCGCTGACTCGTTTTTCTCTGAACTAGGAAATACCACTCAATGAATGAACGACCGAGTCGACCTAGGAGTCTTTTTATAGATAACGATTGAGCATAAGAGTGTGACGTAAGAGCGAGTAACCTTGACGTATCGAAAAAAGTTGGCCATGAATGTATGGAATATTTTGAAAAGCCTGCTTCGATTATTGGATATAAGTTTTGGAATTTGTATGCAAACCGAAAGAAAAAAACTATTTTCCAATTTTCGCCGTATCCCTCTATAGTTGAGCATTAAGCTCGATTAATTTCTTGCATTTAGTTTTAAGATCCACAATAACGAGTGAATATTTATTAAATTTTTAACCGCAATTCCGTTTCTGATAAAAATATCAAATACGAGACTTTTCCCTAATTGTACTCTACTGCAATCGATATATAACTGTTACACTCGTTGATATTAAAACTGTATACGCATATAAAAAAGGAACAAAGACTAAAAAGGAAACTGACTGAATTATGCATCAAAGCGCACCTCAAACCGCTAGGTTTATGTCGCACAGTTTCCTTATATATAATGTAGGCGTAGAATTACAAGGGATTTTATCAAAATTAACCTCTAAGGGGGTGAACAGGGACGTTAAAAGTACGCTCCTATCTACTTCTATCAAAATGGCAGGATTATGTTTTCCACATTATTTTTATTATAACCATTATTAACAATTTAATAATTTTCGGTAGCAATTGACAAAATATAAAAGAATTGACATTTCTATTTAGAAAGAAGAAATTTATAAAAGAATCAATGGCGTGTCGTGGCTTTTATGAATGAGGAAGCTGATCTGAAGCGAATGCATTTTATTTCCGATTTCAATTTTAAACAGCTTTCCAATTAGAATTTTGCTTTCCCGTTATGCATTCATTCTTAAAAAAGTCGAAATTCTGAATAAAGTCAAAATTTTCAAAGTATTCACAATGTTAAAATATATATCCAAATTTTAGACAATTGAAATTTTTTAAATAAGTCCAAAGAAAAAGAAAACATCAAAACTTTGGAATCACGATTTTGAAGACTCGACATTTTTAAAAAGGTTCCAAATTTCTAAAAAAGTATCTTCGTTCTTAAAAAATTATAAAAGACTAAATTTTGAGAAAGTTTATATTTAAAATAACTCGAATTTTTCAAAAAAATAAGTTCGAATTTTTAAATAGCTCGAATCAAGTTCATGTTTCAAAAAGGTGGAAATTTCCACAAGTTAAAATCTCGAAAAATATCCGGGACCCAGTTCGAAAATATTTAAATTTCTGGTAATTTCTAGATTATCAACTTTCATAAATTGAAATACAGAACTTGTCCCTTGAAACCAAGAAAGTAATCTTTGCTGGTTTCAGGGGACAAGTTCTGTATTTCAATTTTTGGAGGTAACCAAGGACCAGTCCCTTCCACCAAAAAAATGGGAGATTTTAAACAAGATTTTTTAGAGATTTTGTAACAAGGGAAAAATGCTTTTTCTGAAAATTTCCAATGTATTCTCAAATTTTCTCAAAATTAAACTTTCTCTGAAATATTTCAATTCTATTTTGAAAATAACGACTTTTTCCTCAAAAGTCGTCTTTTCCCAAAGTTGGTGTTTTTTTTAATTATTGGTCTTTTTTCCAAATTTAGAATTTATTAACGAAATTCGACTATTTTGCATTAAAATTTGACTTAAAAAATTACGAATTTCTTCTCAATTCTAGGTATTTTTCTTAAAATGTCAACCTTTTCCTCGAAATATTGATTTTTTTTAAAAAATTCTATTGTATTTCTTAGCACTAGGCTTTTAGAACCTAACTTATTGGAAATTTTGAGAAACTTTTTTGCCTTTTTCGTGAAATTTTGATTTTTATCTCTTTCGAGATAAATCTTTCTTTTTTCTAAAGAAAGCTCGAGTATTTCCTTGAAATTCGACTTTTTATCAAAATTTTGAATTTTTCTCTTAGAATTAATCTAAGCCAAAATTTTCCATATTTGTCGTTTTCAAAATTGAGATTTTTTTTCGAATTTTTCTTTAAAAAAGTGAATTTTTCCGCAAAAATCTGATTTTTTAAACATTTTCAATCTCAAAAATTGAAATACAGAACTTGTCCCCTGAAACCAAGAAAGATTAGAAAGCACTCTAACGCGTGTCGACAGTCAAGCTGTCATCTTCAGAGAGATACTATGACAGCTTGGCTGTCGAAACGCGTTAGAGCAACTTTTGTTGTGTTTTTTAATTTTTCTTGGTTTCAGGGGACAAGTTTCGTATTTCAAAGGAATATTATTAGCTTGACAGTCATCTGAAAACCCCAATTGTAGTGTTGTTTTTTTTGACAAACAATTGAAACAAGGACCAGTCCGTTCCACCTAAAAAAAAATCAACTTTCATGACTAAAAATTTAAATATTTCCAAACTGGGTCGCAGAAATGTTAAATAAAATTAATAAACAAAGTCGAAATGATCGAAAAAAGAAATTTTCATCGGAAATCAAATTTTTCAAAGTCTAAATTACCAAAAAAATGAAATTTCGACAAAAACGCGTAATTTTGAAACAAGACGAAATGCTTAACATTTCGAAAAAAGAATTCTAAAATTCAAAATTTTTAGTAAATAACAAATTTGAAATTTTTTTAAAAAGATCGAAATTTTTTTAATATAGTTAACATTTAAAAAAATCCAAATTTTAGATGATAGAACTTTGAGAAAGTCAAAAATTTTGAAAAAATAGATTTTTGAAATTTTCAAGTTTTTAAAAAAGTTAACATTATAAAAAATCCAAATTTTAGATGATAGAACTTGGTGCGAAACTGAACATTGGCGTCTATGGTTGTACTTATTTGGTTTAAGAATAAAAAAACTCAATATAATTTAAATTTTATTCTACAGGTTCAATTACTGCACATAAAATTACTGCAAGAAACTTATGGGAGTTTTAAATGCATAAAAGCAATAATAAAAATTACAAATTTATGCTATAATATACAGATGCTATTTTTTTACACTCTTTATAACGATTTGTTCTTGACCCGTTTCAATGTTGATGTTCTCTCTGAGCATATCAAAATATCCATTTGTCTGAATTTAATTTTAAATTCGTATTAATCCTTATCTGAAAGAAATTTATAAATAGTCAATTTAAAACACAACCTTCTTTATCAATGCACACCTAGTTCCCTGCTTTTTCTTTGGAACATATTCCTGCTTTTCCACTTTTGTTTTATAGTTCCTGGTTTATTTTTTCTATGATCATCCTTTCTCACTCTCGTTTTAAAATCGTTTACAAAATCATTAAAAGTTTCATCAGCATCATCTATCCAGTTATTTATATGTGTCTTCCAAATATGTCTTGTCTTATCTACTGGGTCTGCTTCTTGTTTCATTGTCTTCGTCTTCACACACTGAGCAATTTCTTCTTCTCGAATAATATTTATTTGAGAATGTTACCCTAAAGCGTTTGCAGTATTGTCCAGGACAGAGTTAGTACCCTTTGCATCAGCTCCCTTAACTTAAACATATATTAATAACATGTAACATTAAAAAACATGAAAGAAACAGGACATATTTTAATATAATTACAAACTATCTAATGTATGAAAGACCAGTGTGATCAGAACCTAAAGTGAAGTAAATAAAAATGAAGGTAGGTAAGTAAATTTACCTTCCTGCAAAATTCTTGCCATTTGCATTCCATTCTTTAACTTTCAGTGCTGCAGCTATCATCTCATTCTTATCCCGCTTCTTTTCAATATTATGTTTTTTTTGTTGATAAATACGCAACATAGTTTCTACTTAGCAGATTGATTCTCTCAAGTTGTGGTGTTTCCATTTTTCCTGCATCTTCCAAAATTCGATTCACTGGTATTCTAATCTGTAATTTCTCGACCACTATATTTTTCTCCATCGTTGACAAAAGTCCACACAAGTCCACTGTTATTTAAAATATAAGGTCTACCAAATATAATATTAAATAACACTGTAAAGAATCTAGTTTGTTTTACCGAACAGATTTACAGAAACAAGTACCACTAAAAATATTACAAAATTTTGCGATGTTAAAAAAGCGGAAATTAACCTAAATACACAAATTTAAACAAACGCACTGTTATTTAAGATATAACATAAATGACACTGTGAAAAGTACTTTTCACTCTGTGATAGTTTTGTTTTACGGAACAGATTTATAGACGTTCTTAGAGAATATCACTAAAAATATTAAAATACTCTGCAATGCCAAACATAGCAAGAGTCGCTTATTCTTTGCATTTGCAAACAGTGTTGCCAACCCGAAAATATCAATTTCTGTCGTGCCGAACAAAAAATCCTGCTATTTGTCCGCCAAACCACAGTATAGATATTAGCTTACGCATACAGTAGTGACAAAAGTGTCGGTACCTTTGATCTTGAAGTAGCTAAAATCGTTGACCTTCAATGGAATCAGCCATGTTGTGGATTGTGCACGGCCGCGAAAATTTAAATTTATTTATTAAACAAAACCATCAAGTTTATTAATTTCAATAGTTTTTAGCGTTTAAATTCTAATTTACTACTTTACAAATAGTCCAAAAATACTAGTTCCCGTGTATTTTTTAAATAATGTGTATTTTGTAATTACTGATAACCTGATAAGTATAAAGAATACACAAAGAAAAACTAAACACAGATTGTGACTGACGGCAAAATAATTTCTACAGGAAACAACTTATTTATTTTTTTGTATAAAACTGGCAAATGCGAGTATAATAAAACAGTTTTTTTTTTTAATAAAACAAATTGGGTGTACCCGAATATTACCTTTTGCTGTCTTTTGGAAATTAAAAAGAAGTTGATTTTATCAAATGATTATTGCTGTTAGAGTTACATTTATAAATAGAACGTGTAAATTCTCTTTTCTCTTTTATTTGGTTTCATCTTATAAGCCCAATAAATTATAACAAGACTGACATTTAAATAAAACTGATCCAGTGTTGCCAGATAACCTAAACATTATTCGCGAACAATCTCCTTAAAAATCCCACAATTCGGATGAAAATCCCTGACCATATCAAATTTCTGGAACATCCATAAATGTAGATAAATTGTCTTACATTTTCAACATGAATGAATAACTTATGAACGTAAAATAAAAAATCATATTCGGTCAAGTGCTGATTTTCCCGAACACTTGGCAACTCTCAATTGACATTTAGTTACCCAACAACCATAGATCTTATTTCTGGTTATCATAGAACACTGTGACGCCATGTTCGGGATTGTGCAAATTGACGCATGAGCAAACAAAATTCGTGACAAAATTTTAGGACTTTGTCGCTACTGTATGCGTAAGCTAATATTTATACTGTGGCCAAACCTGCTGCCCACCCTTGAATCTTTTATAAACAAGGTTGTTACACATATGGTACGCACGGCAAATCTTCTCCCTTACGACATAACAATAGTTGTTTGATTACCATAGCAACGGAAAGAAGTTCATTGTCAATCAAGTGAAACATTTGTCTGTCTGGATCTTCAGAATGGAACTAACTGCCTAACAAAAATAAAATATACAATTTATAGCTTAAGAGAAAGGAACTGCGCTACGTTATTTGGGTTTAGGTTTATTGTACAGGTACTGAAATATTCAAATTAGATATACATGCATATTATGTCCGAATTAGAGATTTTAGCAAAATCGCGCTACAATCTTACTAATTTAAAAAACCTTCCGGCTACATGCTACTAGCATCAAAATTCTACTACTGTAGCAGAATTCTGCTACGGTTGGCAACACTGTTTGCAAAATGGTTTGAATTTTCAAACCCTTTGACTATATATTATTTATATTATCTAAGTTCAAACCCAAACATGTTGCAAGAATTAACATTTCGGTTGACATGGATGCCAACATTTATTTGCACGACGAATTTTGGTAATAAACCAAAAAATTAGGGTGGCAACGCTGACGACTGGTGTGGTTTTTCATGTAGTCTTTTCGCTCGCACTCTCGGTTATCGTGTTCATTTCCTTTGACTCGGCCCCAAAAATCTACTCGACACGGAGCACTTCCGAGGCAATGGAGACAAAGCGAGTCAAAACGAACGTAGCTTTCACATTCTTGCGCTCGAGTTTCCTCGTATCGTCTCGGCGAGAGTGAAGAGCATTATGATCGAAAACGCGAGAAGTGCCAACGAAAACCGCCGGTTGTGAGCGCCATCTTACGATAGGGAGTTTAACCCAACCGCCTCAAAGCAGCGAATAACGTGCAATTTGTGTTGCCGCTCTATATTGTTAGTGATTCGTGATAAACATAACCTCTAATTTTCCAAATTTTTGTTACGATTTATTTTAAATAATTAATATGGGTTGTTTCTAATAAACTGTTTTATTAATACTGTGATGTGCTTTTATGTGCAATTTGTATCTAAAAGATTTGTTGGTTCGTAGTTTCGTATTAAATCACTACAAAATGAATACCATTTTGAAGAGATCCTTTTGTACAAATACCAAAGGTAGGATTTAATTATTTTTCCCATAACAATTTAATGATTAATAAAGAAGGATAACGCACTTATTAAACCAAATCAATTTCTGCCGGTGACATGAAATAAATTTCCTGCTAAATTGTAATTATTTTATAACTTTATCCCTAAGCGTTTTTGAGATAATTTTGTTTTTTTTATAATTGACGTTAAAAAGCATCAAAATGGAAAAAAGTAATGTACTGAATTCAGTTTCATTGGAATGAAATTTCAGCTATTTTAGTGGAGAAAGGTCCAATCACAACAATCGGTATAAACAGACCAGAAAAGAGAAATTGTGTTAATAGAGCAACAGCCAAGCTTCTTAAAGAAGCAATTCAAGATTTTGAAAATGACAATACTTCAAAAGTAGGTGTGTTATATGGTGTTGGTGGTAATTTCTGTGCAGGTTTCGACTTGGAAGAATTATCGAATTTTGATAGAAATGACACGGAATCGTTTTTCTCCAAGACTGGACATATGGTAAGCAGCAACATCTTATTTCAATTATTTTTGGATGATTCTGTTATAGGGACCCACGTTGCGAATGATAAAAAAACCTTTGATTGCAGCCATTAGTGGTTATGCTGTGGCGGGTGGTTTAGAATTAGCGCTAATGTGTGATCTAAGAGTTATGGAAGAGACAGCGGTTTTAGGAGTTTATTCCAGGAGGTTCGGTAAGGAGCATTACTTCAGATGCTGTCAAGCAATACTTCAAATACTGTCAAGCACTACTTCAAATGCTGTCAAGCACTACTTCAAATGATGTCAAGCAATACTTCAAATGCTGTCAAGCACTACTTCAAATGCTGTCAAGTAATACTTCAAATGCTGTCAGGCAATACTTCAAATGCTGTCAAGCAATACTTCAAATGATATCAAGCAATACTTCAAATGCTGTCAAGCAGTGCTTCAAATGCTGTCAAGCAATACTTCAAATGGTGTCAAGCAATACTTCGAATGGTGTCAAGCAATACTTCAAATGGTGTCAACCAATACTTCAAATGCTGTCAACTGTTAAACTTTATATTTCATGGTGGACTCTTATTGGTCGGAAACATTGTTTATTGTTGTTCCCTTTCCATGTTATGCACTTCTGAGGTGCTCAAATGAGAGAGAAACATCGATGTCCAGTGCTACAACCCCTTTTATATGGTTTTTTATATTTCTATATTTTCATAATTTATCAATTTTTTGATGGAACGGACTGGTCCTTGGTTATCTTCAAAAATTGAAACACAGAACTTGTCCCCTGAAACCAAGAAAAATTAAAAAATAACAAAGGTTACTGGCTAACGCGTTTCGACAGCCAAGCTGTCATCTTCAGAAACTGATGTCAGGAGATATAAATCTAATTTTAGTAGTTACCTTAAAGTAGAGATTCCGTTTTGTAGACCGGGAAGCCATAAGTTTTAATTTCTCTCTGAAGATGACAGCTTAGCTGTCGAAACGCGTTAGAGCAACCTTTGTTGTGTTTTTTAATTTTTCTTGGTTTCAGGGGACAAGTTCTGTGTTTCAATAATTTATCAAAAAAACAAATTTTTTTCATGTCTAATTTGTTCCTATTCTATGTAAAATAAACGAACCTATTTTTTTGTCAACTGTCATGAGGTGACATTTTAAATAAATTTATATATCTCGTAGTCATATTTCAAAAACTGTTTTAGAATATAGTCAACAAACAATAAAAATTTAAATATTACTGGGTCGTAGAAATGTTAAATAAAAATGATTAAACATAATATTTCCGACCAATAAGAGTCCACCATGAAGAATAATTGGTAAACAGTTTAGGTTTATGAATTATGAACTTAGGATTAACATGTTCAGTCTTTTTTTGGGAAATCTCGACACTAATAGGATTTTATGATTTTTTAACTTTAATCTCCATTCGACTTTAATCTGAAATTTCGACTTTGGGACCAAGTTTTCGACTTTTTTCTCGAAATCTCGAGATTAAAGTTAAGATTTCCATACTCTATGGTCTACATTTTCAGTTAGATCTTTTTTTTTGTTTGGTAAGGAACGGCAATCTTTTCTAGACATCTGTAAGAAGCAACTGGCGAAGAAAATGCCAATCAGTAGGAATGGAATTAACGAAACTTCGTAAAGATGATACAGAGAATTTCTTAACAGTTAAAGCAACAAATATTAAAAATTCTACAATGTTTCGGTAAATATTTGCCATGACATGACCTAGTTTTTGAAACATTGTGGAATTTTTAATATCTGTTGTTTTAAATGTCAATAAAGTTTAATAGTTGGGTTGAAAAATTCCACAAAGGGCGAGAAATGTCAATCAAATGCTGTCAAACAATTCTTTAAATGGTGTCACCAAATATTTTAAATGTAGAGGATTTTATAACACTAACGAGTCTTTGTGGTAGGTGTTCCCCTGATAGATGGAGGTACGGTCCGGCTGCAGGCTATAGTTGGTTTGTCGAGAGCTTTAGACTTAATACTAACTGGGCGATCGTTAGACGCTAAAGAAGCATTCGAGTGGGGTATAGCCAATCGTTTCGTGGCTTGTGGTACAGGTATTGTTGTGAAATTACAAATTTTGTTAATCTCAACATTTATTGTCTTAGCGTTAGGTCAAGCTATTCATCTTGGAAGTAGTCTGATAAAATTTCCCCAGGAGTGCCTATTGGCTGATAGAATGTCAACATATAATGCCGCCTACAATCAAAGTTATGACAAACTCCTTGAATACGAACAAGTACATGGGTGTCCTATAGTTGCCAAGGAATCTATCGAAGGCGCCAAGAAATTCGTAGATGGCGTCGGACGACATGGAAAAACGTACAATTTGAAGGAGAAACCCAAAATGGAGTGGGAGAAAGAATATGAAAAAATAAGTCCTGTTGATGATAACTTAGAACATATAAATAGTAAATTATAATTAGTTGTTTTATTTTCTGCTTTTCCAAGCCTCTGAAGACGACAGTTTGACTGTCGAAACGCGTTAGCCAGTAACCTTTGTTGTGTTTTTTAATCTTTCTTGGTTTCAGGGGACAAGTTCTGTATTTCAATTTTTGAAGATAACCAAGGACTAGCCCGTTCCATCAAAAACAGTGGATGTGGAAATGTTATAAGTATCTTATTATTAATTGATCAAAATTATTACTTTTCATTTATGTTTTATTAGCTTTTCGCCACAATTCTAAATTTTCCGTAACCTTCTGTAAAGGATTGGAAACCTCTTACGGATTGTCTGAAGCAGCGATTCCGTTGGATCTTTGTCAATCGCTGTTTGTGACTCGACATTGAAAACTGGTAACTACCAGTTAAAACTTGCAATTGCAGTAGTTTCTAAGTTTCAGTTTTAATTGAAAATTTGGGAAATTGGAGATTACGCTAAATTTTGACAAAAAAGTCATATCTAGAAAGAGTTCAAATTTTAAACGAGTCCAAATTTCAAATGAGTCGAAATTTTAGGAAACAAGCTATGAAGTTAAATTATCGATTTTGAGAAAAATATCGCAATTTCCAAATAAAGTTTCAGAAACTTTCTAAAATTACCGACTTGTAAAAATTGTTAGTTTCGATTGATTGAAATTAAAAAAGTATTTTTGTTCCTTGCTGTTTTCTTAATATTCATAGTTCAAGCTTGAAGTGTTTAATTTTTGCTAGCAAAATTTCAAACTTCGGGAACAGTTCTGGTAAAAGTTAGTTTGAAAAGTCAACATTTGGAAACAAAATGAAAATTTGAAGTAACTAAATTTGTTAAATTATTTTTTCTCTCAACTCAGCTTTACTGTTAAAAATTTTTAATTATTTATGATGAAAAATCAAACGTTTTGGATGTTATTCGAAACCTGAATTTAACTTGGACGGGTTTATCTGAAAATTTGGCCTTTTTTCTTGAATTTTGGTATTCATAACTATTAAACGGAGATGAAATGTTAAATGCCACGAAAGAATTGAAACATCTTAGCGAGGAACTTGATGCTACGAAATTACAACTGAAGGAAGCTTTTGGACGGGTTTATCTGAAAATTTGGCCTTTTTTCTTGAATTTTGGTATTCATAACTAATAAATTTTATTAACGATAAAAACGCAACAAAATTCCACAAGATTTTCGATAAATCTTCGCTAACACCGGACCAGGTTTCGCATTACTGCATCATCGGCGATCATACCAGCGAATGTCAATTATTTGAATTAGTCGAATTTCCTTTCTACAAAATTTCAATTTTTCTCGAAATTTGGGATTTTAAATTGTACACAACGTATAGTGATTGCTTGAAAATTTGATTTTCTTTTCATTCCAACATTAAAACCGAAATTTCGAGTGCATAAAAGTTGACATTTTGAAAAAATTTTGTGAAATTTAATTAAGAGTTTTACAAATAGGTTTTCGAGTTTAAAAGTCGAAACTTCAAGAACAAAGAATATTCAAATTTAAAGTCAACATTTCGCTATCAAAACTGAAAATTAGAGAACAACCCCAAGATTTTGCAAATTTCTTTACAAATTATGAGTTTTTTTTTCGAAAATTTGGATTTTATTGTTTAATTTTGAATTCACTGTTAAAGAATTTATTGTTAAATTTTGAATTATTGTTAAATTTTGAATTTTACAAAATTAACTTGATGACAAAATGTGAAATTTAATCTAGAATTCGACAAATAAGTTTTCGATTTTAAAAGTCGAAACTTCAAGAACAAAGAATATTCAAATTTAAAGTCGACATTTCGCTATTAAAACTGAAAATTAGAGAACAACCCCAAAATTTTGCAAATTTCTTTACAAATTATGAGTTTTTTTTTCGAAACTTTGAATTTATTGTTTAATTTTGAATTCACTGCTAAAGAATTTGTTGTTAAATTTTGAATTATTGTTAAATTTTGAATTTTACAAAATTAACTTGATGACAAAATGTGAAATTTAATCTAGAGTTTTACAAATAGGTTTTCGAGTTTGAAAGTCGAAACTTCAAGAACAAAGAATATTCAAATTTAAAGTCAACATTTCGCTATCAAAACTGAAAATTAGAGAACAACCCCAAAATTTTGCAAATTTCTTTACAAATTATGAGTTTTTTTTTTCGAAACCTTGAATTTATTGTTTAATTTTGAATTCACTGTTAAAGAATTTGTTGTTAAATTTTGAATTATTGTTAAATTTTGAATTTTACAAAATTAACTTGATGACAAAATGTGAAATTTAATTTAGAGTTCTACAAATAAGTTTTCGATTTTAAAAGTCGAAACTTCAAGAACAAAGAATATTCAAATTGAAAGTCAACATTTCGCTATCAAAACTGAAAATTAGAGAACAACCCCAAAATTTTGCAAATTTCTTTACAAATTATGAGTTTTTTTTTTCGAAACTTTGAATTTATTGTTTAATTTTGAATTCATTGTTTAAGAATTTATTGTTAAATTTTGAATTATTGTTAAATTTTGAATTGTTAAATTTTGAATTATTGTTAAATTTTGAATTTATTGTTAAATTTTGAATTTATTGTTAAATTTTGAATTTATATTTAAAATTTCTAGCTTGGTATCTAAATTTAACCAGCTGCTTCGTTTGATTTATTTCGGCGAACGTTTTCCTAAAGTAGCAAGAAAGGTGCCCCATCATTTCCTTCGTGATTCATCATAATTGGTTCAACAGGTGAAAATCCACAATTGTTTGTATTGGCCTGAAACCATAACAACTCGTAAACAAAAGTAAAGTCTACATTCACCTGAATGTCGCTTATTCTTGACGGAACAGTTAATATTTACTAACGTTTAGAAAAATGGACTGGAAACATATTTTTTCATTTTCACCGGACGTTGCAACCGAAGAAGAAAAAGACGAAGTTTATAACACAATCACTTGGTACGATATCGAAAGTGAGGAACTATCCTTTGAAAGGTGTAAAGTCTTGGTGAAATTATCACAAGAAATTTTGAAGTATAAAGGTAGGAATTATTAGCATTATTAAATTAAAACTTAAAGCTTTATAAGATAAACTGATATCCTAAGAGATGGATAATAATAATAGTTAATTAGATATTGTCTGCATCTTTGCGAAGTTTCATTAATTTCATTCCTGAAATCAAAGCTAGATAGTTAAAGAGAGATTCCTTTTAATCTAAATCGTGTGAGTTGTAAATAATGAACTATTCCATTTCTATTGAGTGGCATTTTCTTTGCCAGTTGCTCCTTCCACACGTCTCTATTTTCCGTTACCTTTTTTTGTAAAGGATTCGCAAGCTTTTATAGATTGCCCCCAAACAGCGATTGCGTTAGATCTTAGTTTGTCAATCGTTGGACATGTGGAAGCGGAAGCAACTGGCAAAGAAAATGCCACTCAATAGAAATGGAATAGTTCATTAGTTGCAACTTACACGGTTTAAATTAAAAGGAATCTCTCTATCTAGCTTCGGTTTCATTTACCAATGTTGCAAGGACTAGATCTTAGATTGGAAGAAATAATCGATAAAAGGTGAATTGAAAAAAGTTGTTTCGTTCGTCGTAGGTGAACAAGTTGAAACATTGTTGCACGAGCTGGACGAATTGGCCACTAAACAAGGCGAAGAAGACGCAGCCAAACGAATCGAATCAGACACCGACGGAAGAAGTTCCAAATCACGAAAATCTAGTTCTATAGAACTTGAAAGTAAGAATTTTAAAAATAAACGAAGGGGATAACACTTATCCCCATTTAATCGTTTTTTATTAATTTTGAATCACCCAATTTATACAGATTTGGAACAAAGGTACATTGAGCTCAAAACCAAGTACAAAAAGCTTTTAAAGATAAATGATAGAAATAGTAACGAACTGGAAAAGGTAACGACAGTGTTAATTAGCCAATTTAGTTAATTTAGTTGTATTTTAGCTGCGGAAAGAAGTTTCTAGCTTGGAATCGGACAGAATGCGTTTGGAAAATGAATTACAGTTAATGCGACACGATACCCAATCGGACGTTTCGGATGATATCAAAGATCAGCACAAGGAACTTATTGAAACCGTTCACAATAAAAACAAACAAATATCTGATCTTCTTCGTGATATAGAGGTAAGATATTGTAATGTTACGGGCTTATCGGTTCGATAGACACTTATCGAATAAGACCCACTTTGTTACTGAACTCAACTTGGATCACCACAATTGACTAACTCACTAATTGCACTGATTCTAACTGACTGACTCGAGGGAAAGCTGACCGAATTTTTATAGTTTTGGCCCCCGGCTTCTAGAACTTTTCGGCAGATAAGGCTTATCGTTTGCCGAAATTTCTGGAACACTTATCTGCCATTTGTTTCGTTATCGCGGCCGCTTTCCCCTTATCAGATCCTTCTAGAAACTGTTTTCATTTACTAAATTATACAATTCTGTTCTAAATTCTATTACATCTGTTTACATTGCATTACAGTAATATTAATACCATTTCTACTTAATTCAGTTTTTCTACTCTCTTTATAAAAAAATAATATACAAATCTTATCCCCCGAAACCAGGAATAATTTTACCTTTTTTTTTTCGGAGTTTTAAGTAAGTTTAAGCTACCGATTTCCGGTTTTTTTCATAAAAGAAAGCTTTGCCTTCCAAACTTTACTTCTAAATGTCGACATTTTACTCGAACGATAATTTTTCCAAAAGTGTCACGTAAAAATTGAGTTGGTCTGCTTCATAATAAATCATTGAGGTAACTGATTAAAATGTAATTGATGAATTGGAATAAATAATAGTTTCTTTCACGCTGTTCTTACAGGATATTGAAAATGACAATTCCGCCCTACGAGAGAAACTTTCAAACGCTAGAGATGAAATGTTAAATGCCACGACAGAATTGAAACATCTTAGCGAGGAACTTGATGCCACGAAATTAAAACTGAAGGAAGCTTTTGGTTAGTAATAAAACCCAATACTTATATATATATATACAGGGTGTCACAAAAGTCCGGGCCGCTACTTCAGGAGCATATTCTACACATTAAAATATGAAAAATGTTGAAATACATTTTTTTCTTTAAATTGCCTCCTAACGGAGATATGACCATTTAAAGATGGCGCCCCTAAAGTGGTTTTTTTACTACAAAAAGTTAACGGTTAGTAGCAAAGTCATGAAATTGGGCAAGCAGTTAAAGAATTGGATTAGGCATATTCTCATGTAACATATTTTTTAAATAAGCAGTAGCGTGGTGTGTAGGGGGTTGCCCGCGATTATTTTTTGCCGTAACTTTTTTGTATTGCAATATTTCGACACAAAAGCGCCATAATCGTAAAAAGCAACATTTTTTATACAAAAAAGGTACTCTTTCTCAAAGTCGCTAAAAGTAACCGTTTCCGAGAAAAAAGCGTTTAAACCAAATTGTTCCATTTATTAGAATTCGTTTTGCAAATTTCTAATTTATCCACTACTAACTACATTGATATAAAAAAAGTACAAAATTAAGAAAAAAAAAATCAAAGCAAGTGTTCGAAATTACTGCCCCCTGCAGCAATACATTGCTCGGCTCGTCTTCTAAGGGAACTCCTTACTCTTTCGAAGAATGCCTGGTGTATTGTGAATCTGGTTGAACCCATTTTCAATTCGTTCACGAAGATCATTGATATTGTCAACTGGTTTGGAGTAGACGATCTGCTTTAGATGTCCCCATAAGTAGAAATCGAGTGGATTGAGGTCAGGAGACCTAGCTGGCCATGGTATCGGACCTCCTCGACCTATCCATCGTTGATGATAGTTGTTATTCAAAAATTCCCTAGCAACTGCACTAAAATGGGTAGGTGCCTCATCGTGCATTATCCACATTCGCTGTCTTGTTATGAGTGGAACATTTTCAAGTAACACGGGTAACTCTGTTTGCAAAAAATGTCTATATGATGCTCCTGTTAACCTATGAGGTAAAAAAAACGGTCCAATTATAGGGTCCCCTATTATTCCTCCCCAAATGTTAAGTGAAAAATGTTGCTGATGTCTCGACTGAATAACTGCATTGGGATTTTCAACTTGCCACTGATGCATGTTGTGAAAGTTAAGTATCCCGTTTCTGGTAAAACCCGCTTCGTCCGTAAATAATATGAGCGATGGAAAGTTCTCATTTTCAGCGATCTTATGCAATAGCCAGTTGCAAAATTCTATTCTTGGAGGATAATCAGCAACAAGTAACCCTTGCCCTCTTTGAAAATGATAGGGGTAAAATTGGTAAAATTTCAAAATTCGCCAGATAGTTACGTGATTTACTCCTTCGGTTAAAGCAAGTTGTCTAGTGCTGACACATGGATCTTCTTCAACTCGCTGAAGCACACGCTCCTCTAAATTAGCAACTTCTGCGTTTGGCCTTCCAACACGTTCGCCTTTGAAAACAAAATTTCCTGTTTCACATAAACGAGCATGAATTTTCTGGAACAATTTTTCTCCTGGTAGGTGTCTATTAGGAAAACGTTCAGCATAAAGCCGTCATGCTTCAGCACGATTACAATTTGCATGCCCGTACATTAAATGCATATCGGCCATTTCTTGATTTGAATAGTCCGTTTTATCAAAATAATGAAAAGTTAAAAAACTACTACACTTACTATTGACAACAAAAACTGCTAAAGTTTACAGCTTACGACCAAATTTTATCAGTGACACAACGTCAATCTCTGGCAGATATTGTCAAGTACAATTGTTTTCTTTACGATCAGTTTGCATGACCAACTTATTTTTTCTTATACAAATTAGTTAGAATTTCGAAGACGTGATAGGATTATTTAAACGCCTTTTTCTCGGAAACGGTTACTTTTAGCGACTTTGAGAAAGAGTACCTTTTTTGTATAAAAAATGTTGCTTTTTACGATTATGGCGCTTTTGTGTCGAAATATTGCGATACAAAAAAGTTACGGCAAAAAATAATCGCGGGCAACCCCCTACACACCACGCTACTGCTTATTTAAAAAATATGTTACATGAGAATATGCCTAATCCAATTCTTTAACTGCTTGCCCAATTTCATGACTTTGCTACTAACCGTTAACTTTTTGTAGTAAAAAAACCACTTTAGGGGCGCCATCTTTAAATGGTCATATCTCCGTTAGGAGGCAATTTAAAGAAAAAAATGTATTTCAACATTTTTCATATTTTAATGCGTAGAATATGCTCCTGAAGTAGCGGCCCGGACTTTTGTAACACCCTGTATATTTAACTATTTACTCGTACTTCATACGCCCATTCCTCATGTATTCGCGCGAATGTTTATGTTATAATATCAAAAAAAGAAGAAAGAAAACTTCTTAATACATTATAATAATAATAATAATAATAATAACAATAATAATAGTTTATTATATTTCAACAGGGCTTAGGCCCCAATTACAGAAACAAAATAAAAAATAAAAATAGATGGAAGTAGATGCACTTGATCATAAGAAAAAATAAATAATTATCAATTATACAAAATAATTACCCGGAGAAAACACTAATTATTAGATCAATAAAGTAAATTAATTATAAGGAAATGTGGCTAAACGTCTCTTCGATAGTTTTTCTTAATTTGGCCCGACTGTCTGAATAGAAATCAAAACTGTCCGCAATACCGTTAGCATATTTTGTGAGAATCACTAGCGGAGACCTGCCCATAGCGTTAGTACGACTATTCTCACAATAGAACAGTTGTTTTGATCTTGCACTCTGTCTTGGCACCAAGAAGTTAATCTTGGAAAGTAAGTCTGGATAATCTATACAATTATTGAGGAGTCCCTATAAGAAACTCATTCCATGTGGTTTGTAGACTGATAAAATTGAAGCGATTTAAAAGAACGTTATGGTCACAGCCTCCAGCTGGGTAGACACCAGCTTGAATGAAACACGAGAATTTGAGGAAACGCCTTTGAATTGACTCTAACGCTGTGATATGAGTATTATATATTGGAAACCAGATAAGGGAGCCATATTCAAGACGTGTTAGTACTAGCGACTGAAATAATAATGCTAAAGATTTCGTGTTTTTAAAAGCCTTACAATTTCTACACAGAAAGCCATATGTTTTATATGCTGATGAAAGTGCCTCAGTAATGTGCAAAGCAAAGTTAAAACTACTACCCATAATAACTCCTAGATGCCTTATGGATTCACATCTGCTTAAAATGGCACTATTAATTTCATACTCATGCTTGATTATATTGATTTTTCTTGA
Source organism: Dastarcus helophoroides (assembly GCA_028583605.1). Lineage (NCBI taxonomy): Eukaryota > Metazoa > Arthropoda > Insecta > Coleoptera > Bothrideridae > Dastarcus > Dastarcus helophoroides. The sequence continues at coordinate 44,702,667 of CM053327.1, read as the reverse complement.
GTAGGAAACAACATTACATTTAGATATATTTAAAGAAAGTCGATTATCATTGCACCACTTAACAACAGCATCAATGTCTTTTTGAATTAATACACAGTCCTCATTAGAAGATACGGAACTAAAGAATTTTAAGTCATCTGCACAAAGTAGTTTGGATGATTTTATAACAGAAACAATATCATTGGTGAATAAGACAAAGATCAAAGGACCGAGATTCGAGCCTTGTGGAACTCCCGATGTTGGGCTGAACGTGTTAGATTTAAAATTACGATATTTGACATATTGCTCCCAATTTGTTAGGTATGACATAAAAAAGTGTATCAGCCGGTCTGAAAATCCATAACGTTGCAATTTTTGCAAAAGAATAAAATGATCAATTTGATCAAAGGCTTTTTGAAAGTCTGTGTATACACAATCAACTTGTCCATGACGGTCAATGATTTCAGCCTCATACTGAGAGAAAGAAGCTAAATTTGTTATAGTAGATCGTTTCTCGACGAAACCATGCTGATTCTCAGATATAAAATTTTTTACTGATGCATGTATGCGCTTGTATAAAATCGACTCAAATATCTTTGCAAAGTTACAAGGTAGCGAAATTGGTCTGTAGTTGCTTATTTGCGTTGTAGTACCCTTTTTAAACACTGAAGTAATACACACATTCCACAGCGACGGAAATTCAGATGTTTTTAGAGACAAATTAAATAGAATAGTGAGCGGTTTAGAAAATACGTTAGCACAATCTTTCAGCAGAAAGCTGGGAATGCCATCTGGTCCAGAAGTAAACTTATCCTTTGACCGTTTTAGTGCCTCTAATATTTCAGCTTCAGTTATATTCAAAATAGAGACTGTATCAGGAAAATGAGAGAAATATTTGGTAGCCGTATTATCTGAATTATGAGTGTTACTGGGTGGTATGTATACACTTTTAAAAAAAAGTTGCAAACCCATCCACAATCTCTTGAGGAGTGGACAATTGTGCAGTACCATAAGACATAACACAAGGAATTCTTGTTCTCCCTTTCTTTATTTGAATGAAAGGCCAAAACTTTTTAAGATCATTGGAAATGCTATTCTGGACGTTCAAGAGATATTCTTTGTAAGATTGGTCAGCTATTTTTTTGCATAAAGCTCTATAATATTTAAAGTTCTCATATACATTGGAATTGCGAGTACGCTTATAATTTTTGTGTAAACTGCCTTAAAATTTTATTAACTTTATTAAATGGGAATCGAACCATGGTGGATAGCATGTACGACAATTTGATTTCTGTGTATATCTCGGAATAGCAGATTCGAATGTATTCGTCAGGATTTCGTAGACGGTAGAGCAAGCAATGTTCACATCATTAAATATTTCCAGCATACTCCAGTTAATATTAGATAATAAATCATATAGCAGTAGGTAGTTCGCTTTTTTAAAATTAAATGATTGGACTTGATACCCTTGATGATTAACATCAAAATTAATAAACCGTTGACAAGATAGAGTAACATTAATGTCAAGCGCAGGATGATATGCGTCTTCAGGAACTAAAGGAAATGTGAATTTCAGAACATGACAATTAAAACTTGATAATACTAAGTCCAATAGCCTGTCGGTGGAATTTAATACATTATTGCATTGATGAAGGTCCTGAATTTGCCTGAAATTCTTGATTGACATAAAGTAGTTGTCATTTGGGTTATTAAAGTTTATAATATTGAAATCACCAATAATCATTAGTTTGTCACAGTTAAACTCAAAATTAGAGTGTTCAAGTAATTCAAAAGATAGCTCGTACTCAGCAACTCTACAGGTTGGAGGTATATAAACAACCAAGACAAAGATCACTACATTAGAGTGCAAAGTAACTTTGACTCCACAAATATCAACTAAAGGAATTGCTTCAGTTATATGATTAAAATTAAGTTCAGAGGTTTGAAATTTATCAGAAATTGCGAGGACACCACCTCCTCTAGCCACATTGAGAAAACTATACTCTCTGTCCCTACGAAACACTGTGAAATTATTAGGAAACAACTCATAGCATTGTATATCTGAGTTAAGCCACGTTTCAGTTAATGCATCTATTTCATAATTACATAATGATAAATTGTTATAAAACAAAAGAATTTTGGATCGTAAACCTCTCACATTTTGGTAGTATGTGTGGAGGGAAATTATTTCGTAATCGGGGGGATTTAGTTTAAAGCCTTTCCGTTGGTAATCCTTGGAACGCCCTGGTTGTAAACAATCCTAAGATTAACTTCTCCATTAGCTGTTCTTGTATTTAATTCGTTTTTTAATGCTTTGTATGCATTTTGTTGTTTTATGGTTTTGTCACATGAAAGTCTAATCCGTTTATATTGCTCATGGCTTCTCAAATTCTTCGCCAATTTAATAGTTTTTGAGGCATCAAAAGCCAGTATAACTCTTAGGGGCCTAGATGCATTGGTTTCTACGGCACGACCAAGTCTTTGTATTTCCAATTCTTCAGCGTTAATAGGATTAATAACTCTTAATATATCCGATACCATGCGCCTGTCACGAATTAAGCTTTCCCGCTTCGAAATTCCCTGCGTTAAAGATGATGATATTCTTAGCCCGTTTTCGTCTTTCTGTAAATTCCCGCATCACGTCCCCAAACTCGAGGGAAGACTCATTTCTGGTGGCGATGGGTTGCGCTTCCTTTAATGTATCAATTTCCCTTTTTGAAAGCTTCAGTTCAATCTCTAATTTATCAATTCGATCATACAACAATTTTAACTCGTCCTGCATAGTTTGTCTTACTTCGGTTTTTTAAGTCACTTTTTAATAGCTCAAACTGGTTTTTTAATAAATTTTCTATAAAAGCAGCGGATAATGGTCGATCAGAGCTTTCAGGTTTAGTGCATTTCGGACAAGCCCAATTTATTTTTTCTTGAAGGATGAGGCTAACTTCAGAAGTTAGACATTTGGCATGTGAATATCTTTTGCAGATATTTTAACGATTGGGTTGTTGGAGTTACTGCAGCATTACATGCAAGACACGAGGCTGGCATGTTAATAATATAACAATAAAACTTGTACGTAAAACAGAGCCAAATAGAATTGAAAATAAGTTATTTAAATATTAGTAATATATTAATGTAGTAAGGGGAGGAAATAACAGGGATACAATTCTTCACACCGAGGGGGCCAATCGTGACTGACAGAATTGACAAACAAGAATGACCGCGGATAAGGTTATAGTGTACAAAGGAAGATTATCACTCACGCGATAAGTTTTTGCTTAGAAGATTAACATACAGATAAGGAAAAATTTTCATTGTCCATGTAAAACGCTAAGAATTGTCCCTTCCATACTTATCTACGGCCGCTGAACGTATTCCCCTGCTTTGGAGCAGCATGCTCGTATCTTCCAGTTTAGATGTTACAAAAAACTCATCGAGAGTTTTGCAATAAACTGGAATATTGTTTAGCACAATTTGGTGGCCTATTTGAGCTCCTTATATTGTAATGTTTAAAGAGTTATTACGTTATATTTTTTATTAGAATTATTATTGATTTCGTTTAAGAAATCTCGTTTATTTATTTCGGTTATCAAAGAATATCAGTTTTATTTTACCTCAGACGTTGATTAAAGCAAAGGACTAAAAGAACAAAAAACATGTTAATAAAATTGTTGCCTGCCAGTAGTAATCCCGTAACAAAACACGTTAGAAGCTATGATGTACTACTGAAATCTCCACCAGCACTGATCGCTGCGCTCTGCATTGAATTGTTTACACCGGTGTAGGAGAATACAAGGCACCGCCCATCTATCCCACTATTAGCTCTCAATGTTAAATCTCTCATTAACATTCTCCCTATGGACAGTGTTTGACTTTCCTGATGTGTATATCAATAAATAAACTGATTAAATCGCAAATATTGTCTTTGCCATGCAATTGTTGCAAAGAGCGAAATTTTCAACTGACAGGATAGTAATTATCATTTTCACTAACAGTGTTATTAAGAGATGGGTTTGGTATAAACAAATTTTAATTGCAAGCACTTAAACAACACTAATTTCACTAATAATATCAGTGCGTATTAAGCAGATACCGCATCATGTGCACCACATGCAACGAATTAATTTGAAGCGACTCTGGTTTAGAAATCGAATGAAACTCGCATTTGATGGTCGTTCTTGACTAGTTTCCCCGTTTTTCAAAGGCGCTATTGTAATTTTTGGGTTTTTTAAGTTATGAAATTTGTATTTGTTTATACTTCTAATCGTGTTAAATACATGAGCTAAGAAAATACCCTTCAAATTAAAATCGAATTATGAAATTGGTTTAATTTTAGCGTGCATTCGTATCATTTTTCGTCTACCACTGACTCCATTTTTTAATGCCCATACTAATATTTCAGAGCTGGTTGAAAAATTGAAGTTAGATTGCGATATTTTGAAAGACGATTTACAGGATTGTCAAAATCAGAAACAAACAGCCGAAAAGCAACTGGTGGACTTTACCGAAGAAGTTAACGCCAGAATTGAAGAATGGAAAGTAATATTTTAATCCAAAAAATTAAGGCAAACCAAACCTGCTTTTATTCATTTTCAGAAAATATTAGAAAGCAAAGAGATTGAAATAAAAAAGCTGAAGTCGCGATCGCCAACAGGGAGCCAACACTCTTCATCTCTGTCCAACATATCGAACATCAAAGACGAAGAGACCAGCGTACCGGCACTAAGCAGAGCACTTTACGAGCGAGAGAAGCAGCTTTTAGAAATTCAAAGTCAACTGCAGGGCGCCACCAAAGACATGGAAGAGAATGCTCACGTTCTCGATAAATTGAGGAAAGAGAAAGATTTAGATGCGGAGAAAATATCCTCGTTGATTTCGGAAAAGAAAAACTTAAAGAAGCAGCTGAAAGCCGGCCATCAACGTTGTCAAGAGCTGCAAGACGAACTGCAGCATGCTGAAAAAGTAGCCCAGGAGAAAACCGAAGATGTAGGTCGCAGTTCGTGGTTTATTTTGATCGTGGTAGATTCTGATGAACGGACCAATAGGTTTGAAGATATATTCGAAATTTGGAAGCCGAAGACCACAAATTTATTGGCCTGTGCATTAGAATGCTCGTCTTCTGGGACTTTCCTAGAGAGCAACCGGTATTTGGTTGCAAAACTTCGAATCTAATAAATATTCAAACCTATTGCTCTATGCATTAGAATCCTTGTCTTCTGGGACTTTCCTAGAGAACAACCGGTATTTGGTTTCCACCAACTTCGAATCTAATAAATGTTCAAACCTATTGGTCTGTGCATTAGAATCCTTTTCTTCTGGGAACTTTCCTAGAGAGCAACCGCTTCGCTAGGTGGCAGTGTTTCAACGGTTGGTAGTTCAGCGCTACCTATACCGTTGATTGAATAAATCAACGCCTATACGCACGACTAGAGGGCTGCATGCCAAGCTGCATGACCAGGCTACATTCTATTTGCATATGACGTTGTTGACGTTGCCAATAGTTTGTCTATCGACCAATTGGTGGCGGTAGTATCAAGAATAACACGGGCGACGTCCGTTGATGCTATAAAGGTACTATAGCATCAACGGACTTGCCCGAACATTTGTTGGCATTCGAGTTGGATGTACAAAATGGCGAAATCTAACAAGATCGAAACCGATCTTTGGTTTCCAAACTTCAAATCTAATAAATGTTCAAGTCTATGGTTTGTGCCAGGGCTTCGAACCGAAACCGGAAAAAAACGTTATTTTCGACGGAACGAAACCGAAAAATAATATCGGTTTATTTCGGTTCGTCGAATTTATATACTTAAAATATTTTTTATTTTATACTTAAGATTGGAATTTTTTTTGAAATTTCAATTTTTATTTTGAAATTGTACACACAATTCCATGCAACTTTCATCTCGTCTTCATCTCTTATTTCTGATTAGATTAGATTAGAAGCACACAATTTTCACATTTTCAACCCAAATGAAAATTTTAAGTTTTAACTTTAATCTCTTATCAATATTTTCTTGAAATTTGGACTTTTATCTGGAAATTACTCGAAATTAGAGAAACTCGGTTTTCCTTACAATTTTTTTGCAAACTCGAGTTTTTCTAGACATTTTCTGGAATCTGTTTTTAAAGAATTCTTTCTTTGACTTTCAATTCTCTTTTCCTAATTTGATACCTCTATTTTTTAAAGTTATTAATCACATTTTCGATTTTTCGTAAATTTTTTTCCTTCAAATTCCACTTTAATTTTAGTATTTCGATTTTGTTTCGAAATCCCAAATTTAAATTCCTGCTGCAGACTTTCTAAATCTTCCAAAAATTCCAAAATATGATTTTTTCTTAACATTTTCAACTTTTTTTTAAATTTGGACTTTTATCTGGAAATTTCTCGAAAGATTTCTTTTCTTCTTCTAAAATTTCGAGTTTAAAATGAAAAAATTGCCTCTGTTGTATCTTTGGAATAAAGTAGTAGCATGTTTTTCATTGAAGCTAGAGAAACTCTGTTTTCCTTACAATTTTTTTGCGAATTCGAGTTTTTCTACAAATTTTTTTGGAATCTTTTATTAAAAAATTCGTTCTTTGGCTTTCAATTTTCTTTTCCTAATTTGATGCCTCTATTTTTTGAAGTTATTAATTACATTTTCGATTTTTCGTAAATTTTTTTCCTTCAAATTCCACTTTGATTTTAGTATTTCCATTTTTTTTCAAAATCCCAAATTTAAATTCCTGCTGCAGACTTTCTAAATCTTCCAAAAATTTCAAAATATAATTTTTTCTCAAAATTTTCAACTTTTTCTTGAAATTTGGACTTTTATCTGGAAATTTCTCGAAAGATTTCTTTTCTTCTTCTAAAATTTCGAGTTTAAAATGAAAAAATTGCCTCTGTTGTATCTTTGGAATAAAGTAGTAGCATGTTTTTCATTGAAACTAGAGAAACTCGGTTTTCCTCACAATTTTTTTACGAATTCGAGTTTTTCTACAAATTTTTTTGGAATCTTATTAAAAAATTCGTTCTTTGACTTTCAATTTTCTTTTCCTAATTTGATTCCTCTATTTTTTGAAGTTATTAATCACATTTTCGATTTTTCGTAATTTTTTTTCCTTCAAATTCCACTTTGATTTTAGTATTTCGATTTTGTTTCGAAATCCCAAATTTAAATTCCTGCTGCAGACTTTCTAAATCTTCCAAAAATTCCAAAATATGATTTTTTCTTAACATTTTCAACTTTTTCTTGAAATTTGGACTTTTATCTGGAAATTTCTCGAAAGATTTCTTTTCTTCTTCTAAAATTTCGAGTTTAAAATGAAAAAATTGCCTCTGTTGTATCTTTGGAATAAAGTAGTAGCATGTTGTTCATTGAAACTAGAGAAACTCGGTTTTCCTCACAATTTTTTTACGAATTCGAGTTTTTCTACAAATTTTTTTGGAATCTTTTATTAAAAAATTCGTTCTTTGACTTTCAATTTTCTTGTCCTAATTTGACACCTCTATTTTTTGAAGTTATTAATCACATTTTCGATTTTTCGTAAATTTTTTTCCTTCAAATTCCACTTTGATTTTAGTATTTCGATTTTGTTTCGAAATCCCAAATTTAAATTCCTGCTGCAGACTTTCTAAATCTTCCAAAAATTCCAAAATATGATTTTTTCTCAAAATTTTCAACTTTTTCTTGAAATTTGGACTTTTATCTGGAAATTTCTCGAAAGATTTCTTTTCTTCTTCTAAAATTTCGAGTTCAAAATGAAAAAATTCCTCTGTTGTATCTTTGGAATAAAGTAGTAGCATGTTTTTCATTGAAGCTAGAGAAACTCGGTTTTCCTTACAATTTTTTTGCGAATTCGAGTTTTTCTATAAATTTTTTTGGAATCTTTTATTAAAAAATTCGTTCTTTGACTTTCAATTTTCTTGTCCTAATTTGATACCTCTATTTTTTAAAGTTATTAATCACATTTTCGATTTTTCGTAAATTTTTTTCCTTTAAAATCCACTTTGATTTTAGTATTTCGATTTTGTTTCGAAATCCCAAATTTAAATTCCTGCTGCAGACTTTCTAAATCTTCCAAAATATGATTTTTTTCTTAACATTTTCAACTTTTTCTTGAAATTTGGACTTTTATCTGGAAATTTCTCGAAAGATTTCTTTTCTTCTTCTAAAATTTCGAGTTTAAAATGAAAAAATTTCCTCTGTTGTATCTTTTGGACTTTATTTTCAAAACGACGACTTTCAAAATATGAATGAATATTTGAAAATGTCTATATTTTTTCAAAATTTCACCCTTTCTTGATATTTTAACTTCGTGAACTTTTCGTCTTTTCAAAAACTAGTTTTAAATTATTCTTTATTTGAAAATTTGGATTTTTGCTGAAAATCATAACTTTTTTTTTAAATCTCTGACTTTTTCAAAATTTCTTCATTTTCTAAAAATTAGGACCTTTTGATAATAAATAAAATCGGCTCTTTTTCGGAAATTTTGAATTTTTTGGAAATATCGTTGAGTTTTTTTTAAAAAGCTTCATTTCTATGACAATTTCAGCTGCCTTCAAAATTTCTTCTCTTTTGAAAATTCTATCTATTAAAAATTCTGATTTATTTCAAAGCTTCGACTTTCGCTAAAAATCTCGACTTTATTAAAACATTACGAATTTTAAAATATTTGTCTTCAACCTCGAAGCTTCGATTTTTTTGAAAATATGGAGTTTTTTTTTAAAATGGCGCCTTTCTAAAAGTAGAATATTTGAAAAGTTTTCTATTTTTTCAAACTTCGACTCTCTCCTTATATTTTGATTTGTTGAAAATATAGGTTTAAAAAAATTCTATTTGAACATCTGAACCTTTTTTTTTTCAATTTATCTAACATTTCCAAACTGGGCCGAAGAAATGTTAAATAAATTGAAAAAAAAAACATAATATTTCCGGTCAATAAGGGTCTACCATGAAGAATCTGAACCTTCGTAAGGCGTTCTTTTAAATTTCCGAGTTTTTTAAAATCTCTTGAAAATTTCGATTTTCATAACAATTTCAACTTCCTTCAAAAGCTGGGCTTTTTTGAAAATCGTTTTCAAATTATCGACCTTCGTTAAAAATATCTATTTTTTAAAATTTTTTTGGTGGAACGGACTGGTCCTTGGTTATCTTCAAAAATTGAAATACGAATCTTGTCCGCGAAAAAGAAAGATTAAAAAACTATTCCAAATTTAAATTTATATTTGTCAGTTTCTTATAGTTCAAGTCTCAACTCATAATTTCGAGAAAAATGTCTTTAATTAAAAAATAAAAGTCAACATGTCGATAAAAAGGATTAAGAGGTTGCTAGAGAAAGAGAGAGAGAAAAACTAAAATTTGTTTAAAGTTAAAATTTTAGAAAAATTAATAATGAAAAGTACTGTGGTGAGCGACCAGGCGTTTGTTTGCGACCATAACCAGTGATTGTATATAGTTTTTCAAATTGTAGAACTTTGCTCATCTTTAAAAATTTTCGAAGAATAATTTACTTTCGATTTTCGGACCCAGTTTGTCTACGTTGTGTTTAAAATTATTTTATTCCAATAAATTGTAACCCCAGCTCGTAGAGTCGACAGGGAAGTGTTATCAAATTCAAACAACAATTGACCTCAACGTTTATTACAATTGGTCAAAAAATAAATCAACAAAATTTCAAGTTTGTGATTTTCAAGTGTTCTTAAGCATAATACAACAAAATAAAGTGAGCCTGTTTGTTTCAACTTGTTTAAATTTGCTGGACACAGATCTGAGAGAAATATTTCTTTAGAAATTTAAAGAATTCATTAAGCACAAATAATCTGACATTCTTTGTCTAACTCTTTCGCTCGTATATGGTGCGTCGGTTATTAATTTCCCAAAGTTTATTTTAACCCTAATAATCGCAATATTTTCCCCAGCTGGGCCATTTAGTTTGTACTCGAAGGTTTTCAAACCAAATGCAGCTAACTTTGTACCTGATTATCGGTGGGTGTTCGCTGATTAGTTTGTACACAGAGGTTCTCAAACTATTTTCAGGTGTCTGTTTTTTTCCCAATTCTTTGTGTTTTTGTCGCTTCTTAATTCAAGCATACTTCACATAGCATACAGTTTCCTGTTAAAGCTTTGAGCTAACAATATCCAAAGGATAATGCTGCGAGAAAATGGAGCTCAAGCTTGGAAGTGAAGTTGTGATTTATCGTAATAAATCAAATTCTTTCAATGTTGATTCAATCTTACTCATTTCTCGTTCTCTCACTCTTTCTTTCTTTCCTTTGTTAACTTGTTCCCTTGTTTGTTTTTTTTTGTTTTCTCGTACCAAACTCAATCACTCGAACTCAAACCAGTGTCATAAAATAGGCTAGAAATATTGTTCAAATTTCATAGAAACTTTCTGAGCCGAATTTCCCTTCCAACACTACATCTACTTCTACGGCTACTGTTCTAATAGAAGGGGCGTCTTCTGGCTTAGAAAGTGGCTAAGCTTGACTTAGCACAAAAAAAAACATTTAAATTAAAGTTAGAAACTGGCAAGAAGTTCTCATTTCTTTCGTCAAAACATCTCCCTAACGAGAGCTGATGCTGATACTGCTTGTCCGCCTACGTTAGTAAATTTATGTTGACAGTAAATCTAGGCATGCGGCTATAAATTAGTAATTTTGCAAAAGCTTCCCGATCGCGACGCGCGGTGTTGTAATTCTCCGTGGCCTATATAGGGGGTCCTTTTTTTTTTGGACGTGTAACCGATGAGGGGACCCACGGATAAGGCAGACCGGGCGAGTACACCAGAACAAGAACCAGAAGAGGTTACTACTCCTTCTAGGGTGTTAAGGCGTACGTTCCCGCGGAGCACACCCAGGGGTTCACATGTGTTGGGACTTTGTCTATGTCTGGAAAGTTCTTCAGACAACCTTCTTACAACACCGGTTCCGGTTTTCCTTGTTTTTCACGTTTCGAGAACTTACAGTACATCATCAGCAAATCCTAATATAGATGCCTGCTGTCAGTTACCGAGCCTGCGGTGATGGGTGTTATCCTTTTTTTTTGAACCCCTGGAAACTCAGCTTCCAACAGCAGAACATCGAAGAACGACCTTAAGAAATTAGAAGATTTTTGAAGCAAATTTGCTTTATTTGTTTTCGTCTTTTTATTCTATTCTCTTTGTGTTTGTTTTTTTTTTCTCTTTTTGTTTTTGTAACTGAGACTGGTAGTTGCACCAGTCAGCGGTAGGGTTCTTGGCCCAATAATAATTTTCTAACAACGACTTTCTCATTCATTCGGTTTGTTGTGGAATTTTTTTAAATTCCTTTCTCTTTTTTTTTGTACGCCCCCCAACCCCATATTGATCAAAATTAGGAACAAGTATTTCTCAAATTTTAGGAAAATTTAATTAAATCATATAAGAGCGAAAAACCCTCAAATAAAATCATGGGACAATTTAAAATTTAGTTGCCTATTTATCCCGTAGCAAACATCACATAAATAGCACTCGAACTTCACGTTGAACAGAAATAGAAATTGTTTTTTTTTGTCCATTTACGTTAATTAGCACAAACAGAAGTAATTTTTATTTTTTTTAAACTCCCGTATTTCGTATTCGTTTTTATAAGTCCGGAAGTTGAACATAATGTCTAAACTAATTTCCTCGAAGTTTGGCACTTGACTATACTTTTTAAACTAATTCCATCGAACTTCAGTTCTTGACTACTTTTAACTTTACGGTGCTTTAAGTTTTTCTTCCCCTACCCTTAACTTCTGGGGACCGAAAGATATCCTCTGCATCTCGCTAGAGGGCATGAGAATGCAGAATTTCTACTAATTTATATTTCTAATCCAAATTAATCCTTAAATAAATTTTGAAAAGGATTCTAAAAGTGCCGATCAAACTGCAAACCCCTTTTGAATGATACCATCCCCTTATCTTACAAGTTTTACTTCGATAATTGAAATTTAAATAACTTAAAATTGTACGTGTTTATAAGGGCGTTTTTTGAACGTAAAGTTTCTCCACATGGTCTTGCCGAGATATTTGCTACGGTCGACGTTATCGGCACTTTACCCTTATTTATTACTCTACCTTTCAGCGGTACTTCAAAACTAACATGTTAATTTATTCAGTTTAGGTATCTGTGCTTGAAACAAACCAGGCCTAACAAATAACCCTTATCTAATTTGTGAACGCTAAGAAATCTGTTTCTCACGCAAAACGCTGTGACAAAAATTTTTAATGATACCATTATTTGTAGATTTAATATTTCCAAGAAAATATTGAATAAAATTCAATTAAAACAAACGAGGAAATAGAACAGTTTAGTAGAACTCGACTCACCACAGTACCTACAAGTTTAAATTTAAAACTTCAAAAGAAAAAAGTTAAAATATCGAAAAAAGCTAAATACATTAAACAAAACTTTCGAAAAATTTTACTTTGTCTAGAAATTTTGAAGTTTTCAGCAACATTTCCAGGAGCAAAATCGAATATTTGGGTTTAAAGTCAAGACTGAATTAGGGTAGAAAATTTGAACTCTTTTTTGAAATAAAGAAGTTCTTTTTTTTGAAATTGTGGCTGGTCTTTTTTATTTTCGTTTATATTTTTAATTTCATCCTTTTAATCGACAGTTCTGGAAAATACAGTCGAAACAGTAAAAATCAGTTTTATTAGAAAGAGCGAATCAAAGCCCAAACTTCGATAGAGGATCAAAATTATGAGAGAAAAAGGTCTCTCAAATTTTCGATATCGAGTTCGTATATTCTAAAAGTTGTCAATTCTAGGGTATATAATTTAGGATTTTTATGAAAATTCCAACTTTAAATTTGAAATATCTAAACCCAAAATTCCGATTTCGTTTTTTATAAACTTAAGGTTGAAATTTGAACTCAAATTGAACTAAAAACTGAGTTTCACCATGAAAATTTTAAACTTGAAAAATATAAAATATTTTCCTTCAATTTTAGGCAATTGTAATATTAAAGTAAAAAAGAAATCACATTTTCTAAATTATGTCCAAAAATCAAATTTTAAAGACTTCTAAAAATCAAAAAATGAGCCACCTGGAACTGAACCGAAAACCGAAAAAAACCGTTATTTTTGTCGGAACGAACCGATGTATTTTTTTGCCGGAACGAAATTCGAAAACCGGAACGAAAAATATAGCGGTTCGAAGCCCTGGTTTGTGCATTAGAATCCTTGTCTTGTGGAACCTTCCTAGAGAGCAACCCTTTCACTAGACGTTTGTGTTTCAACTGTTGGTGGTAGTTCAGCTACCACCAACAGTTGAAACACACTAAACACTAAACACACGCCTTGAACACTCTAGTTCAGGTTGCCATTTGTTCCATTGATCGCAATAGTTTTAATCTTCCAGCTGAAAGCGATAATGCAACAGTTAAAGAAAAGCGATAAGGTGGAATTAGCGGAAAATTTGAACCAAATGCAGGAGCTTAAAGCTCAAAATCGAATACACGAAAAACAAATTCATTCTTTGGTAAAATCCTGCAATAAACTTCAGGAATGTTGTGACCATTTGGAATTAGAAAATCTAATGTTGAGGTAAAACCGAACGTTAAAATTCTATTAAAATTTAAGGAGCATGTTTTAGGGAAAAGTTGGGTATACCTGAAGATGACGTTATAGATGTATCAATTATGCCAACAAAACAAAGGTTGCAACGAAAGGAATTGCTGAAAGTCAAAAATCAGTTACTGAAGTCCGAGGAAGAAACCATTCGATTGAAAACTGAAATTCAACGACTAAATCGCATGTTAACTTCCAAGGAGAATCTGGCAATGGAAGCGACTCCGATGCAAAAGCACAAATCCAATGGAGGTGGAGATGCCGATGATGTGAAATTGCTAATTGACGAAAATGAAGCCCTACGGAAGGGTTTGCACGATATTTTAAATAGCGTTAACGTAAAAAAGGGTAACATCCTTTCAGGCGATTTTATTGATAATCTGAGTAATTCCGTTTTAGCTTCAAGTCTAACCGAAATTAAATCCGACACGCTGGAGAAGCTTTTAAGGGCGCTCGATGTCAAACATATATCTGGATGGTACCATCCGGCTATGAGGCTACAAGCGGAATTACACAATATTGAAGGTATTAACGCCGAATTGAGGGAACAACTGCGGCTGGCAAGGTAGGAACTATAGTTTATTTTTTAGTTTATATCAAGGTGACATTTGCAGATTGGAAATAGACGAGTCCAAAAAAAGCGTTAAACACGAAGGTGTTCAGGTGGAGATGGCCGAACAACGAATCATGCAAATCGTAGAGGTTGAACGAAAAGAAAATGGGGAACCTCCCGAAAAAGATTCCTCAGACAAAGTTCACATTTTGCAGGATATTATGGATAAACTCAGCGTGTATTTAAAGGTGCGTTTTTTTTTTTAGCGCAACTCGTTAACCGGATATCCACTCGAACGAATCTGATATGGGGATTTAATCTGTAAGGATTGATCTACGCATTTGGATCGCCACATGCCAAATATGAACACGAACGCATATATCTGTACACATTAGATCTTCCAATTAAATCCGTTAGCTATTCAGGTTATTGAGCTAATATCACTTTTGTACAAACTTGACGCGGCTCGCGGTATGTTTGCGTGCATCGGAGATTTGGCTTGCTGTCTGTCATTTTTGAGTAAAAGGTGTCAACTGAACGATTCAGAACCTTTATCGGCCACTGAGATGTTTAATAATCTGTGCAAGATAAAGTCTGCTGATCGCCTTATTAATCTATGCGAATGCAGACTGTGACTCGCGTCCTGTTCATTCACGTACTAATTTGATATGTGGCATATGCAATTGGTCGATTAATTGGTGTATGGCGATTATTGGAACTAGTCTCTGATTAGTACTGTTGCGGGCGCTATCGATTCGAATTGATTATTAAACACGTGCTGAATTATACCCACTTTATTATTAAACTTAACTCGGGTCACCACAACTGAACAATTAACTCACTTATTATTGACTTCTACCAACTCACTAACTACACTGACTCTTAACTGACTAACCCGAGGAAAAGCTTACCGCCTTATACAGTTTTGGCTTCCAGCTTCTAGAAAAATCTCGCAGATAAGGCTTAACGTTTGCCGAAATTTCTGCTTATCTGCCTTTTACTTCATTATCGCGGCCACTTTCCCCTTATCAGATCTTTCTAGAGATTTTTCTTATGTACTAAATTCTACAATTTACATTTCGTTACAGTACAAAAACATTCATGAATCATGCTCATATTGTAGCAGTACAATGCTAACACCAGATTTAATTTCCAATAAAAAGACCATTTTAGTATGTTACACGACGCTTTAGAAGTTAAAAACCATATTAGATAATTATTAAAAAAAAAAAACTTTTTGTTTCAGGAATGTGGCAGAAACGTACCAGGTTTTGACGAACACGTTGAACCCGATGAAGAAATAGAGACGGATCTCTTCGATCTCGAAAAACAGCTCCTCTTTGTCATATCAGAGTCTTCCAAACATAAAGAGTCAATGTTAGAGAACAACGAAGAGCTAACCAAAGCGTGTCAAAATTACCAGATCCAAATTGAAGCGTTGCAAGAAAAGTTAACCATTTTAAGCCAAGACGCGGACGAGGATGTAACACAAAAGGCCGATCTCGCGAGCGATAATATTATACTTGGACGAAAATATAAATACATGGAAAGTGAAGTTGCCAAACTGAGGGATGTCATACAAAATATGAAAAACGAAGCGTTAACCAAGTACAACTTACACATGAACAAACAAAGTAAATTAACGAAAAACAATCGAAACTTACGCTTGAAGATTAAAACACTAGAAAGAAATTTGGTTAACTTAAAAAGCAGCGAAGATTTCAATCAAGTTAGTAAAGAACTGGATAGCGTTACTATTCAATACAGACAGCTGTTGAGTAATTTTGAGAAACGCGTAAATGAAAAAGATTTGGAGTTCGATCTCCTGCACAAAACACAAAAAATGTTAGAGGAGGAAAAGCAAGAGTTAAAAAGCAAATTGATTAGTTGCATTAGCAAGTTGAGTACTTGCAGCTGCCACGAACTTGTGGATGGCGATACCCAAACTTTATCCAAAAAATTAGCCGAAAGCGAAGTTAATGAAATAACTGAACGACAGAGGGCAAATCACATTAACAATTTATACGAACTCGTGAAAGAACAGTTGCAAAAATCGGAGGAACGATTCCATGAATTTGAAAAATACAACAAAGAGATACTGCATAATAATCTCGTATTGCAAGAGCAACTCAAAGAAGTCGAAGAGAAGCTGATTAGTTACGTTGATGTATCAGCACACGAGAAATTACAAGAGAGTAATAATAAATTGTTGGAAACCAATCAGCAGCTGCAGAATCAACTGAGAGAGCTCTCTGGTAAGAAGGAGGTAGCCATAATCACCTACAATACGCAGAACCAGTGGAATTCAACTAAAGAACAAGAACTTTTGAATTTGAAGCATCAAATTGTTGATCTTCAGTCGATTTGTGATGATAAATCGGTGATAGCGCAGTTGAGTTCTGATTTGTTACAACTGCGGTTGTCCGAGAACGAATGGAAAACGAAATGCGATATTTTGTCTTCCGAGCTGCAAATGGTCCAGGAGGAATGGCTGGGGTCACTGAAGGCGATAGATGAGCAAAAGGAGGTTTTCTACGAAAAGGAAACCTCTCTTAATAATAAGACACGGTAAGTTTGGGACAAACTAATAGCATTTAAATGAGAAATTTTACACTATTTGGTCTATTTATTGTTTTTTTTTTATTTTTTATTTATTTACCAGAAAATACTCTGTCTACAGAGGTACACAAGGTTACCTGTACGTACTTCTGGTTTCCCTTAATCTAGACTTACTAAATCTAAAACTTATATATTATTTAATTTAAATTAATATAATTTGCCAAAATTAATGTCATCCCCTTTACTATACATTTATCAACTTACTAAAACAAACAATAAATATTTGTAAAAAGAATTAACAAAATAAAATTTTAAATATTATTCCTAGATCTAATCCATCTGGCCAATTTTCTTGGTCTTGTTCGTCATATTAAGGTTTTTCAATTGCTTTGGGAGTTGATTGTTATATTTTATGGATATAGAATAGAATAGAAATCAAGATTTTTTTTTATTATACATAACTCGACCGAACTGAAGGGTTCCAAGTATTTGTTTTCTCGAAGAATTGCTATTGTGTATTTTGTCATGAATATTGCGATATTGGACACATTTTTAATTTAATTTGATACATTTTTAAAGAGGTTTTCTAGGAAAAGGAGACCTCTCTCAATAATAAGACATGGTCAGCTTGGGACAAACTAATAACATTTGAATAAGAAATGTTACACTAAAGAGATCCAGATTTTTTTTATTATACATAACTCGACCGAACTGAAGGGATCCAACTATTTGGTTTTTCGAAGAATTGCTATTGTGTATTTTGTCATGAATATTACGATATTGGACAGATTTTTAATTCAATTTGATACATTTTTAAAGAAGTTTTCTACAGAAAGGAGACCTCTCTTAATAATAAGACATGGTAAGCTTGGGACAAACTAATAACATTTGAATAAGAAATGTTACACTAAAAAGATCAAGATTTTTTTTACTATACATAACTTGACTGAACTGAGGGGATCCAACTATTTGTTTTTTCGAAGAACACCGCTACTTTGTTACGAATATTGCGATTTTGGACAAATTTTTCATTCTATCGCATCACTGAAAATTAAGTGTCCTTAAAATTAAATCCTTATTGGTAATTATTAACCTCATAATATTTAGCAGCTTCATAATAACTTAGTAGTACATTATATGTTAGTTATAATTATAAAATTTTAATTAGCCATCATAATGCTCTAAATACAAAGTACATTTTAAAAGTTTGTTTATGTGATCGTTGTCAATGATACGTAATAAAGCTTTGAATGCAACTCGATCATTAGCGATTTAAACAATCTCGGACGTGGCCAGACGACTCGGCTCAGGCCTCATAGTCTGGCAACTTCCTCGATTATTATAAATCGCATGATAATCTCGTTACATTAATAGCTATAATTTGATACATTTTTAATCTATGGAGTTATCAGTCTCTTTTCAAAATAGCCGATTCTTTTTAAAATTACAATTACTGTTTTATTTGTTTATTCTTGATTGAAACAGCTTTTACTATAAGCAACTTTATTATTTACTCGTTCTTTATACAATAATCTATTTATGTTTGTGACGCTATGCCGTTCTATGCACCATCTTCTTCTTGGTGCTTGGCGCTAAACTTAAATAGACAACAATTACCTTATACATCTTTTTGTACCTTCTTGGTACAAAACGCTACACACTGAATAAAAAGTGTGCTATTGCAATGAAAATCGTTGAATTTGCAAGAAAAATCCCCAAACAGGTCGATTTTTGTTTATAAATACGCATCTTTCCTGATAATTGTCGGCCCTCGATAGTCCTTCGTTTTTGAATCATGATGTCATTGTCTTGTATGGTACCTTTTTCATTGGTGATTGTGTACGAAAAACCCCAATGTATGTAACTGAATGACATTTATCACTAATATCTTTCGAGATATTTGTATAAACAAAATTTTAAGCAACGTTAAACGATTGATAAGTTTAATAAAATTTTAGCACATATCACTCAAAAAGGTCTGCACATATCATTCAAAAAGGCCTGCACGTATCATTCAAATTTCCGCTCTTCTTGACAATGTCTTCACTGAAATAAAAAAATCGTTAACAATATGCGTACGATGTTCTATTCGATATAATTCCATGTAACTTTTACGTGTCAATTAGACGATAATTTTAACGAATTAGAACCCTATTGTATCACTGTACAACATAGAAATCAGTTATAAAACTAAAGCAGCTCCTCATCATTGCATGAACAGCAGATTATCCATTTCTAAGCTTGTTGGTCTTCATTGACCACAGCAAGAAAAACCAATATCCTGCAATAAATTAACTATTCAGGCGGCCCAAAATTGATAACTCATCTAGAATTCAGTTACTATTTTATTACATTAACCAGAACTCTCTAACACGAATAAAATAATAACCAGAATGAAATCAACTCAAACCAATAACTTTTTGAGGTTAGTTTTGCAGCATTTGAATTTTAAGATATTTGAACTACTCTATAGACAGTGTTGCCAGCTGAGAAACCATTAATCGTGAAAATTAAGTAACAAAAATCCTGAGATGAATAAAAATTCGTTGGAGTTGGAATAATTTAGTAAAAAATGAAACATAATAATGCTGTATTTTTCGATATAAAAGCATTCCTTAGAAATTTCGATGAACTGTCACAGGAGATCGATAGAAATCTTTTTCCACCATAGAACAAACTGACTTAGTGTTTGACTTCCAATTAATAGATGGCGCGCTTACGCAATACCTATTTACAAGCTATTTGGCAGCATTAGTAGACTTTTAACCTCAGAAATGTCCTTCCTAGTCTAGGGGAGCGTGGTATGTCAATGATCGTCTAGTGAGACTACATATGCTGGCACCCTAAAATTTTACCCGCATCCATCACATGGTGAATGCAATTTTTGGATTGCCCCTTTACTTCATATGGGGCATAATTTTTTACTTTCAATTTTTTTATATATGTCTACCATTTCGTGTTTAAATAGGGATGCAACATCGTTCAAAAAAGCATCGATGTTTGAACATCGACATTTTTTTCAATCAAACATCGATGTCTTACATTGGTATTTGATATCGACACATCGATGTTTTTTCAATGTTTTTTATTAAATATTTAATTGCGAGTTTAAGAACTCAAAATTAGACATTTTTTTAGAAATTTCGAGTTTAATTGAAATTTTGGGTTCAATTGAAATTTCGACTTTTTTCTCAATGATCCGTGATTAACGTTGGAATTTCTTGTCTCGAAATTTCTACTTTTTTCTCCAAATTTCTACTTTTTTCTCCAAATTTCTACTTTCTTCTCCAAATTTCGTCTTTAATCTCAAAATTTCGACTTTTTTTTCTAGAAATTCCGACATTATTTACTTTTTCCACCAAATTTTTATAGTAAACTCAAAATCTACGTTTTTTTGAACCGAAAAATTAACGTTTTTAAAAAAAGTAGACATTCTGAGATTACTACCCTTCATTTAAAAATTAAACTCGATACTTTAAAAATTCCCACTTTCATCTCAAATGTTTATAAAAAATGCTCAATAAAAATAGGAGGTTAAACGTTGGATTTGAAGAAAAAGCTTAAATTTGGGGAAAAAACTAACATTTATAAAATGAAAATTTGGTTTAATGCAAAATTTTGAAATTTTGAAAAATAAAAATATTTAAAAATGTCAGAATATTTAAAATAGTCAAAATATTGAAAACGAATTTTAAGAAATTTCAGAAATTAAAAAAAAGTCGAAATTTTGATCAAAGTCTTTCTTTTTGATGGAAGTTTCAATTCTCAGAGTCGAAATAAAAAAGAACAAAGCATAAAAAAAATATATTTCAAGAATGTTCGTTTGGGTAAATGGTTTAGCTTAATTTCCCGTTTGAATGTTGCTGATATAAATAATTTAATAAAATCGTGTCTACATCTTTTTTTTTTGATGCAACGGACTGGTCCTTGGTTATCTTCAAAAATTGAAACACAGAACTTGTCCCCTGAAACCAAGAAAAATTAAAAAACACAACAAAGGTTGCTCTAACGCGTTTCGACAGCCAAGCTGTCATATTCAGAGAGAAACTAGTTTCTCTCTGAAGTCTTTCTAAGTCAGGCAAAAGTTTGTAAAAATGCCAAACTTTATAAAAGTCTGAATTAAAAAAAGACGAGGTTTTGAAAAAATTTCAAATTTTAAAAAATGTAGGAATCGCACTAATTAGAACAAGTTATTTTTCAAACAACAAAATTTTCAGAAAATTTCAAATTTTCGAAAAAATCGAAATTTTAACAGACGAATTTTGAATACAGTTTTTAATAGTCAAAATGTAGAAAAATATCGACATTTTCATATCAAGTCAAACCTTCCAATAAGAAGATGTGGAAATTCTGAAAAAATAGTAGCAAATTTAAAAACAAAATTTTGAAGGAGATTTGAAAAAATACAATTTTCAACGAAGGCTAAATATTTGAAATCGTACTAATTTTATCTGAAGATAAATTGTAATTTTGACCAAAGTAAAGATTTCGAAGGAAGGTCGAAATTTTCGAAAATGGTCAAAATTTTAAACGGGACAAAATTTGGAAACGGTACTCAAAATTGGAAAATATTGAAATTTTTAAATAAAAATCGAAATTTTCCAGACAATTGATGATTGTAATACAGAAGTTGTCCCCTGAAACCGAGAAAGATTAAAAAACACAACAAACGTTGCTCCAACGCGTTTCGACAGCTAAGCCGTCATCTCCAGAGAGATGGTATCTCTCTGAAAAAACACAACGTCAAACGTTCATCAAAATACTAAAATTAGCTCGATTATCGAAAAGCGAAACGCGTTAGAGCAACTTTTGTTGTGTTTTTTAATCTTTCTTGGTTTCAGGGGATAAGTTTTGAAGATAACCAAGGAACAGTCAACAATTGAAGATGCTTTTCAAGAAAAAATTCAAAACGTTTTATTAAAAAACGAAATTTTTAGAAAAGGCAAAGTTTTTTAAAGATGGTTTTAATTTAACTTAAACAATGTAATCCTAAAAAAGTAAGGACATTTTCATAAACAGTTGAAATCTTCAATAAAAAGTGACGATTTCCAAAAAAGGGGAGTATTTTGAAAAATTTGAATTTTGTAAAAAAGTAATTTGAGCCGAAGAGTACGATTGAAGTTTAAATTTTTCAAACAAAGCAGACATTTCTAAATTACAGATATATACATGGTAGAGAAACTTTAACTTTTAAAAGTTAAACTCAAAAATCTAAAAATTTCCACTTAAATATTTTTTAAAAATGTTGAAATTTTCGATAATAATTCAAGACTTAAGTACGGATTTGGAAAGAAAAGTTCAAATTTCGGAATAAAACTGAAATGTATAAAAATAAAATTTGGTTTAATACAAAATTTTAGGAAAATTTCGAGATTTCTAAGATAATTTGGAATTAAAAAATATGCAATTTTCAAATTTAAACATGGAATTTTGATAAAAATTTTCGACGTTTAATAAAAAACTTCTGCTTCTATTTAAAACTTCGATTTTTTTTATTAAACTAGAAAATTGCAACTATGTACTTATAAAAATTTCAGTTTTTAAGCTTTAAATTTATTTGAAAATGTCGAGTTTGTTGAAAGGTTGAAATTCTTTTACAATTTTGTTTCAAAAATTGAAACACAGAACTTGTCCCCTGAAACCAAGAAAAATTAAAAAACACAACAAAGTTTCTCTCATCTTCAGAGAGAAACTAAGTTTCTCTCTGAAGATGATGACAGCTTGGCTGTCGAAACGCGTTAGAGCAACCTTTGTTGTGTTTTTTAGTTTTTTAATTTTTCTTGGTTTCAGGGGACAAGTTCTGTGTTTCAATTTTTGAAGATAACCAAGGACCAGTCCGTTGCATCAAAATTTTGTTTCAGAATCTTTTTTTTCAGAATTTGACGTTTTTTAAGATTTTTGACTTTTTCTCAAATTTCGATCATGTTCAAAACTTACTTTTAAATGGCGACTGCCATTTTTGAAAGGTTCGATCTTTTTAGAAATTTCGAACTTTTTTGAAAATTGTGAAACTTCAGAAACTTCAATTTTTTCGAAAATTTCGATTGTTTTTTTTAAATCTTAACTTTCCTGATAATTTCGACATTTCTTTCAAATTTTCGATTGTTTTTTTCAATTCCTGACTTTTTTCAAAGTTTCGAATTTCTTTGGCAATCCTGATTTTTCAAATTTCAGTTTTTTGATTAAATTTAAAAAAAAATGTCGACTTTTGGCAAATTTTGATTTATTCAAACTTTTTCTTGAAACTTGCTGCTCTTTTTTTAATCAACTTTATTCGTTTTGAAAATTTCAAATGTTTATATAAAAATTCCGAAATTATTCAAAATTTTGACTTGTTTTAAAATGTTCGCACTTTTTTCCAAAATTTTAACTTCTTTTTGAAAATGCCCTTTACAACGTTCCACCCTTTTTTTAATTAATCTATTTTTCCAAATTTTGACTGTTTCGAAAATTTGAAACTATTTTGAAAATATTTTTTGAAACAATGTTTTAATTTTGAATATTTTTGAAAACGTCCCCATTTATTTAATTTTTTTGAACTATTTTGACTTTTTCTAAACTGAAACTTTCTAAAAATTTGGATATTTTTTCATATTTCGAACTTATTTGAGAATTTCAAACTTTTTTTGCAAATTTCGCCACTTTTTAAAATGTTTGACCTCCAAAATTGGGAATTCTTGTCAAAACATCAATTTTTTCTCGAAATTTCGACTTTTTCTACAAATTTCGACTTATTTGGAAAAAATTTAAATTTTTTAGGAAAATGTGATTCCTCCTTTCTGAAACTTTCTAAAAATTTGGATATTTTTTCATATTTCGACTTTATTTGAGAATTTCAAACTTTTTTTGCAAATTTCGCCACTTTTTAAAATGTTTGACCTCCGAAATTGGGAATTCTCGTCAATACATCAATTTTTTCTCGAAATTTCGACTTTTTCTAAAAATTTCGACTTATTTGGAAGAATTTTAAATTTTTTAGGAAAATGTGATTCCTCCTTTCTGAAACTTTCTAAAAATTTGGATATTTTTTCATATTTCGACTTTATTTGAGAATTTCAAACTTTTTTTTGCAAATTTCGCCACTTTTTAAAATGTTTGACCTCCGAAATTGGGAATTCTCGTCAATACATCAATTTTTTCTCGAAATTTCGACTTTTTCTAAAAATTTCGACTTATTTGGAAAAATTTTAAGTTTTTTAGGAAAATGTGATTCCTCCTTTCTGAAACTTTCTAAAAATTTGGATATTTTTTCATATTTCGACTTTATTTGAGAATTTCAAACTTTTTTTGAAAATTTCGCCACTTTTTAAAATGTTTGACCTCCGAAATTGTGAATTCTCGTCAATACATCAATTTTTTCTCGAAATTTCGACTTTTTCTAAAAATTTCGACTTATTTGGAAAAATTTTAAGTTTTTTAGGAAAATGTGATTCCTCCTTTCTGAAACTTTCTAAAAATTTGGATATTTTTTCATATTTCGACTTTATTTGAGAATTTCAAACTTTTTTTGCAAATTTCGCCACTTTTTAAAATGTTTGACCTCCGAAATTGGGAATTCTTGTCAATACATCAATTTTTTCTCGAAATTTCGACTTTTTCTAAAAATTTCGACTTATTTGGAAAAATTTTAAGTTTTTTAGGAAAATGTGATTTCTCCTTTCTGAAACTTTCTAAAAATTTGGATATTTTTTCATATTTCGACTTTATTTGAGAATTTCAAACTTTTTTTGCAAATTTCGCCACTTTTTAAAATGTTTGACCTCCGAAATTGTGAATTCTCGTCAATACATCAATTTTTTCTCGAAATTTCGACTTTTTCTAAAAATTTCGACTTATTTGGAAAAATTTTAAGTTTTTTAGGAAAATGTGATTCCTCCTTTCTGAAACTTTCTAAAAATTTGGATATTTTTTCATATTTCGACTTTATTTGAGAATTTCAAAACTTTTTTTTGCAAATTTCGCCACTTTTTAAAATGTTTGACCTCCAAAATTGGGAATTCTTGTCAAAACATCAATTTTTTCTCGAAATTTCGACTTTTTCTACAAATTTCGACTTATTTGGAAAAAATTTAAGTTTTTTAGGAAAATGTGATTCCTCCTTTCTGAAACTTTCTAAAAATTTGGATATTTTTTCATATTTCGACTTTATTTGAGAATTTCAAACTTTTTTTGCAAATTTCGCCACTTTTTAAAATGTTTGACCTCCGAAATTGGGAATTCTCGTCAATACATCAATTTTTTCTCGAAATTTCGACTTTTTCTAAAAATTTCGACTTATTTGGAAAAATTTTAAGTTTTTTAGGAAAATGTGATTCCTCCTTTCTGAAACTTTCTAAAAATTTGGATATTTTTTCATATTTCGACTTTATTTGAGAATTTCAAACTTTTTTGCAAATTTCGCCACTTTTTAAAATGTTTGACCTCCGAAATTGTGAATTCTCGTCAATACATCAATTTTTTCTCGAAATTTCGACTTTTTCTAAAAATTGCGACTTATTTGGAAAAATTTTAAGTTTTTTAGGAAAATGTGATTCCTCCTTTCTGAAACTTTCTAAAAATTTGGATATTTTTTCATATTTCGACTTTATTTGAGAATTTCAAACTTTTCTTTTAAGATTTCGCCACTTTTTAAAATGCTAGACTTTCAAAATTGGGAATTTTTGTCAATACGTCAATTTTTTCTCAAAATTTCGATTTTGCATGACAATTTAGACTTATTTGGAAGAATTTTAAAATTTTTTAGGAAAATTTGATTCCTCCTTTATGAAATTTTCTAAAAAATTTGGATATTTTTTCATATTTCGACTTTATTTGAGAATTTCAAACTTTTTTTGAAAATTTCGCCACTTTTTAAAATGTTTGACCTCCAAAATTGTGAATTCTCGTCAATACATCAATTTTTTCTCGAAATTTTCGACTTTTTCTGAAAATTTCGACTTATTTGGAAGAATTTCAAATTTTTTAGGAAAATGTGATTCCTCCTTTCTGAAACTTTCTAAAAATTTTGGTATTTTTATATTTTACTTTTTTTGAGAATTTCAAACTTTTTTTAAATTTCGCCACTTTTTAAAAGTTTGCCCCAAAATTGTGAATTTCGAATACATCAAAATTTTTTTTGAAATTTTGACTTTTCTGAAAATTTTCGACTATTTGGGAAAAAATTTTAAATTTTTTTGGAAAAAATGATTCCTTCTGAAAAATTCTAAAAATGGATATTTTTTATATTTTGATTTATTTTAGAATTTTAAATTTTTTTTTCAAATTTTTGCCACTTTTTTAAAAATTTTTACCCAAAAATTTGGGAATTTTCGTCAAAAAATAATTTTTTTTCGAAATTTCGATTTTTTTAAAAAATTTGATTTTTTGGAAGAATTTTAAATTTTTTTTTTTTGGAAAATTTTATTCCCCTTCTGAAACTTTTAAAAAAATTTGGTATTTTTTTAATTTCGGCCTATTTGAGGGTTTCACTTTTTTTAAAACTTCACGACTTTTTTAAAAGTTTGACTTTCAAAATTAGGAATTTTTTTCAATCCGCAATTTTTTTTTTTCCAAATTTTGATAGTAAACTCAAAATCTACGTTTTTTTGAACCGAAAAATTAACGTTTTTAAAAAAAGTAGACATTCTGAGATTACTACCCTTCATTTAAAAATTAAACTCGATACTTTAAAAATTCCCACTTTCATCTCAAATGTTTATAAAAAATGCTCAATAAAAATAGGAGGTTAAACGTTGGATTTGAAGAAAAAGCTTAAATTTGGGGAAAAAACTAACATTTATAAAATGAAAATTTGGTTTAATGCAAAATTTTGAAATTTTGAAAAATAAAAATATTTAAAAATGTCAGAATATTTAAAATAGTCAAAATATTGAAAACGAATTTTAAGAAATTTCAGAAATTAAAAAAAAGTCGAAATTTTGATCAAAGTCTTTCTTTTTGATGGAAGTTTCAATTCTCAGAGTCGAAATAAAAAAGAACAAAGCATAAAAAAAATATATTTCAAGAATGTTCGTTTGGGTAAATGGTTTAGCTTAATTTCCCGTTTGAATGTTGCTGATATAAATAATTTAATAAAATCGTGTCTACATCTTTTTTTTTGATGCAACGGACTGGTCCTTGGTTATCTTCAAAAATTGAAACACAGAACTTGTCCCCTGAAACCAAGAAAAATTAAAAAACACAACAAAGGTTGCTCTAACGCGTTTCGACAGCCAAGCTGTCATATTCAGAGAGAAACTAGTTTCTCTCTGAAGTCTTTCTAAGTCAGGCAAAAGTTTGTAAAAATGCCAAACTTTATAAAAGTCTGAATTAAAAAAAGACGAGGTTTTGAAAAAATTTCAAATTTTAAAAAATGTAGGAATCGCACTAATTAGAACAAGTTATTTTTCAAACAACAAAATTTTCAGAAAATTTCAAATTTTCGAAAAAATCGAAATTTTAACAGACGAATTTTGAATACAGTTTTTAATAGTCAAAATGTAGAAAAATATCGACATTTTCATATCAAGTCAAACCTTCCAATAAGAAGATGTGGAAATTCTGAAAAAATAGTAGCAAATTTAAAAACAAAATTTTGAAGGAGATTTGAAAAAATACAATTTTCAACGAAGGCTAAATATTTGAAATCGTACTAATTTTATCTGAAGATAAATTGTAATTTTGACCAAAGTAAAGATTTCGAAGGAAGGTCGAAATTTTCGAAAATGGTCAAAATTTTAAACGGGACAAAATTTGGAAACGGTACTCAAAATTGGAAAATATTGAAATTTTTAAATAAAAATCGAAATTTTCCAGACAATTGATGATTGTAATACAGAAGTTGTCCCCTGAAACCGAGAAAGATTAAAAAACACAACAAACGTTGCTCCAACGCGTTTCGACAGCTAAGCCGTCATCTCCAGAGAGATGGTATCTCTCTGAAAAACACAACGTCAAACGTTCATCAAAATACTAAAATTAGCTCGATTATCGAAAAGCGAAACGCGTTAGAGCAACTTTTGTTGTGTTTTTTAATCTTTCTTGGTTTCAGGGGATAAGTTTTGAAGATAACCAAGGAACAGTCAACAATTGAAGATGCTTTTCAAGAAAAATTCAAAACGTTTTATTAAAAAACGAAATTTTTAGAAAAGGCAAAGTTTTTTAAAGATGGTTTTAATTTAACTTAAACAATGTAATCCTAAAAAAGTAAGGACATTTTCATAAACAGTTGAAATCTTCAATAAAAAGTGACGATTTCCAAAAAAGGGGAGTATTTTGAAAAATTTGAATTTTGTAAAAAAGTAATTTGAGCCGAAGAGTACGATTGAAGTTTAAATTTTTCAAACAAAGCAGACATTTCTAAATTACAGATATATACATGGTAGAGAAACTTTAACTTTTAAAAGTTAAACTCAAAAATCTAAAAATTTCCACTTAAATATTTTTTAAAAATGTTGAAATTTTCGATAATAATTCAAGACTTAAGTACGGATTTGGAAAGAAAAGTTCAAATTTCGGAATAAAACTGAAATGTATAAAAATAAAATTTGGTTTAATACAAAATTTTAGGAAAATTTCGAGATTTCTAAGATAATTTGGAATTAAAAAATATGCAATTTTCAAATTTAAACATGGAATTTTGATAAAAATTTTCGACGTTTAATAAAAAACTTCTGCTTCTATTTAAAACTTCGATTTTTTTTATTAAACTAGAAAATTGCAACTATGTACTTATAAAAATTTCAGTTTTTAAGCTTTAAATTTATTTGAAAATGTCGAGTTTGTTGAAAGGTTGAAATTCTTTTACAATTTTGTTTCAAAAATTGAAACACAGAACTTGTCCCCTGAAACCAAGAAAAATTAAAAAACACAACAAAGTTTCTCTCATCTTCAGAGAGAAACTAAGTTTCTCTCTGAAGATGATGACAGCTTGGCTGTCGAAACGCGTTAGAGCAACCTTTGTTGTGTTTTTTAGTTTTTTAATTTTTCTTGGTTTCAGGGGACAAGTTCTGTGTTTCAATTTTTGAAGATAACCAAGGACCAGTCCGTTGCATCAAAATTTTGTTTCAGAATCTTTTTTTTCAGAATTTGACGTTTTTTAAGATTTTTGACTTTTTCTCAAATTTCGATCATGTTCAAAACTTACTTTTAAATGGCGACTGCCATTTTTGAAAGGTTCGATCTTTTTAGAAATTTCGAACTTTTTTGAAAATTGTGAAACTTCAGAAACTTCAATTTTTTCGAAAATTTCGATTGTTTTTTTTTAAATCTTAACTTTCCTGATAATTTCGACATTTCTTTCAAATTTTCGATTGTTTTTTTTCAATTCCTGACTTTTTTTCAAAGTTTCGAATTTCTTTGGCAATCCTGATTTTTCAAATTTCAGTTTTTTGATTAAATTTAAAAAAAAATGTCGACTTTTGGCAAATTTTGATTTATTCAAACTTTTTCTTGAAACTTGCTGCTCTTTTTTTAATCAACTTTATTCGTTTTGAAAATTTCAAATGTTTATATAAAAATTCCGAAATTATTCAAAATTTTGACTTGTTTTAAATGTTCGCACTTTTTTCCAAAATTTTAACTTCTTTTTGAAAATGCCCTTTACAACGTTTCCACCCTTTTTTTAATTAATCTATTTTTCCAAATTTTTGACTGTTTCGAAAATTTTGAAACTATTTTGAAAATATTTTTTGAAACAATGTTTTAATTTTGAATATTTTTGAAAACGTCCCCATTTATTTAATTTTTTTGAACTATTTTGACTTTTTCTAAACTGAAACTTTCTAAAAATTTGGATATTTTTTCATATTTCGAACTTATTTGAGAATTTCAAACTTTTTTTTGCAAATTTCGCCACTTTTTAAAATGTTTGACCTCCAAAATTGGGAATTCTTGTCCAAAACATCAATTTTTTTCTCGAAATTTCGACTTTTTCTACAAATTTCGACTTATTTGGAAAAATTTAAATTTTTTAGGAAAATGTGATTCCTCCTTTCTGAAACTTTCTAAAAATTTGGATATTTTTTCATATTTCGACTTTATTTGAGAATTTCAAACTTTTTTTTGCAAATTTCGCCACTTTTTAAATGTTTGACCTCCGAAATTGGGAATTCTCGTCAATACATCAATTTTTTTCTCGAAATTTCGACTTTTTCTAAAAATTTCGACTTATTTGGAAGAATTTTAAATTTTTTAGGAAAATGTGATTCCTCCTTTCTGAAACTTTCTAAAAATTTGGATATTTTTTTCATATTTCGACTTTATTTGAGAATTTTCAAACTTTTTTTTTTGCAAAATTTCGCCACTTTTTAAAATGTTTGACCTCCGAAATTGGGAATTCTCGTCAATACATCAATTTTTTCTCGAAATTTCGACTTTTTCTAAAAATTTCGACTTATTTGGAAAAATTTTAAGTTTTTTTTAGGAAAATGTGATTCCTCCTTTCTGAAACTTTCTAAAAATTTGGATATTTTTTCATATTTCGACTTTATTTGAGAATTTCAAACTTTTTTTTGCAAATTTCGCCACTTTTTAAAATGTTTGACCTCCGAAATTGTGAATTCTCGTCAATACATCAATTTTTTCTCGAAATTTCGACTTTTTCTAAAAATTTCGACTTATTTGGAAAATTTTAAGTTTTTTAGGAAAATGTGATTCCTCCTTTCTGAAACTTTCTAAAAATTTGGATATTTTTTCATATTTCGACTTTATTTGAGAATTTCAAACTTTTTTTTGCAAATTTCGCCACTTTTTAAAATGTTTGACCTCCGAAATTGGGAATTCTCGTCAATACATCAATTTTTTTCTCGAAATTTCGACTTTTTCTAAAAATTTCGACTTATTTGGAAAAATTTTAAGTTTTTTAGGAAAATGTGATTTCTCCTTTCTGAAACTTTCTAAAAATTTGGATATTTTTTCATATTTCGACTTTATTTGAGAATTTCAAACTTTTTTTGCAAATTTCGCCACTTTTTAAAATGTTTGACCTCCGAAATTGTGAATTCTCGTCAATACATCAATTTTTTCTCGAAATTTCGACTTTTTCTAAAAATTTCGACTTATTTGGAAAAATTTTAAGTTTTTTAGGAAAATGTGATTCCTCCTTTCTGAAACTTTCTAAAAATTTGGATATTTTTTCATATTTCGACTTTATTTGAGAATTTCAAACTTTTTTTGCAAATTTCGCCACTTTTTAAAATGTTTGACCTCCAAAATTGGGAATTCTTGTCAAAACATCAATTTTTTCTCGAAATTTCGACTTTTTCTACAAATTTCGACTTATTTGGAAAAAATTTAAGTTTTTTAGGAAAATGTGATTCCTCCTTTCTGAAACTTTCTAAAAATTTGGATATTTTTTCATATTTCGACTTTATTTGAGAATTTCAAACTTTTTTTGCAAATTTCGCCACTTTTTAAAATGTTTGACCTCCGAAATTGGGAATTCTCGTCAATACATCAATTTTTTCTCGAAATTTCGACTTTTTCTAAAAATTTCGACTTATTTGGAAAAATTTTAAGTTTTTTAGGAAAATGTGATTCCTCCTTTCTGAAACTTTCTAAAAATTTGGATATTTTTTCATATTTCGACTTTATTTGAGAATTTCAAACTTTTTTTGCAAATTTCGCCACTTTTTAAAATGTTTGACCTCCGAAATTGTGAATTCTCGTCAATACATCAATTTTTTCTCGAAATTTCGACTTTTTCTAAAAATTGCGACTTATTTGGAAAAATTTTAAGTTTTTTAGGAAAATGTGATTCCTCCTTTCTGAAACTTTCTAAAAATTTGGATATTTTTTCATATTTCGACTTTATTTGAGAATTTCAAACTTTTCTTTTAAGATTTCGCCACTTTTTAAAATGCTAGACTTTCAAAATTGGGAATTTTTGTCAATACGTCAATTTTTTCTCAAAATTTCGATTTTGCATGACAATTTAGACTTATTTGGAAGAATTTTAAATTTTTTAGGAAAATTTGATTCCTCCTTTATGAAATTTTCTAAAAATTTGGATATTTTTTCATATTTCGACTTTATTTGAGAATTTCAAACTTTTTTTGAAAATTTCGCCACTTTTTAAAATGTTTGACCTCCAAAATTGTGAATTCTCGTCAATACATCAATTTTTTCTCGAAATTTCGACTTTTTCTGAAAATTTCGACTTATTTGGAAGAATTTCAAATTTTTTAGGAAAATGTGATTCCTCCTTTCTGAAACTTTCTAAAAATTTGGATATTTTTTCATATTTCGACTTTATTTGAGAATTTCAAACTTTTTTTGAAAATTTCGCCACTTTTTAAAATGTTTGACCTCCAAAATTGTGAATTCTCGTCAATACATCAATTTTTTCTCGAAATTTCGACTTTTTCTGAAAATTTCGACTTATTTGGAAGAATTTCAAATTTTTTAGGAAAATGTGATTCCTCCTTTCTGAAACTTTCTAAAAATTTGGATATTTTTTCATATTTCGACTTTATTTGAGAATTTCAAACTTTTTTTGCAAATTTCGCCACTTTTTAAAATGTTTGACCTCCAAAATTGTGAATTCTCGTCAATACATCAATTTTTTCTCGAAATTTCGACTTTTTCTAAAAATTTCGACTTATTTGGAAGAATTTTAAATTTCTTTAGGAAAATTTGATTCCTCCTTTCTGAAACTTTCTAAAAATTTGGATATTTTTTCATATTTCGGCTCTATTAGAGGATTTCATACTTTTCTTGAAGACTTCACGACTTTTTAAAATGTTAGACTTTCAAAATTAGGAATTTTTGTCAATCCGCAATTTTTTCTCCAAATTTCGATTTTGCCTGAAAATTTCGACCTATTTGGAAGAATTTTATATTTTTTAGGAATATTTGATTCCTCCTTTCTGAAAGTTTCTAGAAATTTGGATATTTTTTCATATTTCGACTCTATTTGAGAATTTCAAACTTTTCTTGAAGACTTCACGACTTTTTAAAATGTTAGACTTTCAAAATTAGAAATTTTTGTCAATACCGCAATTTTTTTTCGAAATTTCAACGAATCCAAACGAATCCTGAAAATTTCGACTTATTTGTAAGAATTTTAAATTTTTTAGGAAAATTTGATTCCTCTTTTTTGAAATTTTCTAAAAATTTATCGAAATTTGGATCCCCTCCTTATCGAATTTGGGATCCCCTCCCTATCGAATTTTGGATCCCCTCCTTATCGAATTTTGGATACCCTCCTTATCAAATTTTGGATCCCCTCGTTGAATTTAAGATCGGATAATGTTTTACAAGTTACGAGTCTTGTTTGAAATATTTTGTTCCAGCGCAGATCGCAAATACTAGAACGAGAGTAATAAAACAATCAGATCAGATCTTTAAACGTCGACCTGTACAAGCTTTTCCATATGAAGATAATAACATCAGTAATAAAAATAAAAACTGAATTATTAACGAAGTTCCCATAAATTTAAAAATATGTTGCTTTGTTCATTCTAATTTTTTTTTAAATTTGTCTTCAACATTTTTACCTTCTGGATACTTAATTAGTCTTTAATCTTCTGCTTCAGGATTCTAGAAGAAATCTTAACCAAACAAAGAGTTCAATACCTCGGTTGCGTACCTCTGAGTTCAGAGGAGAAATTCATTGGGAACCTTAACCAAGTTTTCGCAAATAAACACGCTTCCTTCCTCTCCCTCTATAACGCTCAGATTTTAGAGAATGAAGGGCAAACGTTGAAAGAAAGGTTAGATGCGGAAAATCAGAAGTTGCAAGAAGCGGAGAAAATTTTAGAAGGCGATAATGAGGAACTGAAGAAACTTTTAAAATGGCAACAAGAGAAGAAGTTCATTGAATTGGATGTAAGTCGCTATTTTTTAATGTCGGATGCTCGCCTAGTCTTTGTTGTTTCTTTAGTTGATCAAATATCGTCGACAAGCGGAATTCCGCGACAATCAACTCCAGCAGATGCAACAGAGGGTTCAATTGCAAGACGAGCAAATAGCCAAGCTGGAAGAGGAACTATTTTTATCGTACAGAAACGCCGACGTGCACTTAATACCGAGAGATCGTCCTGATGTAAGCTTAGGCAAGCTAAGTAGTCCAAAGTCGGAAAAATCCGAACCGAAAACGCAAGTGATGAAATCTCCGATAAAATTCACAAAATCGGAGGAGGTTCAAACCAGTGCCGAAGATTTCGTGGATAACGGGGACTCTGAAGGTAGATTGAATAATTTGAAAGGCGAGCTGTTGAAAACTAGGAATGAGTTAACGGAAAAAGAAGAGAGCATTCAACAATTGAAAAATAAAATTACAGAGTGTGAGATGAATTTGAGTTTATTTAGAAAACAGATTGGCGACAAACAGAGTCAAATTATGTTTTACGAAAAACACATAATGGAGCTGCAAAGTAAGAAGAACGATACATGCAACAAGTCAACGGATGGTGTCAACGGCGGTAGTAGTAATAATGCCAACTTAAACGAATCTGGAAGTAGCTCTGAGGACCTTGTCGCCTTGAAGGTAATTTCAGACAGCTTTGGTTTATATTTTGTATTTATAGGGCGTTTGTTGTTAGAATAATATTAAAGTGTTGGAGGAGAAAGTGTTAGAAAAAGAGGAAGTGATTTTATATTATCAATCGCTTCTTAAAGAAGATAGAGATAAACATAGTCTTGCTGCAGCCAGAATGCAGGAAGAACTGAAGCAGTTGAGAAGTATTTTATCAGAACAGATACCGGTGAAGGCGGAGTAAGTGAATAAAGTAATTTTTCGTTCAGGGTTCAATTGTGTATCAGTTTGTGTAAAAAAAATTTGTATCAATTTGTGTAAAAAAAATGTATATCAATTTTTGAAGACTACTATCAGATAATTTTTCGTTATGAATACTTAGGTCGCCAAAGCATAGTCCAGATTCCAAGCGGGGTAAAGCTGCTGTGGAGCAATATATCCAGCAGGTGCATGCGTTAGAGAAGCATATGACTGAATTGCATACAACGGTTTCTACTTTGGATTCCCAACTACAGGCGAGTATGCAAGAAGCTGTAAGGTGGAGAGGTGTGGCAAATGATCGACTGGAAGCAATGGATAAATTGAGAGAAAGGTAGGCCATTGAGACAATCAGCAAGTGATATTTTGTAGTGTATTGCTATATATACCTAAATCATTTTGTTGGTCGAAGCTTGTGTAAGCTCAGAGCTCAGTTCTCTATAACGTTCTTCTTGCGACATGGTTATTTTTGTTGTTTTTTGTCACCTATTTCTTAAAGCACCAATCACAGAAATTTGGGAATCATAAACGTTTCCAAAATTCTGCGATTGATGCTTTCATATAACGTTGTTCTTGCGACATGGTTATTTTTGTTGTTTTTTGTCACCTATTTCTTAAAGCACCAATCGCAGAAATTTGGGAAGGCATGAACCTTTCCAAAATTCTGCGGTTGATGCTTGAAATTATGTCTGTGATAGTAGAAGAGGATCCAATAACTGCGATGTGCAACGTAGTTATTGCTAAATACTATTTCTTCTTTCAGCTGGTTAACGTTACTATTTATTAAGCAAATTGACTTTTTGAGGATTGCCTCCAACAATTTAGTCGATTAATAATTTATTATTTCGATTGAAAATTCGTTGTACGTTTGAAAAAATTTTAACCATTTTGTTGCAGTTTAGAAGAGCGCCATCAGAATGAAATAATGTGTTATAAACAGGATTCTGAAAAATGGAGAGAAGAAGTTCTTCAGATCAAGCAGCTTTGCGCTAAATACAAAACAGGATTGAGCACTGTCGCTCCAGATCTTCAAAATTTAATTAGAGAAAAAGACGACAAAATCCATGAACTTACTGTAATGCTGCGACAAGCAAAAGTAATTTAAAAGGATTAGTGTTATGTATTGTTATTTCTAGACTGATGTTAATGTATTGTTATTTTTAGACTGATGCTAACAGGAAATTACTAAGGGAGATAGAAGGTGATACACAAACTAAAGTCAATGACTTGGAAGTAGTCAAAGAACAGTTGATTAAAGAACATGAAATGCTCAAGAAACGGTTTGAGCAGCTATCCAACAAAGAGAGAAATGCGAGGGAAGAAATTAAAGATTTAAAAGTAAAATTAATGAAAAGGTATTTTCACGAAAACGTCGACGATATAAAAGAATTTGAATTTATTATTTCCACAAAAACTCACCATTATTTTTCTTTATATAAGATTCTGTTTTTGAATTAACTCATTAAAGTGTACTACTCACAATTTTGAATTCAAATTTTGCACCATTTCGAATATTGAGACAAAAAGATAGGGACACCCAACGGAAGTCCGAGGAAACATATCCCCAAAAGCAACTATTTGTTTGATAAAAATTGAAGCAAGGTGAAGGTGAAGTCTGAAGTGATACTGAATTGTCAATGACCTTTGATGCTGTTTGCGTTGTGATATCTTCTTTTTTTTTACTAATTTGTGCATTGCTTCGTGAGTTATTCAGAAATACTTATTGGTGATTTCTGCAATTGTATGTTTAAAACGATTTAAGATTAGGGATGCAAACGATAGTTCGATGTTTTGAAAGCATCGATGTATCGTTTGTAAACATCGATGGTAAAGCATAAAAAATATCGATACATCGATCAGTTTATAAACGATGTTTGAAAAATCGATCGCGATAGAATTAGCGCCATCTGTTGCATGGAATAAATATTGATTTAATAAATTAATGCTGAATTTGTAGGTCCCAATATAATTATCTGAAAATTCATAGTTTGGATATTTTTATTCGATAATTTATGAAAAAAGCCCAAATTTTGAAAGAAAAATGAGAATCTGTAGAAAAGTTTTTCGAGATTAATTTGAAAATTCAAAAACAAACTGAATTTTCGCAATTATTTATTATTCATTTAATATCTTAAGATCTAACAAGATCGAAACCGGTCTTTGGTTTCCAAACTTCGAATCTAGTAAATGTTCAAACCAATTGGCCTGTGCATTAGAATCCTTGCCTTCTGGGAACTTTCCTACAGAGCAACCGCTTCGCTGGGTGGTAGTGTTTCACTTCACTTCAATCTAATACATGTTCAAACCTATTGGTCTATGCGTTAGAATCTTAAACTTTAATTTTTTAAAAATCTTGTCTGTTAACTTCGACATTTTAACCTTTTCCTCAAAATAGTGATCCTAATGCACAGACCAGTAGGTCTATCTAATAAATATTGAAATCTATTGGTCTGTGCATTAGAATCCTTGTCTTCTGGGAACTTTCCTAGAGAGCAACCGCTTCGCTAGATGGCAGTGTTTCAACTGTTGGTAGTTATGTTTTTTTTCAATTTATTTAACATGTTGGTAGTTAGTCTGTGCATTAGAATCCTTGCCTTCTGGGAACTTTCCTACAGAGCAACCG
Organism: Dastarcus helophoroides; assembly: GCA_028583605.1. Lineage (NCBI taxonomy): Eukaryota > Metazoa > Arthropoda > Insecta > Coleoptera > Bothrideridae > Dastarcus > Dastarcus helophoroides. The sequence continues at coordinate 44,665,689 of CM053327.1, read as the reverse complement.
CTTCGCTGGGTGGTAGTGTTTCATTCACTTCAATCTAATAAATGTTGAAACCTATTGGTCTACGCGTTAGAATCTTAAACTTTAATTTTTTAAAAATCTTGTCTGTTAACTTCGACATTTTAACCTTTTCCTCAAATTAGTGATCCTAATGCACAAACCAGTAGGTCTATCTAATAAATGTTGAAATCCATTGGTCTGTGCATTAGAATCCTTGTCTTCTGGGAACTTTCTTACAAAGCAACCGCTTCGCTAGGTGGCAGTGTTTCAACTGTTGGTAGTTAGTCTGTGCATTAGAATCCTTGCCTTCTGGGAACTTTCCTACAGAGCAACCGCTTCGCTGGGTGGTAGTGTTTTACTTCACTTCAATCTAATATATGTTCAAACCTATTGGTCCATGCGTTAGAATCTTAAACTTTAATTTTTTAAAAATCTTGTCTGTTAACTTCGACATTTTAACCTTTTCCTCAAAATAGTGATCCTAATGCACAGACCAGTAGGTCTATCTAATAAATGTTGAAATCTATTGGTCTGTGCATTAGAATTCCAGTCTTCTGGGAACTTTCCCAGAGAGCAACCGCTTCGCTAGGTGGCAGTGTTTCAACTGTTGGTAGTTAGTATGTGCATTAGAATCCTTGTCTTCTGGGAACTTTCCTAGATAGCAACCGCTTTGCTAGGTGGCAGTGTTTCAACTATTGGTGTGCTGCATATGCTTCACTATACACACCTAGAGGGCTCCTTGAATTCGCAGCCTAGGTTGTATTCCACTTGCATAATATTTATTATTTTATATTTTGGGGCAAACATAAAATTCTTATTTTATCTAAATTTCTAGTTTAAACTTCAAATTTTCAATTCCCTTAAGACAACATTACATACATTTCCATTTTTCGAACATTATCAATTATGTTAATTTCGTACCTTAATTCAAAACCTCCACAAAAAAGTGGAAATTTTCATAAAAAAAAAGATAAACAATTTTAGAAATAGATCAATTTTCAAGTTGAAAATAAAAATTTTCAAACTAAAACCAAAACAGAATTCTCAAAATTTAGAACCTAATTTCCAAATTTGGAATATTTGAAAAGTTGTCAATTTTTAAATACAGTTATCGGGATTCCATGTTTAAGCTTGAAAATTGCATATTTTTAATAATTGACTATTTATAATAATTTAAATTTTGTTGCGTTTTTATCGTTAATAAAGTTTAATAGTTATGAATATTTTTAATTCAATAAAATTTTGTATGAAACCAAAGTTTATTTTTATAAATTTTAGTTTTTCAAAATTTTGAACTTTTGTTTCCAAATCCAAATTTTTATCCGAACATTTTTTAAAAATATTTCAGATTAAAGTGAAACTTTTTAGAATTTTGAGTTTGGTTTTTAAATGTTAAAGTTTTTCTTTCATGTATGTCTGTGATGTCGAACTGTCTGCTTTGTTCGAAAAATTCAAATTCAAAGGTACTCTTCGGCTCAAAAAACTTTTTTAGAAAATTCAACTTTTTCAAAATATTCATTAAAATTGAAATACAGAACTTGCCCCCTGAAACGAAGAAAGATTAAAAAACACAACAAAGAGCAACCTTTGTATCATCTTCAGGGAGATACTTCAGCGAGATACTTCAGTGGGATACTTTAGTGTCTCTCTGATTGTTATCTCTCTTCTCTCTTCTCTCTTCTCTCTTCTCTCTTCTCTCTTCTCTCTTCTCTCTTCTCTCTTCTCTCTTCTCTCTTCTCTCTTCTCTCTTCTCTCTTCTCTCTTCTCTCTTCTCTCTTCTCTCTTCTCTCTTCTCTCTTATCTCTTCCCTCTTCTCTCTTCTCTCTTCTCTCTTCTCTCTTCTCTCTTCTCTCTTCTCTCTTCTCGCTTCTCGCTTCTCGCTTCTCGCTTCTCGCTTCTCGCTTCTCGCTTCTCTCTTCTCGCTTCTCTCTTTCGCTTCTCGCTTCTCTCTTCTCTCTTCTCTCTTCTCTTCTCTCTCTTCTCTCTTCTCTCTTCTCTCTTCTCTCTTCTCTCTTCTCTCTTCTCTCTTCTCTCTTCTCTCTTCTCTCTTCTCTCTTCTCGCTTCTCGCTTCTCTCTTTCGCTTCTCTCTTCCCTCTTCTCTCTTCTCTCTTCTCTCTTCTCTCTTCTCGCTTCTCTCTTCTCTCTTCTCTCTTCTCTCTTCTCGCTTCTCGCTTCTCTCTTCTCTCTTCTCTCTTCTCTCTTCTCTCTTCTCTCTTCTCTCTTCTCTCTTCTCGTTTCTCGCTTCTCTCTTCTCTCTTCTCTCTTCTCTCTTCTCTCTTCTCTCTTCTCTCTTTCTCGGTTTCTCTCTTCTCGTTTCTCTCTTCTCTCTTCTCGTTTCTCTCTTCTCTCCTTCTCTCTTCTCTCTTCTCTCTTCTCTCTTCTCTCTTCTCTCTTCTCTCTTCTCTCTTCTCTCTTCTCTCTTCTCTCTTCTCTCTTCTCTCTTCTCTCTTCTCTCTTCTCTCTTCTCTCTTCTCTCTTCTCTCTTCTCGCTTCTCTCTCCTCGCTTCTCTCTTCTCTCTCTCTTCTCTTCTCTCTTCTCTCTTCTCTCTTCTCTCTTCTCTATCTCTCTTCTCTCTTCTCTCTTCTCTCTTCTCTCTTCTCTCTTCTCTCTTCTCTCTTCTCTCTTCTCTCTTCTCGCTTTCTCTCTTCCTCGCTTCTCTCTTCTCTCTTCTCTCTTCTCTCTTCTCTCCTTCTCTCTTCTCTCTTCTCTCTTCTCTCTTCTCTCTTTCTCTCTTCTCTCTTCTCTCTTCTCTCTTCTCTCTTCTCTCTTCTCTCTTCTCTCTTCTCTCTTCTCTCTTCTCTCTTCTCTTCTCTCTTCTCTTCTCTCTTCTCTCTTCTCTCTTCTCTCTTCTCTCTTATCGTTCTCTCTTCTCTCTTCTCTCTTCTCTCTCTCTCTCTCTTCTCTCTGGTCTCTCTCTCTTCTCATTCTCTCTTCCTTCTCTTCTCTCTTCTCTCTTCTCTCTTCTCTTCTCTCTTCTCGTCTTTCTCTCTTCTCTCCTTCTCTCTTCTCTCTTCTCTCTTCTCCTCTTTTCTCTTCTCTCTTCTCTCTCTTCTCTCTTCTCTTCTTCTCTCTTCTCTCTTCTCTCTTCTCTCTTCTCTCTTCTCTCTTCTCTCTTCTCTCTTCTCTCTTCTCTCTTCTCTCTTCTCTCTTCTCTCTTCTCTTCTCTCTTCTCTCTTCTCTCTTCTTCTCTTTTCTCTCTCTCTCTTCTCTCTTCTCTCTTCTCGCTTCTCTCTCTCTCTCTTCTCTCTTCTCGTTTCTCTCTTCTCTTTCTCTCTTCTCTCTTCTCTTTCTCTCTTCTCTCTTCTCTCTTCTCTCTTCTCTCTTCTCTCTTCTCTCTTCTCTCTCTCTTCTCTCTTCTTCTCTTCTCTCTTCTCTCTTCTCTCTTCTCTCTTCTCTCTCTCTCTCTTCTCTTCTTCTTCTCTTCTCTCTCTTTCTCTTCTCTCTTCTCTTCTCTCTTCTCTTCTCTCTCTTCTTTCTCTCTTCTCTCTTTTCTCTTCTCTTCTTCTTCTTCTCTCTTCTCTCTTCTCTCTTCTCTCTTCTCTCTTCTCTCTTCTCTCTTCTCTCTCTTCTCTCTCTCTTTCTCTCTTCTCTTTTCTCTCTTCTCGCTTCTCGCTTCTCCTTCTCTCTTCTCTCTTCTCTCTTCTCTCTTCTCGTTTATCTCTTCTCGTTTCTCTCTTCTCTCTTCTCGTTTCTCTCTTCTCTTTTCTCTCTGCTCTCTTCTCTCTTCTCTCTTCTCTCTTCTCTCTTCTCTCTTCTCTCTTCTCTCTTCTCTCTTCTCTCTTCTCTCTTCTCTCTTCTCTCTTCTCTCTTCTCTCTTCTCTCTTCTCTCTTCTCTCTTCTCTCTTCTCTCTTCTCTATTCTCTCTTCTCTCTTCTCTCTTCTCTCTTCTCTCTTCTATCTTCTCTCTTCTCTCTTCTCTCTTCTCGTTTCTCGCTTCTCTCTTCCCTCTTCTCCCTTCTCCCTTCTCCCTTCTTCCTTCTTCCTTGTCTCTTCTCTCTTCTCTCTTCTCTCTTCTCTCTTCTCGCTTCTCGCTTCTCGCTTCTCGCTTCTCGCTTCTCTCTTCTCTCTTCTCTCCTCTCTGCTCTCTGCTCTCTTCTCTCTTCTCTCTTCTCTCTCTTCTCTCTTCTCTCTTCTCTCTCTCTCTTCTCTCTTCTCTCTTCTCTCTTCTCTCTTCTCTCTTCTCTCTTCTCTCTTCTCTCTTCTCTCTTCTCTCTTCTCTCTTCTCTCTTCTCGTTTCTCTCTTCTCTCTTCTCTCTTCTTTCTTCTCTCTTCTCTCTTCTCTCTTCTCTCTTCTCTCTTCTCTCTTCTCTCTTCTCTCTTCTCTCTTCTCTCTTCTCTCTTCTCTCTTCTCTCTTCTCTCTTCTCTCTTCTCTCTTCTCTCTTCTCTCTTCTCTCTTCTTGCTTCTCTCTTCTCTCTTATCGCTTCTCTTTGTTATGTTTTTTAATCTTTCTTGGTTTCAGGGGACAAGTTCTGTATTTCAATTTTTGAAGATAACCAAGGACTAGTCCGTTCCATCAAAAAAAATACACACTTTATTGGAAATCTTGACTTTTTATTGAAAATTTGAACTTTTTATAAAAATGTCGATTATTTTTAAAAATTTCGTCTACTGACAATTTTCATATTTTTGCAGAATTCGTATGTTTTTTAAAATTTTGATTTTTTTTGAAAATTTAAATTTTTTGAGAATTTCGTTCTCAAATCTTTTGAAAATTTGGAATTTTTAACATGTTGTCTCTTCGCTTTTTAAGTTTGGTATTTCTACAAAATCAACTCTGACTTTTTTAAAAAGTTCGAGCTTTTTTTAAAATTTTTTTGAATTTTGAAGATCTGGAACTTTTTTCTGAAAATTACAATTTGTTATGCAAATTTCAACATTTTTTAAAATTTCGACTTTTAATTTCTTCAAAATGTTAATTTCTTTTTTAAAATTGCGGCCTTTTAGAAAAATTTGACATTTTTAAAATCTCTTTATTCTTTAAAATTCGAAAAATTGTAATTTTACAATTATTTGACTCTGATCGAAATTTTTGTTGAAAACTTCGATGTTTTTTAAATTGTTAATTATTGTTTTTAATTTTGACTATATTTTAGAATTCTAACTTTTTAAAAATTCAGATTTTTTTCAAATCCCAATCAAAATTTCACCCATTTTTTTAAATTTATGGCTATTTCTCAAAATTCTTTTGTTTAAACCTTACCTTTTCAGAATTACTTGTTTTTTAAGTTAAATTAGAAGCAATTTTAAAAGACCTTGGGTTTTTTTAAAAATTTCGTTTATTAATAAAAAAATTTGAATTTTTCTTGAAAAGCATCTCTTCAAATTTTCCTAGTTGTCTTGACCATTACGACTTTCTTTTTAAACATTTCGATATTTTTCAATTTTGAACATTATTTCAAAATTTTGTTCTCTTTAAAATTTTAACTATTTTTCAAAATTTCGACATTTTTGAAAATCTTTACTTTGGTCAAAATTACAATTTATTTCCAAATAAAATTAGTACGACTTCAAACATTTCTTCTTTTTTGAAAATTCGATTATTTCAAATCTATCAAAATTTTGTTTTAAAATTTTTTACTATGTTTTTAGAATTTTACAAAGGCGTAGAAAGGACATGAATTAAAATAATTTTTTTGTGAAATTTCGAGTGTTAAGTCGAAGTTTCGCTTTTTTCTTGAAATTTCGACTTTTTTCTCGAAATATCGACTCTTTTCTCGAAATATCGACTTTCTTCTCGAAATTTCGACTTTAATCTAGAAAATTCGACTTTTTTCTCGAAATTTTGACTTTCAAGTAGAATTTCATGTACTCTATGATTAAATTAGGCAGATGACAGTTGCGTTCCACCTCTTCCCTTTTCCAACAATTCGCCACTTGACAGCAGGGTGCGTTCAGTAATTTCCATTTTTAATTACCAAAATTTCGACTTTTATTTCGAGATTAAAGTTGAATTCTTCATGGTAGACCCTTATTGAGCGGAAATATTATGGTTTTTTCAATTTATTTAACATTTCTTCGGTCCAGTTTGGAAATATTTAAATTTTTATGGTTTTTTAACAATTTTCTAAACAGTTTTTGAAATGCGACTACGTGATATTTAAATTTATTGAAAACGTCACCTCATGACAGCTCACAAATTAAGAGGTTAGTTTATTTAACATAGAATAGGAATAATGAAAAATAGGAGACCAAAAATTAGATATGAAAAAAAAAAATGTTAAATAAATTGAAAAAAACATTAAAGTTGAAATTTAGACTTAATCTCGGAATTTCGCAAAAAAGGCGAAATTTCTAATTAATTATTTGCATATTTTTTAAGTTTTTAAAACCCTGATTTCCTGCACAGACCCGTGGCTTCCGCCCGCAGTGATAAAAGCGATAAGGCAATAAAAGAACAACTCCAGAAGAAAATTTCCCAATTAGAAGAAGAAGTATATCAGCTGAAGCAAAGTTTATCATCCCAAATCACCATCAACGAGTCGCACCGAATCAGAATATCCGAAGATTTCGAAAAATGGAAGAAACACAAGCAACTCCAACAACAGAACGAAAAGCTGAAGGCGAAACTGAAAGAAACGGAAACCGAACTGGAGAAATTGCGACAAACTTGCGTCAGTTGTCGAGTGTTGATCGAAAAACTCGAACGTGAGAAGCACAACTTGGAAGGGAGAGTGAAGAATCTGAAATCTGGTACGATTTCTTTCGGTCAAACGCAAATCGAGTTACTTACTGTGGAAAATTCGAAGCTTATGGAGGAAATCGATACGTTAAAACAACGATTGGAGATGCAGCAGCATCATTCGGGTGGACTTGGGGCGGCCATGTTGCAGGAGAAATTGGAGGCGCAAGAGAGGAAGATTGCCAATTTGGAACTAGCAGCGAAGGTATACCAATTTCTGATATATGCTTCTTGCTATATTGGAGTATTAACAAATGACCAATTAAATGTTCTGTAATTAAACAGTTAAACGTGCTTAAAATTGAAAATATGTACAACCGCAACCATGTTGGGATGCAACCCGTGATACAAGCTTGGCGCCTCATCTACGTGAACTTTGCAATTGCAATCTAGTTTTCATTAGATTCTAATGAAATTAGATTTCAAATGTATCGTAATAAACTTGTATATATTCGTATATACAAGGCTTATTATCTCAACATTGTAGTATTGTTACGTTAAAACAAGATGTATGAAAAATTGAAATACAAATCTTGTCCCCTGAAACCAAAAAAGATTAAAAAACACTCTAACGCGTTTCGATAGCCAAGCAATCATCTTCAGAAAAATACTCGGCTCAAACTCCCTGATTAAAAAAAAGATTAAAAAACACTGTAACGTGTGAGTATCTCTCTTTAGAGAGATACTCAGCTCAACTTAACTCCCTGAAGATGATAGCTTGGCTATCGAAACACGTTAGATTGTTTTTTAATCTTCTAAAGCGTTAGAGCAACATCTGTTTTTTTCGATTTCAGTGGACAAATTTTTTATTTCAATTTTTGCGGACATTGCAACCATGGACAACGGACAGGTCCATGTAATAACGAAGACCAGTCCATTCCACCAAAAAAAAGGTGTATGAAGTTGTTGGATTTTTTTTTTGCGACATATCTACTTAATAAAACGCATTTATTGACAGACGATGTACATCCTAAACGGTTAGGAAGCAGACATTTTGCAAACGAGATCGGAGTAGAGCATAGGCGAGCTTAAAAAAAACTTTTCGTTAAATTAAGCCTCTAAAGGGGTGAAAATGTGGCGTCAAATTTTACTTGTGAATTAGTAAAATCGTTTCAATTTCATTTGATTTGTTTTCCATTTTGACCACCTGATGGCGTACGTATCAAATTGTTCTTTTTTATTTTTAATCCACTTTCAAGTATTGGTTTTATTAAATATTTGTTAAATCTATCCATATTCCACCAATTGGGTTTAATATAATCCCTTTTCTTTCCATTTGTAATGGTAGTTGCGTCCGCTTGTTTATTTTGAATTTGAAATTGTTGAGTATTAGGGATAGAGCTATTTTCGTTTGAATCATTGCAAACCGCATTCCTACAAAAACAAGCAATTAAAAAAAATCAGTGCAAGGTTAAGTTATCAACGTATCAACTTACCAATGCATATTCTTGGACCATCCCCAAATGGAATATAAGTGTAATCCCATATTTTGGGTCGATTTTCTTCATTAAATCTATCAGGATCAAATTTTTCGGGTTCAGGAAAATATTCGGGATCTCGATGCAACCCGTAACAGGGTATTAACGCTGAGAAGCCTTTTTCGATAGCAATATTGGTATTTGGCACTTCGTATGCTTCAGTACATTTTCTTAGAAACACTGGAGCTGGAGGATATTTCCTCATTGTCTCTGAAAGTTTCAGTTCAGCTAAGTTGCAGTTATGTTCAGATTTGGTTATTGGTAAAAGAAATAACTTTTCTTTATTTTTATCAATTATTATCTAATATCGTATTGTTGAGATGAAATATTTAAATGGTTTTTCTTTTGAAAACGGTGCGTTGTAGTAACGTTTACCTTGCTGTTAGAAAAAAGTATTAAACTCTGAAACCTTCCAAAAAAAGTGAAATGGGGAAAAATTTTACATCTAAATAAAAATGTTCACTGACCTTCCTTATTTTAGAATGAAAATAGGAAAGTAGCAGTAACAACTTATCTAAAGACTAGTACACATTTGTAGACTAAATCGCGCAACTCTCTACAGACAAATCGAGGATTTTGTCTCTCTCGGACAGTTCTGAACCAATCTCAAAATGCCCTAGGGACTTTGTCAGTCATCCACACCTGCGCACTAGTTTTCGAGACACCATAGCAAGTGAGATAGCGACCAGTGGAATTGCTGCTAGTTCACAGGAAGTTCTAGAACTGATTTGTTTCCCATTTGTCTATAGACAATCGCAGAACTTCTTCTATAGTCACTAGTTCCAGGATTTTGTTGCAAGTGTGTACTAGTTATAAGTCAATGGAGGTTTTTGTTCTTAAACCATTCGAAGCAGACCCGCTTCTGTTGATTTTTCTTTTAATTTCAATTAAATGTTCTGTAATGAAACAGTGCGAACGTACGAAAAGTCGAAAATATTTACAACCACAACCATATTCTGGTTTTGACCTTTCTTGGCCTCAGTAGTATGGTCATTGTACACACTTTGAACTTTTAGTTGTAAGTCAGCCACATAAATACCTAACGGATGCGGTCTCCATTAAGTAAGGACCGACTCTCGACTGCATCTTGCAAGAAACATTTTTGCTACATGCTAACTGAAGGAATTATTGTCTAGAATTACAACCGGAAGTGCGATGTAACTCTAAAAGGTTACAAAGGTCATTGCGTGAGGCACCTTTAAGGTTACATCGTACTTCTGTTATTTTTCTTTAAAAATATTTGCTATTAAAATTACTCAAAATCAGAACCATCCTGTTTGTGGCGATAAATAATTAAAAACATAAATCATTAAAATCGGATCTGATTAGTGGATTTAGAAGTTCCACAGATTACTTAGCTTCATTGGCTGAATTAACTGTCCAATTACCATTGGAGATTAAAGATAATTCATATTTGACAACTCTCCGCAAAAGAATTTTCAGAACTCACCCAGAATAATCGTCTCCAAGTAAGTTAAATCCATCATGGCTTCGTAAGTGAATTTCTGTTCGTGTTTCTCTAGTATCTCTTTAACTTCTCTTCGTGCTTTCCTTTGAATTTCCAAGTTGCTAGCCATTTCAAAAATTGCAAAACTAATTGTAGTCGAAGTGGTTTCGAATCCAGCCAAAAAAAATATGAAAGCTTGAGCAGCTGCCTCATTCATTGTGAGAGCCGTACCAATGGAATGTTCCCCATCTAATCCTCCGTTGTTTTTCAATTGAATCAATAGCTGCAAGAAATCGTTCCTACTGACACCGTTCCTCTCTCTATACTTGATTGTATCCTCCACCACTCTTTGAAAAAAGCTAGTCACGTCCTTGGAAAATACCCCTAAGCGTAAAAACTTGGCTAGCGACGGGAAGCTACGTATGATGATCATTTTGAGAACATCCCCGATGGTTTGGGTGAACGCCCTTTTACCCATCAACCTGAATTCAGCATTATCATTCGACATGCTGTTGCAGTCGAGCCCAAAGGCGCAAGAACCTATAACATCCGTGGTGTATCTAGCCAAAATCTCCTTGATTTCCACCTTCCCTCGTTGACTTGTCACTTCCTTTAAAAATCGCACCATCTGAACACCGCAACTTAAAATTGATGGGAACATATATTTGACTTTCGATGGGGAAAACGCGGGCGTCAGTTTGGTTCTCAAGTTCTTCCACTTGGGTCCGGATAGAGAAAATAAATGGGCACTTATCGGGTCGTTGTTTTCATCGTAGAATATTCCTCGATCGTTAAAGTGGTGGAAATTTTTGCAGAGCATATCTTTGATTATTAGTGGATCTAGGGGCATGAACACTTTTCTGCTGAAGAAATACAAACCGACGAATTTGTGACCTTCTGATTTCGTTGTGTCATATATTTCTTTGATTTTGTCCCCCATGTTGTGTTTTCTGAAGATAACGCTTGCCATATTTCCAAATGGGAATATCGGGGGTAATTGTGGCACACCCCTTGATGACCAATATGTGAAGGCATATTTAAAATAAATGTAAATAAGTAGTAAAACTGTGAAGATTACAAGCGATATGTTGAAGTGGTTTTGTTGATCTGTCTTCTCATTTTCCATGTTGTGCCTAAAATATGAAAATATGTCGTTAGTAAGAGTTTGGTTTTGCACAATCTTTACATTTACATGTAGACTAACTGAAAATAAGTCGTAGGTTTTCAGACGTAGAGGTGAATCCACGTCAATACAATTTTGGGTTGCGTTTCGTATTTTGCAATTTAAAAAACTTTTTTTTTGGTGGAACGGATTGGTCCTTGGTTATCTTCAAAAATTGAAATACAGAACTTGTCCCCTGAAACCAAAAAAGATTAAAAAACGCGATAAACGTTGCAACCTTTTTGTGTTTTTTTATTCTTTCTTGGTTTCAGGGGACAAGTTCTGTATTTCAATTTTTTTTTAAAACATATTTATCACACGAGATTACTTTGTGGTGTAAATAGTTAATTTGTGTGCCGAATTCGTTTGTGTGCGTTCTAAAATCTTCACCTTAAATATTACTTTATTGTATATGACACATACAACATACGACACAATTTTTTATCGATGTGGATCCAGCTTAAGACTTTTTAAAAATTTTATTTGGTCTTGTAAAGCCGTTATTTAGGTTTTTATAATGTAAATTATGATGTAAAATATAATTTAAATAGTCCTCAAGAAGTGGCTTTGCTCTTTTATTGAAAAACGTATATTTTCCATATGCATTCTTGGAAGAATATCGAAAAATGTTGCTGCATTGGGATTTCGGATTTTCCCAAAATAATTATTCCAAATCTTGCTGTGGAGATACTGACCATTTTATTCACAATTTAATAATTAATAATTAGGTTTACTTGTCACAAATGTTACTGTATTGAAAAATTATTGTCATTTATGCCACTGAAGGAATGCACTATGGAAGTTTTTTTTTAGTTAATTTAAAAACCTATTTTTTCGAGGAGGAGTAAATGTGTCATTTAAAATTTCTGATATTGTCACCAATATTCGTGAAGAGTTCAAGATTATTTCCTTTGTTAAAAGCTGTTCATATCAAGTCAAAGTTATTCGTCGATATTATTATTTGTTTGGTTTTACTACGAACATTCCCTATAAAAACTTAGAATGGAAAGTATAGAGTATAGATGATCGTATTTAGGTCTATAAGGACATAAAAATTAAATTTATTTCTTTCCTGTTAAATTAAATTACACAGTTGTACGTGGAGCACATAAATATGTTAATTTGAGAAAGCGGAACAGGAACGTTAATAACAAGAAAAAAGCTATATTAATGTAAATTAGTTTTAGATCGAAAGCATTTGAAATACAACAATTCCCCATTTGTTCTTATAACTTATTAATCTGCATATTTGTATAATTGTTACACACATATTCAACTTTTATTTTATAATAATGGGGTAAACAATGCAATTATTTATCTTTAGACAGTTATTGGCCACTGGAAGTTAGTGACCACTGGACAGTTATTGGCCAATATGCAATCCACGACTAGATTAAGATTTTTAAATGTTCTACCTAAAGCTTAGACAAGATTCGTTCAGAGGGGGGCACCAATTATTTTAAGAATTGGTCGACAAAAAAACAACAAAAGCAGAAAATCTTCCTGCTAAGTATATTGCGGAATTTCCAGAAAAAAGTCAGAACATTGAATTTGAAATAAAATCTAAACCTTTTGGAATATCTAGATAGTTATTGGCCACAGGAAGTTATTGGCCACTGGACAGTTATTGGCCAATCTACAATCCACGACTACATTAAGAGTTTTAAATGTTCTACCTAAAGCTTAGGCAAGATTTCGTTCAGAAGGGGGCAGCAATTATTTTAAGAATTGATTGACAAAAAAAACAACAAAAGCAGAAAATCTTCCTGTTAAGTATATTGTGGAATTTCCAGAAAAAAGTCAGAACATTGAATTTGAAATAAAATCTAAACCTTTCGGAATATCTAGATAGTTATTGGCCACTGAAAGTAATTGGCCACTGGACAGTTATTGGCCAATGGACAATTATTGGCCAATCTACAATCCACGACTACATTAAAATTTTTAAATGTTCTACTTAGAGCTTAGACAAGATTTCGTTCAAAGGGGGGGTAGCAATTATTTTAAAAATTGATTGACAAAAAAACAACAAAAACAGAAAATCTTCCTGTTAAGTATATTGCGAAATTTCCAGAAAAATGTCAGAACATTGAATTTAAAATAAAATCTAAACCTTTCGAAATATCTAGATAGTTATTGGCCACTGAAAGTAATTGGCCACTGAACAAGTTATTGGCCAATGGACAATTATTGGCCAATCTACAATCCACGACTACATTAAGATTTTTAAATGTTCTACTTAGAGCTTAGACAAGATTTCGTTCAAAGGGGGGCTGCAATTATTTTAAGAATTGATTGACAAAAAAAACAACAAAAACAGAAAATCTTCCTGTTCAGTATATTATGGAATTTCCAGAAAAAAGACAGAACATTGAATTTACAATAAAATCCAAACCTTTCGGAATATCTAGATAGTTATTGGCCACTGGAAGTTATAGGCCACTGGACAGTTATTGGCCAATGGACAATTATTGGCCAATCTACAGTCCAAGACTACATTAAGATTTTTAAATGTTCTACCTAGAGCTTAGACAAGATTACGTTCAGAGGGGGGCAGCAATTATTTTAAGAATTGATTGACAAAAAAACAACAAAAACAGAAAATCTTCCTGTTAAGTATATTGTGGAATTTCCAGAAAAAACTCAGAACATTGAATTTAAAATAAAATCTAAATCTTTCGAAATATCTAGATAGTTATTGGCCACTGAAAGTAATTGGCCACTGGACAAGTTATTGGCCAATGGACAATTATTGGTCAATCTACAATCCACGACTACATTAAGATTTTTAAATGTTCTACCTAAAGCTTAGACACGATTTCGTTCAGAGGGGGGCACCAATTATTTTAAGAATTGGTTGACAAAAAAAACAACAAAAGCAGAAAATCTTCCTGTTAAGTATATTGCGGAATTTCCAGAAAAAAGTCAGAACATTGAATTTGAAATAAAATCTAAACCTTTCGAAATATCTAGATAGTTATTGGCCACTGAAAGTAATTGGCCACTGGACAAGTTATTGGCCAATGGACAATTATTGGTCAATCTACAATCCACGACTACATTAAGATTTTTAAATGTTCTACCTAAAGCTTAGACAAGATTTCGTTCAGAGGGTGGCACCAATTATTTTAAGAATTGGTTGACAAAAAAAAACAACAAAAGCAAAAAATCTTCCTGCTAAGTATATTGCGGAATTTCCAGAAAAAAGTCAGAACATTAAATTTGAAATAAAATCTAAACCTTTCGGAATATCTAGATAGTTATTGGCCACTGGAAATTATAGGCCACTGGACAGTTATTGGCCAATGGACAATTATTGGCCAATCTACAGTCCACGACTACATAAAGATTTTTAAATGTTCTGCCTAGATCTTAGACGAGATTTCGTTCAGAGGGGGGCAGCAATTATTTTAAGAATTGATTGACAAAAAAAAAACAAAATCAGAAAATCTTCCTGCTCAGAATATTGCGGGATTTCTAGAAAAAATCAGAACATCTAGTTTGAAATAAAATCTAAACCTTCCGAAATATTTCAAAAAATGCTGGTATTAAACTTGAAAAAAAAATTCCTAAAAAAAGTCAAAATATCCAAAGACCAATTTTGTGAAAAAAAATTGAAATATTCAAACATAATTCTCTCAGAATATTATGGTATTTAAATTTTAACATAATCAAAATTTACAAGAAATATTCTCAAAATATTTTAAAAATGTTATTTTCGGAATTACACCATTTTATTAAAATTTTGTTTCAATTTTGCAAAAGGAACTGAATTTTGAGAAAAATCCACAATTAGGAGGAGGTAGAAATGTTTAAAAACAAAACTTCGAATTTTGAGGTACATATTATTCGAGAATAAGATGAATTTAAAGAAACAAGTGGAAATTCAATCCAAAAATAATCCAATTTTGAGAAAAATCCGCAATTAGGAGGAGGTAGACATTTTTAGAAACAAAACTTCGAATTTTGTGGTACACGTTATTCAGAGAATAAGATGAATTTAAAAAAACAAGTGGAAATCCAATCAAATTGAAAAAAAAATCAATAAAATCCGAACATTGAGTAAAATGAATTTTGAAAATTGCCGCCAAAATGTTGAGGAAATGATCAAAAGTTTTAGATAACATTCGAATTTCCAACAGAAAAAAGTTGTAAACATAGTCGTGATTTCGAAAAAGACGAATTTAGAGAAAAATTCCGAATTTTCAGAAAATCAAATTTCATTTTGGGAAAACTTGAAAAATGTCGAAAAATCGGAAAACGTCAAAATTGTCAAAAGTCGACTTTAATGAAAAACTGAATTCCCAACAGAAAAAAGTTGTAAAAATAGTCGTAATTTCGAAAAAGACGAATTTAGAGAAAGATTCCGAATTTTCAGACAATCAAATTTCATTTTGGGAAAACTTGAAAAATGTCGAAAAATCGGAAAACATCAAAATTGTCAAAAGTCGACTTTAATGAAAAACTGAATTCCCAACAGAAAAAAGTTGTAAAAATAGTCGTAATTTCGAAAAAGACGAATTTAGAGAAAGATTCCGAATTTTCAGACAATCAAATTTCATTTTGGGAAAACTTGAAAAATGTCGAAAAATCGGAAAACATCAAAATTGTCAAAAGTCGACTTTAATGAAAATCTGAATTTCCAACAGAAAAAAGTTGTAACAATAGTCATAATTTCGAAAAAGACGAATTTAGAGAAAAATTCCGAATTTTCACATAATCAAATTTCATTGTGGGAAAACTTGAAAAATGTTAAAAGATCGAGAAACGTCAAATTTGTCAAAAGTCGAATTTTGTGAAAAATCGAATTTCCAACAGAAAAAAGTTGTAAAAATAGTCGTAATTTCGAAAAAAACGAATTTAGAGAAAAACTCTGAATTTTCAGACAATCAAATTTCATTTTGGGAAAACTTGAAAAATGTCGAAAAATCGAAAAAAGTCAAAATTCGAATTTTGTGAAAAACCGAATTTCCAACACAAAAAAGTTGTAAAAATAGTCGTAATTTCGAAAAAGACGAATTTAGAGAAAAACTCTGAATTTTCAGACAATCAAATTTTATTTTGGGAAAACTTGAAAAATGTTAAAAAATCGAGAAACGTCAAAATTGTCAAAAGTCGAATTTTGTGAAAAACCGAATTTCCAACAGAAAAATGTTGTAAAAATAGTCGTAATTTCGAAAAAGACGAATTTAGAGAAAAACTCTGAATTTTCAGACAATCAAATTTTATTTAGGGAAAACTTGAAAAATGTTAAAAAATCGAGAAACGTCAAAATTGTCAAAAGTCGAATTTTGTGAAAAACCGAATTTCCAACAGAAAAAAGTTGTAAAACTAGTCGTAATTTCGAAAAAGACGAATTTAGAGAAAAATTCCGAATTTTCAGACAATCAAATTTCATTTTGGGAAAACTTGAAAAATGTTAAAAGATCGAGAAACGTCAAATTTGTCAAAAGTCGAATTTTGTGAAAAACCGACTTTCCAATAGAAAAAAGTTGTAAAAATAGTCGTAATTTCGAAAAAAGCGAATTTAGAGAAAAATTCCGAATTTTCAGACAATCAAATTTCATTTTGGGAAAACTTGAAAAATGTCGAAAAATCGAAAAACGTCAAAATTGTTAAAAGTCGAATTTTGTGAAAAACCGAATTTCCAACAGAAAAAAGTTGTAAAAATAGTCGTAATTTCGAAAAAGACGAATTCAGAGAAAAACTCTGAATTTTCAGACAATCAAATTTTATTTTGGGATAACTTGAAAAATGTCGAAAAATCGAAAAACGTCAAATTTGTCAAAAGTTGAATTTTGCAGTTTTCGGAAAAAGACGATTTAAAAAAAATCACAATTAACCAAAAATAGTTTTTTCGGAATTTTTACTTTTTTATTTAAATGTT
The DNA here is from genome assembly GCA_028583605.1 of Dastarcus helophoroides. NCBI lineage: Eukaryota > Metazoa > Arthropoda > Insecta > Coleoptera > Bothrideridae > Dastarcus > Dastarcus helophoroides. The sequence goes on along the minus strand of CM053327.1, from coordinate 44,649,035 downwards.
GACGTTTAAATTTCGACAAAAAGGTCCAATTTTTTTCTCTAAACACGGAAATATCTTTCTAAATACAGAAATATCTTTCTAAATACAGAAATATCTTTCTAAACACAGAAATATCTTTGTAAACACAGAAATATTTTTTTCAACATTTTTTGCTTTTTTATTAACATGCTGATCGAGTTTAGAGCACGAATTTTAAGAAAGTGGAAATTTCGAGGGAAAACTAATTTTAGGGAAAAAGTCTGCAATTCTGGAAACGTAAAATATTGCGAGATAAAAATCGAAATTTCGAAAATAACGCGAATTTTGAGATGCAAGTTAAAATTTTTGGAAAGTTTAATTTTAAAAAAGTCGAAATATTCAAAAAAAAACGAATATTAAGAAAAATAGCAGAATTTCTAAAAGACGAATATTAAGAAAAATAGAGGAATTCGGAAAAAAATAACGATTTTTGAGACCATTGCAAAAAATAAGAATTTTGAGCATAAAGGCAAAATTTCGAATTTTTGTTGAAAAGATAAGTTTTAGGAAAAAGACTAATTTTAACAAATAAAGTCAAGATTTCGGTACAAAGATAATTTTAAGCAAAAAGTCGAAACTTTCAGAAATATTAAATATTGAATTTTGAGATAAAAATCAAGATTTCGAGAAAAAAGTAAACTCTAAGAAACCATACGAAACTTCGCAAAGACGATAATCAAAATTTTTGAAAAAGTAGATTCTAGAAGATTGAAATTTAAAAAAAAAAGAATTTTGAGCATAAAGGCACAATATCGAATTTTTGTTGAAAAGATAAGTTTTAGGAAAAAGACTAATTTTAACAAATAAAGTCAAGATTTCGGTACAAAGACAATTTTAAGTAAAAAGTCGAAACTTTCAGAAATATTAAATATTGAATTTTGAGATAAAAGTCGAGATTTTGAGAAAAAAGTAAACTCTAAGAAACCATACGAAACTTCATAAAGACGATAGACAAAATTTTTGGAAATGTAGATTCTAGAAGATTGAAATTTTCAAAAAAAAGAATTTTGAGCATAAAGGCAAAATTTCAAATTTTTGTTGAAAAGAAGAGTTTTAGGAAAAAAAGTAATTTTAACAAATAAAGTCAAGATTTTGGCAAAAAGACAATTTCAAGCAAAAAGTCGAAACTTTCAGAAATATTAAATATTGAATTTTGAGATAAAAGTCGAGATTTCGAGAAAAAAGTAAACTCTAAGAAACCATACGAAACTTCATAAAGACGATAGACAAAATTTTTGGAAAAGTAGATTCTAGAAGATTGAAATTTTCAAAAAAAAGAATTTTGAGCATAAAGGCAAAATTTCATATTTTTGTTGAAAAGAAGAGTTTTAGGAAAAAAAGTAATTTTAACAAATAAAGTCAAGATTTCGGTAAAAAGACAATTTCAAGCAAAACGTCGAAACTTTCAGAAAGATAAAAATTACTAATTTTAACAAATAGATTTCGGTAAAAAGACAATTTTAAGCAAAAAGTCGAAATTTTCAGAAATATTAAATATTAAATTAGGTGGTAGTACTAAAGAGTCACTCGCTTGACGCCTGTGATTGTTTTAGTACTTACTTGTCGGAACATTTATTAGCATTCGAGTTGGATATACTAAACTGACGAGATCTAACAAGATCGAAACCGGTATTTGGTTTCCAAACTTCGAATCTAATAAATGTTCAAACCTATTGGTCTGTGCATTATAGAATCCTTGTCTTCTGGGAACTCTCCTAGAGAGCAACCGCTTCGCTAGGTGGCAGTGTTTCAACTGTTGGTAGTTCAGCTACCTATGATTCACTATACACGCCGCCTGGAGGGCTGCATGAATTTGTAGTCTAGGTTGCATTCTTCTTGCATACGACATTGTTGGCGATGGCCATAGTTTCTCTATGGACCAATAGGTGGTAGTACTAAAGAGTCACTCGCTTGACGCCTGTGATTGTTTTAGTACTTACTTGTCGGAACATTTATTAGCATTCGAGTTGGATATACCAAACTGACGAGATCTAACAAGATCGAAACCGATATTTGGTTTCCAAACTTCGAATCTAATAAATGTTCAAATTTATTTTTCCGTGCATCAGAATCCTTGTCTTCTGGGAACTTTTCTAGAGAGCAACCGCTTCGCTAGGTGGCAGTGTATCAACTGTTGGTAGTTCAGCTACCTATGATTCACTATACACGCCGCCTGGAGGGCTGCATGAATTTGTAGTCTAGGTTGCATTCTTCTTGCATTAAATTTTGAGATAAAAGGCAAGATTTCGAGAAAAAAGTATACTCTAAGAAACCATTCGAAACTTCGCAAAGATGATAGGCAAAATTTTTGAAAAAAGCAGATTCTGGAAGATTGCAATTTTTAGAAAAATCTCAATGTTGGGAAAAGTAACGAAATTTGGAGAAAATGCTAAATTTTGGGAAATTGATTTAAACTATCATGTGAAACTTCGAAATTGAGAGAAGATTCGAAATCTTTCCGAGAATTTCAAAAAACAAAGTCGAATTTTGCGAATAAAGTCAAAATTTACAAAATAAAACTTACAAAAATAGTAATGAAAATGTAGAGACAGGGATGAGTTTTAGTGGAACGGACTGGTCCTCGGTTATCTTCAAAAATTGAAATACAAATCTAATACCTCTCTGAAGATGATAGCTTGGCTACCGAAACGCGTTAGAGCAACCTCTGTTGCGTTTTTTTAATCTTTCTTGGTTTCAGAGGACAAGATTTGTATTTCAATTTCTTAAAAGGATGAATGTCGAGGAGAAAGACGAAACTTCTAGAAAAAAAATGCAAATTTTGCGCAGATAAGTTTAATTTTGAAAAATGATATAATTTTTAAAATAATTGTTTGTAAAACATAAATTTTCAAACAAAAAAAAAATTAAAATGTTAAGATAAAGACAAACTTCGACCAAAAATTGAGATTTTCAGGAACATCAAATGAAGACAAGAATTCTAAAAAATCGCAAAAGCGAAAACGGATTTTGAAAGAAATCTGAAATTTCGAGCAACAGATCGAATTATTTTCGAGCAACAGATCGAAATTTCGAGCAGCAGATCGAGATTTTGAGCGAAAGATCGAAATTTCGAGCAGAAGATCGAGATTTTGAGCGAAAGATCGAGATTTCGAGCAACAGATCGAAATTTCAAAAAAATCAAAATTTTTAGAAAAAATCCGAAATTCGACATTTTCCACAGAAAACCAACATTTACCATCCATAAATAAAAAAAGCAAATTCTGTCAAAAATCACAAAATTCCAAGAAAGAGATTATCAAAAAATGTCAAAATTCCAAGGAAAGTATGAATTTTGAAGAAAAAATGAATGTAAATTTTCGGTAGCTTCAGAAGTCAGAGAGGGAAGAGGGTGCCCTGTACCAGGGATCGGCAAACCGTGGCTCTTTAAATTCCCCTTAAAAAATAAATAAATGAAAGCTAGAGCAGACAGATACCTAGACAATCATTAAGCAAGTGACCTACAGAAGTCGAAATTTCCAAAAATACTTTTCAAGGAATTGTTGTGTCTTAAATTTTGACAAAAAGGTATAATTTAAAGAAGTATTTTTCCAAAATTTTTGATTGATTTGTATTAACATTTTGAAAAATCGTATGAAATTTCTAGAAAAAGACCAATTGGGGAGTCGAAATTTCTAAAAAATACTTTTCTCATAATTCATACTTTTTTATTTTATTTGTAGATTGTCTAAAACCTTGAGATTTCCTGACAAAAAGGTGAATTACTTTTTGTGGAAAAAACAATTTAAATTTTCAGAAAAAGCAAATATCGAAGTTCGAAATAAAAGCTGAAATTTCCAAAAAAAAGCCGAATTTTGAGAAAAAGAGATTTCTAAAAAATTCAGACAAAGAAAGAGAGTTTGAAAAAATTAAGAAAAAGGAACAGATTTCAAAAAATTGAGAAAGAGGAATTTATCAAAAGCTCTCAATAAAAGGTAAAATTTTAGAAAATAAAACCTAGAATTTCGACAATAGATTGAAACCCAGGACAAATTAAAAATCTAAAATGTTTAAAAAAAAATTGAATTTTTTTAAATATAGTAAAATTTCTAAAAGAGAAATTGTAAAAATTAACTGGAAGCTTAAAAAAATTGTCGATCTCTAAAAAAGTCGAAGTTTTTCAGTGAAGAAGAAAAAAGTTTAATTTTAGGAAGAATTTTATGGAAAAAGTTTAGAACAACTCGAAGTTTCGATAAAAAGATTGCAATTTTTCAGAGAAAATTAAATTTTAGAATAACTTAAAATTTCGAATACAAGACGAATTTAAAAAACTCAAAATTTTCAGATAAATCGAATTTTAAAAAAATGGTAAAATAAATTCGGAAGCAAAGGGAATGTTTATAAAAGTTCCAATTTCGAGAAGTGTTAAACTTTAAAAAAAAATGTCAACATTTTCCAGAGAAAGTCAAATTTTAAGAAAAAAAAATCAAATTTTGAGATTTGAAAAAAGAAGAATTTCGTTCGAAATGAAAGTTGATATTTCCGGAAAAAACTGAATTTTGAAAAAAATAGATTTCGAAAAATATGAATTTGTCAAAATTTTCAAAAAAGCAAAATTTTAGAAAAAATAAGTCGAATTTTGACAACAGATTGAGTTTTGTGGAAAATTGTTAAATCTCGAAAAGAGAAATTATAAAAACTCGAAGCTTTTTCAGAGAAGAAGAAAATAAATAATTTTTTCCAGAGAAAGTTAAATTTTGAGAATAAATTTGAAATTTCGTGAACAGGGCGAATAAAAAAAAATTGAAATTTTCAGAAAAATTCGAGTTTTGAGAATATTGGTAAAATAATTTCTAAATAAAAAGGAATGTGAATACAACTTCAAGTTTCGAGAAAAGTGTTAAACTTTAAAAAGAGGTCAAAATTTCCCAGAGAAAGTCAAATTTTAAGAAGAAAATCCAATTTTTAGATAAAGTTAAACATTCGTCGATAAAATCGCAGCTTGCAGAAACATAATAAAATGTCGAATTTTCACTTAAAATTGGGAATTTCGAGAAACACCTAATTTTGCGAAAATAAATAAAAGTTTGAATATTTAGTAAAAGTCAATATTTGGGGGTAATGGTGAAATTTGGAAAAGGAACGTTATTTAAAAAGAATAGAAATTTCGAGAAAAAAGTCGCAATTTAGAACAAAGTTAAAAAAATATAATTTTGGAAAAAAGTCAAATTTAAGAATAGATTTGAAATTCGAAAAAAGAAAATCTGAGAAAAAGATCGAAATCTTCAAAAACTATTTTATTTAACATCTCCAAATTATTACTTTTTTTACGAAATCGACAAAAGATGAATTTTTGAGAAATAAATCGAATCTTCCAGTTGAATTAAAAAGAAGTAAACATTTTCACAGATTATCGAGTTTTGAAGACAGAAAGATTTAGGAAAAAAGTCTAAATAAAAATGATACTAATAATAAAAATTAAAAAATAAAAATTAAAGAAAAAGACGAATGGTGGGCGAAACGTCGAACACTTTTAGTAGTTCTTTGACACGGTCCAATCCCGGAAGAAGTATATCCTGTACAGAGAAGAGTTTAAAAGGTCGAATTACGAGAAAAAGGCCAATTTTGAAATAAAGCTCTAAATTATGCGAAATAAAAGGCCTTTTGGTCTGAATATGTTTCGTTTTGACTCGATGAGTCAGAGGGGCATCTCCCTGTCCCATATTTTGTCTGATTTATCTGATTAATTTTTGAAATAAAATGTAAAATCAGAAATAAAAACCTGTGTCTCTTTGAAATTCAGGAAACCAATTTTTTCATTGCGGATGATTCTTTTGGCTTAAAAATTTACCGACCCCTGCCCTATACTACCTAAGCCTACCCTAATCAGCGTATGACCTAAATAATCTTATATGTTTCTATTTTGACATTTTTTTTCCAATTTTGACAATGGATTGCAGCAGCAGGGAAAACCGAAAAAATTGTCTTATGTGTGGTCAGTGTTGCATTAGAAGTTAAGGTTTCTATAAGAATGGTTCGTGATTAGTAAATAGACACATTACTGGTCAGTTAATTTTATTTTTAGAAACATTTAGAAGTAGAAAAATTGAAACACTAATTCTTTCCGTTTAATCAAAAGACTGTTCAGAAAAATTTTTAATTAAACATTTGTACATAAGGAACATAAGTATTGACATAGATTAAGATTAAATGCATTGACTAGGTCATGATTTTACTTACTTTTAAATTGCACATCTCCTGCAAAAGCAAACTATTCAGACAAACACCACTTTTTCTTTGAAGTTTGAAGAGTACAATAGCAATTGTAATCCTACTCGAAATGATTGATGCTAATGGTTGGTACCTTGTCCCACTTCTTCGGACCATGGGAAGCTACTATCTACGCGTGATAATAAAAACAAAGAGCTCGCTAGCTTCCTATATGCTCCGATTGCTTGCAGCATCAACTTCAATTCGCGTTTTCACTTTCTGTATCGCAGAAATAACCGGTACTCCTCTCGACCGGCCTAAATTTTATAAGCCTAGTCGCTTTCATTAACCACGGTTTATCTGCAGAAATCCTATAACATTGGGAAGCACATTAGCTTTTTTTTTGTGGTTGGTTATCTTCAAAAAATTGAAATACGAATCTTGTCCCTTGAAACCAACAAAGATTAAAAAAATACAACAAAGGTTTGTCAGAGCAACTTTTGTTGTGTTTTTTAATTTTTCTTAGTTTCAGAGGACAAGATTTGTATTTCAAGCACATTAAGAACAAAGTCTATAAGCTTCTTGCGTAAATTAATATCGAGAATTAGAGGAATACGTATGTTTTTTTTACAGGGCACAGTAGAAGTCCGAGCTGAAATCGAAAGACTCCAGAACACGATTTCTGCCCTGCAGAAATCCAATTTGTCTTTGGAGGCTGAAAACTTGGAGCTCAAGATGGATATGGGAAAGGTGTCGAAGCAGACGCCCCATTTAAGGGAGCAAATTCAGCATTTAGAAAGGTAAACAATGCTGGACACATTTCGTGAATGTGTTGGTAAATATTCGTGTTTGACTTCGAGGAGTAATCAAGTTCATCAAATATTTATGTTTATGTTTGCGAATTAGCAACTTGAAATCGTCCGTTTGCTTTCTTTTTTAACAGTTCGGCTGCTGAATTGAATTGGGCAACAGAAGATTACTAAGCTTTTAGATTATTTATGTTTGGTGCCGCAACAAATAGAAGCAATTTTTATTTTTCTAATTTTAGCGCACATAGTCTAATGAGAAATTAATTTCATTGAGTTAAATTCAGGAAATTTTTGTGTTAGTTCACATTACTTACCAGGTCATTCAATAAGTCCGCAGGATAAGTAAGAAAAAAACAAAATTTTGACAAAACTCGATTTTATTATTCAACATAGTTGCCTTCGAGGGCGATACAACGAGTATAGCGATCTTCCAACTTGTCGATACCACTTTTATAGTACGATTTCTCTTTCTCGTCAAAATAGGTCTCAGTTTCAGCGATTACTCCACCCATGGACCTAAATTTCTTTCCAACCAGCATTCTCAGGAGATCTGAAAACAGGAAAAAGTAGCTGGAGGGCTAAATCTGGAGAATACGGTGGCTGGGTAAGCAATTCGAAGCCCAAATTCATTCAATTTTGCCATCGTTTTTATCGATTTGTGAGACGGTGCATGGTCTTGGTGAAGCAACACTTTTTTCTTTTGCAAATGTGGCCGTTTCTTTGCGATTTCAGCCTTCAATCGACCCAAAAGGGCACAGTAATGGTCGCTGTTTATGGTTTGATGGAACGGACTGGTCCTTGGTTATCTTCAAAAATTGAAACACAGAACTTGTCCCCTGAAACCAAGAAAAATTAAAAAACACAACAAAGGTTGCTCTAGAGCGTTTGTGTGTTTTTTAATTTTTCTTGGTTTCAGGGGACAAGTTCTGTGTTTCAATTGCTGTTTATGGTGGTTCCTTTTTGGAGATAGTCGATGAATATTATTCCGTTCGCATCCCAAAATACATAAGCCAACACCTTACCGGCCCAGTGTTGCGTCTTTGCTCGCTTTGGATTCGGTTCGTCGACTGCTGTCCACTCATCTGAATGTCTTTTGGATTCTGGTGTGTAATAGTGAAGCCATGTCTCATCCATTGTCACACATTGATAGAATTCCATTTTATTGAGGTTTAACAGCGCCAAACACTTCTCTAAAGCATCGATTCGTTGTTTTTTCTGGTTGACTATGAGCTCACGCGGCACCCACTTTGCACAGAGCTTTCGCATACCCAAATGTTTGTGTAAAATGGTAAAAACACTACTATTTGATATCTTTACAATGTCAGTTAGCTCGTGCACCTTCACTTTGCGATCGTTCATAACCAATTTGTGGCTTTTTTTGATGTTTTCTGGAATAACAGCCTCATTTGGGCGTCCACTGCGCTCTGCATCATCTGTGCTGGTACGACCACTTTTAAATTCAACAATCCACTTCTCTACCATTTGTTTCGATGGAGCAGCGTTCGGATAATGTTTATCAAGCCATTGTTTGGTTTCCACTGTATTTTTTTTCATCAAAAAGCAATGCTTTATCAAAACTCGAAATTCACTTTTTTCCATTTTTTTTCAATAACAAAAGTTGCTTCACACAAAATACTATAACTCACGAATCAATCGTCAGATTGCTGTCAAATTTATACACGTATCGTTTGAAGGTTAGTACTAGATAAAAATCATATGGAAAAAATTCTAGTGACGCCATCTATGTGTCATCCTATGGACCTTTTGAATGGACTGTTAGACCCTGATCATTTAATAATCCTGCAGGTTCTATTTCTATGGTAAAATATGTTCAACTATGTGTTTGGCTCAGCTTTGGTACAACTATATATATTTTAAATAGCACACCCTGTATATTATTCCATTTTTAGTTTCTTGGTCAAATTTTAAACTGACCTTATGTCAGGAAGGTTGCATTTTCGAATTAATAATATCTAATTTATTGCCAAGCAATCCATTGCATGATTGGTGATTTTTGGAATGGTTTCAGCTACATTGAAGTGTTGAAAAACGAAAATTCTATAAAAGAAGCCAGTTGTCAGCCTCAGCAGTCTTCTCCAGCTGATTCCAAGAAAGTAGCTGAACTGGAGCGAACCCTATTTATATTGAAACGAGTGGTAGAGAAGCTGCAAGCAGAAAATAAGCGACTGCTGAGTGGAAAACCTCTCTATTCAGACAGAACAGTAAGTAAATGTAGGTCCATAGAAGGTTTCACCCCTTTACCACATCGGCAATTAAATAAATAATTACGCGATACGTATTTCGCCAGCAGAACTGGCATTTTCAAGGGCACTAATCTTAAAAGATAACATACAAACTCAACGAAGAATAATACGAAGAATTTAGTGCTTTTCAAAGAAGAATGTTTGAAAATATAGAGTATAAAATCAAGAAGAAAATTGAAATTCATGAAAGAAAACTGCAAAATATTTTAAAGTACAAAACACAAAGTAATAAACCTTCTCCTTCGAAAAACACTAACATAGTAGTAAATCTCTCTAAACAAGTTTTTAATGCTAAAGAATTAGAACTTTTAAATAAAGGACTTAAATTCAATACACCTTTTGTAAAAGCACTCATCGAACAAATTTGCGTCGGAATCGAATCGAGAATTTCAAAATTAAATGAACCAAGTAAGAATATAATTAGAGAACAAAGTAAAAAGATTATTGAAACTAACAAAGAACATCGAATTAATAGTAATCAGAACCACATAATTAAAAACTTAAAAAAAAAGATTGCTACTATCTAAAAGCAGACAAAGGCAATAAGATTGTTGTATTGGATAAACCTGATTATAACAATAGAGTAAACAATTTAATTGAAAGTGGACCATATGAGAGAATAGCAAAGAATCCATTACCAAAAATGATTAAAGAATTCAAAGATGCTATAAAGAAATGCAACAATCTTATTACCAACCCAATAAAATACAAAATTAACTCGAGTAATCCATCGATCCCCAGATTGTATTGTTTACCAAAAATTCATAAGCCGGGAAATTCAATGAGACCAATTGTTTCAGGTGTAACCGCACCCACTTACCAGTTAGCAAAATGGCTTAACAATGAATTCGTAAAACTTCAGAACAATAATGCATCATTTTCAATTAAAAACACCACTGAATTTATAAATAAAATTAAAGATTTGACCTTGTCACCCACAGAAATTCTGGTACTTCACTTTTTCCCAGCGTACCAATAGCCGAAACTTTAAATTATTTAGAAGAACTCTTGACATTTAATCAAATAGACAAAGAAGTAATTTCAGAATATTTATCTCTAACTTCATTATGCATGAAACAGAACGTCTTCCAGTTTGACAATAAATTTTATAAACAAACAAATGGTACCACCATGGGAAATCCATTAAGTCCATTTCTAGCAAATCTTTTCATGGACAATTTTGAACAAGAAATCAAAAATGAATTAATAAACTTTCCTCGAATTTGGATGCGATACGTAGACGACATTTTTGCAGTTTTTGACACCAGTAAATATGAAGTTCAAGATTTCGTTGATAAGTTAAACTCAAAATACAATTCAATTAACTTTACATTTGAAAAAGAAACCAATGGATTACTCCCGTTTTTAGATATCTTGGTTATCAGAAATAAAAATAATTTAGAGTTCGATATATACAGAAAAGAAACCAATACAAATCGCTTTATCACAGCTGATTCTAAACATAGTCCACAACAGAAATTAGCAAGTATACGTTTTTTAATCAACAGGCTTTTAAATGTCCCTCTAAGTAAATCCAGATATACAAAAGAATTAGCTTACATTAAAGATGTTGCGATTTTTAATGGTTTCCCCGTAGAAACAGTAAACAGCATGTTAAGAAAATGTAGATTTAAGAAAATAATTCAGGATTGCTCTAAGCTTGACCAATCTAAAGATAACACTCCTACAACCGTTGTGAAATTACCATTTTATCCAAATATCACTAATAAAATTAATAAAGTTTTAAAAGAAAACAACGTAAAAGTAGTGTATACAGCCAATAACAGTCTCCGCAATAATTTGGGTAATGCTAAAGATAAATTGGACAAGCTTGAGAATTCCGGAATTTACGAAATAAGCTGTAACAATTGTAATTTATCATATGTTGGACAGACCAAGAGATCCATTAAAACCAGATTTAAAGAACATATCGCCCATTTTAGATACAATAGAGAAGAAAAATCAAGTGTCGCCCTACATATGATAAATACAGGACACAAAATTAACATTGAAAATTTAAAATTGTTAAGATCGGTCACAAATAGCAGAGAACTTGATGCATACGAAACAATTTATATCAATCAGAGGCCAGTTACCCTTAATGGAGATAAAGGACCATTGGCGGCCTCCAGTTTATTGAAGGCTATTTGTGGCAGGTCAAAATTGCATGCACCAGATGTGTTAAACAATTAGAAATAGGAAAGAAAGCAAAAGACCGCCAGTATCGATTTGAATCTCAATGCAGATGACGTCGATGCATCTTTTGCTAATCTTTTAAGATTAGTGCGCTTGAAAATGCCAGCTGGCTGCTGGCGAAATACGTATCGCGTAATTATTTATTTAATTGCCGATGTGGTAAAGGGGTGAAACCTTCTATGGACTTAATCACAAGCCACAGTGTTTAGTTCAGTGCTTAAGTAAATGTAGGTGATTGTCCGATTCTAATAATTGCCCCACGTTTAAACAATGAAAGATTAAAATGTTAGACAAATTAATTGAGCCTAATTTTTCAATATGGGGCTTTTAAAAATTCAAATACAAATCTTGCGCCTTGAACCAAGAAAGATTAAAAAACACAACAAAGGTTTCGATATTTACGCTATCTTCAGAGAGATACTAACATCTAATCCTAAAATTAAGCCTTATATACTAAGAATATTCACTTCGTGCATGATCGACCGCATCCGAAGGCGCATACGCATCTAATTACATACGTCGTAGTGTCATAACTCCTTATCTATCAACCTTAACTATTTTAAACAGAGATTAATGGTCCAAAAGCCCAGCGCAACCATTCAGAAGGTTGTCTCCAGCCTATTTATGGCTAAGTTTTCACATGGATTTAACATAGAATTTTTATTTACTACTCTTAACAGTTAATATCATTATCTAACCTATGATCTAATTTAAAAGCATGTCGAGCAACCCTTGACTTCTCAGTTCTTCCGTACCTCAAATGAGCCAAATGCTCCTTCAGTCGAATTGTAAGAGATCGTCCAGTTTGCCCGGCGTATCTTTTGAGGACAATCAATGTCAACTCTATATCCAATATCTTGTATTCTCTAGGGCTCTGCTGACAAGCTACGTCAAGATAACAAAAAATTGAGGGAACAATACGGCGACGCCGTACACAGAATCAATCAGTTGGAAGTTGAACTTGCAACTTGTAAAAACAAGTTGACTGATATCGAAAAAAGGAACGTCAGGGAAGACGTCCTAGTTTTGAAAATTGAAGTTGAAAAACTAAAGTCCCAATTGGCACAGAAAAACGAATTTTTGGAGAAAGTTAAAACGCTACTGCATCGCGCAGCCGAAAAGGAAAAAAGTCTTCTACGAGAGGTAAGTTCATTTTATCTTTGTTGATTTTTTTTAAACTTTCGCGTTTGTAGATTGCTGATTTAAAATTGCAAACTGCCAGAAGTGATGATATTGCAATTTCTTCGAGACGATCTTAAATTTTAATTAGTCTATTTGTGATTGTCTTTTCTATTTGTGTGTCTTTTGACGTTTTTATTATGGATTAGATTTAATATAGGTATTACAAAAATCCCAGCGTTATTATTTTTATTATTTTCAATGACTAAAGTTTAATCCTTATCAATTTTTTTTTCTCCGACAAACCATTATCTATCGCTGCTTCAGATCGACTAAGGAAACAGCAGATACAGACGATTAATCGGGATCTCGAGATTATTCTGGAATGGGGTAAGAAGAATTTGGTCGACTTCAACACTTCGATAACTCAGGCCGCGGTTTTCTCTAAGAAAACATCAAGGTTTGATGGAACGGACTGGTCCTTGGTTAGGGAAGGGATAATGCAACAAACATACTAATGGATGGTAAAATTCTTCCGATGGGATCTAATCTATCTATCCTAGAAGGGAATGCGAGCACTGACTTCTCTTGGGACGATCATGTGCGCGCCATTGCCAAATCCGTCTCTCAGAAGCTAGGCTTTCTTTTTAGAGCTAAAAAGTACTTAACATTTCATCAGCTATTAACATTATACAAAGCTAAGTTAGGCCAACACTAGCCAATACTGTTCTCATGTTTGGAGTTCAGCCCCCAAAACACACTTTCGCTCTCTTGGATTCAATTCAAAGAAGAGCGATTCGCCTATTTGATGACGAGAGTCTGACCGATTCTCTCGAAAAACTAGAGCCTAGACGTATGGTTGGTGACTGTTCTCTTTTCTACAAGTGCTCGCAGGAACTAATAGGATTGATCCCCCAAGGTCAAGATTCTTGAGGCGCACTAGACAGGCGGAGACAGCAAATTCCTGTGCGGTCCAGCTTGACCAGAGACTAAGCTTGACACAGTGAGGACTTCTGTCTACGGAGACTCTTTTTTCTATAGAACTTCCAAGTTATGGAACTTGTTACAGAGAGGAATGTTCCCCAAAAATAACAATCTATTCTTGTTTAAGAAAGCGTTATATCACCATCTATCCTTGTTTCCGCATCCTACTCGCAGTGCTTTGAAAGCATAATGGGGTTATCCTTTGCAAGTGGATTAAACCAAAACAAAACTTGAGGTGAGAACATTTTAAGTTTCCCAAAATTTTAAATTTTTCCAAAAAATTTATGGTTTTGCTTCAATTTCTCATTTTAGTTTCGTTATTTTGATTTACTTCTCGATTCATCATCGAAATTTCGATTTATTTCCCGAGCTTTAGCCTTTTTTCAAATTTGACATTTAATCTTTCAAGATTAAGACTGCAGTCTCGACCCTAGGCACAAAATCTGGGTATTTCGATCAACATTTTGAGAATAGAGTGAAACATTAGAGATGGTAAAGATGAAAATTTTAGAAAAACTTTTAAATTTGATGAGAACAGAAGAAGAAAAAAGTCAAAATTAAAAAAATTGTTTTTGTTAGAATGTTTTCTGGAAAATTAAATTTTTTTCAGTTTAATCTTGAAACCTCTAGTTAAATAAATTTCAGTTGTTTGCAAACATTTCAAAATTTCTTCCGAAATACTTATTTTATTTCGAAATTTCGATTTTTACCTCAAAATTTCTACATAATACAAAGTTTTCAATAATACTTATAATTTCTTTGTGCGAAAGTCGAAATTAATAATACTACGAAGGAGGACCCAAAATTGAATTGGGTTGTGACGGGGAGGGAGAGAGAGTTCGATCAGGTGTCCATTAGGGCCATGTCTCCAAGTTAGTGTGCAAAATTTTGTCGTTATGAGGGCATCGGTTCGCCCATGGGAGTTTTCGTAGTGAAACAACTTCTTTCATTTCATCGAAAACCTAACGGTCGATTGTCGAGAGCAATCCGCGGCTTTAAAATTTTATTTCCCGCTTGGGCATCTGTTGCAGTATTTAAGACTGTTTATGGTGATACTGTCCTAAGTGAAACCAGAGTCTACGAGTAGTTTTCACGTTTTCAAAATGGATAAATCTCAGTTGAAAACCACCTCCGTTCAGGGCGCCTCTTAACGCCAAGCAGTGACGAAAATGTCGACAAAACCAATGCTCTCGTTCGTGAAGACTATCGCCTAACCATTGATCAACTCAGTGACCTATTTGGGATATCTAGGAGTTGAATTTTATCCGAAGATTTGCACTTGAGAAGAGTTGCAGTTCCTCGCCTTCTCACAGGCGAGCAAAGGAAGCGTCCACTTTAGGCATCTGGATTCTGGATTCGTTGTGGGTTGCCTAAAGTTTAGGCCAGCACTTTGGCCATCCTTTCAGGGTCTATTGTGCCTGTGATTGAGGTGTCCTTGGTCATTCGTTCAGCCACCCAACCTTGTTGAGAAACTGAAGAACGTCCCTTGGATGCGCCTCTTTCAAACGGGCCACTCTAGGCCAGGAGTCTCCCAGCGTGGATCCTCTGATTGGAGCTAGTGCCGAGCAGTGACACATCGCGTGCTCGACACTCTCATCTTCTTCTAAACACCCTCTGCAACTTGGGTTGTTTATAATTCAAATTCTGTGGAGGTGTTTGTTTAATAGACAGTGGCCTGTCCATGTTTAGGTACGTTTTAAATTTCAAAATTAAAAGAGGACCCTGAACAGTTTTCCAACGTGATTACTGGTGATGAATCGTGGTGCTATGGATACGACCCCGAAACAAAGAAGTAATAAAACCAGTGGAAGACACCCGGATCTTCTCATCCCAAAAAGCTCGACAAGTGAATTTTTTGGTGGAACGGACTGGTCCTTGGTTATCTTCAAAAATTGAAATACAGAACTTGTCCCCTGAAACCACGAAAGATTAAAAAACACTACAAAGGTTGCTCTAATCGATGTCCCCTGAAACCAAGAAAGATTAAAAAACACAACAAAGGTTGCTCTAACGCGTTTCGACAGCCAAGCTGTCATTTTCAGAGAGAAACCAGTCCGTTCCATCAAACATTTCTTGAACAATTCCAATTTTCTTGAAAATTTCCAAACTCTAAACTTTTTGTTTGAAAATTTCGATATTTGTCAATATTTAACATTATTTTAAAATTCCGTTCTTTTAGAAATTTTGACTACTGACTACTTTTCAAATTAAATTTTTTCAAATCTCTTTTGAAATTACAATTTTGAAATATCGATATTTTTTACAATTTCCCATGTTTGGAAATCTTAAAATTTTGACTTTTATGAAAATGTGATAATTTTTTCAAATTTCCACCATTTAATTTTGATTCAAAATTCACCGGTTAAAATTTCAACTTTTTCGAAAATTTAAAATTTTTAAAAAATTTCGTTTTTGTCGAATTCTTCTGACAAAATTCGATATTTTCCTGAAACTTCACGTTTCTTGAAAATTTCAATTTTTATCGAGCTTGGTATTTTTACAAACTTTTGTCTGATTCTTTTAGAAAGAAAATTCCAATTTTCTTGAAAACGCTAAACTGTCATCTTCAGAGAGAAACTAACATCTAATCTTAAAATTTAAAATAGAAGATTAGATCCAGTCCAAAGAAGGTTTCACCCCTTTACCACATCGGCAATTAAATAAATAATTACGCGATACGTATTTCGCCAGCAGAACTGGCATTTTCAAGCGCACTAATCTTAAACGATTAGCAAAAGATGCATCGACGTCATCTGCATTGAGATTCAAATCGATACTGTTCAGTGCTTTAGTAGAAGATTAGATGTTAGTTTCTCTCTGAAGATTACAGCTTGGCTGTCGAAACGCGTTAGAGAAACCTTTGTTGCGTTTTTTAACCTTTCTTGGTTTCAGGAGACAAGTTCTGTATTTCAATTTTCGACAAGTGAAGTCAAACATCAAGTCAATGCTGATTTGTTTCTTCTATTGCAGAGATGTTGTGCACGCAGAGTTCCTTCCCCTGTCGACCAGAAATTCTACTTGAAGGTTTTGAAAAGATTGAGGGAGAGCACCCGCAAAAACAGCACAGATTTTTGACGCTCAAGCGACTGGTTCTTCCATCATGACAACGCGCCACTCTCTCCGTAGAGCATTTTTTGACCAAAAACGCCATGACGCCAATTGTCCAACCCCCCTACTTACGGATCTAACCCCGTGTGATTTCTTTTTGTTCCCCAGGCTCCAAAGAGGCACGAGAGAAAAGCACGTGGAGGAGATAAAACAAAAATTGTTGGAAGGCCTAAAGAACATCTCGATAAGTGAATTTAGAAAATGATTTGAGCAATGGAAGGATCCAAGGGACGTTTTTCAGTTTCTCAACAAGGTTGGGTGGCTGAATGAATGACCAAGGACACCTCAATCACAGGGATAGCACAATGGTCCCGGAAAGGGTAGCCTAAGTGCTGGCTTAAACTTTAAACAATCCACAACGAATCCAGAATCCCAGGAAGGATTGTTTGCAGAGATGCGTTGTGGTCAAGGAAGAATAATAACAATTGTCGTAAGAATATTAAGAAATAAAGAAATTCCCTTTTGTTGGGTTCCCTCGTATATTTGTTTGATGGAACGGACTGGTCCTTGATTATCTTCAAAAATTGAAACACAGGGGACAAGTTCTGTGTTTCAACCCTCGTATATTTAACAATAAATAATTTTTTCAAGTCTGATTTGTAGCGTAACAAAAAGAGGTAGTAGGAACAAAGGGTATAAATGAAGGAAATCAGGTCTACTTCTTTATTGGTAAATTTTCCTCAACATCAACTCCTTGGTAGTTTGTGCCATTGAATTCAGCTTTGAAAGCCTCTTGTCTTTTTAACTTGTTCGGAATCAACATTGTAATGACGGCTCCAATGAACAAGAACAAAGCTTGGCTGCCTATTGCCCAAAACGAACCCCAACGTCTGTTAACTTTAGCCATAAACATGGCACAGAAGACACCCATTATTTGAGATCCCGCTAAAATTATGCTACTTGTTGTACTTTCCTCAGCTGGAAATGTTAACTCTATTGCTAATTCAAACCCAGTTAACATATACCCATTTGTAAATAACCTGAAACCCGCAATGTTATCAATTTAGAAAAAAAAAACAAATCAACGTACCCCACTAGTGCCATTGAAATATACACGAGAACCTCCGATTCCATTTCTAAGCAATACATAATCGCGACTAAACTCAAAGCAGATGCAAAGTAAATTGCTACATTTATTTCCCTGTAAGAACAGTAATTAGTTTCTTTAATATAGTCACTAAAGCACTGAAGTAAACACTGTGGCTTGTGATTAAGTCCAAAGAAGGTTTCACCCCTTTACCACATCGGCAATTAAATAAATAATTACGCCATACGTATTTCGCCAGCAGAACTGGCATTTTCAAGCGCACTAATCTTAAAAGATTAGCAAAAGATGCATCGACGTCATCTGCATTGAGATTCAAATCGATACTGAAAATGCCAGTTCTGCTGGCGAAATACGTATCGCGTAATTATTTATTTAATTGCCGATGTGGTAAAGGGGTGAAACCTTCTTTGGTCTTTAATATAGCTTCAGCAGAACTTACTTATATTTACGAGTTTTGTCTAATAGGAAACCGAACCCGATAGACCCAAACATCCCAACAAGGACCATCACTAGGCCCATTTTACCAGCTACGGCAGCATCCTAGAATGAAATCTGAGGCTAAAATGGTTTTTTAAATTGATGTATACCTTAAACGTGGGAATTATTATTTCGTTAAGTACTGTACCAACTGCTGAAAATACCGCGATGTTAATACCATAGGCAACAGCATGTATAATGAGGGCCTTATTTCTAAAAAGTATTTTCAGTGATTTGATGAAGTCTTTAAACGTCGTCTCTTTCCCTTCATGTCTTTCTTTAGCTTGAGTAATGCTTGGAGCATACTTGGGTTGTTTTGGGAAATCTGAAACAAGTTAGTGGTTCACCTATAAGTCCTACTTAAATTGAAATACAAATCTTGTCCCCTGAAACCAAGACAGATTAAAAAACAAACGACAGTTACATGAAGGCGTTTCGTTAGCCAAACTATCATCTTTAGATAGATGAAGATGATATCTCTCTACCTTGGCTGTCGAAACGCGTTAGAGCAACCATTGTTGTGTTTTTGAATCTTTTTTGCTTTCAGAGAACTTGTATTTCAATTTTTGAAGATAACCAAGGACCAACTTACAAATCAAGATTAAAAGGGACGGAAGAAGCATCGCTATTGTTAGTGACCAACACATCACTCTTAAATCGGTTGCAATATCGTCCATCTGTTGATGATCTCTTACCAAAACTGGTGATAGTACAAAGCCGATAGAACATCCCAGTTGCGTACCAAAAACACCCAGAGATGATGCAGTTGATATCTAAAATGCAAACTTTTACTTGGTCTCTGACACATTAATTAAAATAACTTGGGAAAGTAGGGGGATAGAATTTGGAAGGTTTGTGCGGTCAAAGTATACACGTGTCCTAGTGGACATGGTTATTAGTAGAGATATAATATAATGGGCAAAAGCTTATTCCTAATAAAGGTTAAAAGTCAAATGAACAATTAAGAGAATTGAGAGAGAAATTTTGAGAACAAATAAAAATTAGAGAGAAAATATTTTTTATCGAAAACAATTGGGTAAAAGGCAATTTGGGTTTAAAGCAAAAACTTTGGTAAACAGTCAA
Source organism: Dastarcus helophoroides (assembly GCA_028583605.1). Taxonomy (NCBI): domain Eukaryota; kingdom Metazoa; phylum Arthropoda; class Insecta; order Coleoptera; family Bothrideridae; genus Dastarcus; species Dastarcus helophoroides. The sequence goes on along the minus strand of CM053327.1, from coordinate 44,629,782 downwards.
ATAGATTCAGAACGTTGACGCAATATTCAAAATCACGAACAAAAAAATTCGAAATGTATACAAAAAATTGAGGTAAATTGGTAAACATTGGAATAAAATTGTAATTGAAATACAAACCTTGTTCCAAAGGATCAACCTTTGTTGTGTTTTTTAATCTTTTTTGGTTTCAAGGGAAAAGATTTGTTTTTCAATTTTTGAAGATAACCAAGGACCAGTCTGTTTCACCAAAATTGTAATAATCATGTCGAGTTTAAAGTAAAATCGAAAAGGTTGAAAACGGGAAATTCCATATTTAAATTTAAAACTTTCATGGTATGATGAATTATACAATCAGGATCAATTTAAAAATATACAAAATAATTTTAAGTTAAACGTAGGATGTTGACAAAAATGCAGTTTCCGGAACAATTTAAAAGTTATACGTATAGTCGGGCCACTTGTTGATAAAATGAATAGGTATATTCATATGATTAATTATTAGGTTAGAATCGACCCTTTTTTAAACAGACTTTTCAAGTAAGTGCACGTTTTATGTTTACCTCACTTGGTTTAAACCACACAGCAGCAATCTTGGTAGGCAGGCATATTATCACCACTTGAGATGCGGATACTATTGCTTGACCTATAAGCACAACAAAGAATAAATCTCGTCGGACAGACAACACTTTGATTGCAGTTCCGAGTAAGGTTCCGAAGCATCCAATCAAACCAGCAACTCGAAGACCCTATATTTTTGATATTTTTAGATTTTGAAGCTAGAAGGGAATCTATTTACCTTTTTATCAATGACGTAGGACGCAGGTAGACATAATGGTGCGTACAGAGCCATGTAAATCATTGAAGTCCAATTTACTGCCTCAGAATCTACTTGATAATATTTCGTGATGATATTCGTTATGATGGAGTACTCTATCCATTGGTAAGAATTTATTGCAGCATAGAGGATGAAAATGAACAGAATAATCCATCTTTGCCAGTAAGCTTTTACCTTTATTTCTTTTTCGTCAAAGTCACCATTTACAACTGTAGGTACTTTTATCATATTTATCAAACTTGTATCACTGCTGTACTTTAGGTACTGTAGTATCTTAAAGTGAGCTGTATATTTAAGCATTACTTATCTGAATTTTGTGTAATACCTTCTATTATATTATTAAGCCTATTTAAATATAGATGCAAGTATCAATTTTATTATTAATGTATACATTCTTTCGTGTCTAACATTTATTGGTGGTACGAAATTTGTTTTACGTTTGATTATTTCATTGGACCTTATTTTGACACCCAAATTTTCATATGTCATAAGTAGCAATAATCCTACGCAATATTTACTGAAGTCTATATATCCCAGTAGCAATCATGTTTTGCCACCTAAGAAATACTTCACATTCCATCAGCTAACCACCCTGTGTAAAGTTCAACGCTGAAGTACTATTCTCATTTTTTTAGCGGACCTTGGTTATCTTCAAAAATTGAAATACAAATCTTGTCTCCTGAAACCAAGAAAGATTAAAAAACACTCAACAGAGGTTGCTCTATAGAGCAACCTCTGATCTTTCTTGGTTTCAGGGGACAAGATCTATATTGCAACTATTCTCATATTTGAAGCTCAGCTCTCAACACATTGGTGCTTTTGAATTCCTTGGAAAGAAGAATAATTCGTCTAATTGATGATAAAGCTTTGACTGTAGCTTAGGAAGATGGTTGGAAACTTACCTTTTACTTAAAAGCACCCTCATGGAAGATGTTTGCAAGGATTGGTCCTTTTAAGAGCAACTATCATAAGGCATGCAAGTCGGAGTCAGCAAATTCCTGCCAAGTCTCTCTTAACACCTCCAGGCGCGCCAGATGACCATTAGCTGCCCTTGTGCAAATTATCATCTTCAGAGAGATAAAACCAAGAGTAAAAAACACAAAAAAGATTGCTCTAACGCATTTCGATGATAGATTGGCTACCGAAACGCGTTAGAGCAACCTTTGTAGTGTTTTTTAACCTTTCTTGGTTTCAGGGGACAAGCTTTATATTTCAACTATTCTCATGTTTAGAGCTCAGCATTCAACGCATTGCTGCTTTTGAATTCCTTGGAAAGAAGAATAATTCGTCTAATTGATGATAAAGCTTTGACTGAAGCTTAGGAAGATGGTTAGAAACTTACCTTTTACTTGAAAGCACCTTCATGGAAGATGTTTGCAAGTACTGGTCCTGTCAAGAGCAACAATCATAAGCCATACAAGTCGGAGTCAGCAAATTTCTGTCAACTTTATTTTTAACACATACGGGCGCGCCAGATGACCATTAGCTGCCCTTGTGCAAATTATCATCTTCAGAGAGATGAAACCAAAAGTAAAAAACACAACAAAGGTTGCTCTAATGCATTTCGATGATAGCTAGGCTATCGAAACGCGTTAGAGCAACCTTTGTTGTGTTTTTTAATCTTTCTTGGTTTCAGGGGACAAGATTTGTATTTCAACTATTCTCATGTTTGAAGCTCAGCACTCAACACATTGGTGCTTTTGAATTCCTTAGAAAGAAGAATAATGCGTCTAGTTGATGATAAAGCTTTGACTGAAGCTAAGGAAGATGGTTGGAAACTTACCTTTTACTTGAACGCACCCTCATAGAAGATGCTTGCAGGGAGTGGTCCTTTCAAGAGCAACAATCATAAGGCATACAAATTATGTTGTTCAACCCTTTGGTTATTGCTGACCAAGGCAAGGCGCTAGGTCAGCACTCTGAAGTGATAAAACAATCGACGCTACAAGCGGACGAGGAGTTTCTCCAAATCAACGCGTGAAAAGTCATCGCGTGTGGCCGCTCCGTGCCAAGAGTTTCTCCAAATCAACGCGTGTAAAGTCGTCGTGTGTGGCCACTCCGTGCCACAATTAATAAATTGTTAGTTTAAGATAAATTCGTTAAATGTAAAAACTTTGTATTTTTAATAAAATTGTTTTTAAAAATACAATCCGCTCGTCGAAACATTTAACTTACATACATACATAAGGCATACAAGTCGGAGTCAGCAAATTCCTGTCATGTCTATCCTAACACCTCAAGGCGTCCCAGAGGACCATTAGCTACCCTTATCCAAATTATCATCCTCAAAGAGGTGATAGCTTGGCTATCGAAATGCGTTAGAGCAACCTTTGTTGTGTTTTTTAATCTTTTTTGGTTTCAGGGGACAACATTTGTATTTCAATTTTTGAAAATAACCAAGGACCAGTCCGTTCCATCAAAAAAAAAAGAATGTATGTAAATCTAAACCTACAATTTTAAGCAATACTTTAGGAAAAAATAGAAAAATTACATGAAAAATTCTCAAAAATTATTTTTCTTGAATTTGTTTTAAAACATCGAAACCACTGCTCTAGTTTTCATTACCATAAAAAAACTTCAAGTTAGTACAAAAAATTCTTGAAGTTCGAAGTATTAAACAGCCGAAATTTTCAGAATAGAATTTTTGAGAAATATCTATTGTAAAATTTAGGAAACGAAGACCTATGAAGAAAAAAATTGAAGTTTACAAAAGGCTTCACATTTTGGTGAAAAAGAAATGTCGAACTTTGAATATAAAGTCGAAATTAAAAAAACAGCTAAATTTTGATAAAATTCAAAGAAAATTCATTCAAAATTTGAACTGTATTTTGAAAATAAAGTCGAAACGAAATGACGAATTTTGGAAAAGAAAATTAGCGATTTCCAGACACGAAAGTTGAAAAAAAAATCAAATATCATTCTCCGGGACTTTCGCTCGACCTAACCTAAAAACGAATTTTGCGATAAAAAGCAAAATTTTGAAGAGTTAAAGAACGTGTAAAATTTCAGAACATAATTTTTGAGAAATATTACAAATTCTGGAAAAAATAACCTAATTTTGCAAGCAGTCATAATTTAAAATAAATTTTTTATAATAAAATCAAACTTTGGTAAAGATTACTCTGATCTCTGAGTCAAAATTTTCAAGAAAGGACAATTTTTGAAATAGAAGTCGAAAATTCAGGACAGTCAAATTTGAAGAGAAGTCGAAATTATGAAAGTAAACAAAATTTTTGAAAAATATTGCGAAATTAAAAGGAAACAATCTCGGAAAAAAAGAGGTCGAGATTTTGAAAAAAGAGTTGAAATTTACCATTCTTAATTTCTTGAAGACAGTCGATTGAAAAACAGTAGAATTTTAAGACCAAAGTCAAAAATTCGAAAGATGAATTTTGAAAAAAAAGTGAAGTTTTGAAAAATAGCCAAGTTTTGGGAAAAAAGCCAAGTTTTGAGAAAAAGCCAAGTTTTGAGAAAAAACCAAATTTTGGTTAAGATTTCCAGAAAAATCGAATTAAAACAGTGAAAATTTCAAAAAAGCAGATTTTTTTAAAGAAATATTTCGAAATTTTAAAGAGACACGTTTTGAAAACAGTCGAGATTTCAAGAGGAGTTCCAAATTTTGAGACTTAACTTGAAATTAAAAAAAAATCTTGATTTTCTGAATCAAGTCATTTTAGTTCTATTTCCAAAATTCGTTATTTTCAATTTAACATTCTTTGGGAAATTTCGCTTTTTTAAGGCCTTAATTATTCTCAAAATTTGGAAGTTTTTCCATATGGTTTTAAGTTTTGTATTTCAATTTTTGAAGATAACCAAGGACCAGTCCGTTTCACCAAAAAAAGTCAGAGAGATACTGTTAACCATTTCTTAAGTTTGGCTTTTTTAAAAGCTTTTTCTGGCAATTTTGATTGATTCCCAAAATTGTTTTTATTTCATAGGAATTTTAACTTTATTTCCAGATAGAGCATTTTCTCCAAATTTCTGGTTTCCGAGTTTTTTTAAGTTCGCTCTTTTTTCTACAATTTTTTCATTGTCTGAAAATTAAGTCAAAGTTGTCATTAAAAAAAGTAAAAACTTGGCGAAATTTGTTTTGGAAATTTTAAGATAAATATTCTCCGGAAATTTCAAGTTATTTGGCCAAAGTTCAAAACTGAAAATTTGAAATATTTAAAAGTTATTTTGAGAATTCCAAAAAAATATTTCCGGAAATTTCAATTTTTCTGCACATTTCAACAATTATATTAAAATTTAATTTAAAAAAAGTGATTAGTTGAAAATAGATGTTTGTAGAAATTTAGAGTTTTTGGAAATTTCGAATTTTTAGAAATTTCTAATTTTTGGAAATTTCGAATTTTTAGAAATTTCTAATTTTTGGAAATTTCGAAAATCCAAAATATACAAATTAAATCTTCTTTTTTGGTCATCATTTTTTAAAGACGAACGTTGCTTCCCTCCCATCCTTCTCAAGCAAATCCTGTCTATGCCCATCCCAAGATAAACTGTCTTTGTTAGTCTCGAAAATGTTAGAAATGTTGTGAATAAACTTTTATAAAATAATAGGTTTAAGATTTCCAAAAAATTTTTCTGAAAGCTTTAGAGGTTTTTAGAAATTCAGAACTTTTGGAAATTTCGAATTTTTGTAAATTTCGAATTTTTGTAAATTTCGAAAATCTAAAATATACAAATTAAATCTACTTTTTTGGTCATCATTTTTTAAAGACGAGCGTTTCTCCCCGCTCCCCTTCCTCCTGAAATCCTGTCTACCCTCAGCCCATGATAAACCGTCTTTGTTAGTCTCCAAACTGCTAGAAATTTTGTGAATGAACTTTTATAAAATAATACGTTTGAGATTTCCAAAAAATTTGTCTGGAAGCTTCAATTATTTTGGAAATTTAAACAATCATATCAAAATTTAATTTGGAAAAAGTGATTATTTGAAAATAGAGGTTTTTAGAAATTCTGAACTTTTGGAAATTTCGAATTTTTGTAAATTTCGAATTTTTAAATTTACTTTTTTAGTCATTATTTTTTAAAGACGAGCGTTGCCCACCCCCCCTCCCTTCTCAAGCAAATCCTGTCTATGCCCAGCCCATGATAAACTGTCTTTGTTAGTCTCGAAAATGCTATACATTTTGTGAATCAACTTTTATAAAATAATACGTTTATATGAAATTTTCAAAAAAAATTGTCTGGAAACTTCAATTATTTTGAAAATTTGAACAATCATATCAAAATTTAATTTAGAAAAAGTGATTAGTTAAAAATAGAGGTTTTTAGAAATTCATAAATTTTGGAAATTTCGAATTTTTGTCAATTTCGAAAATCTAAAATATACAAATTAAATCTGTCTTTTTGGTCATCATTTTTTAATGAGGAACGTTGCCCCCCCCCTTCCTACCGAAGCAAATCCTGTCTATGGCCAGCTCATGATAAATTGTCTTTATTAGTCTCGAAAATTCCAGAAATTTTGTGCATAAACTTTTACAGTTTTTAAAATAATACGTTTATTTGACATTTCCAAACAAATTTTTACGGAAACTTCCATTTTTTTTTGGAAATTTTAACAATTATATCAAAATACAATATAAAAAAGCGATAAGTTGAAAAGGGATGTTTTTAGAAATTTCGAATGTTTGAAATTTCGAAAATCGAAAATGTACAAATTACATCTGTTTTTTTGGGCATCATTTTTTAAAGATGAGTGTCGCCCCCCTCATTCTCTGCCCCGACGCAAATCCTGTCTACGCCCATGATAAACTCTCTTTGTTAGTGTCGAAAATTGTAGAAATTTTGTGCATAAACTTTTACGGTTTCTAAAATAATACATTTGAACGTTCCAAAAAAATATTTTTGGAAACTTAAATATTTTTGGAAATGTCAACAGTTATGTCAAAATTTAATTTAAAAAAGGCGATAACTTGAAAATAGATGTTTTCAGAAGTTTCGAATTTTTAGAAATTTCAAAAATCGAAAATATACAAATTACATCTGCTTGTTTGGTCATAATTTTTTGAAGATGAGTGTCGCCCCCCTTCACCCCCTGTCTACGCCTATGATAAACTGTCTTTATTTATATTGAAAATGCTGGAAATTTTGTGAATCAACTTTTGAGGTTTCCAAAAGACTACGTTTATTGTAAATGTTTAACTTTTAGTTTCAACCAGACTGAATTTTACTAATCAGAACTTTTACCATAGCCATATTTTTTTTTAATCACGTGGAAGAAAAGGTCACTTTATTTAAAAAAAAAATTGAGAAAATTGCTTACAGTTAAACATTGCTGAGAAAGATGACTATTTACAAAGCTGTTTGTTTCGATTTTTGTAGTGAATGCTAGGGAATTATAACTAGGCTCTGAATTTTTCTAATTGGAACTTTCACCATAGTCGCATTGTTCTAAATGGATCACGTGAAAGAACAGGTTATCTTATTAAAAAAAAATGAGAACATTGCTGACAAACAAACATTGCTCTGAGAAAAATGACCATTTACAAAGCTGTTTGTTTCGATTTTTGTAGTGAATGCCACGAAATTACAACTAGGCTCTGATTTTTTCTAATTAGAACTTTTATCATAGTCGTATTGTTCTAAATGGATCACGTGAAAGAAAAGGTTAAAAAAAATGAGAAAATTGCTGACAGACAAATATTGCAGAGAAAAATGACTATTTACAAAGCTGTTTGTATCGATTTTTGTAGTGAATGCTAGGGAATTATAACTAGGCTCTGAATTTTTCTAATTGGAACTTTCACCATAGTTGCATTGTTCTAAATGGATCACGTGAAAGAACAGGTTATCTTTTTTAAAAAAAATGAGTAAATTGCTGACAGACAAACATTGCTGAGAAAAATGACTATTTACAAAACTGTCTGTCCAAGGAAGGTTTCACCCCTTTACCACATCGGCAATTAAATAAATAATTACGCGATACGTATTTCGCCAGCAGAACTGGCATTTTCAAGCGCACTAATCTTAAAAGATTAGCAAAAGATGCATCGACGTCATCTGCATTGAGATTCAAATCGATACTGTCTGTATCGATTTTTGTAGTGAATGCTAGGGAATTATAACTAGGCTCTGAATTTTTCTAATTGGAACTTTCACCATAGTCGCATTGTTCTAAATGGATCACGTGAAAGAAAAGGTTAAAAAAAATGAGAAAATTGCTGACAGACAAACATTACTGAGAAAAATGACTATTTACAAAGCTTTTTGTATCGATTTTTGTAGTGAATGCTAGGGAATTATAACTAGACTCTGAATTTTTCTAATTGGAACTTTCACCATAGTCGCATTTTTTCAAATGGATCACGTGAAAGAAAAGGTTATCTTATTAAAAAAAAATGAGAAAATTGCTGACAGACAAACATTGGTCTGAGAAAAATGACCATTTAGAAAGCTGTTTGTTTCGATTTTTGTAGTGAATGCCACGGAATTACAACTGGGCTCTGAATTTTTCTAATTAGAACTTTTATCATAGTCGTACTGTTCTAAATGGATCACGTGATAGAAAAGGTTAAAAAAAAATGAGAAAATTGCTGACAGACAAATATTGCTGAGAAAAATGACTATTTACAAAGCTGTTTGTATCGATTTTTGTAGTGAATGCTAGGGAATTATAACTAGGCTCTGAATTTTTCTAATTGGAACTTTCACCATAGTCGCATTGTTCTAAATGGATCACGTGAAAGAACAGGTTATCTTATTAAAAAAAAATGAGAAAATTGCTGACAGACAAACATTGCTGAGAAAAATGACTATTTACAAAACTGTCTGTATCGATTTTTGTAGTGAATGCTAGGGAATTATAACTAGGCTCTGAATTTTTCTAATTGGAACTTTCATCATAGTCGCATTGTTCCAAATGGATCATGTAAAAGAAAAAGTATCTTATTAAAAAAAAATGAGAACATTGCTGACAAACAAACATTGCTCTGAGAAAAATGACCATTTACAAAGCTGTTTGTTTCGATTTTTGTAGTGAATGCCACGAAATTACAACTAGGCTCTGATTTTTTCTAATTAGAACTTTTATCATAGTCGTACTGTTCTAAATGGATCACGTGAAAGAAAAGGTTAAAAAAAATGAGAAAATTGCTGACAGACAAATATTGCTGAGAAAAATGACTATTTACAAAGCTGTTTGTATCGATTTTTGTAGTGAATGCTAGGGAATTATAACTAGGCTCTGAATTTTTCTAATTGGAACTTTCACCATAGTCGCATTGTTCTAAATGGATCACGTGAAAGAACAGGTTATCTTATAAAAAAAAAATGAGAAAATTGCTGACAGACAAACATTGCTGAGAAAAATGACTATTTACAAAACTGTCTGTATCGATTTTTATAGTGAATGCTAGGGAATTATAACTAGGCTCTGAATTTTTCTAATTGGAACTTTCATCATAGTCGCATTGTTCCAAATGGATCATGTGAAACAAAAAGGTTATCTTATTAAAAAAAAAAATGAGAAAATTGCTGACAAACATTGTTGAGAAAAATGACTATTTACAAAGCTTGTATGGATTTTTGTCGTGAATGCCACCGAATTATTACTAGGCTCTGAACTTATCTAATTAGAACTCTTACCATAGTCGTAGTGTTCTAAATGGATCACGTGAAAGAAAAGGTTACCTTATTTAAAAAAATTTCTGATAGACAAACATTGTTGAGAAAAATGATTATTTACAAAGCTGTTTGTGAGGCTTTTGCAGTGAATGCCACAGAATTATAACGTTTGATTCAGTAGGGTATGAAAATAAAATTTAACAATTAAGAAAATATAGACTATACCTCAAGATAGATAGATATAGATATACCTAAGAATAATGATTAGAAATGAAAGAATTCCGCACTATTTCTTTATTGGTAAATTCTCTTCATCAATATTAATCGCTTGGTACTTTCTAGCATCGAATTCCGCCTGGAAAGCTTCTTGTCTTCTCAGTCTGTTTGGAATAAGCATCGTAATAGCAGCACCAATGAACAAGAAACCTGCTTGAGTGGCTAATGCCCAAAACGAGCCCCAAAGTGTATTGACTTTTGCCATAAACATAACACAAAATACACCCAAGACTTGAGATACTGCAAAAATTATGCTACTAGCTGTACTCTCTTCAGCTGGGAACGTTAACTCTATTGCTAGCTCAAATCCAGTTAACATGTAACCACTGGTGAATAGTCTGAAATGAAGACATGTAATAGTCTGTAATGGAGACACTGTTGATATTTTGGAACAAAAATGCAGAACAACGTACCCAGCTAATGCCATTGAAATATAAACGAGTACTATTGATTGCATTTCTAAACAGTACATAATAGCAACCAGACTCAAAGCTGATGACAAGTAAATTGCTACGTTTACTTCCCTGTAAAGACGTCCCTTATTTTTTTATTCGATTTTTTGTATTCACTCACTTGTATTTACGAGTTTTATCCAATAAGTAACCAAATGCAACAGATCCAAACGTACCAACGATGACCATCACTAGACCCATTCGACCAGCTATCGCTGCATCCTGTATGAACAAATCTTAGAGTGTTAAGGTGCGTTTGTACTATGCACTTTAATCTGTACATGTCTCTCCAACATAAAATATTCGAGTGTCAACTATCCTGACAGAAGCTATTGGAGACTCTCAGCTGTGTAAGTAAGTCTCGGATAGCTTCGAGACTCTCAGCTGTGTAAGTCTCGGATAGCTTCGAGACTCTCATCTGTGTAAGTCTCGGATAGCTTCGAGACTCTCAGCTGTGTAAGTCTCGGATAGCTTCGAGACTCTCAGCTGTGTAAGTAAGTCTCGGATAGCTTCGAGGCTCTCAGTTGTGTAAGTAAGTCTCGGATAGCTTCGAGACTCTCAGCTGTGTAAGTCTCGGATAGCTTCGAGACTCTCAACTGTGTAAGTAAGTCTCAGATAGCTTCGAGGCTCTCAGTTGTGTAAGTAAGTCTCGGATAGCTTCGAGACTCTCAGCTGTGTAAGTAAGTCTTGGATAGCTTCGAGACTCTCAGCTGTGTAAGTCTCGGATAGCTTCGAGACTCTCAACTGTGTAAGTAAGTCTCGGATAGCTTCGAGACTCTCAGCTGTGTAAGTAAGTCTCGGATAGCTTCTGATAGCAGCTGTGTGAGTAATTGTCGGATAGCTTCTCTCAGGATAGTTGACACTTATCTCAGAGGGAAATGTACGGAATGTACTATTTAGTTTGAAGGCACCATTAGATTCTTAAATAGAATTATAAAATACCTTAAATACTGGTAGAATCATTTCATTAAGTATGGTCCCAACTGATGAAGATACAGCAATGTTAATACCATAAGCAACACCATGCATAATAAAGGCCTTATTCCTACAAAGTATTCTCAAAGAATCTATAAACTCCTTGAACGTCGTTTCTCTTCCTTCATGTCTTTCTTTAGCTTGAGTAATGCTTGGAGCATACTTCGGTTGCTTAGGATAATCTAAACGAATTAGTTAATGGTTAGGTTAGGTTAGGTTAAGTTAGGTTAGGTTAGGTTAGGTTAGGTTAGGTTAGGTTAGGTTAGGTTAGGTTAGGTTAGGTTAGGTTAGGTTAGGTTAGGTTAGGTTAGGTTAGGTTAGGTTAGGTTAGGTTGGGTTGGGTTGGGTTGGGTTGGGTTGGGTTGGGTTGGGTTGGGTTGGGTTGGGTTGGTTTGGGTTGGGTTGGGTTGGGTTAGGTTAGGTTAGGTTAGGTTAAGTTAGGTTAGGTTAGGTTAGGTTAGGTTAGGTTAGGTTAGGCTAGGTTAGGCTAGGTTAGGTTAGGTTCGGTTGGGTTAGGTTAGGTTAGGTTAGGTTAGGTTAGGTTAGGTTAGGTTAGGTTAGGTTAGGTTAGGTTAGTAGCTACAGATTCAGTTTATCGAGCGTACATACAAATCAAGACGAAGACAGAAGCCAGAACCATTGCTATTGTCAGCGCCCAACACATAACTCTCAAATCATTTGCAATATCGTTCAGATCTTCATGATCCCTAACAAGAATTGGAGATAATACGAAACCAATCGAACATCCTACTTGGGTACCAAAAAGCGCCAGAGATGATGCAGTGGAAATCTAGAATGCAGCACGTATCCTTTTTATGAAACTACTAACAGTGTTTTGAAGGCATAATTGGATTACCATTTGCGAGTGGATTAAACTTAAAAAAAAAGTCGTGTTTACCTCACTTGGCTTAAACCAAACAGCAGCAATCTTAGTAGGTAAGCATACGATTATAACTTGAGATGCAGCTACTATTGCTTGACCTATAAGTACAACCACGAATAAATCTTGACGCACCGAAAATACTTTTATGCTTGTTCCGAGGAGGGTTCCAAAACATCCAACTAGACCAACAACTCTGAGACCCTAAATATTTTTAATGTTGTCAGATTTGGAATCAGGAAACAATCTAGTTTTACCTTTTTGTCGATTAAATAAGATGCGGGTAGACATAGTGGGGCGTAAAGTGCCATGTAAATCGTTGAAGTCCAATTTACAGCCACAGAACTTACATTGTAGTATTTAGTGATGATATTTGTTATGATAGAATACTCTATCCATTGGTAGGAGTTTATTGCTGCGTAGAAAGTGAAAATGCATAGAATTAACCACCTTTGCCAATAAACTTTTACTTTTATTTCGTTTTCGTTCAAGTCGTCGTTTATGCTTGAGGATTCTTCCACCATTTTTCACAATGATGCATGTGACGCAGTATTTTAGGTACTACAGCCTTTTAACTTGAGATGTATATTTAAGCATTACTTATCTGAATTTTGTGTAATACTTTAATATAATAATAAGCCACCTTAAACAATGCAAGTATCAATTTTTTAATAATGTAAAGTTATGTCTAAAATTAATTGGTGGTAACGTTTTACGTTTAATTATTCCATCAGATGTCACAAGCACCAACAAATTAATCTACGAATTCTTTACAGGACAGTTAATCGAAATTAATAAAAGACAAGTTCATTTATTAATAACTTTATTTTGAGTACTAGGTATCGCTTGATACATTGTATTAATTTCAGTTCTGAACGCTTCCTGCCTTCTTAACTTATTCGGTATCATCATGGTTATAGCTGTACCAATAAGTAATAAAAGAGATTGACTTCCCAGAGCCCAAAAGGAGCCCCAACGTTCGCTTGCTTTTGCCATAAACATGGCGCAGAATACGCCGAATATTTGAGATCCTGCTAAAATAATACTGCTTGTGGTGCTCTCTTCCGAAGGGAATGTAAGCTCGATTGCTAATTCAAAACCTGTTAGCATGTAACCATTGGTGAATAACCTAAAACATCTGACTTTAGTAGACGTTAGTAGGAGCATTGATTTAATCAACGGTGGGGGTAGTTTCGTCTATGGAATTAAGGCATATTTCCACTACTCACCCCACTAAAGCTATTGCGAGGTAAACGAGGAATTTTGACTTCATTTCCAAACAGTACATTATGAGGACCAAGCTTAGAGCAGCAGCAAAGTATATTGCAACATTAATTTCCCTACAATTACTGTATTAGGTTTGTTCACGTGTATGAGTAGGTCGTGTTTACCCACTTATATTTACGCGTCTTATCTAGTAGGAAACCAAATCCAATAGATCCAAACATTCCAACAACTACCATTACTAACCCCATTCTGCCAGCAACTTCAGCATCCTAAAAAATGCAGTGTTCGTGGGAATTTCAAGTAAATGATATTTTAGTAATATGGGAAAAATTGTGCATAAAAAAAATACGTTGTTAGTGTAGAATATTACAGTTATCTAGGGTTGCCAACTTTTTCTAAGAAAAATAACGTATCTCGTCTTTTGCAAGTTTAATATCGTTTTGTTACAGTTGGAAACAATAACAACAAAGCACATATTTACTTACATTGAAAACTGGTAAAATTATTTCATTGAGTGTCGTTCCGATTCCACAAAATACACCAACATTAATGGCATAAGCAGTGGCATGAATCATAAAAGGCTTGTTTGTGCACAATTTTTTCAACGACTTTAAAAAGCTCCTTACGGTGGTGTCTTTTACTTTGTTTCTTTCTTTGGCTTGTGTGATGCTAGGGGCGTATTTGGGTTGTTTAGGAAAATCTGAAATATTTGGACTTTTTGCATTGCGTCCCACATATCACTATGAATGTGAATATATCGTGGATATGCAACTAATATTTAATTGTGAATAAATACTAGATGTATATCCATATCCACGATTTTGCTATGTGAGGTTTTGTACAAATAAATATCCTAAATCCTTACAAATCAGAATCAGTACCGATGGAAGGAAAATGGCAGTTGTTAACATCCAACACATTACGTATAAGTCATTTCCAATTTTATCCATATTGTCACTGTTTCGTACTAGAGTTGGCGATAAAATAAAACCGAGAGAACACCCTAATTGAGTCCCAAATACTCCAAGAGATGAGGCTGTGGAAATCTAAAATAAAATGAAACGAACGATACTGTGGGTAACTCTTCTTCGTGGCGTGATGTATTTATGTACAGGTAATGTACAGAGCAATAGATTTGAACATTTATCAGATTCAGAATTTAGTAACCAAAGACAGGTTTCAATATTAAAGGATTAACGGATAAATGTCCATTGATTCTTTAGTATCTACGCGCCTGAACATTTGTCAGCGTTTGAGTTGGATGTACTAAACTGACGAGATCTAATTAGATCATTTCCAAACTCTGATAAATGTTCAAACTTCAAACATATTGGTCAGTGTATTAGAATCAAGTCTTCTAAGGGTTTCTTGGAGAGCAATCGCTTTGAGGATTTTCAAAAATTAGAGTAACTAGCGTACGTAAAATATAAAAAAAATTCTGAAGCATTACTTTGGTGTATCTCAACACTAAGATTGAAATACAAATCTTGTTCCTTGAAACCAAAAAGATTAAAAAACATAACGAAGGTTACTCTAATGCGTTTCGATAGTCAAGCTATCATCTTCAGAGAGATACTTCAGTGGGATACTTCAGTATCTCTCTTCTCTCCTCTCTCTTCTCTCCTCTCTCCTCTCTCCTCTCTCCTCTCTCCTCTCTCCTCTCTTCTCTCTTCTCCTTCTCTCTTCTCTCTCTTTTCTCTTCTCTCTTCTCTCTTCTCCCTTCTCTCTGTTCTCCTCTCTCCACTCTTCTCTCTTCTCTCTTCTCTCTTTTCTCTTTTCTCTTCTCTCTTCTCTCTTCTCTCTTCTCTCTTCTCTCTTCTCTCTTCTCTCTTCTCTCTTCTCTCTTCTCTCTTCTCTCTCTTTTCTCTTCTCCCTTTTCTCTTCTCTCTTCTCCCTTCTCTCTGCTCTCCTCTCTCCTCTCTTCTCTCTTCTCTCTTCTCCTTCTCTCTTCTCTCTTCTCTCTTCCCTATTCTCTCTTCTCCTTTCTCTCTGCTCTCTGATCTCTGCTCTCTGTTCTCTTCTCTCTTCTCTCTCTTTTCTCTTTTCCCTTCTCTCTTTTGTCTTCTTCCTTCTCTCTGCTCTTTCTTCTCTCTTCTCTCTTCTCTCTGCTTTCCTCTCTCCTCTCTCCTCTCTCCTCTCTCCTCTCTCCTCTCTCCTTTCTTCTCCTTCTCTCTTCTCTCTTCTCTCTTCTCTCTCTTTTCTCTTCTCCCTTCTCTCTTCTCTCTTCTCTCTTCTCCCTTCTCTCTGCTCTCCTCTCTCCCCTTTTCTCTCTTCTCTCTTCTCTCTTCTCTCTTCTCTCTTCTCTCTTCTCTCTTCTCTCTTCTCTCTTTTCTCTCCTTCCTTCTCTTTGCTCTCGCTCTTCTCTCTTCTCCTTCTCTCTTCTCTCTTCTCTCTTCTCTCTTCCCTATTCTCTCTTCTCCCTTCTCTCTGCTCTCTGATCTCTGCTCTCCTCTCTCCTATCTTCTCTCTTCTCTCTTCTCTCTTCTCTCTCTTTTCTCTTCTTCCTGCTCTCTTCTGTCTTCTTCCTTCTCTCTTCTTTCTTCTCTCTTCTCCCTGCTATCTTCATTATTCTCTCTTCACTCTTCGCCCTTCTTTATTCTCTCTTCTTTCTTCTCTCTGCTCCCTGCTGTCTCTTCTGACTACTCTCTTCTCTCGTCTTTCTTCTCTCTTCTCTCTTCTCTCTTCTCTCTTCTCTCTTTTCTCTTCTCTCTGCTCTCTTCTCCCTCCTCCCTTCTCTCTTCTTTCTTCTCTCTCTTCTCTCTTCTCCCTTCTCCTTCTCTCTTCTCTCTTCTCTCTTCTAACTCTTTTCTCTTATCTCTCCTCTCTTCTTTCTTCCCTCTTCTCTCTTCTTTCTTCTCTCTGCTCTCCTCTCTCTTCTCTCTTCTCTTCTCTTCTCTCTTCTCTTCTCTCTTCTCTCTTCTCCTTCTCTCTTCTCTCTTCTCTCTTCTCTTCTCTCTTCTCTTCTCTCTTCTCCTTCTCTCTTCTCTCTTCTCTCTTCTCACTTCTCTCTTCTCTCTTCTCTCTTCTCCTCTTCTCTCTCTCTCTCTCTTCTCTCTTCTCTCTTCTCTCTTCTCTCTTCTCTCTTCTCTCTCTCTCTCTCTTCTCTCTCTCTCTTCTCTCGTCTCTCGTCTCTCCGCTCTCCGCTCTCCTCTCTTCTCTCTCCTCTCCCCTCTCTCCTCTCTCCTCTCTCCTCTCTCCTCTCTTCTCCTTCTCTCTTTTCTCTTCTATCTCTTCTCTCTCTTCTCTCTTCTCCTTTCTCTGTTCTCTCTTCTTTCTTCTTTCTTCTTTCTTCTCTCTCTTCTCTCTCTTCTCTTCTCTCTCTTCTCTTCTCTCTTCTCTCTTCTCCTTTCTCTGTTCTCTCTTCTTTCTTCTTTCTTCTTTCTTCTCTCTCTTCTCTCTTCTTCCTTCTCCTTCTCTCTTCTCTCTTCTCTCTTCTCTCTTCTTTCTTCTTTCTTCTCTCTCTTCTCTCTTCTTCCTTCTCCTTCTCTCTTCTCTCTTCTCTCTTCTTCCTTCTCCTTCTCTCTTCTCTCTTCTTTCTTCTCACTCTTCTCTCTCCTCTCTTTTCTCTGCTCTTCTCTCTCTTCTCTTCTCTCTTCTCTCTTCTCCTTTCTCTGTTATCTCTTCTTTCTTCTTTCTTCTCTCTCTTCTCTCTTCTCTCTTCTCTCTTCTTCCTTCTCCTTCTCTCTTCTTTCTTCTCACTCTTCTCTCTCCTCTCTTCTCTCTTCTCTCTGCTCTTCTCTCTTTTCTCTTCTCTCTTCTCTCTTCTCTCTTCTCTCTTCTCTCTTCTCTCCTCTCTTCTCTTCTCTCTTCTTTCTGCTCTTCTCTCTTCTTTCCTCTCTTCTCTCTCCTCTCCTGTCTTTTCTTTTCTCCCTTCTCTCTGCTCTGTGCTCCCTGCTCTCCTCTCTCCTCTCTTCTCCTTCTCTCTTCTCTCTTCTCTCTTTTCTCTTCTCCCTTCTCTCTTCTCTCTTCTCCCTTCTCTCTGCTCTCCTCTCTCCTTTCTTCTCTCTTCTCTCTTCTTCCTTCTCTCTGCTCTCTGATCTCTGCTCCCCTTTCTCCTCTCTCCTCTTTCCTCTCTCCTCTCTTCTCTCTTCTCTTTTCTCTCTTCTCTCTGCTCTCCTCTCTCCTCTCTTCTCCTTCTCTCTTCTCTCTTCTCTCTTCTCTCTTCTCTCTTCTCTCTTCTCCCTTCTCTTGGCTCTCTGCTCTTCTCTCCTCTCTCCTCTCTGCTTTCTTCTCTCTTCTCTCTTATTTCTTCTTTCTTCTCTCTCTTCTCTCTTCTCCCTTCTCCTCTCTTCTCTCTTCTCTTTCTTTTCTCTCTGCTCTCCTCTCTCTTCTCTCTTCTCTCTCTTTTCTCTTCTCCCTTCTCTCTTCTTTCTTTTCCCTTCTCTCTGCTCTCCTCTCTCCTCTCTCCTCTCTTCTCTCTTCTCTCTTCTCTCTTTTCTTCTCTCTTCTTTCTTTTCTCTTCTCCATTCTCTTTGCTCTCTGCTCTCCTCTCTCCTCTCTTCTCTCTCTTTTCCCTTCCCTCCTCTCTCTTCTTTCTTCTTTCTTCTCTCTCTTCTCTCTTCTCCCTTCTCCTTTTTTCTTCTCGCTTCTCTTTTCTCTCTCTTTTCTCTTCTCTCTCCTCTCTTCTATCTTCTCTCTTCTCTCTTCTCTCTGCTCTCCTCTCTCTTCTCTTCTCTCTTCTCTCTTCTCTCTTCTCTCTGCTCTCCTCTCTCTTCTCTCTTCTCTCTTCTTTCTTCTCTCTTCTTTCTTTTCTCTTCTTCCTTCTCCCTTCTGTCTGCTCACTGCTCTCTTCTCTCCTCTCTTCTCTCCTCTCTCTCTCTTCTCCCTTCTCTCTTCTCTCTTCTTCCCTTCTCTCTTCTCTCTTCTCTCTTCTCTCTTCTCTCTTCTCTCTTCTCTCTGCTCTCTTCTCTCTTCTCTCTTCTCTCCTCTCTGCTCTCCTCTCTCTTCTCTTCTCTCTTCTCTCCTCTCTCTTCTCTCTTCTCTCTTCTCTCTGCTCTCCTCTCTCTTTTCTTCTCTCTTCTCCCTTCTCTCTTCTCCCTTCTCTCTGCTCTCTGCTCTCCTCTCTTCTCTCTTCTCTCTTCTCTATTCTCTCTTCTCTCTTCTTTCTTCTCTCTTCTCTCTCTTCTCTCTCTTCTCTCTTCTCTCTTCTCCCTTCTCCCTTCTCTCTTCTCTCTTTTCTCTTCTCTTTAAATAATCTTAGGGTTTTGGCGGAACGGACTGGTCAAGGGTTTTTTTCAAAAACTGAAGTACAAATGTTGTCCCCTGAAACCAAAAAAGATTAAAAAACACAACAAAAGTTGCTCTAACACGACCTTGTTGTGTTTTTTAATTTTTATTGGTTTCAGGGGACAACATTTTTATTTCAATTTTCGAAGATAACCAAGAATCAGTTCGTTGCATCAAAACACCAAGATTAGCTCGACTATCTAAACGCGAAACGCGTTAGAACAACCCTTTGTAGTGTTTTCTAATCTTTCTTGGTTTCAGGGGACAAGATTTGTATTTCAATTTTTGAAGATAACCAACGACTTGTTCGTTCCACCGAAACACTAAGATTATTTGCTGAACAATTAAACCACTTCCATGTTGTGATAAAACTAACCTTACCTCATTTGGTTTGAACCAAACCGCAGCTATTTTTGTTGGCAAGCATAGTATCAACACCTGTGATGCAGATAACAATGTTTGTCCTACCAGAACAACAAAAAACAAATCTCGTCTAATAGAAAACAATTTTACTCCAGTACCAAGGAGAGTGCCTAAGCATCCTAAAAAAGCTGCAATTTTCAACCCCTGAAATACAATCTAATGTAATTTTTACGTGCATGATTTTAATGATTACCTTTTTGTTAATTAAATAACATGCAGGCAAGGATAGCGGCGCATAGAGTGCCATATAAATCATAGAAGTCCAGTTCGCGGTGTCATAAGTTACATTATAATACTTTGTAATTATATTTGCTATAATGGAGTATTCCACCCATTGGTATGAATTGATAGCAGCGTACAAAATAAAAATAAACAGAATTATCCATCTTTGCCAGTACACCTTAGCAATTAATTCTCTTTCATTTTTTTGGAGATTATTTATCATAATCTCTGTAACCATTTTTTTTAACACTTCATTCACTTGAATTTTCACACATACTGAAATACTTGGAACAAATTTTTACTTAAAAACTACTTATCTAAATTTTTCTCTAATACCTACTATTATATCGTAAATCCTTTTTAAACATATGCAAACATCAATTTCTAATTAAATATTGAATACCTAAACGTGTGTTTGTGCAACATTTTATAGCTGGTATAAATTCTTGGGTTACGTTGACTTGACGTATTTTATCTCATCCAATATTGGGGTTTTACAATGGAGGCTTGCGTGGAACTATAAACTAAGAAGTGGTTAATTCGATACGTTTGCATAAATTAATTTGAAAATTGACATAATGTAATACATCCTTTTTACTGTCATTAGAGGGACCCCTTCGCTTTCTTCGTACTTGGGTATCCACTTTTAAAAGTGTGTTTGTATAGGTTTTTCAAATACGAGAGTGTTCCACCACATATTTGACTTAATTTCAAACATAGTTTGAGGGGAAACCCCGAACGTAAGAGAACCATTAATTTGAAACCAGTACACGCTTTGATTAAGTTAATTACGAATGACATGCCTTAAAAAAACATTAATTCATTTGTAATATTCATTAACTAATCAATTAGTGTTTTATGCCACATATTTTTGATGTTTTGGGGCTTCTTTGGATTCGAAAACTTGATAGTCTTAAGGAATAGATAAATAAAATTAGTCGTAATTATTTAAGGGACATAATTTGTTGATATCAAAGGCGGATTAACCTTATTCGGGGCCCTGTGCAACGCACTGGTGGGGCAAAATATTTCAAAAAATTACCCCATTTCTAGTTTATTTTCTCTAAATTTAGGTCTATTTTTCGAAATTCTATTTTTATCCAAATTTCTGCAAAAGATTCTTTACACTTCATAATTTTTATTTTCTTATTAAAATTAAATTTAAAATATTGACACTTTGTGAAAAACTTAAAAAAAAAACTTAAAGGCAAAACTTACAGGAAAAGTAGAAATTTCGAAAAAATTTCTTTACATAAAAGCTTGACATTTTTAAAGCAAATTAGAGGAAAATAAGAAAAAAATCTGGAGAAGTTGAAATTTATAGAAGAAACTTGAAGGCAACATTTACAGAAAAAGTAGAACTTTAGAGAAAATTTCTTCATATAAAATATTTAAGAGAAATGGAAACTTTTTTTTTACAAAAAGGTCGAAATTGTTAGGTAAAAACTCAAAGATTTGGGTATTAATTTTTTTTACAGAAATATCAAAATACAGGAAGAGTTGGGTTTAGATTATTTTTTAGAAATTTTAGTCATTTTCTCAAAATTTTATCATTTTAAGAAAAATTTAAAGACTTGTTTTGTAATTTCAATTTCTCTTCAATTTTTTTCTGAAAATTTTACAAAAATTAGTTTTTAAAAATGCGTTTTTTTGTCAAAATTAAAAATAAAATAGATTTTAAAATGTCGCAACTTCCTGAAAGTTGAAATTTCTATAAAAAAGAAATCATTGAAAATGTACAATTTCTATATCAATTTCTATACTAAGTTATTTAAGGAAAAGTCTTGGGAAAAGGCCAAAATTTTAGGAAAAAACTCGAGAGCGGAATTGGGGGTGCTGCAGTTCCGCAGCGGTTATACGTGGGCCACCACTGGTATATTTATTGTCTCTCTTTTTTTTTGTGGTCCTTGGTTATCTTAAACAATTGAAATACAAATCTTGTCTCCTGAAACGAAGAAAGATTAAAAACCACACCAAAGGTTGCTCTAATGCGTTTCGCGTCAAGCTAATTTTAGTGTTTTGATGGAACGGACCGGTCCTTGGTTATTTTCGAAAATTGAAATACAAATCGTGTCCTCTAAAACCAGGAAAGATTAGAAAACACAACAAAGGTCGTGCTAGAGAAACCTTTGTTGTGAGAGAAAAATAAGATAAGAGAGATAAGCGAGATAAGAAGAAGTAAGAAGAGATAAAATGAGATAAGAAGAGATGAGAAGAGGTAAGAAGAGATAATAAGAGATAAGAAGAGATAAGAGCATACAAAAAGAGATAAGAACAGATAAGAAGAGCAGAGAGAAGAGAAATAGAAAAGAAAGAAGAGAGAAGAGAGAAGAGAGAAGAGAAAAGAGGAAAGAGGGAAGAGGGAAGGGGAAAGAGAGAAGAGGGAAGAGAAGAGAGAAGAGAGAATAAAGGAGAGAGGAGAGAGGGAAGAGAGAAGAGAGAGAAGAGAAAGAGAAGAGAAAGAGAAGAAAGATACTCTATATCTCTCTCTGAAGATGATAGCTGGGTCATCGAAACGCGTTAGAGCAGGGGATAAGATTTTTATTTCAATTTTTAAAATAACCAAGGACCAGTCCGTTCTACCAAAACACTAAGATTATTTAAACAGAAGAGAGAAGAAAGAAGAAAGAAGAAGAGAGAAGAGAGAAGAGAGAAGAGAGAAGAGAGAAGAGAGAAGAGAGAAGAGAGAAGAGAGAAGAGAGAAGAGAGAAGAGAGAAGAGAGAAGAGAGAAGAGAGAGAAGAGAGAAGAGAGAAGAGAGAAGAGAGAAGAGAGAAGAGAGAAGAGAGAAGAGAGAAGAGAGAAGAGAGAAGAGAGAAGAGAGAAGAGAGAAGAGAGAAGATAGAAGAGAGAAGAGAGAAGAGAGAGAAGAATGAGGAGAGAAAGAAAAGAAAGAAAAGAGAGAAATAAGATAAGAGAGATAAGAGGGATAAGAAGAAATAAGAAGAGATAAAATGAGATAAGAAGAGATAAGAAGAGGTAAAAAGAGATAATAAGAGATAAGAAGAGATAAGAAAAGATAAGAAGAGATAAGAACAGATGAGAAGAGAAGAGAGAAGAGAAAAGAAAAAAGAGAGAAGTAAAAAAAGAAAAGAGAGAAGAGAAAAGAGATAGAAGAGAGAGAAGAGAGAGAAAAGAGAGAAGAGAGAGAAGAGAGAGAAGAGAGAGAAGAGAGAAAGAGAGAGAAGAGAGAAAAGAGAGAAAAAAGAGAAAAGAGAGAAAATAGAGAAGAGAGAGAGGAGAGAGAGGAGGGAGAGGAGAGAGAGAGAAGAGAGAAGAGGGGGACAAGATTTTTATTTTAATTTTTAAAATAACCAAGGACCAGTCCGTTCCACCAAAACACTAAGATTATTTAAAGAGAAGAGAGAAAAGAGAAGGGAGAAGAAAGAAGAAAGAAGAGAGAAGAGAAAAAAGAGAAGAGAGAAGAGAGAAGAGAGAAGAGAGAGAAGAGAGAGAAGAGAGAGAAGAGAGAAAAGAGAGAAAAGAGAGAAAAGAAAGAAAAGAGAGAAAAGAGAGAAAAGAGAGAAAAGAGAGAAAAGAGAGAAAAGAGAGAAGAGAGGGAAGAGAGAGAAGAGAGAGAAGATGAGAGAAGAGAGAGAAGAGAGAGAAGAGAGAGAAGAGAGAAATAAGATAAGAGAGATAAGAAGAAATAAGAAGAGATAAAATGAGATAAGAAGAGATAAGAAGAGATAAAAAGAGGTAAGAAGAGATAATAAGAGATAAGAAGAGATAAGAGCAGAAGGGAGGAGAGAGAAGATACAAGAGGGAGAAGAGAGAGAAGAGAGAAAAGAGAGAGGAGAGAGAAGAGAGAAGAGAGAGAAGAGAGAGAAGAGAGAGAAGAGAGAGAAGAGAGAGAAAAGAGAGAAAAGAGAGAAGATAGAAAAGAGAGAGAAGAGAGAAGAAGAGAGGTAAGAGAGATAAGAGAGATAAGAGAGAGAAGAGAGAGAAGAGAGAGAAGAGAGAGAAGAATGAGAAGAGTGAGAAGAGAGAGAAGAGAGAGAAGAAAGAGAAAAGAGAGAAGAGAAAGAAAAGGAAGAAGAGAAAGAAAAGACAGAAATAAGACAAGAGAGATAAGAGAGATAAGAAGAAATAAGAAGAGATACAATGAGATAAGAAGAGATAAGAAAAGATAAGAAGAGATGAGAAGAGGTAAGAAGAGATAATAAGAGATAAGAAGAGATAAGACCATACAAGAAGAGATAAGAAAAGACAAGAGATAAGAACAGAAAAGAAAAGCAGAGAGAAGAGAAAAAAGAGAAGAGAAAAAAGAAAAGAGAGAAGAGAGGAAAGAGAAGAGAGAAAAAAGAAGAGTGAAGAGGGAAGAGGGAAGAGAAGAGAAGAAAGAAGAGAGAAAAGAGAAGAAAGGGGAGAGGAGAGAGAGAAGAGAGAGAGAAGAGAGAGGAGAGAGAGAAGAGAGAGAAGAGAAAGAGAAGAAAGAGAAGAGAGAGAAGAATGAGAAGAGTGAGAAGAGAGAGAAGAGAGAGAAAAGAGAGAAGAGAAAGAAAAGAAAGAAAAGAAAGAAAAGAGAGAAATAAGATAAGAGAGATAAAAAGAAATAAGAAGAGATAAAATGAGATAAGAAGAGATAAGAAAAGATAAGAAGAGATGAGAAGAGGTAAGAAGAGATAATAAGGGATAAGAGCCTACAAGATGAGATTAGAAAAGATAAGAAGAGATAACAACGGATAAGAAGAGATAACAACAGATAAGAAGAGCAGAGAGAAGAGAAAAAAGAGAAGAGAAAAAAGAAAAGAGAGAAGAGAGAAGAAAGAAGAGAGAAGAGGGAAAAGGGAAGAGGGAAGAGAAGAGAAGAAAGAAGAGAGAAGAGAGAAGAAAGGAGAGAGGAGAGAGAGAAGAGAAAAGAGAGAGAGAAGAGAGAGGAGAGAGAGGAGAGAGAGAAGAGAGAAGAGAGAAGAGAGAAGAGAGAAGAGGGAAGAGAGAAGAGAGAAGAGAGAAGAGAGAAGAGAGAAGAGAGAAGAGAGAAGAGAGAAGAGAGAGGAGAGAGGAGAGAGGAGAGAGGAGAGAGGAGAGAGGAGAGAGGAGAGAGGAGAGAGGAGAGAGGAGAGAGGAGAGAGGAGAGAGGAGAGAGGAGAGAAGAGAGAAGAGAGAAGAGAGAAGAGAGAAGAGAGAAGAGAGAAGAGAGAAGAGAGAAGAGAGAAGAGAGAAGAGAGAAGAGAGAAGAGAGAAGAGAGAAGAGAGAAGAGAGAAGAGAGAAGAGAGAAGAGAGAAGAGAGAAGAGAGAAGAAGAGAGCAAGACGAGAAAGAGAGAAGAGCTGAGGAAGAGAGAAGAGAGAAGAGAGAATAGAGCGAGAGAAGAGACAAGAGACAAGAGACAAGAGACAAGAGACAAGAGACAAGAGACAAGAGACAAGAGAAAAAATAGAAGAGAAAAAATAGAAGAGAGAAGAGAGAAAAGAGAGAAGATAGAGAAGAGAGAGAAGAGAGAGAAGAGAGAAAGGAGAGAAAAGAGAGAAAAGAGAGAAAAGAGAGAAAAGAGAGAAAAGAGAGGAGAGAGAGGAGAGAGAGGAGAGAGAGGAGAGGGAGGAGAGGAAGGAGAGAAAGGAGAGAAAGGAGAGAAAGGAGAGAAGAGAGAAGAGAGAATAGAGAAGAGAGAAGAGAGAAGAGAGAAAAAAGAAAAGAGAAGAAGAGAGAAGAGAGAAGAGAAAGAGAAAAAAAAGAGAAAGAGAAAAGAGAAAAGAGAAAAGAGAAAGAGAGAGAAGAGAGAAGAGAGAAGAGAGAAGAGAGAAGGGAGAACAGAGAAGAGGTAAGAAAGATACTCTAAATATCTCTCTGAAGATGATAGCTTGGTCATCAAAACGCGTCAGCCCAATCTTTTTTTAATCTTTCTTGGTTTCGGGGAACAAGATTTGTACTTCAATTTATTTACTCGTCAAATTGGAGCCACAAAACGAACTGGTTCTTGGTTATCTTCAGTATTTATCTGACGATGACAGCTTGGCTATCGCAACGCGTTAGAGCAAGTGTTGTATCATTTAATCTTTCTTGGTTTCTGGCGTCAAAATTATCAAATTGATGTTTCTGGAAGATAAACAATATCCAGAAATTGCCACTCCCTAAACCAAATCGGGTATCCGCTCCTGATTGTAATTCGCAATTCAGGAATTATGGCATTTTTATATTCTTTCCTTATTTTTAAGAAATCTTCATCAAATCTGATAAGTAATTCACTTCAAATGCTGACTTATCGCGGGTCAACATTTATTTTCGCTTCGCAACTAAGTTACAGTTCAGTTTGATGGTGGGAATGCCGAGTTTCCTAATGTAAATTTTAATAGAGTGTACGATACGATAAGAGAGTTCAGAGAGGTCAATCAAA
Organism: Dastarcus helophoroides; assembly: GCA_028583605.1. Lineage (NCBI taxonomy): Eukaryota > Metazoa > Arthropoda > Insecta > Coleoptera > Bothrideridae > Dastarcus > Dastarcus helophoroides. The sequence continues at coordinate 44,604,383 of CM053327.1, read as the reverse complement.
TGGTGACGGTTTAAAACAATACGAATTTAAGTTAAATTATACCGAATTTTATTAATCGGTCGGTTTAGTTGATAGTGTTCCCGAGAGATTAGTATGGCTTTAAATCAAGTTTGTAAAGCGTGTTTAAAAGAAATTAAAAGTGAATTTAAAGTGCTTAGTAATGTTATTTTCCACAGAAACCACTTCAATTATGTCGCCGATAAGAAAGTACCCGTTACAGGTGAGAAACTGAGAAACAAAATAAAACTGTTTTTAAGATTGTGAAGCTAACAGATTTATAGGCAACACATCACACTCTGAACCAGCTTAGATTTTGAAAGCATTTCTTTAAATGATGAAATTTTTTAGTAATAATTGTGAGAGAGAGGCTTGGTAATCTTTTTGAATTTATTTGGAGGGTCTTAGCTGTTATCAACTTAGCTTTCGTTTGGGAAAGTAGATACCGCAGCAGCCCGGTAATCTTCCGTTGCAAGCTTTCAGGAGATTTTCAACTAGCTTACTAGCTAAAATTAGTTATGGTTTGCTCACTAAGCATTATTTTATGTTTACCCTTTCACTGGAAAATGAAAAAGTAAAGCACCATTTTTTCCATTATAGACGTAATTATTTTTATATAAACCACATTATCAAAGTAGCTTTCAAATTTAATTGAAATTGGCGGTTTTGGTAATCAACTTCGACTAATTTTGGTGAAACAGACTGGCCCTTGGTTATCTTCAAAAATTGAAATACAAATCTTGTCCCCTGAAACCAAGAAAGATTAAAAAACACAACAAAGGTTGCTTTAACGCGTTTCGATAGCCCAGCTATTATCTTCAGAGAGATACTAACCAAGTATATCTCTAAAGATGATAGCTTGGCCACCAGAACGCGTTAGGGCAACCTTTGTTGTGTTTTTTAATCTTTCTTGGTTTCAGGGGACAAGATTTGTATTTCAACTTGGACTAATATCACTGCTACTAAATATTCATATTTTATAAAACAATTAATTCGATTTTTAATATTACAATTCAACTACTGAAGTGGGGCTAACACATTCACATGATTCGGAAATATCTCTGGTTTTATTCTTCATGGTAGAACCCAGTGGCGGCTCGTGACTAAAATTAATGGGGGTGCTGCTCCAGAAAATTTTGAGTCTTTATTTTAAAATTATTCTAAAAAAATAAATATGTCTAGAAAGAATTTTTTTTGTTGAAAACTTGATAAAATCCTAATATAACAAAATCAATATTTTTTACATATTAAATAGTTACAGTTCAAACTTTCATTTAAACGTAAAATCTATTCTTGTTTTAATTATTTATTTAAACTAAAGAAATCTTTAATCGAAAGTACTGCAAGGGCTTTTAGCTTTTCTGATTTCATAGTGCTTCTCAGAAAAGTGTTGATCCTTTTCAATGTTGAAAAGCAGCGTTCTGCCTCTGAAGTAGTCATAGGAATTGTCAAAAGGATTTTAATTAATTTTGTAATTTCACTAAAAACATCATCTAGATTATTTTTCAAGATAAATTTCAGCAGATCAATTAATTTACAATAATTATGAATATCAGACCTAGAATAAAATACTTTTAGTTCAGTTGAAAGTTTTTCTTTGTCAGTTATAGGATATGCATCAGTGGGCATTCCTATTCCTATTCCTTCTGTGGGATGTTCATTCTTAAAAGCAGAGAAGCGTGCCTTGTCGAAAAATTTAGCATCCACTAAATGATTAGTGGAAAAATATCTGTCCAATATATTAACAATTATACTGTCATACACTTTTTTAGCTTCTGCCATGAGTGTTTTTGAAGGATTCTAACAGTACTTTGAATTTCTTAATTCTAAAATAGCAGTTTTGAAATTGGCTGTATATCCGTTAACTTTAAACACACTAATTTCTCGAGATTGCATTTATTTTTTATCAAAGTAAAAGAAACTGGGCATCGCAACTGCAAGAAAATTCAATATTACAAAAAATACAGTCAAAAATTCATGAATCTTACGATTAAAACCGAAATTAAAAAAAAATCTCCAAATTTATTTTCAACATTTTTATTGAAATTTAATGATAAAATCGACATTTCATATTTAAGAATTCGACAAAAGGTTGAAATTTGAGTATAAAGACAAAATGGAAAAATATTTTTTTTAAAACAAAATTTATTGATTTAATCTTTAATTTAGAAGATTATTGCACGACTTAAGGTAGGAAATTATCATTTCATTATTTATCGTTATCTATTAATATGAGTTTAAAAATAAAAATGAATTATTTTGTATAAAATAATTCATTTTTGCAAAAACAAATTGTCCTCAAAGGTTTTTATTTTTTCTGAAATAATTACACAAAACTTTTAGATTTATTAAATTAATACTAATCCCAACTGACAAACAATATTTAATTGAATATTAAATATTTACAACATAAAGCATTTTTCGTTGGACATGTTACTTTTTTTCGACTTTAACTTAAAATTTCGACTTTTTTCTGGAAAATTCGACTTTTTTCTTGAAATTTTTACTTTTTTCCTAGAATTCCGAGATTAATCTCGAAATTTCGACTTTAATCTCGGAATTTCGACTTTGATATCGAATTTTATCTCGAAATTTCGAGAATAAGAAGCTCTATAATAAACACACTCTGCAGTTAAATTAGGCAGACGACAGTTACATCCCACCACTCCTCTTTACCAACAATCTTGACAGTTGGTAGTAGGGTGCTACCAATAATTGCTATTTTTAATTCGCAAATTTTGGTCTTTTCCTTAGAAATTTCGAGATTAAAGTTGAAATTTCGAGAAAAAAGTCGAAATTTCGAGTTCTAAATCGAAATTCCGAGATTAAGATCAAAATTTCGAGAAATAAGTCGCAATTTGAAAAAAAAAAAGGTCGAAATTTGAGAAAAAGTGGAAACTTCGACCTTATAAGCTCGAAATTTCGAGAAGAGTCGAAATTTGAGAAAAAGGTAAGTTGAAATTCCGAAAAAGTCGAAAGTTGAGAAAAAAGTCGAAATTAGTAGAAAAAAGTCGAAATTTTGAAAAGTCGAAATTTCGATATGAAAGTCAAAATTTCGAGAAAAAAGTCAATATTTAAGAAAAACGTCGAAATTTCGAGAAAAAAATCGAAATTTGGTAAAAAGTGGAGATTTCGAGAAAAAAGTCGAAATTTTGAGAAAAAAGGTCGAAATTTCGAAAAAAAAAAGTCGACATTTTGACTTTAAAGTCGAAATTTCCAAAAAAATGTCGAAATTTCTATATTAAGGTTAAAATTTCGAGAAAAAAGTTGAAATTTGAGAGAAAAAAAACGAAATTTTGCGAAAAAGGTCGAAATGTCAAGAAAAAAGTCGAAATTTTAGAAAAAAAGTCGAAATTTAGGGAAAAAAGTCGGAATTTTGAGAAAAAAGCCGAAAATTCGAGTTTAAAATCGAAGTTTGCGAAAAAAAGTCGAAAATTCTAAAAATAAAATTTTTTTTAATCGATGTCCTTTCTACATCTCTGAAACATTTCGAAAAAGTTGCAATTTTCAAAACAAAGTCAAAATAATTTCCAGAAAAAAGTCGAAATTTAAGAAAAATGTTGAAATTTTGAGAAAAAAGTCGAAATGTTGAGTTTTAGGTCGAAATTTCGAGAAAAATGTCGTAATTACGATACTAATGTCAAAATTTGGAAAAAAAAGTCGAAATTTGAGAAAAACTTCGAAATTTCAAGAAATAAGTCTAAATTTCGAAATATTTCGAGAAAAAAGTCAAAATTTGAGAAAAAAGTCGAGATTTCGAGAAAAAAAGTCAAAATTTCAAGAAAAGAAAGTCGAAATCTCGACATCGAGGATAAAAGTGAGTTCAAAGTAGAAATTTCAAGAAAAATTTCGATATTAAGGTCAAAATTTCGAGAAAAAAGTCGAAATTTGAGAAACAAAAAACGAAGTTTTGAGAAAAATTCCGAGATGTTAAGAAAAAAGTCAAAATTTTAAGAAAAGAAGTCGAAATTTCAGAAAAAAGTCGAAATTTCGAGAAAAAAGTCGAAATTTCGAGCTTAAAATCGAAGTTTGGTAAAAAAATCGAAATTTCTAAAAATAACATTTTTTTTTAATCGATGTCCTTTCTACACCTTTGTAACGGTTCGAAAAAGTTGAAATTTTCAAAACAAAGTCAAAATAACTTCCAGAAAAAATTCGAATTTTGAGAAAAAAGTCGAAATTTAAGAAAAATGTCGAAATTTTAAGGAAAAAAGTCGAAATGTTGAGTTTAAAGTCGAAAATTCGAGAAAAATGTCGAAATTTCGAGAAAAGTCGAAATTTGAGACAAACTTCGAAATTTCGAAATATTTCGAGAAAAAAGTCAAAATTTGAGAAAAAAAGTCTAGATTTCGAGGAGAAGAGTTGAAATTTCGAGAAAAAATGGCGAAATTTCGAGAAAAAAAGGCGAAATTTCGATATTAAGGATAAAAGTGAGTTCAAAGTCGAAATTTCCAGAAAAATGTCGAAATTTCGATATTAAGTTCAAAATTTCGAGAAAAAAGTCAAAATTTGAGAAACAAAAAACGAAGTTTCGAAAAAATTTTTGAAATTTCGACAAAAAATCGAAATTTGAGAAACAAGTCAATATTTCGAGAAAAAAGTCGAAATTTTGAGAAAAAAAAGTCGAAATTTGAGAAAAAAGTCGAAATTTGAGAAAAAAAGTCGAAATTTCGAGAAAAAAGTCGAAATTTCAAGCTTAAATTCGAAATTTGAGGAAAAAGGTCGAAATTTCTGAAAATAGCATTTTTTTAATTGATTTCCTTTCTGCGTCTTTGTAACATTTCGAAAAAGTTCAAATTTTGGGAAAAAAGTCGAAATGTCCAGAAACAGTCGAAATTTTGAGAAAAGAGTCGAAATTTGAGAAAAAGATCAAAACTTGTAATAAAAGTCGAAGTTTGAGAAAAGAGTCGAAATTTTTAAAATAACATTTTTTTTAATCTTTGTCCTTTCTACGCCTTGGTAACATTTCGTTAAATTTCGATTTAAAAATTAAAATTTCTACTTTTTTCTAGATATTTCGACTTTAAACTCCAAATTTTATTTCCAAATTTTGATCTTAAAGTCGAAATTTTGACTTTAATCTCGGGATTTAGAGGAGAAAAAGTCAACATTCCGTGATAATTTTTTTCAAATTGATATCCTTTCAACGCTCTTGTAATTTTTACTTCAAAAAAAGTAAATAAACTTTTTCAAGTTTTGTAGTGTATTTATTAATACGCGTGTAACGTTTTCAACCACCAAATTAAAAATGTTAAGACCGGTAACAGGTAATAAAATAACGTAGAGTAATATTTGTGAATATATGGTAATTTTAACTGCGTATGTACGGAATTTCACCTTCAAATATATGGCAACACTGCCTGTTATCTTTTCTATTTAATCAACGACATAATAAATTAAAAGAAATGTTAATGCTGCCATCTGTTGGCTTATTAATGCAGCTATTACTAGTATATGGAAGTAGATAACATCACCACATAAATACACTTACATAACAAATTAAAAAAAATTCTCATTAAATTTACAGTGACCGGCATCTAAGGTAAATCGATCCGATTCTTAGGATTTTTGAATCGTTGATTAGATCGATGCTATATTTGAGATCGATCTAAAAAATCGACCTTAAGACTTAAAAAAATCGAATTTTTTATTAATCGATCTCAGATCGACATCCCTAACTGCGGGAAGAGCAGTGCTTTTTCACCTTTGCAGTAGCATATGAAGCTTTCTATGCGCGCAAACGTACAACATTCAAATACATCGTCGTTGAAACTGTGGAGCGCACAGTTCCTTATTCGATACAAATATTACGTTTGCATCTTTTTTCATGAATTTAGGCATTGTTACTGATATTAACCTTAAGGGTTATATGTATAATGTACAAATCCATATAATGAAAGAGCAAAAGAAAAAATACTTCATATTAAAGGTTATTGATAGATGGAAGTTGGGGGTGCTGCAGTTCCGCAGTGCCTATATGCGAGCCGCCACTGGTAGAACCTTATTGACCGGAAATATTATGTTTTTTTCAATTTATTTAACAATTTTAAATAAATTGAAAAAAACATCTCTGGTTTTGTTAAAACTCATTTAAGTATATTTCGTGCAAATTTATCTATATGTTGGTAAATTAGCACCTTAAATTGGTAGTTTCGTAAATACTGAGTTATGATGTTCTGAAATATTTACTGCATCGTCCCACTTTCGTCTCTGGTATGGTTGACATACTGACTTACCGTGCTTTCGTGTCTTAAATTGATGTTTTCCTTTGGTTCTGAAGACGCCCCCAACGACAGTAGGCGAAATGTTGAATACTTTAAGCGGATCAATGACATGGTCCAGTATCAGAACATCTTTTACTGTCTCAGATTTAGGAAATCTTCGCAACCATATAGCATAGTGATGATCATGCATGCAATAAAGTATTACACATCGAGTTACTTAATTTATATTTCTAAGTGAGTAAATTTTAGTGGAATGGACTGGTCTTTGGTTATCTTCAAAAATTGAAATACAAATCTTGTCCCATGAAACCAAAAAAGATTAAAAAACACAACAAAGGTTGCTTTAACACGTTTCGACAGCCAAGCAACCTTTGTTGTGTTTTTTAATCTTTCTTGGTTTCAGGGAACAAGATATGCATTTCCATTTTTAATACATCATTATTTGTATTCGTCGCAAGATGTCACAACTCGTCTGTATTTCAATTTTTTAAGTAAGTAAATTTTAGGAGAGAAAACCAAATTGAATATGTTCCAAGCCATAAATAATGCAATGGATATAGCTTTAAAAACAGATGATACCGCTTTAGTATTTGGTGAAGACGTTGGCTTTGGTGGTGTATTTAGATGTACAATGGGTTTGCAAGAAAAATATGGAAAAGATCGAGTTTTTAACACTCCGCTTAGTGAACAAGGTATAGCCGGGTTTGCAATAGGAGCAGCTAATATGGGTTCGACCGCTATAGCAGAAATTCAATTTGCTGACTACATCTTCCCAGCATTTGATCAAGTAAGTGATCCTTCGTTCCTAGTTTATTCATCTGGTTATACACCATCGAATCATATGCAATTGCAGATCATCAATGAGGCAGCTAAATGCAGATACAGAAGTGGAGGTGAATACGAATGTGGAAAACTTACAATAAGGACCCCTTGCAGTGCAGTAGGTCACGGAGCTTTGTATCATTCTCAAAGTCCCGAAGCATACTTCGCACATACACCCGGATTAAAGGCAAGTTTAGATAAGGTTTGATAAAGATTTAACGCAATCGCTGCTTGGGAAAATTTATGAGATTATCTATCGTTAACAAATGACCAATTAAATGTTCTGTAATTAAACAGTTAAACGTGCTTAAAATTGAAAATATGTACAACCGCAACCATAGACTAGTTTCGGCCTTCTTTGGCCTCATCAGCATGGTACGGTGGTTGTATACACTTCCAATTTAAAGCCGTTAGTCAGTCGTATAAGTAAAGTCACACCGAGGACGTTTGTATCTATGGATGTTGCGATGCAACCCGTGATACAAGCTTTGCCTCATCTACGTGAACTTTGCAATTGCAGTCTAATTTTCATTAGATTCTAATGAAATTAGATTTCAATTGCATCGTAATAAACTTGTATATATTCGTATATACAAGGCTTATTATCTCAGCAGAGAATAATGCTTCAATTAGCATGTAGCGAAAATGGTTGCGTAATAAACAATTAAGTCAGTTACAAGTCACCAAATGGAAGTTTGCTCTTTTGGATACCTATACGACTGACTAACGGCTTTAAGTTGGAAGTGTATACAACCACCGTACCATGCTGACGAGGCCAAGGAAGGCCGAAACTAGTCTATGGTTGCGGTTGTACATATTTTCAATTTTAAGCACGTTTAACCGTTTAATTACAGAACATTTAACTGTTTAATTACAGAACATTTAATTGGTCACTTGTCAAAAACTAAATGAAAGTAAGGTCACGCCGAGGACGTTTGTATCTATGGATGTTGCGATGCAACCCGTGATACAAGCTTTGCCTCATCTACGTGAACTTTGCAATTGCAGTCTAATTTTCATTAGATTCTAATGAAATTAGATTTCAATTGCATCGTAATAAACTTGTATATATTCGTATATACAAGGCTTATTATCTCAGAAGGATTTCACAACAAAAAAAGTTCATCAAAGTGTTACAGATAGTTATACCGAGAGGACCTATCATGGCCAAAGGACTTTTACTTAGTTGCATTCGAGATCCCGATCCTTGCTTGTTCTTCGAACCAAAAGTCCTATATAGAGCAGCAGTCGAAGAGGTTCCAGTAGCAGATTATGAGCTGCCAATAGGAAAAGCGGATGTACTTCTTGAAGGTTAGTTATTACTGTTATAAAGAAACTAATACGCGACAATTTGTAATCTGGTTGGTTGATCATGAGCAATACGCAACCTTTAAATTAATTACTATCGCAAAGTAGACTGTTTCATCTTAATATCTTCCTAATACAGTCCAACAGATAATTATCTTTTTTTTTTTGGTCTGACTAATCCTTGGTTATCTTCAAAATTGAAATACACATCTTGTCCCGTGCTTTCAGGGGATAAGATTCGTATTTCAAATAAAAATCGATAAGGATATACGTCTTCCGGGATTGGACCGTGTCAAAGAACTACTAAAAGTGTTCGACACGTTTCGCCCACCATCGTAGGGGGCTTCTTCGGGAACAAAGAAAGAAAAATAAATGAGAGAGGAATATGAGGGAATATGCAAAAATGAAAGAATGAAAAGGCCAATTTCTAATTGGAGTCCCAATTTTTCGACTTTTACTATTGGGATATCGCTTATTTGAATAGTTGGTGGCCAAATTGTTACAAAGATGCTTATTTCAATCCAAAAAAGAAATCTGATTAATACCTTGTAAATTATTTGGAAAAAACTGATAAAACTGAATGTCTCCTTTCGACATTTTCTCGAGAATATTAATGGCAGTGATTAAGTTAGATTATAAGAGCAATTTTCTAGAAATAAAACCAATTTTTAAACAACATATCGAATATCCGGTTAATACATCATTAGTGGACCAGACTGGTCCTTGGTTACCATCAAATTTTGTCCCTTGAAATGAAGATTAAAAAATACAACAAAGATAGCTTTAAGTGGTTTCGATAGCCAAGCTAACATTTTCAGAGAGATATTTGGCTACCGAAACGCGTTAGAGCAACCTTCGTTGTGTTAAAATGTAAAACAAAGCAAAATATTTAATGAAGGTTTTACGAAATGTCATTCAAAATATAATAGCGTCGCCAAACGCTCAGCCAAATGTTACTAATTCTTGTTACTTCGTCCGTGTTACAAAATTAAGTTTTATTGAAGTTGCCATTCTGAAGATATTTATTCATAAATGACAAAATCACAATCATTTGCCAATTTTCATCCCCTAAAGGGATCATCCAATGCAGGCCAAAAGGAATCGTGTCAAATTTGTTATTATTAGAAGAGTTGTTACATCTTGCGGTGAATGCAAATAATGATGTATTAAAAATTGAAATACAAATCTTGTCCCTTGAAACGAAGATGAAAAAATACAACAAAGATAGCTTTAAGTGGTTTCGATAGCCAAGCTAACATTTTCAGAGAGATATTTGGCTATCGAAACGCGTTAGAGCAACCTTTGTTGTGTTAAAATGTAAAACAAAGCAAAATATTTAATGAAGGTTTTACGAAATGTCATTCAAAATATAATAGCGTCGCCAAACGCTCAGTCAAATGTTACTAATTCTTGTTACTTCGTCCGTGTTACAAAATTAAGTTTTATTGAAGTTGCCATTCTGAAGATATTTATTCATAAATGACAAAATCACAATCATTTGCCAATTTTCATCCCCTAAAGGGATCATCCAATGCAGGCCAAAAGGAATCGTGTCAAATTTGTTATTATTAGAAGAGTTGTTACATCTTGCGGTGAATGCAAATAATGATGTATTAAAAATTGAAATACAAATCTTGTCCCTTGAAACGAAGATGAAAAAATACAACAAAGATAGCTTTAAGTGGTTTCGATAGCCAAGCTAACATTTTCAGAGAGATATTTGGCTACCGAAACGCGTTAGAGCAACCTTTGTTGTGTTAAAATGTAAAACAAAGCAAAATATTTAATGAAGGTTTTACGACATGTCATTTAAAATATAATAGCGTCGCCAAACGCTCAGCCAAATGTTACTAATTCTTGTTACTTCGTCCGTGTTACAAAATTAAGTTTTATTGAAGTTGCCATTCTGAAGATATTTATTCATAAATGACAAAATCACAATCATTTGCCAATTTTCATCCCCTAAAGGGATCATCCAATGCAGGCCAAAAGGAATCGTGTCAAATTTGTTATTATTAGAAGAGTTGTTACATCTTTCGGTGAATGCAAATAATGATGTATTAAAAATTGAAATACAAATCTTGTCCCTTGAAACGAAGATGAAAAAATACAACAAAGATAGCTTTAAGTGGTTTCGATAGCCAAGCTAACATTTTCAGAGAGATATTTGGCTACCGAAACGCGTTAGAGCAACCTTTGTTGTGTTAAAATGTAAAACAGAGCAAAATATTTAATGAAGGTTTTACGAAATGTCATTCAAAATATAATAGCGTCGCCAAACGCTCAGCCAAATGTTACTAATTCTTGTTACTTCGTCCGTGTTACAAAATTAAGTTTTATTGAAGTTGCCATTCTGAAGATATTTATTCATAAATGACAAAATCACAATCATTTGCCAATTTTCATCCCCTAAAGGGATCATCCAATGCAGGCCAAAAGGAATCGTGTCAAATTTGTTATTATTAGAAGAGTTGTTACATCTTGCGTGAATGCAAATAATGATGTATTAAAAATTGAAATACAAATCCTATTCCATGAAACCAAGAAAGATCAAGCCAATGGCTATCAAAACGCGTAAGAGCAACTTTTGTTCTTTTTTTAATCTGTCTTGGTTTCAGGAAACAAGGTTCGTGTTTCAATTTTTATTTTATCATTATTTGTATTCGCCGCAAGATGCAACAACTCTTCTAATAATAACAAATTTGACACGATTTACTTTGGCCCCTGGATTGGACGATTCCTTTGTGGGATCAACTTGGAAAACTTCACTTTGAAGTAGGTCGGATTGGAATTAGAGGGTTACTTGCGAGAGAAGAATTTATAAAGAATAAACTTTGTTTCAGGTGATTCAGTAACACTGATAGGATGGGGCACACAAGTGCACGTATTATTGGAAGTGGCGCAAACGGCAAAAGCAAAGTTTAATCTGTCCTGCGAAGTTATAGATCTTGTTTCCATTCTACCTTGGGACAGGGCCACCGTTTGTCAGGTAATTAAGCGTCCAATCCCAACATAAACAACCTTCGCTTTAACTTTGTCATAAATTTAATAACGGATCCGTGAGTAAATTTGATAGCTGCATTGTTATAGTTTGTTACTAGTGCAAGGTAACCTTTATAAATGAGTATCCGTTTCGTACTCTAGTTTGGAATCCCGCCTTGAAAGTTGCGTTACTGGGGAATGTAATAATGTTCGTGTCAAAGTTGGTTTTAAGTTAATCATCAAATATCGAATTATTCCATAAGTAATTCGAAAAATCTCCACAATATGAGATGGGATTTAAATTTAGAAGAAGGTTTTGTCTTTTTACTACGCGCTAATTACGTGTTACGTATTTCAGCAGCTGAACTGGCATCACAAGTGCGATAATTTGATTGATCAGCAAGATTAACGACGAATTAATCAATTAAGATTTGAATCGATGGTAAAGCTTTTTGTTTTAACTCTTGTAATTCAGATTATTTTGACATCTGACACCTGTTACTGTCAGATGCTAAAAATAACTTTTAAATTTAATAAAATGGATCCTTGCTCCAGCAAGGTTCTTGTTAATTTAAATAATTTCATACATAACGCATTCTCTATTATCACAAATCTAAACCATAAATGAATTTGGGTGGAACTGACTGGTCCTTGGTTGTCCTCAAAAATTGAAATACAAATCTTGTCCTCTGAAACCACAAAAGATTAAAAAATACAACAGAGGTTGCTCTAACGCGTTTCAATAGCCACTATCTTCCCAAAGATGATAGTTTGGCTATCGAAACGCGTTAGAGCAACCTCTGTTGTGTTTTTTAATCTTTCTTGGTTTCAGGTTTTAGAGGACAAGGTTTGTATTTCAATAAATGAATTATTCAAAAAATCCAGAGTTTATTTAATCTTACAAGCAGTATTTCGAACCTAACCTACTAGTTTAATGAGAAGCAGTGGGGGCTCGTAGCCAAAACTAATTGGGGTGCTGCGACAATGTTTAACGTTTTATGTTTGATCCAAAACGTCGATTTCTTCAGAATGTTAACTTTTTAAAATTTCAACTAAAAATTTCAACATTTTCAAAATGTAACTTTTCGAAAATTTTAGATTTCTTAGAAAACTTGACAATGAAAATTTTTGAATAATGTCGCTTTTTTTGAAAGACTGGATTTTCTTCAAATTTCGATTGTATTCCAAAAATTAGACTTTTTTCTTATGATTTCAACTTTATTTTATTTTTAGGTACTGACTTTTCCGAAAATCTGTGCATACTCTTTTAAAAATATCTCCATTTTCGAAAATATTTAAACTTTTCGGTGTTTTTTTTTTGTATTTTTTTTTTGTAAATTAAGTACATTTTTTCAAAATTTTCAAGCGGTGAAAATTTTTAAATAATGTCGCTTTTTTTGAAAGGATGGATTTTTTCAAATTTCGATTGTATTCCAAAATTTAGACTTTTTTTATGATTTCAACTTTATTTTATTTTTAGGTACTGAATTTTCCGAAAATCTGTGTTTACTCTTTTAAAAATATCTCCATTTTCGAAAATATTTAAACTTTTCGGTGTTTTTTTTTGTACTTTTTTTTGTAAATTAAGTACATTTTTTCAAAATTTTCAAGCGGTGAAAATTTTTGAATAATGTCGCTTTTTTTGAAAGAATGGATTTTTTCAAATTTCGATTTAGACTTTTTTTATGATTTCAACTTTATTTTATTTTTAGGTACTGACTTTTCCGAAAATCTGCGTATACTTTTTAAAAATATCTCCATTTTCGAAAATATTTAAATTTTACGATGTTTTTTGTTTTTTGTATTTTTTGTTGGTAAATTAAATACATTTTTTTTAAATTTTCTCCGTTTGAAAATTTTTACGTTTTCTACAAATGTCAGATTTTGAAAAACTGGACTTTAGACTTTTTAAATTTTTGATCTTTTTTAAAATTTCAAAATTTTATCATTTTTGAAATGGAGACACTATAAAATGTCGACTTCTTTCACATTTTCGGCTATTTTTGTTTTTTTTTTTAATTTTAAAAATTATTTCAAAATTTTAATTTTTCTTTAAATCTTGACGTTTTATGAAAAGTTTAACATTTTTTCAAAATTTTAATTTTGTTGACCTAACATTTCAATTTTTTTTTAAATCTTCAACTTTGGGTTCAACATTTTAACTACCAAAAATTTTAACTTTTTTCAAACTTTTAACTTCTCAATATTTGGACTTTTGAAAACCTTGATCTGTCTGATAATTTTTGACTTGTTTTCAATGTTCCGGCTTTAAAAAATTTGAGTGAAAATTGTCCAATTATTTAAAATTAAAATTTTTAAAATTTTGAATTATTTTAAAAACTCTATAATAATTCCCAGTTTTTTTTTGTCTACTTTTTCACAGTTTTGATATTTTTTTTTATTTCGACTATGAAATTTTGACCAATTTGTTTGAAAATTTCTTGATTTTCAAATTTTGACTTCTTTTAGAAAATTGAAAGTTTTTAAACATTTTTGCCTTATCTTATTTTCCTCAATATTTAGAAAGATCAAATTGTCAAAAAATTTCGGCCTTTTCTTGAAAATTTCAGCCTTTACTTAAATCTGCACTTTTCTAAAATTTTCGACCTTTTTTTAATTCCCACTTTGTAGAAAATTTCCGTTTTTTCAAATGTTCGATTTTTTTAAAATTTAAGCTATTTTTCAAAATTAAAATTATTTGAAAAATTTAAAAATTTCGACTATTTTTTTAATTTAAACTATTTTCAAAATTTCGACATTCTTTGCAAACTGTCGATCCTTTGCAAGAGGAATGCAACCTAGACTACAAATTCATGCAGCCCTCCAGGCGGCGTGTATAGTGAATCATAGGTAGCTGAACTACCAACAGTTGAAACACTGCCACCTAGCGAAGCGGTTGCTCTCTAGGAGAGTTCCCAGAAGACAAGGATTCTATAATGCACAGACCAATAGGTTTGAACATTTATTAGATTCGAAGTTTGGAAACCAAATACCGGTTTCGATCGAAACCAAAGTGACGAGATCTAACAAGATCGAAACCGGTATTTGGTTTCCAAACTTCGAATCTAATAAATGTTCAAACCTATTGGTCTGTGCATTATAGAATCCTTGTCTTCTGGGAACTCTCTTAGAGAGCAACCGCTTCGCTAGGTGGCAGTGTTTCAACTGTACTGTGTACCGGTTTCGATCGAAACCAAACTGACGAGATCTAACAAGATCGAAACCGGTATTTGGTTTCCAAACTTCGAATCTAATAAATGTTCAAACCTATTGGTCTGTGCATTATAGTGTCGATCCTTTATTTAAAAAGTTTGATTTTTCTTTTAAGTAAGACATTTCTTAAAAACTTATTTTGAAATTTTCAAATAATTCGTAAAATTTCCAATTTTTCTAAAAATTTCGATCCCATTTCAAAAGGTCTATTTTTTTTTCAAATTTTTAACTCTTTTTGAAAACTTGACTTTTTTTTAAAAAGTCCGAACTATTTTCAAAATATTATTTATAATTTTTGTTTTAACATTTCCAATTAAATCTTCAACTTTTAAAAAAAGTGAGTTTTTATTTTAAATTTGAGCTACTCAGAAATTCGACTTTTTCCAAAATTTTACCTTTTCAAAATTTTAACCTTCTTAATAATTATAATGTTTTTGATTATTTTAAGTTTTCTCCAGTATTCCAAAATTCAGCTTCTTTGAAAATTTAATTAAAAATTCTGTAGTTTATTTTAAATGTCGATATTTTTCCAAAATTTTGCCTTTTTCCATTCGTAAAATTATTGACAATGTCACTATTTTAAAAATTTAAAATTTTTTCGCAAAATATTAACTTTTTCAAAACCCTTATTTTCTTTTGGAAATTTGACTATGAAAATTTCGATATTTTTAAAAATTCCGCTTTTTTTTTTAAATTTCGGCTTCTCTGATAACTTTGACTTTATTTTTTGTAATTGATAATTTTTTCTTATGAAATTTAAATTTTTTGGTATTATTATTATTATGTTTATTATTTATTTATTATTATATTAAAATAAATATTACTCCTAGTAACGATTTTTAAAATTGTGCAAAGCTTTAAAACAAATTGTAAAAATTTTAATTTCAATTTCAAAATATTGACTTCAAGCATTAAATTGTTGATTAATTTTTTGCAACATTTTGATTGCTTTTAATTTAGAAATATTTGAGACATTTCTTGAAATGGTGACTCTTTTTCTCGATTAATTTATTTTTAAAAATTATTTTTTTAGGGTTTTTTGGGGAAACATTTTTATCAAAATTACAAAATAAAATAAACTATGAAATGTCAAAGTCTATTAAAAAAACATGACATTTTTAAAACAAATTAGAGAAACAAAAAATCTGGAGAAGTTCAAATTTTCAGAAGAAATTTTAAGGTCAACATTTTCAAAAAAAAATTAGAATTTATAAAAAAAAACCTTTTATAAAATATTTAGGAAAAAATGGAAACTTCGCAGAAAAAATTAAAATTTTCTTAAATAAATCGAAATATCTTGAAGAAACATTTTTATACAAAAAGTTGAAATTGAGATTTCAGGTAAAAATTCGAATATTCGCTATTAAATTATTTTTAAAGAAATATTAAAACGCGAGAAGAGTTGCCTTAAGATTTTGTTTTGAAATTTTAATTATTTTCTCAAAATGTTTACAAAAAATAGACAAAAAAAAATAGATGTTAAAATCCCGTAACTTCGTAAAAGAAACTTGACATTTCTATAAAAAGAAATCAGAGAAAATTTGAAATCTCCACAAAAAATTGTTTAAGGAAACGTCCTCATAAAACTCTTAAGCGAAATTGGGGGCAGCTCCACAGTGCCATACGCAAGCTGCCACTGATGGGAAGACTACTATTAGGATACACTCTCTTCTTGCTGTTAACATTTATTTGTTTTATTGTTTAAGAAACTTTTAGCGGAAGTTTTCATCTGCATATTAAGTTTTGGTGCAAGGGACTGGTCCTTGGTTATCTCCAAAAATTGAAATACAAATCTTGTCCCCTGAAACCAAGAAAGATTAAAAAACACAACAGAGGTTGCTCTAAAGCGTTTTGATAGACAAGCTATCATCTTCAGAGAGATACACAACCATTGTTGTGGTTTTTAATCTTTCTTGGCTTCAGAGGAGAAGATTTGTATTTTAATTTTTGAAGATAACCAAGGACGAGTATCTCTAATGATAGCTTGGGTTTCAATTGTTGCATATTAAGTAATAATGAAAAAAATATGTTGACACTTTTTTTTTACTTTTTATTGCAGTCGGTGAAAAAGACTGGAAGAGTATTAATCGCACACGAAGCTCCTTTAACTGGTGGATTTGGAGCAGAACTGGCAGCTGCAATACAGGTATGTTCAACGCTTCTGATTAGCATTCAGAACTTCTGATAAGCATTCAGAACTTCTGATAAGCATTCAGAACTTTGATGTTTATAAACTGATGGATGCAAATAGAAGGCAGCCTGGACTACAATCATGCAGCCCTCTAAACGTGTACAGTGAATCATAGGTTGCTGAACTATTATCAGTTGAAACACAAACACCTGGCGAGGCGGTTGCTCTCTAGGAAGGTCCCAAAAGACAAGGATTCTAGTGATCGAACCTATTGGTCTCTGCATTAGAATCCTTCATAACCTGATGAGCAAATGCACCCCCGATTTTAATATAAAATAGTTTTTTTCTAATTTACTATGGATATATGTCTGGATAAGTCAGAAGCAACACTGTGCCACATTTCAAATTTCTACGTTACATATTTTCGAGGAGAATCTCTTTGTGACAGATAGATGACCGGAAACGAGGGTTGTTTTTCATTTTAGGATACTGCGGAGGTAATAAAAGACGGTGGATGGCCGTTTTAAATTAATTATATTTTCAGATGTTTCATTCAGAGCTAACAACGTTCAAAGACAAGACATAATTCATATTTAATTGACAAGTGACATTTCAGTCGGCTGTCGCAGACCCAAGGCGCCAAATTTAAATTTGAATTTGCCGTCTACAATACGGAACCCTGAAAATTCGAGAGTAAAATCTATTCTACACTACGCTTCAAAATTTGATTCGAGTTGAAGAAAATTTGATTCTAGTTTTTACTTATATTCAATTGAAGTTGAAGTTATTTCTTTTTTACAGGAGGAATGTTTCTTACATCTTGAAGCACCCATTAGCCGAGTCACGGGCTTCGACACGCCATTTCCACACGTTTTCGAACCTTTCTATTTACCCGACAAATGGAGGTGTCTTGAGGCCATTTCCAAACTCATGAATTATTAAAAAAATTGCTGCGTCTAGTTTAATAAATTGTTTCGATATTTGTCAGTTTGTTTATATGAACTAACGCGTAATATACTGAAAATAAAACAGTAACAATACGATAGAAATTTTCTTATGTTTTTTGAAAGTAATAACTTCAAAAAATTATATTAAATTAGTTTGAGTAAAACTATAGTAACCTTTCAAAGTAAAACGTTTTAACGTTATTTTTTTGCTACTTTTTCAATTTTTACTACTATTTAGTATTTTCACTAGGTTTTTACTCGAAGTGAACTCTGCTTAAACAAGTATGTAAACTGAAAGGTAATAAAACTTGATTTCAAGGCAGGTAATGATGTTGCAAATATTGTTGCTATGAAATTTGCCATTTTTTTACCAAAGAAAGTAGTATATATACTTTTTTCTACGACTAGTAATTGACAAGACGATTCATAGATTAGATTAGATAGTAGGCAGGATTTACTTCAGGGATAAACAAAAATCATTTTAAAAATCGAAATACGGAACTTGTCTTCTGAAACCAAGAAAGATCCTTCTTGGTTTCAGGGGACAAGTTCTGTATTTCAATTTTTGAAGATAACCAAGGACTAGTCCGTTCCACCAAAAGAATCATTTTCAAAAATGTAACCGGATAACGTCCCTATTGAGTTTATATATATTTCTAACTACATGTACTGGGGGAATCGAATTTTTATATTAAAATTTGGAAATAGAGCCAAACTTTGTGTAAAAAGTCAGAAAATTGAATCTAAAATCAAAGCCAAGACTTTCAAAAAATTGTGAAAATTGTCGAAACGTCGAAGAAAAATTTCGAAATTTTAAAAAGTAGAATTTTACCATAAAAGTGACATTTGCCAGACTAATTTTAAGTCAAATTTAGGGGGAAAACAATCAGTCCCCAAAAATATTTCCCTCAAAACTTTACTTTATTTCAGTTTGGTCATAATTTTGAAATGGTCACAAATTTTGTTTTTCGAATTTCCTAAAAGTGTTAATTCAATTTTGAAGAAAAGAATATCGAAAAAAAGTAGAATTTTTGAGAACATATACCATTGTAGGTGGAGATTTTCAGAAACATCGCATTTTGTCAGCATTTCAAGTTGAAATCTTGAGAAAATTGTTCACTGTAACTGGAGATTTTCATTAACATGAAATATCGTATTTTAAAGTAAAAGTCAAAATTCCGAGATTAAGACAAATTTTGAGTAAAAATGTTCGGAAAGTCAAATTAAAAAAAAAGAAATTTTTAGTAAAATCTAATGTTCGGAAAGTCGAATTAAAAAAAAACCAATTTTTAGAAAAATCTCGATATTAAAAAGATGGATTTCGAAAAAAATAACGATTTTTGAAATATATCGTTGAAATGTCGACAAAAATTCATTCTTTTGAAGAATTTCTTAAAGAAACATTAAACTTTCCAAAAGAAAATTTAATTTTAAGGGTAAAAGATGAATGCTAACGAAAGAAACGAATTTCGAGAAAATAACCAATTTTGGGAAAAATTTGGAATGTTTAGAAAACCATATTTAAAATAAAAAAATAATATTTTGGTAAATCTCAAAGAATGTTCACAATTCAAAAAAATTATATTTTGAAAGATGGAATTTTCTGAACAGAAAAACGCATTTTTTAAAAAAAGTTCAAACCTTGAGAAGATTGTTCACTGTAACTGGAGATTTTCATTAACATAAAATATCGTATTTTAATTTAAAAGTCAAAATTCCTAGAATAAGACAAATTTTGGGGAATATGAAATTTTCGGAAATTTAAATTAAAAAAATCAGAGAAAATCAAACATCAAAAATAATCGACTTCCGCAAAAAAAATAAGAATTTTTGAAACGTACCGTCGAAATGTCGAAAAAATGACCGACATTTTTAAAAGAAATTTCAAAATTTTTAAGAGAAATTCCAACTTTGAGAGAACAAAGTGAAATTTTTAAGAATAAAGTCGTAGTTTCGAAAATGACGATATTTCGAAAATGACGATATTTCTAGAAAAAAATCCTTTCCCAAAATTGGATTTTTTTCTAAAAATATTGTCATTTTCGAAATTCCATTTTTGAAATATCATCATTTTTGAAACTAAGACTTTATTCCTCAAAATTTCACTTTGTTCTCTCAAAGTTGGAATTTCTCTTAAAAATTTTGAAATTTCAAATTTAGAATAAAAACCCAACCTTTCGGAAGAACTCGAAAATTTCTGAAAATTCTAAAAACGCCAAAATATTTCCAAAGATCGAATATCATGAAAAAATTGGCAATTTCCAAAACCATTGTCTTCAAAAGTGTGCAGGAATTAAATGTACAAGAAATTTTTTACTCAAAATTACCAAAAAAATGTTTTTCTCAACGTTTTTAATTTTTGATAACATGCCGGTCTAATTTAGAAGATGAATTTCGAGAAAATCTAAATTTCAATTAAAAGCAATTTCGAAGCAAAAGTCGACAGTTTCAGAAATTGAAACATCCCATTTTGAAATAAATGTACAAATTTCGAAAATAAATCGAAATATCAAGTTGAAATTTCTGGAACCAAATTTAAAAAAAATTAAAATTAAATAAAAGACAAATGTTAAGAAAATTGGCCGGTGGCAGATTTTTGACAATAAAAAAAAGATTTTTGTAAGAAGAGTCCAAAAAGTAGAATTTCAAGAATTAAGTCGAAATTTGGAAGATCAATTTTAACTTAATTTGGGAAAATTCGAAATTTCTAGAAAAGTTAAATATCGAATTTTGAGATAAACATAAAAATATCGAGACCAAGGCGAACTAGGAAACCACTCGAAATTTCTGACAAATCAAATTCTAAAAGTATGCAACAAGAATGCAATCTAGACTACAAATTCATGCAGCCCTCCAGGCGTCTGTAGTGAATCAGAGGTAGTTGAACTACCAACAATTGAAACACTGCCACCTAGCGAAGCGGTTGCTCTCTAGGAGAGTTCTCAGAAGACAAGGATTCTATAATGCACAGACCAATAGTTTTCCAAACTTCGAATCTAATAAATGTTCAAACCTGTCTGTGCATTATAGAAATTCTAAAAGATCAAAATCTTCAGAAAAACTCGATGTTAATAAAAATAACGGAGGTAATTTTGGTGGAACGGACTGCTCCTTGGTTATCTTCAAAAATGTCGATTTTTTTTCGTTTTTTCGAAATTTTAACTTTATTTAAATTCAGATCATTGATTGAAACATTTATTTGATTACCTTTTGTAAATTTTTGACTTTTGGATCTTCCAAACTCCCCTTTTTATTTTAAAATAACTTTTTTTAAAATTGTGATTAGAAAATTCGATTTTTTTAAAAATTTGGCATTTTAAAAACTTGACCTTTTAAAAACTTGACCTTTTTAAAAACATACATTTTTTCAACATTTCGGTTGTTTTTGAATACTTGAATTTTTTGAAAATCTCGACCTTTTTCAAGATTTTGACTCTTTTTTTTTTCAAAATTTTAACTTCTGAAATCATTTGATTTTTATTAAAAAATTGAAATACCAATCTTGTTCCCTGAACCCAAGAAAGATTAAAAAATAAAACAAAGGTTGCTCTAACGCGTTTCGATAGCAAATCTATCATCTTCTAAACTGGGAAAAACACTGCATTGAATCACTCAACTAGGAAAACACTGCACTGAACTAGGACTTGGAGAGAGCTGCTGGTGACTAGGTGCCAACTTGACGAGAACTGAAGTTTGGGAAGGTAAGGGTAGGCTTTATAAGGGAGAGTAATTAAACTATCATCTTCAGAGTGATACTTCAACATCTACCATCTCTCTGAAGATGATAGCTTGGCTGTCGGAACGCATTAGAGCAACCTTTGTTGTGTTTTTTACAAAAAACACCAATTGAAACTGAAATGTCGGAAATTTCAAAGAGTTAAAGTTTTGAGAAAGTCGAAACTTTCAAAAAAAAAGTCGTAATTTTCATAAAAATTGAATTCTTCACAAAAGACTGAAATAAAAATCTTCTACCCTGAAACCAGGAAAGATTAAAAAACACAACAAATGTTGATCTAACGCGTTTCGATAGCCAAGCTGTCATCTTCAAAGAGATACTTCAACATCTACCATTTCTCTGAAGATGATAGCTTGGCTGTCGAAACGCGTTAGAGCAACCTTTGTTGTGTGTTACGGAATTTTTCCCCAGTGAAGGAAGGGTGGCTTAGTATTTATAATTTCCAAGAAATTCTTCTAAGTGCCACTATCAAGCTATGAAATAATTTCCTTCACTATCGCCGGCTAGCGTTGGGGAAAGAGCAAGAGCCTCTTCTTGTTTCAGGCTGGGAGTCGTACACCCCTGTGAGGACCCCTCGTTTGGGCCGATGTGATAATCAAGGGAGTGGAAAACTTTTCAAAAATTGCCAAGTCCGGAACTCGGGAGTGAAAATATTTCTAAGTCCCAGATTCCGCGTAAATAGAATTAAGTTTGGTAATTGCGCGGCACGACGGCTAAAGAATACCAAAAAGGGGCGCCAGGTGATTTTGAATCACGCAATATACCTAAGGAGACGTCGAAAAATCACCAAAAGATACTCAACCACGGAAGCTGGACAATTTACTCCTAGATGGCGTAGTTCTCGTCCTTGTTGCCACTCTCTCTGGGACCTACCTTACTGAGAGTGTTGCTATCTATGTTCTAACCTTACAATTTAGACAGACAGGAAAATACTTTCTCGAAGCAATAAAACAAAATATTTCAAAGGGCAGAATAGGTTCTAATGTACGCACGATATTTTTACAGTTTATAATGTACGCACTTAATGTACGTGTGTCTTCCACTACTTATTTATTCTGGTCTTAAACTACGGACACAATTTGTTGGAAGGAAAGTGCGCACTTTGTTCCGTACAGCTGATTACCAAAGTTGGTAACCGTTCCCTTTAATATATATTTCCTATCTTAACGTTATCGCAAATTTTAAGATTCCTGTCTCGTTTCAGCAATAAATAGAGCGGGGGAAAATTATCAAATTATTAAGCTATCGAAATTCAGGCACTAGGGTTCAAAAGTCAGACCCGAGGATATAAATATCGGGTAAGATAACTACAAACGAGCAGGTAAAAGAAAGGTTAATTTAATTAATTTAAAACTTAGAATCCAAAAGAAAAAGAATTTAATGAGACAACTGGGAAAATTGACACACAAAAAAAAAACACAATCTACGTAAGTAACCGAAAATGGGCTGTATGTTAAAACAAAAATTCAAAAAGAAACGGTACTATAATTTAGGTTGTCAGCCAAACAGCTGATATCTCTAGGGTTGGGACAATCCCCAAATAAGAATATAAAAAGGGGGTACTTATGTGCTTGTCATGAAGGGTCCCAGGTCGAGAGGGATGCTGAGACTTCGCGTAGCGATTGGATCGTTGACACGACTCCCTTCAATGAAGTCCTCGAAGCCCACTCCAGAAGACGATGACCACTCCTTCGGACCTCCTTGTGTCCCTTTTCAGGTCCTGCTTGACCGATCCCGTCAAGGATCCCAACCAAACAAAAAGAGCCTATGAGGGTAAAGAAAAATAGGATTTACCCTTTCAAATACCGAGGGTTGAGGGGCACATGCTCATACCTTGGTTATTAGTCGGCTCTGCCGCGTGCTTGGGAAGCACCTTCCTCCTTATTCCCGAAAAACCGGAACCATCTGAGGTTTTCGTCCTAACTCGGTAACACCAGGAAATACAATCGCCCCAGACGGTCCGAAGATGGGTTACATTAAATCCCTTTCCGGAAAAGCAACCAAGATGCACTTGGAAAATCCCGTAACCTCACCTTGAGAAGGATGACACCCAAGTGAACGACAAGAGAGAAGATGGCCGATTTCCCCCACACCAAGACTGACAGAAGATATGCCAACACTTATCAAACCAACCAATGTATGTTTGGTGGCCTAGCCACACGCCCTATTTCTAACGGAAATTTAAACCGTAACATGTGTTTTTTAATCTTTCTTGGTTTCACGGGAAAAATTTTGTATTTCAATTTTTGGACATAACGGAATTTCAAAAAACAACCAAAGATCGAAATTAACTGTCAAAGTTTCTAGAAAAACTACCAAATGAAGCAAAAGATCGACATTTTTGGGAAAAATTGTAGGAATAAGATATATTTTCAGAATAGTCGTTTTTCTGAAAAAAAAACGAATCTTGAAAAAACTGCGAAGTTTCCAAAAAAATTGGAATTTTGAGAAAAGTCGAAAATTTTAAAGAAAAAATGTTCAAAGAATTAAAATTTTGAAAAAAACAATGTTGACTTTTTAGAAAAATCTAAATTTGGCCAAAAATAGCAAAATTTTTAGATAAATTGGAAATATTGTAAAATATATTTAAAAAAATTCAAAAAAGTCAATATTTTTCCAAAAAAATTGAAATTTTGTAAAATGGTCGAAATTTTGATAAGACTTCGACATTTTGAGAAAACGTCGACGAAGAAAAGTCTAATAATTTTAAGAAAAAGACGAATTTCGTGCAAAATAGTCAGATTTTCAGGAACATAAAGGTTTGGATTTTAGGAAAAATCTCAAATTTTCGAAAAAAAGAGGGATTTTGTGAAAGGTATCGACTGTTTATCAATTTTATTTCACATTTCTTCGACCTAGTTTGAAAAACATTAAATTTTTATTAATGAAAGTTGACAATTTCTGAAATATTTTTTGAAATATGACTACGTGGTATCTTAATTCATTCAGAGAGATACTCTCTCTGAAGATGATAGCTTGGCTGTCGAAACGCGTTAGAGGAACCTTTGTTGTGTTTTTTAATATTTCTTGGTTTCAGGGGACAAGTTTTGTATTTCAATTTTTAAATTCATTCATAACTATTAAACATTAACGATAAAAACGCAACAAAAAAAGTGTTACATTTTATTTCAAAATTAAAACAGATAAATCAGACAAAATATGGGACAGAGAGAGACCAATCTGATTCATGTAATCAAATGAAAATATATTCAGCCCAAAAGACCTTTTATTGCTCAAAATTTAGACCCTTGCCTTTTTTTTTCGCAATTTCGACTTTTTTAACTCTTCTCTATATTAGTTTTCTTTTTTAATATCTTTTTTGTTCCTAAAATTAGACTTTTACCCCAAATTTTTCTTTCTTCTCAAAACTCGACAATTTGTGATAATGTTCACTTTTTTCTAATTCGACTTACTGAAAGATTCGTCTCATTTCTCAAAAATTTATCTTTTGTCGATTTTTTAATAAAAAAAGTAATAATTTGAAGTAATCGGAGAATAACATTTAAAACCGTTACTTCATGGAAAAAAAACCTTGTGCAATTTCTAAATTTTGTTGCGTTTTTATCGTTAATAAAGTTTAATAGTTATGAATATTAAAGAATTCCACGAAGTAAGGGTTGGAAATATCAATTATCTAAATTCATTTTAAAATGTCACCTCATGACAGTTGACAAAAAATAAGTTTATTTTACAGAGAATAGGAAAAAACTAACCTATTTTTGTCAACTGCCACGAGGTGACATTATAAACAAATTTAGATATGACGTAGTCATATTTCAAAAAATGTTTCAGAAAATGTCAACTTTCTTTAGCAAAAATTTAAATATTTCCAAACTTGATCGAAGAAATAAATAAAATTAATAAACATAACTTTTTCGACCAATAAGAGTCCACACTGACGAATAAAAATAGAGAAATTTCAATTTTTTTTAATTGGTTTTTTTCTAGAAATTTCGATTTTTTCCTCTTGAAAAGCAACAACGAATTTAAGGAACAAAAATCTGACATTGTAAGAAAAAGATCGAAATTTTGAGAGACTGGTCGAAATTGCATAAACACTCGAAATTTTAGAGTCAAATTTTATCGAAACTTTGGAAAAAGGACGAACTTTAAGAAAATTAAAATTTTTCTGGCTTGAATCAGAGGCAGATATGCATCCCGATCTGCCCCACCTGGTAAATGTCCATTGAGATAAATGTCGAAATTTTGAGAAACAACTTGTAATTTCCAGAAAATTGTATTTCAATTTAGAAACAATTCCAGAGAAAATTTTCCCGAAATTGTCGTCTGCTTACAAAATTTAGAAAATCTCCAAGAAAAATCGTTATCGAAATTTCCAGATAAAATGTTCCAGTTTTTTATGAAAGGATCGATCAAATTTTAAGCAAAAAGGTAAATCTTGATCAACAAGCCCAAATTTCAAAAACAAAATTTAGAAAAAAGTCCAAATTTTTGGAAAATGAAACGATGAATTTTAAGATAAAAATTCGAAATATTGGGAATGTCGGATTCTAACGAAAGAAATCGAATTTTATAAATAAGTCTGAAAATTCAAAAGTAGTTTGTAAAAAATGGTGAATTTTGAGCAATAAGTCGAACGTCCATATCTCAGGGTAGGAATTTGTACGAATTTTAGAAAAAGTCTCCTCAGCTGAATATACATTTTTGTTTAGATACATGATCCAGAAGGGGGGCCCTATTCTAGCTACGTTTATGATTAGATGATTTTCCAATTTAAAAATTGTAAAATGCAACTTTGTTGCAGCTTTAATGAGTGTGAAATTCTCGAAACGTTCACTAGAAGTGAACCAAGAGGGTACCATACTTCTGCTGCTCAAATTGTTTTGCATTTTTAACTACGTCTCCTTAAGAATTTAAAATACAGGTTGGTCGAAGAAAAATTTAACAAAAAATGTTTAGTTTTCGTGTTTTAGGCATTGAAAGTTGTAAAGGAAAAAATAATTTCAATAATAATTCCATAATAACTTCTTTACTGATGAGGCTGAATTTTTTTTAGTGCAATTCACTCGTAAGGGCAGCCTCCTATTAAGTCCTAGAGTCTAGGTAATATACTGGGTGGTAGATTTCTTCATCTGCCACCTCCTTTTTATTGACTGGACTTTAACAAGGTAATATTTTTGGTAAGCGGGTAGGGTCAATGGTCTTATTATAAAAAAATGTTCTCTCTTGAAAAAATTGCCTGCAGGTTACCATTCTCGAGAGAAATGGCAAAGTGACAACAGGAACTATTAAAATTTGATTGAGCGTGTGGCGAAGCTGTTATATTTTTAAATGACATTTCCAAAATCTTCATTTGTGTAATATTATAACACTCACAGTTAAATATTTTGACTTTTGTGCTTTAGTGACCCAGTTATTTCTTGTAAGATATGATATAACAAACTATATTTTTGCAACTATAAACTGTAAGATTTAATTACGGAATAATTGTGATGAATACATAGGATACTATTACGATGGATCAACGGAAAGATTCAGGTAACACCAGGCCAGTGTTAGTCGCCTGTCACCTGAGTTTAATTAAGTCATATAAAATGTTAGGTATGTACCCCGCAGGGATCAAAATATATAAAGATTTTAGGTTAGTTTCAGAACGATTAAATTACTTCATATTCAATAACATCAGGAAAATTTTTATTTTCTACTTTTAAGTTTACACTTTTGTTGACTACCATCTAACCGATTTTACTGGTTTTTAAATTTAGTCTGATCAGAGGACATTATCCTTTAAAAATTATGTCCTAGTTATCTACTGACCTCACTACTGAATCAAAAAAGGTTATTGTAGTAGAGTTGAAAATTGTTGAACCTCTCGATCGTGGATCGAATCGAGTTAGAAACATTCAGCAAAGAGATATTATGCAATCGAGGCAGCTATGCGCTCCTGCTTTATACATATTTGCATTTTGCATATCAAACATACACCCACTACTCTGTGGCAATCGTAACTCGAATCAATGGTAACGTTCAATCGCACGTGCGACTCGAAGTGCCCAAAGGAATTTTTGCGCGAAGGTTATTATTATAAACGTGTTAACCACCCTCATTTACGGAGATACCGAAATCCCACCTGGCTGATAACGACCGTGATGAACGTGAAAGTAATGCCCTAATATCTGCAACAACGTGACTGCAATACGCAATATCGTCCTTGATAATCGTGACATCCTAAATGCTCTGCATTTCAAATAAAAGGGTGTAAATTCGAAACATGACTTGTTTAAATGCACCGCCATGAATATTAAACAATTCGCTAATTCGATAACCTCACCGAGCGCCCTCTTTCCAACATGTTCAAAAATATACGCCCTAGGTTACTTTTGGTGGAACGGACTGGTCCTTGGTTATCTTCAAAAAATTGAAATACAAATCCTGTCCCCTGAAACCCTAGCTTACATTAATAAACTAAAAAAAAATTGTACACTACAGAGTAAGATTGAAGGCAGAAAGAGTCCAGGTCGCAGAAGAACATCATTGCTGAAAAATCTCAGACAATGGACAGGATTGTCATCTGCAGCAGTATTCAGATCAATCATTAATAAGGTTATTTGGACAAATGTGATCGCTAACATCCACAGAAGATAAGCACCAACAGAAGAAGAATATCTACACTAGCTGATACCAGCGCTTTCGTCTGGACAAAAAAAAGAGAAAAGATTCTTGGGTTACCTTTCTTAAAAATTCCAAACTTTTCTATTTTTATTGAAAATTTTACCTTATTTCAAGTGACATTTTAGAATATCCACTTTTTCAACAATGTTAATCGTTTTTCGTTGGAGTCCCAAAATTTCTCAAGATATTTACGTTTTTTCGACGTTTCGACTTTTATACACTAAATTGGAATCTCATCAAAAAAAATTCACTGTTTCATTACGGAATATTTAGTCATCGGTTTAACCCGATGGTTAACTAAAGGAAGGAGGTCCTCTCTTGACAAATTGTACAGCCAGGTCCATTTGTTGTTTTGTCAGTGGGACAGCATATTTCCCTTGGTGCATTTTAGTCTCTGGTGCATTTCATATTGTTCTGTTTCCTCGCGCTTGAGGTAGCGCTTTGTATCCATCTTGTAACTGCTGGAGTAATTCTCCGAAGCAATTAAACGCGCGGGAGTTGCATGCTTGAAATAATTTATAACAGTCCATTCGCAAAATAAAAAAAAAAACTTGTCCACGGAGAAAAATCAAGCTATTAAGTCTATAAATAAAACGAATTACGAAACATTCATTGTCATTCTTGCAAGATCTTTCGAACGCATTACTGGTAATAGTTTTGCAAAAGTAACACACTGACTCTAATCTGCACATTATATTAAAATCAAGTAATTAAAGCAATGTAAATTAAACAACTATAGTTGTTGACAATAGAAAACAATCACATATCTACAGCATGTATCGATTTACAAGTTACCGCACCCAATGAAAGGCCTTGATTGTTTTTATCTCTTGTTTTCATTTGAACAAATCCGTTCGATATGTAAATTTCATCGTTTGGTATTATAAATAAAATATTTCTTAATTTGCATTTAGTTAATGCTGCATTGAATTCGTTGTGTCCGTGACCTATTAACTGTTGTTGATAGCATTATGCACTTATGTGAAATGCAATTTTTTTAAACAAATTATGCATTCTTTTCGCAAGCGAAAGTGCTAGAGCTAAATGCGTATAAAATAAATTAGATGCGTTATAGGTGATAGGTATATTTAAGATTTTTAACAGATAATTAACTGCCTAAAGACGAGGTGACAATTTTTTTTTGGTATAGGTTTCTTGTTTGATAAATCATCGAATAAATGTGACTAATAACAAATAGCTAATAAAAGCTCAAGATAAAATGCAACAGGTAAAGAGCAACGAGTTGTTTACAGCAGCTATTCAGTTGCTTCGTATCAAACGACAGTTATTTTGCATTCGCGATAATTAACACAAACATGGGATATATTTAAGGAACTTCTGAAATTTAATTTTCGAATTCGTTTTGTGTCTGTAAATTATTAGAGTTCGTTTTATGTAAGTTTGGAAATTGATTATCTCTCGCATACTTTCGCATCTAAAAGATCCCTCGTTTAACTGTTTTCTAAAATTTCGTTCGACCACCCTTACTTACCGGTGAACTACGGAATTCCCTAGGGAACTTATTGTTCACGTTTTCCTCGACCCTCTTGCCACAGACGTTAGAATGTTAAATTTGAACTGATTTAACCATTTCACTCCCCTTTAAGTCTTAAATTAATGTTGTAAATAATTCTTAAAGTCCAACCTCTTTGACGCTTATTTAACGATCAGTAACTAGATAGCTGGACCGTAACCAGGGGGGGGGGGGGCTGCGATCCTTCTGCTAAAACTACCTAGTCTTTGTTTGCGTTTAGATTAGAGTTAAGAAGCCACGGTCCAATACTACTTTACTATTAATATTACTATTGTGTACAAGTATACTAAAATATAAAAAAATACACCAAAAACATTTCTACAGTTTAACTCTTCTAACATTTTGACAAAGCAGCTGGAAAAAAATCTCTTTTTTTATTAATTTTTTTTAAATTTCTTCTTCTTGACTTCTTGACTTCGTTCATAATTTTTTAAGTTCAAGTTTCCTCTTAGCGTCCAACTCTTTATCTAACTGGCAACAACTTTAATTCCTACGTTTCTATTTTTGGCAATTTTGGGAATTATTGTTGTTATCTTAATTTGTAATGTCGAAATGCGTTTGATTCTTCCCAATTTCGAAAATAATTTTTGCTATAAAGTTAATATCGTTTTTTTTTTGAAAATTTTTGTAAAACGAATGTATAACCGTCAGATTTAAATTGGAAATTTGAAAGAAAAAAGACCAAATTTCACGAAAATCCCGAAATTTATGGAAAAAGTCCAAATTTTAGGCAAAACGTCGAAACTGAGGTTTGAACTAAAAATCTTGAGAAAAAAATAGCAAATTTAGAGCAAAATTCGATATTTTATTTTAAGCGCCCAAGGTTTCTTAGATACATAAAAGAATGTTAAGAAAACTAGAAAACAAACGTGTTCAACTTATGCACATTCATTTTAGAACACGTGGATGCTCCTGAAAGATCCCCAATGTTGTCCCTAAATTTGGGGACAAACTTCAAAATTGGCAACCCCGCAAATAGCGAAGTTCCATGATAAAGATATAACTGTCGAGATTGGAGTAGAAATTTTAGAAAAAAATGAGACATTTCGATTTTATATTTGAAACTTTCGGAAAACGAATGTAGAACCGTCAGATTCAAATTGGGAATTTGGAAGAAAACAGACCAAATTTCACGAAAATCCTGAAATTTACGAAGAAAGTTCAAATTTTAGGAAAAAGGTTGAAACTCTAGTTTGAACCTAAATATCTTGAGAAAAAATATCAAATTTAGAGAAAAGCTCGATATTTTATTTAAATCGCCAAAGGTTTACCAGATACATAAAAAAATATCAAAAAAAACTCAAAAAGAAACCGTTTCAACTCGTGCACATTCATTTTACAACACGTGGATGCCCCTAAAAGATTCCTAATTTTGTCCCTAAATTTAGGGAGAAAACTTCATAATTGGCAACCCCGCAAATAGCAAAGTTCCATGATAAAGATAAAACTGTCGAGATTGGGGTAGACATTTTGGAAAAAAATGAGACATTTCGATTTTGAATTTGAAACTTTCGGAAAACGAATGTGGAAAGGTCAGATTCAAATTGGGAATTTGGAAGAAAACAGACCAAATTTCACGAAAATCCTGAAATTTACGAAGAAAGTTCACATTTTAGGAAAAAGTTTGAAACTGTAGTTTGAACCTAAATATCTTGAGAAAAAATATCAAATTTAGAGAAAAGCTCGATATTTTATTTAAACCACCAAAGGTTTACCAGATACATAAAAAAATATCAAAAAAACTCAAAAAAGAAATCGGTTTCAACTCGTGCACATTCATTTTACAACACGTGGATGCCCCTAAAAGGATTCCTAATTTTGTCCCTAAATTTAGGGAGAAAACTTCATAATTGGCAACCCCGCAAATAGCGAAGTTCCATGATAAAGATAAAACTGTCGAGATTGGGGTAGAAATTTTAGAAAAAAATGAGAGATTTCGATTTTAAATTTGAAACTTTCGGAAAACGAATGTAGAAAGGTCAGATTCAAATTGGGAATTTGGAAGAAAACAGACCAAATTTCACGAAAATCCTGAAATTTACGAAGAAAGTTCAAATTTTAGGAAAAAGGTTGAAACTGTAGTTTGAACCTAAATATCTTGAGAAAAAATATCAAATTTAGAGAAAAGCTCGATATTTTATTTAAATCGCCAAAGGTTTACCAGATACATAAAAAAATATCAAAAAAACTCAAAAAAAAACCGTTTCAACTCGTGCACGTTCATTTTACAAGACGTGGATGCCCCTAAAAGATTCCTAATTTTGTCCCTAAATTTAGGGAGAAAACTTCATAATTGGCAACCCCGCAAATAGCGAAGTTCCATGATAAAGATAAAACTGTCGAGATTGGAGTAGAAATTTTAGAAAAAAATGAGAGATTTCGATTTTAAATTTGAAACTTTCGGAAAACGAATGTAGAAAGGTCAGATTCAAATTGGGAATTTGGAAGAAAACAGACCAAATTTCACGAAAATCCTGAAATTTACGAAGAAAGTTAACCTTTTAGGAAAAATGTTGAAACTGTAGTTTGAACCTAAAAATCTTGAGAAAAAATATCAAATTTAGAGAAAAGCTCGATATTTTATTTAAACCACCAAAGGTTTACCAGATACATAAAAAAATATCAAAAAAACTCAAAAAGAAACCGTTTCAACTCGTGCACATTCATTTTACAACACGTGGATGCCCCTAAAAGATTCCTAATTTTGTCCCTAAATTTAGGGAGAAAACTTCATAATTGGCAACCCCGCAAATAGCGAAATTACGTGACAAAGGTGAAAATTTCGAGACTAAAGTAAAGATTTCAGGAGAAGATAGACATTTCAGGAGAAGATAGACATTTCAGGAGAAGATAGACATTTCAGGAGAAGATAGACATTTCAGGAGAAGATAGACATTTCAGGAGAAGATAGACATTTCAGGAGAAGATAGACATTTCAGGAGAAGATAGACATTTCAGGAGAAGATAGACATTTCGATTTTAAAAACTACATTTTCGGAAAACGAATGTAGAACCGTCAGATTTAAATTACGAATTTGAAAGAAAAAAGACTATATTTCACGAAACATCCCCAAATTTGCGGAAAAAGTCCACATTTTAGGAAAAACGTTGTAACTATAGTTTAAACTGAAAATCTTGAAAAATAGATTGATTTTAGATGGTTTTTTTTGTCATTTCGACTTTTTTTTTAAAGAATTCAACTTTTTTTTAAAGATTGAATTTTATGACGAGATGATGAGATTTTGTTTTGAAAATTTCGAGCCTTTCTGAAAATTTCGACTCTTTTTTTTTAAGTTTTTTAATAGCTTTAACAATTTTTTAATAGTTTGACCATTTTGAAGATTTGGACTTTTTTTTTGGAAATAACGAATTTTGTCGAAAATTTTATTTATTTAGAAATTTCTACCATTTTTCAATTTGAATTAGATTTTTTGTTAAATGCGAACTATGTTAATACTTTTATTTTTTTTTTCTTAAAATTAAAAGTTAAAAATCTTGGTATTTTCTTCAATCCTACAAATATTTTTTTAAACTTTGATTCTTTCTAGAAACCTGAAAATTTTTCTAAAATTTTTGTGAAAAATGTCAGATATCGAAAATCTGAAATCTTGAGTTTTTTGAATTTGGAATTTTAATTCGAAATGTCTAGAAAAGTCTACATTTAGAGTAAATAAACGATAATTATGACTGTATTTATACTTAAAAATAACCAGAATTCATTAATTAACATTTTTGAAAATATTTGCTCTTTTAGAAATTTTAAATTTCCAAACAAATAGAAGGATATGTTAATTCTTAACAAATTTACACTGTTCGAACTCGAAATTTTTAGTTTTTTAAATCCTCAATTTTAGAAAGAAGTTGACATTTAAAATTACTCTCTGAATCCGAAGAAACCGAAATATAGTTTTCGTATTCGTTTTTTGTCTGGAAATTCTCTTAGAGTTCGTTTTATGTAAGTTTGGAAGTTGATGACCTCTCGTATAATTTCGTATCTAAAAGATCCCTCGTTTGACTGTTTTCTAAAATTTCGTTCGACCAACCTTATTTACCGTCGACTGACGAAATTCCTTACGGAACTTCTTGTTCACGCTCTTTAAAGTGCTTGAAAGCTAAAGTAACCTCGAACCTGTCACCAAATGAGGGGCAGATGTTAAATTTGAGCTGACTTAACTGTTACACAGTTTTCTAAAATTCCGTTCGACCACCCTTATTTACCGGTGACCTACGGGATTTCTTACTGAACTTGTTGTTCACACTTTCCTCGACTCTCACGCCACCGATGTTAAAATGTTAAATTTGAACCGATTTAACTATTTCACTCCCCAATAACCCTTAAATTAATGTTGGAATTAATTCTTTACAGCAGCTATTCAGTTGCTTCGTATCAAATAAAAACTATTTTGTATTCACGTTAATTAACACAAATATAGAATATGTTTAAGAAACTTCCGGAATTTAGTTTTCGAATTCGTTTTTTGTCTGGAAATTCTCTTAGAGTTCGTTTTATGTAAGTTTGGAAGTTGATAACCTCTCGTATAATTTCGTATCTAAAAGATCCCCCGTTTAACTGTTTTCTAAAATTTCGTTCGACCAACCTTATTTACCGGTGACTGACGAAATTCCTTACGGAACTTCTTGCTCACGCTCTTGAAAGTGCTTGAAAGCTAAAGTAACCTCGAACCTGTCGCCAAATGAGGGGAAGATGTTAAATTTGAGCTGACTTGACTATTACACGGTTTTCTAAAATTCCGTTCGACCACCCTTATTTACCGGTGACCTACGGGATTTCTTACTGAATTTGTTGTTCACACTTTCCTCGACTCTCACGCCATCGACGTTAAAATATTAAATTTAAGCTGATTTAATTATTTCACTCCCCAATAACCCTTAAATTAATGTTGGAATTAATTCTTTAGAGCAGCTATTCAGTTGCTTCTTGTTCACGCTCTTTAAAGTGCTTGAAAGCTAAAGTAACCTCGAACCTGTCGCCAAATGAGGGGCAGATGTTAAATTTGAGCTGACTTAACTGGTACACAGTTTTCTAAAATTCCGTTCGACCACCCTTATTTACCGGTGACCTACGGGATTCCTTACTGAACTTGTTGTTCACACTTTCCTCGACTCTCTCGCCACCGACGTTAAAATGTTAAATTTGAACCGATTTAACTATTTCACTCCCCAATAACCCTTAAATTAATGTTGGAATTAATTCTTTACAGCAGCTATTCAGTTGCTTCGTATCAAATGAAAATTATTTTGTATTCACGTTAATTAACACAAATATAGAGTATGTTTAAGAAACTTCCGGAATTTAGTTTTCGAATTTGTTTTTTGTCTGGAAATTCTCTCAGAGTTCGTTTTATGTAAGTTTGGAAGTTGATGATCTCTCGTATAATTTCGTATCTAAAAGATCCCCCGTTTAACTGTTTTCTAAGATTTCGTTCGACCAACCTTATTTACCGGTGACTGACGAAATTCCTTACGGAACTTCTTGCTCACGCTCTTTAAAGTGCTTGAAAGCTAAAGTAACCTCGAACCTGTCGCCAAATGAGGGGCAGATGTTAAATTTGAGCTGACTTAACTGTTACACAGTTTTCTAAAATTCCGTTCGACCACCCTTATTTACCGGTGACCTACGGGATTCCTTACTGAACTTCTTGTTCACATTTTCCTCGATTCTCTCGCCACCGACGTTAAAACGTTAAATTTAAACTGATTTAACTATTTCACTCCCCAATAACCCTTAAATTAATGTTGGAATTAATTCTTTACAGCAGCTATTCAGTTGCTTCGTATCAAATGAAAATTATTTTGTATTCACGTTAATTAACACAAATATAGAATATGTTTAAGAAACTTCCGGAATTTAGTTTTCGAATTTGTTTTTTGTCTGGAAATTCTCTTAGAGTTCGTTTTATGTAAGTTTGGAAGTTGATGACCTCTCGTAAAATGTCGTATCTAAAAGATCGCTCGTTTAACTGTTTTCTAAAATTTCGTTCGACCAACCTTATCAACCGGTGACTGACGAAATTCCTTACGGAAGTTCTTGCTCACGCTCTTTAAAGTGCTCGAAAGCTAAAATAACCTCGAACCTGTCGCCAAATGAGGGGCAGATGTTAAATTTGAGCTGACTTAACTGTTACACAGTTTTCTAAAATTCCGTTCGATCACCCTTATTTACCGGTGATCTACGGGATTCCTTACTGAACTTCTTGTTCACATTTTCCTCGATTCTCTCGCCACCGACGTTAAAATGTTAAATTCGAACTGATTTAACTATTTCACTCCCCAATAAGCCTTAAATTAATGTTAGGATCAATTGTTGACAACAGCTATTCGGTTGCTTCGTAATTCTTGTAAAAACTACCTAACTAACTAACTACTAACTACTAACTCCATTACTCCCACTACGTTTGTAGTTTTAGGACTGGAAGTTATTGCAATAGAAGCTAAAGGTTTAACAAACACGAGGCACTACAAACAAAAAATATCAAATATAGTTGAAAGTAGTGCATACCAACAATGAGGTTTTGTCCGCAAAGGAAAGTATGCAATTGTACTAAAAATATATTGGGATTTTTTTATTTTTTATTTAGCATTAAAACTATTTTTTATGTTGCTTGATAAAGTACGTATTTAACACATGCTGGCACTTTTATGCCTTATTTTGAACTTTAAGATAAGCATTACCGTTTTATTTCCTGTTTTGCTAACGTTACCTGCGAATTATTAAAAAAAATTGATAAATATATCACTTATATGAATACATAAAAGTGGAACAATTAATTATATTTATTATTCCATTATACAATACAGCACATTATTTATGTTAATGTTAAATACTGCATATGGCAGGAATAAGTAGGAAAAAAAAACGTTTGAAACAAAAAGGCGTCGTGGTGCACACTATAATTGTTAAAAAAATAAATGCTTATTTAAAATGCTTCCTAAAGGAAGTAATAGCTGTGTTATGGATCTCCGTCATCGTAATCGAAACTGTCGGATATCCTAAAAAAAAATATCCGAATTCGCAACTGAAACCAATAAAATGTTTCGCATCATTTCGAATGTAGCATCATTTCGAATGTAGCATCATTTCGAATGTAGCATCATTTCGAATGTAGCATCATTTCGAATGTAGCATCATTTCGAATGTAGCATCATTTCGAATGTAGCATCATTTTGAATGTAGCATCATTTCGAATGTAGCATCATTTCGAATGTAGCATCATTTCGGATGTAGCATCATTTCGAATGTAATTTGCTAATTCCAGTCGACCACGTCGTAATTTTACTAATTTCAGTCGACCACGTCGTAAATCAAGCCGGGGCAAAATTAGTTCTGTATCGCGCTACTATCGTTGCCTAAGTAACGCCAAGTTTAACGAACTAATTTCATTTCAACGTTCTCTCATTGAAATAAAACGATGTGTATTTCATTGCAAATGGGTTGCAAGGAATGGAAAATTAAGAAATCATTTTTTTTTCTTTGGTAGAACGGACTGGTCCTTGGTTGTCTTCAAAAATTGAAATACGGAACTTGTCCCATGAAACCAAGAAAGATTAACCTTTAGAGCAACCTTTGTTGTGTTTTTTAATCTTTCTTGGTTTTAGGAAATCATATTTTATGCGTAAAAATGTGATAAATCGAACTTTTAGTAATTTATGGCTTTAGTAAGTGTTTTATATTAAACAGAAGACAATCACTCATCTCACGAGGAAGTAGTCTGCAGGGCAGGCTCTGTATAAGTTGTTTTACATCGACTGACCTTAGCAAAAAATTGCCCAAGGAGTTACAGATCTGTTTTTTTTCAATTTAATTTCTTTACTATGTTTTATTTGTATG
The DNA here is from genome assembly GCA_028583605.1 of Dastarcus helophoroides. Lineage (NCBI taxonomy): Eukaryota > Metazoa > Arthropoda > Insecta > Coleoptera > Bothrideridae > Dastarcus > Dastarcus helophoroides. The sequence goes on along the minus strand of CM053327.1, from coordinate 44,567,007 downwards.
CAACCTAGACTACAAATTCATGCAGCCCTCCAGACGCGTATAGTGGATCATAGGTAGCTGAATTACCAACAGTTGAAACACTGCCACCTAGCGAAGCGGTTACTCTTTAGGAAAAAGATCCCAGAAGACAAGGATTCTAATGCACAGACCAATAGGTTTGAATATTTATTAGATCGCAGTTTGGAAACCAAAGATCGGTTTCGATCTTGTTAGATCTCGTCAGTTTGGTATATCCAACTCGAATGCTAATGCTAACAAATGTTCCGACAAGTAAGTACTAAAGAATTCACGGACGTCAAGCATGTGACTCTTAGTACTACCACCTATTGGTCCATAGAGAAACTATGGCCATCGCCAACAATGTCGTATGCGAGTAGAATGCAACCTAGACTACAAATTCATACAGCCTCCAGGCGTCTATAGTGAATCATAGGTAGTTGAGCTACCAACAGTTGAAACACTGCCACCTAGCGAAGCGGTTGCTCTCTAGGAGAGTTCCCAGAAGACAAGGATTCTATAATGCACAGACCAATAGGTTTGAACATTTATTAGATTCGAAGTTTGGAAACCAAATACTGGTTTCGATCTTGTTAGATCTCGTCAGTTTGGTATATCCAACTCGAATGCTAATAAATGTTCCGACAAGTAAGTACTAAAACAATCACAGGCGTCAAGCGAGTGACTCTTTAGTACTACCACCTATTGGTCCATAGAGAAACTATGGCCATCGCCAACAATGTCGTATGCAACCTAGACTACAAATTTATGCAGCCTCCTCCAGGTGGCGTGTATAGTGAATCGTCGGTAGCTGAACTACCAACAGTTGAAACACTGCCCCTAGCGAAGCGGTTGCTCTCTAGGAAAAATTTCCCAGAAGACAAGGATTCTAATGCACAGACCAACAGGTTTGAACATTTACTAGATTCTTTCTTCTTTGGTTTCCAAACTTCGAATTTAATAAATGTTCAAACCTAGTAGTCTGTGCATTAAAATCCAAGTTTTTTTTATTTAATTTTTGTCTTCAAATTTTGTTAATAAATCTTTGGGCGATAAATAAAAATGTCTGCTTGTTTTTTACTCAGGGCTCCGAGGATATTTTTTTTTCGGGTATTTTTAACAATAGGGATTTTTTAGAAAACTGTCAGATATTTTAAAATAACATTTCACTTGATATAAAGAAGGTTGTGACTTGTAATTAAAATGGAAATTTTTTTGGTGGAACGAACTGGTCCTTGGTTATTTTCAAAAATTAAAATACTAATTTCGAAGTGGTGATGGTGCGTGCATAAGCAGCTGCTAAATATATGCTCCATTAATAAACCCAAATTCTACGGGAATTAATGAGCGATTATTTCTGAAAATTGTGGTAAACCAAAGGTGTAAACAATAAGAACAGTGTAGTGATTAAAACAACACTAGAGACAAACAGATTAGTGCAATAATTAGTAATTTAAGGTAAGACGCTGCATTTGTATTAGCTCTGATAAGAGATAAGAAACCGTGACCTTCGAGGAACGGTTTCTTTCGTGGAAAAGACGTGCATCACAACATATAGTAATCAGATTAGGAATCAGCGCTGAAATAAAGAAATAAACATGGACAAGAATTATATGAGAGACGCCGACATCGAGGAGTCCTCCACAGACGAAGGAGGCAAGAGAAAAAGGGTACGAGAAGAAACCTTAACGAGAACAAAAAAAATGTCGAGAACGCCAATAAAAACAAAAACAATTGATAACGAGGATAAGCTTGATCTTATACTAAGTATGATGCAGGATATAAGAGAAGAAATGCAAGAAATAAAAAATGAACAGAAAAAATACAATAACGACATTAGAAAAATCCAAATCGAAAACAACAAACTAAGAGAAGAAAACGAGAGAATTATAAAAGAAAACGAGAAAATGAAAAAGGATATAAAAATAATAAGCAATAATTTGGAGTGGATCGAAAAAGATAAAAGGAAAAATAATATAATTGTCAACGGTCTAACAGTAAATACAAACGACAATGCAATTTTAATTAGAGAAATGGAAAATTTCTTTAAAGAAAAATTAGAAATACAAACCAAAGTTGAAGAAACTTATAACATTGGTAGAAATATATATCTTGTGAAATTGCAAAATGAAAATGAAAAGAAACGGATTATGAAAAACAAATCAAAGCTTAGAAAAATTAATGAAAAAATTTTCATAAATGAAGACTTGACGCATAAAGAAAGGGAGAAGCAGAGACAACTAAAAAATAAAGCAGAAGAGGAGAAACGCATGGGTAAGAATATCAAAATGGGATATAACAAGATAATAGTTGATGGAGAAACTTGGAAATGGAACAAAATCAAGGAAAAATTAGAAAATACAAATTCAAAAAACTGAGCAATAAATCTAAAGAGGTAAATAGTAGGATGACGAACAAGGAAATGAAAATGGATACGAAAACACATAAAAACACAACAATAGAAAAAATAAATAAAAAGGAAAAAACAGGAAAAGAAATTTGGAAAGTGGGAACATGGAATGTTAGAGGACTAAGGGGAAAAGAGGAGGAACTAATAGAAGAATTTGAAATGACAGGGATACAAATATTAACAATAACAGAAACGAAGAAGAAGGGGCAAGGGGAACTAGTGCTAGAAAATGGACACTTTTTAATATACAGTGGAGTAGAACAAAATAAACATGCTGCGGCAGGGGTTGGGTGCATAATAGAGAAAGGATTAGTTGATAATATACTAAATTGGGAAGGCATTTCTGAAAGAATACTAAAAATAGAATTTGATGATATATATGGGGAACGAATATGCATAATAATAGTGTATGGACCAAATGAAGATGATTTAGCGAGTAATAAAGATGAATTCTGGGAGGAACTAACATTGGCCACAGAGACAGGTAAAGGTAAAATTATCGTAATGGGAGATTTTAACAGTAGGGTGGGTAAAAGAGAGAATAGAAATGTAAATGTGATTGGAAACTGTGGGGAAACAAAAATAAACAACAATGGGTTAAGAATGATAGAATATTGCATCTTGAACGATCTCATAATAACAAATACGTTTTATGAACACCAGGATATACATAAATTTACAAGAATAGCGGAAAACAGAAAAGAAAGATCCATAATTGACTACGTACTTGTGCAAAGAAATAATAGGAAATCGATCACGGATGTAAGAGTCAAAAGAAGTGCGGAAATATTTAGTGATCATTACCTGGTTGTAGCAAAAATTAGGAAAAAGAAGAGGTGTAGGAGTGACAACGAACGACACGAAACTGCACCAGTAAAAAAAGAAAATATTAAAACATACAGATTAAGAGAAAATATATAGCAAACAGTTGTCACCAAATTCTTGAGGAAAAAATAAGTAATATAGAAAAGGAGATTGAACAAAAAGATATTGAAGACATATGGCAAATATTTAAGGAGTAGTAATAGAAGCAGCTAAACAAGCATGTGGCACGATTACAACCAACGCCAATAAAAAGTTAACTGCCGGGTGGAACGATGAAATCAAAAAAGAAGTTAAATTAAAAAAACAAGCGTGGAAAGAGTACTTAAATAATAACACCGCACAAAAATACACTTTGTATAAGGAGAGAAGAACCAAAGTAAAAAATATGGTTTTGGAAGCTAAACAAAAGGCATGGGAATGTTTTGGGAAAAAAATGGAGGAGACAATTAAAGGAGATCGCAAGCTATTTTATAAAGCAGTGAAGCAAAGAAGGCGCGTTGCTAAAAGATGAGAATTTAATTATGAACAGATGGAAAGAATACTTTTACGAACTATTAAATCCACTGGAAACAGAGACACAAGAAGGCAAAGAAGTAACAACAATTGACACAATAGCAGATGAAGAAATTGAAGTACTTACGATAGAGGAAGTTGAAGAAGCAATCAAGGCAACAAAATGTGGAAAAGCACCCGGACATGATGGAATAACACCAGATATGATTAAACACATGAGAAAGAAAGGTGTAAAACTCTTGTACAACATTTGTAATAAGGCATGGATAAAAGGAAACATACCTAAAGATTGGGGAATAGGTGTTATTATGCCCATATATAAAAAGGGAGATAGAAAACAATGCCAAAATTATCGAGGTATAACTTTATTGAGCACGGTAGCAAAGATATATGAAAGGGTGTTAGTAAACAGGCTCCGTTTAGTCATAGAAACGCAATTAAGTGTATCCCAAAGTGGATTTAGAAGAGGCCATAGTATACAGGACCATATATTCACGATGAAACAACTTACAGATAAAATATTAAGACAACGGAGAAAGGCATATCTAGCGTTCATTGATCTTGAAAAGGCTTTCGACAGAGCACCCAGAAAAGAAATATGGATAAGTTTGGAACAACGAGGAGTCAGCCGAAAATTAATTGCTGGAATAAAAAGCATATATGAGGAAAATGCAAATTACGTCAGAACGCGAAATATGCAGTCTTCTACTTTCTACACAAGAGATGGTTTACGACAGGGAGGAATACTTAGCCCATTACTATTCATTATCCTGATAGATGACATACTCAAACAAACATGTACTAAAACAACAGGCCTACAAGTAGGATACTACAATCTACAAAAAGTCTGTATAAAAGAATGTGCATTTGCAGATGATATAGTAATAGTGGCCAATTCACCCGAAGACCTACAAACTAACTTAGAAATATGGAAAGATGCTCTAGAATCTAAGCAAATGAAAATAAATGTCAATAAAACAAAAGTAATGGCGATAACAGAAGATGAAAATAAAAAAATAAATATACGATTGGAAAATAAGGATATGCAGCAGGTCAAGGAATTCAAATATTTAGGAGTAATAATAGATAATAAAGGAAATCAGGATAGAGACATCAATGAACGAATAGAGAAAGCACTTAAAGCATATTACAGTATGTGTGCAACCATAGTCAAGAAGAAAGAAATATCCAAAAATACGAAAATGTTGGTATACAAGACTATCTTCCAGCCGATACTACTATTTGGAAGTGAAACCTGGGTTTTAACGGAGAGAATGAAAAGCCGGATACAAGCAGTCGAGATGAAGTTCTTGAGAGCGATAAAGGGAATAAGTAGAAGAGATCGAATAAGAAATCAAAAAGTGAGGGAAGAACTGGATGCTAAGCCTGTATTAGAAATTGTCGAAGAAAAACAATTAGGTTGGTGGGGACATATGCAAAGGATGAAAGATAACATGCAAGTAAAGAAAATATGGGAAGCAAGAACGTCGGACCGGAGACGTAGAGGCAGACCTAAAGAAAGATGGGATGACATAATTGATAAATTAATCCGAAAGAGACAATTAAACCTAAAAGAAGCAAAAATTTTAGCGCTAAACAAAAAGGAATGGAAAAAATTTTGTGAATAAAATAGAGAATACCAATCCCGACACCTTACGGTATAAGGGAATTGATTATATATATATAAAATACTAATTTTATCCCCTGAAACAAGCAACCTTTCCTGTGTTTTTTAATCTTTCTTGGCTTCAGGGAACAAGATTTGTATTTCAACTATTATTTATTAATTTTTTGTTGTAAAAGTATATCCTCAAAATTTGACTTTCTATGCGCAACCTTAACTTTTTCTCGGAATTCGTTTTCTTTCTAAATTTTAATTTTTTTCTTTTCAAAATTCGTCTTTTTTTAATTTCGCTTTTATTTGCAAAATTTGACTATTTTCTCAATATTTGCCTTTCTCTCAGAATTTTCTTTCTTAAATTCCAAGTTTTTCTCCAAATTTCGTAATTTTGTTTGACGTTAGATTCTTTTTGATATTTTGTACCTGTTAGAATTAGAACTTTTAGATATTTTGAACGTTTGCTCAAAATTTAAATTTTTCCCGAAATTTAGTTATTTTTCTTAACATTAGATTCTCTTTGAAAATGTCTGCCTGCTAGAAACAGAATTTTTTTTAAAGCTTAACTTTTTATCGAAATTTTCACGTTCATCTTAAAATTCGGTATTTAATATTTCTGGAAATGATAATATTTTTTCAAAATTAATCTGTTATTTCGAAATTTTGATCTATTTTTTCGAAATTCGATCTTTTTTTTTTGAAATTTCCATTTGTTTTTTAATTTATTTTAGCAAATTTAGATTTTATTCTTGAAATTCGTCTTTTTCTCGAAATTTCGACATTTTTCTCAAAGTCGTCTTTTCGACATTTCGACCTTTATTGAAATACAAATCTTGTCCCCTGAAACCAAGAAAAATTAAAAATACAACTAACGTGTTTCGATAGCTAAGCTATCATCTTGAGAGTGATACTTTTATGTCAACATAAATGAGTCTAAAAGCAAATTTTGTTTTCGATGTTCGTCTTTTTCTTAAAATTTGGATTTTTTTTCCAAATTCGTCTTTTTCGTAAACGTCTATTTTAAAAATTTGACTTTTTTTGTGGGACCTTTCTACAGTTTTCTCAAAGCTTCGCTTTTTACCCGAAATATGTCTTTTTTGGGATTTTCGATTCGTTTTTTTTTTCAAATTTTCATTCTATTGCAAAATTCGACTTAAAAAATTGACCGTCGACTGTCGAAATTTGGATCTTTTTTTTTGGTAAAAATTCCGAGCTTTTAGAATCAGAATGTCTAGAAATTTTGACTGAATTCTGAAAGTTTCTGGAAATTTAGACTTTTCTCTCCAAATTGAAGTTTTTCTCGAAATTTTTATTCTTTTTCCTAAAATAAGTCTTTTTTGATAAAATATGGCATATTCTCAAAATTCTAATTTTGGCATTTTCATTCAAAAATCTTCTCTTTTGAAATCCCTTCATTTTTTTTAAATACCAATTTTAAAGAAAAATCTCGAAATTTTGATAGTCACAATTTTGAAAAAAGTCAACTTTTTAAAGTCTCTACCTTGAAAAAAAAAACTGAGATTTGAAAAACTTTTGAATATTTACATTAAAATAAAAACGAAAGTTTGATGGAACGGACTGGTCCTTGGTTATCTTCAAAAATTCAAATACAGAACTTGTCCCCTAAAACCAAGAAAGATTAAAAAAACACAACAAAGTTTGCTCTAACGCGTTTCGACATCCAAGCTGTCATCTTCAAAGAGAAACTTTCTTTTCTCTCTGAAGATGACAGCTTGGCTGTCGAAACGCGCTAAAGCAAACTTTGTTGTGTTTTTTAATCTTTCTTGGTTTCAGGGGACAAGTTCGGTATTTCAATTTTTAAAAACGAAAGCGAATATTTTGAAAAAAAAATATATCAAAATTTTGATAATAAAAGGTCGAAATTTTCCAAAAAAAAGTGAAATTTGTGAAAAATCTTTCGAATCGCGACTGTTTGGAAAATGTTTCGAAATTTTAAGATCAACAAACTCAAAACAAAACAAAATTCAGAATTTATTAAAACTAAAATTGAAAAAATCGGAATTCTTATAAAAAAAATCGAAAGTGGAAAAACCAAAGTTTAAAAAGAAGTCAAAATTTTGAAAATTCTCGTTTGAAAAAATGAGAGATTTAAAAATATTTGAAGTAAACAAAAACGGAGAAATGAAAAAACAAAATTTTTACCAAATCAAAATTCGGAAGAAGTCAAAATTTGGACAAAAATCCAGATTTTAATGAGTCAAAAATTACAAAACCTAAAATTTATAAAAAAAACCTTGCGATCGGAGAGGAATTTTCGACGATAGGTCAAAATTTCAAGATATATATAGCAATTCAGAATTTTAAAGAAATTTAGAATGTTGAAAACGTTGACATTTTAAAAAAGCTGCAATTTAAAAAAAAAATCGAACGGACCAAAAGTAAGAAATTTAAAACAAGAAATGTATGAGTAAAGTTATGAATTTGCACATGAATTTTCGGAAAATATATTTCAAAATTTCTTGGTACGATTATAACAAAAATCTCAGAATTTCTTGTTACAATTATAACAAAAATCTAAATATTTATTTATAAAAATGAAATGTAAGTAAAGATGAAATATCGAAAATAAAATCAAAATTAATTAAAAAAAATACAAACTTTTTAGTTTGTAATGAAACATTAATTTAGAGAAGAAAAAAGTAAGTGAAAATTAAAGGTAAATTAAAAAAAAACATTGAAATCAGTCTGAAACAAGTCGGGAACAATATCCATAAATTATGTAATTTTTTTTTCAAACATTTTAAGAAAAATGTCAAAAATTTCACGATTACAGTCGCAAAAAAGAGTTTTTTTTTAATTAAGCTTCCTTTGAAGAGTTTTTTTAATAAAAATTTTAATTTTGTTTTACTTACAATTTCGACTCTAATCACCATTCAATTTATAGAAAAATTCTAGATCATTTGAGAATAAAAATCTTAAAAAGTTTTAAAAAAAAAGTTCAAATTTCGAGAAAAACACATTAAAATGAAATACAAATTTTAACAGAAAATTGTGAAATTTGTACACCAGATTTTGGGACCCAAATTTCGAGAGAAACATCTAAATTTGGGTAGGCATATTCTAGAAGTTTGTTAAAATTGGAATCAAATTTGCTCAAACTCTCTGCAAATTTGTACAAACTAGAAGCAAACCTGCTTAAATTAGAAACAAATTTGTTTACACTAGAATCACACTTATTTAAACCAATAACAGATTTGTTCAAATTAAAATCAAACCTATTTAAAAGAAAAGAAAATTTGTTTAAAAATAAAAGGATAATTATTTAAATCAGAAGCAAATTTGTTTAAATTAACAGCTTTGGTATTTAAAGTTGCATATTTTGACATTTTTTGCGCAAATTTTAGGCAATTTTGACTATTTGGCGAAGCATTCATTATAATTTTTTTTCACCCTAACAAAAGTTAAGAAGAAATTCCTGGGAATAATCTATTTTTATTGCGATCGTGTGACATTCATTCTGTTCATTTGGAATTTAGAAGTTGCAAAAATAATGTTGCAACAAACTTAATTTAATTTAATTTAATTGGTCATTTGTCAAAACTTAATTGCCGTCAGTAATTATAATAAAGAAAGCAAAACTCAAATAAGTGGATCAGTCAACATATTATGCAAAAAAAAGTATAAAAATGCAGTAGCAGTTACTCCTTAAGTGTGTCAATGCCCACTGTGTTTAAAATATTTGAAAATAACCCTTTTCTTTAATGGGTTATTCTTAAATATTGTCCATCATTTACTTGGTCATATTTTTTGATGTTTTGTTTCGCAGTCATTTCATTTGGAGTTACGTTTGCGTCTGCTGTCAGTTACTTTTTCAAATTCCTGGAAATTCAATTTTCAACAAAACAGTGACAACAATTTTAAGACAAAAGAAATCTTCAGATGGAAACGAAAAGGCTTAATTTTCATTTCTCCCTTTTGTTCTCGCCCTCTATTTGTTCTCTCTTAAGGGAGTGGTATTTACATTAGTAAGTCATAAGGTTTTTGGGTCTATAACAATTTTCCCAACAAACTATTATCATTCGATTTTTTTTTGGTGGAACGGACTGGTTCTTGGTTATCTTCAAACATTGAAATACAAAACTTGTCTCCTGAAACCAAGAAAGATTAAAAAACACAACAAAGGTTGCTCTAGCTCTATCTATCTCTCCGAAGATAACAGCTTGGTTGTCGAAACGCGTTATAGCAACCTTTGTTGTTCTTAGCTCTAACCTAAACGCAAACAAAGACTAGGTAGTTTTAGCAGAAGGATCGCAGCCCCCCCCCCCCGCCGAAAAAAATTCCTGGTTACGGGCCTGACCTATTGATTGTTTTCTATGATCACTTCTACTCTTTGGCGATTTATTTATGCAAATATGTTGAAGTTTTGTCAGTTTTCGAAGAAAAAGAAATGTTATTTTCTTTGACGAAGTCTTGAATTAACGAGATACATAAATTCTTAAAATAGAGAATTAGAGCACTAACAATTTCCATGGAAAAAGAGGCCTAATGGAGGCCCAAACAATAACCTTTATCTAAGAATATTAAAGTAGTTCAATGGCAGTAATCGAAGCAAACAGTTTTTAGAGCATTGTGAGACGTAAACTACCACTACTCGATTTTTGGCACGACTGTCCGCGGGATACAATAATACAAATCTCCTAAGCCGCTTTACAGTAGATTTTTTGACAATACTGCACTGCTTACGCGATAAAATTTCCGCATTGAAGTCTTAGGCATTTAGAAGGGATAGGAGAGGCGCTATGTTGCGATAACTTCAAGATGTTCCCCTAATATGCGGGGTGAAGCATCGAAATTTACTGTGCGAACTCAAATTGGGACTACACAAATACGCTACCGCTAGAAATCATCGTATTCCACTATTTCAATGACATGACAATGCTTTTATTTAGCGGTAGTCGAAGTGTTCGGGTGTTGATGATCAAGACGTGGGCGAAGGTAGTCGACTTTTTTCCTCATATTAACTGATGAGGAAGAAATTAGGCCGCCAGGAACCGCTTTCATGCGGGAGAGTACAGCCCTTGGTGCGCGGTAATACCTTATCAATAAAAAGGGTTGGCACCTTTATGTTTATACAACGTTTTCTTTTGTGGAAGTTACGGCTATAAGAAAACTACTTACACCTCGTCCCCTTTGCTACCATCCCTTCATTAATTGGTTGCCGACGCGCGCGTAAAAAATCACCCTATAAAAGATATTACTTTTTAATGAAAAGTATCTTTGAAACCATTCTTCGTCTATACCTTACATGTTGAAAATCGTACTGTGACATTGAATATCTTGCATATAAATATGTAATACTGTTAATATCTGACAAAAATGCAATGAAAATGCATAGAAAGCAACGTGAATAATAATAAAAGACTAAATCAAGCTAACGCTATGTTACAACATTTTATAACACAATATTTGCAGATTAAAAAATAATATGAATAAATATGTCAAACAAAATAAATTTGATGAAATTTAATAAATATTACTAACACTCAGCACAGTACCATTGCGTTCCTAATTTTTTTTTTTGCGTTAAAAACAATATTCAATAAAAAAGCCATAACCGTGCAAAATGATAGCTTAATCATTACGCTATTGAATAACCTGTTATCCAATCTAGGTCATCAAATATTTTGGCGTATTATGGTGATGAAAGTGAATGCATTCATCCGACAGAACTATTGCTGAACAAAACATTTAATTACAACCGTTATTGAGCATCTTTGGTACAAGTGTTACTCAACCCAGTTCTAAGTAATTTGTTAGCCATATTTTTAACCTTTGCAAAATGAAAGTAATTTCGTTTGATACAAAAGAATCGCACACGTACATACATATCGACTATTATACATTACTTTGACTCGATGTATAACGAGGCACTTAATTAAGTCCAGCATATTACGTTAGATGTAACATTTCTAAATAAAGAAGTTTAATAAATTATAAAATATTCCCGACAAGATTGGGTTAAATTTATGGTTACTTTTTCAGATTTATGGGATTACATTTGTCATGTGAATTACCGATTGAGATAAAATTGCTAACAACTTAGCAATATATAATATGAGATTAAATTTATGTGAATGTAATCTAATGAGAAAATCATTTTTTTTTTGTCCTTAAACCATTGGCCGTCCGTCCCCTACTAATGGTTGGGTGAAGATCCCACAGATGGCGGAAAATGTACGATGGGTCAGCGGCTCCGGTAAGTGGCAGTTGATATCCTTGACAAGGACGTTAGTGCGGGCGGTTGATCGTTTGTTATTCCCCACCTCCGACTGTACCGTTCCAAGCTACTTCATCTGAACAATTCACATTCGATTTCTAATTGTAGGTTTCCTCAGGCGAACATTCCCAATTCTTACAACATCAAAATGCAAAACTACGAAATAGCATATCTTAACACCAGCTTTATGTGCAATTTTGTCTTATTAAACCTGCTTTAAATATATTAAAACGTCGAGGAAAAAAAAATGTTGTGACATATTTATTTGAATGTGGTGTTGACCGCGCTGGTGCAAGTACTTTTACTTTACTATTTGGTTGGCATGACAAGACTATTTAGCTATTTTTGCTGTAACGCAGCGCGAAAAAAAATCAAGTTGGGCAACAACAAATAAGGCCCCTATTTCATTTTATATTCGATTAAGTAATAGTAAGACCAGTGGCCGATTGAAATTTTAATCTGTTGTACTAATAAGCCAATAAGTACCAAATATAATAAATCAAAGCTAATTAAATAGTTGCTTCGATATGAGGAGCTTTGTAATGACAGGTTTACATATTAATGCATTAACGTTTAAATTGCTGATTATTTCATTCAAGCAAACTTGAAATTGTATTGCGAATGGCCCATGGAAATTCCTCTAATTAATGGTGGTATCTCAATGTTAGTACTCCTTTCTTTAATTAAGAACTCGTTTTATCTTTAAAACATTTCAGCATTTCCTGAAATTCTTCAACCTAATTATTATGAATTGAGATGTGGCAAAAAAACCAAACTCTTTCCCTGGACATTCCCATGGACGTTGGCAGGATTTCCTTCAATGGTGGGGGGGGGGGGGCAACAACCATTTTGAAAAATTCATTGCCAAAAAAACGACTGAGTATTTTGACTTCAACACCACATCAACTGGGCAGATCAAATTTACAGATTAAGGTCGAAATTTCGAGAAAGAGCCAAGCTTTAGAAAAAAACCTTTCGAAGAATTTCAACTAATGTCGAAATTTCGAAATAGTGGAAATGTCAAAAAAAGACGAAATTTCCAAAAGTCAGTTTTTGTGAGAAAAAAGTGGTAATTTCCAAAACTAGTTAAATTTAGGTAAAAGAACTGCAATTTTGTATTACCTAATTTCAACTTGTTCTGAAAATTATCCCTTTTTCTCGCAAAAACTGACTTTTGGAAATTTCGTCTTTTTTTTGACATTTCCACTTTTTCGAAATTTCGACATTAGTTGAAATTTTTCGAAAGGTTTTTTCCTAAAGTTTGGCTCTTTCTCGAAATTTCGACCTTAATCTGTAAATTCGATCTGCCCAGTTCGTGTGGTTTTTAAATCAAAATACACATTACTCAGTCGTATTTTATTCTAAATTTTTACTTCATTTAAATTTTGTTATATTCTTGTAATTTATAAGAAATCTATTTTTCAAAATTTTCTAAAAATATTATTTACCGAATTTAAGTTTTGTATTAGAATTTCGATGCAATTTTAGAAAAATAAACGAATTTAATGAAAAGTCAAAATCTTCAGAAAAAAATTCAATTTTAAATGGGAACGTCGAAAGCAGAAAATACCAAATTTTGGGATAAAAGTCAATATTTGGAGAACAAGATAAATTTCGACTAACAAATTGAAATTATAGGGAATCAAATTTAAAAAAAAATTAAAAAAGAACAGTTAATTAAAAAAGATTCACGATTTTTAAATAATACGCTGCAATTTCGAGATGAAGATTAAATTTTTTAAAAAATATTAAAAATTTCAAGTAAAGATTCAATGTTTTTTTCAATTTATTTAACATTTCTTCGGCCCAGTTTGGAAATATTTAAATTTTTATGGGCCGAAGAAATGTTAAATAAATTGAAAAAAACATAATATTTCCGGTCAATAAGGGTCTACCATGAAGAAGATTCAGTATTAAAAAGAAAACTGAAAAATTGAGAATACAATGGTAATTTCGAAAGACCAATTGCTAAAGACCAATTCGAAAGACAAATTTCGAAAACGAATTTCGAAAACGAATTTCGAAAACGAATTTCGAAAACGAATTTCGAAAACGAATTTCGAAAGACCAATTTTAAAATTGTATAAATATTGAAAATTCAGAATTTTCAGTAAGCCAAAACACCTTTCTTAAACACTCGAAAAATGTCCAAAATTCGAAAAAGGTCAAACATTTCAGAGCTCTAATTCTGCGAAAAGACCCTGTTTTCAGAAAAATTCTAATTTTAAGAAAACAAATCGCAATTTCCAAATCTCAAAATTTATCATTCAGTAAAGACGTCGAATTTACAAGAAATCAAAAAATGTTTTTCTCAAAATCCCCAAAAATATTTTTCTCAACTTTTTTATTAAGATTCCCTCATAATTTGTTAAAAAAATTAATTTTGGTGGAATGGACTAAGAATTTTAGAAAAAAATTGTCATATTTTCAAAACAATTCGATCTTTTGGAAAAGAAGTTCTTAAACGTTCGACTTCTTCTTCATATCTCGCAGCTTTAAGATTCTCGAAAAAGAGGTCAAACATTCGTCAAAATTTTGTGTCCAAAATAAAAATTTGTGGAAATTCTTTGATTAAATTTTGAAATTCTTTTGATAGTTTGCTTGTTTCCTAAAAATTCTCTCAAAAAATAAAAAAAACAAAAATGAAACATAAATCTCTTAAAATATCCAACTTTTCTAGAAATTTTGAATATTTAAACGATTTGAATATTCAAATTTAAAGATAAAATCATAAAGTTCGAACAAAAAGTCATAATTTTTCGAAATAGTATTAATTTCGAATTTATTATTTTTAGAAAAAAAACTATAAAAATTGCAAATTTAAATTAGGTATCTTCTTTTAAGTTCAATCCACTTGCAGAGGGCCATCATATTGTGTCTGCGAATTCAACTAATTAAAAGTCACTTCATCTCAAGGTCACATCAGAATCATATGAATTCAGGATCACACGAGCTTAAAATCGTAACAGATTAAATCACGTGAGTTTAAGGCTACGTGATCTCAGAGTCACGTGGATCTAAGATAACGTGAGTTTAAGATCACATGCAATCAAGGTCGTGATAGGTCAAGGTTATGCGAGCTCAAGGTCACCTATGTTAAGGTCTCGGAAGGTCAGGGTCAACCAGTGAAAAGTCACTTGATCTCAAGGTCATACAATCTATCATATGAATTCAGGATCACACGAGTTTAATATCATGGAAGTTTAAATCACGTGAGCTCAAGGCCGCGAGATTTCGGAGTCACGCGGGTTCAAAGTCACGTGAGTGCAAGGTCGTGTGAATTCAAGGACACGTGAGTTGAAAGTCGCGTGAATGCAAGGTTACGTAGGTCAAGGTCGCGTGAATGCAAGGTTACGTAGGTCAAGGTCGCGGAAGGTCAGAGTCAACCAGTGCAATCAAGGTCGTGAAAGGTCAAGGTCATGCGAGCTCAAGGTCACCTATGTTAAGGTCGCGAAAGGTCAGGGTCAACCAGTGAAAAGTCACTTGATCTCAAGGTCATACAATCTATCATATGAATTCAGGATCACACGAGTTTAATATCATGGAAGTTCAAATCACGTGAGCTCAAGGCCGCGTGATCTCGGAGTCACGCGGGTTCAAAGTCACGTAAGTTCAAGGAAGTGTGAATTCAAGGACACGTGAGTTCAAGGTCGCGTGAATGCAAGGTTACGTAGGTCAAGGTCGCGGAAGGTCAGAGTCAACCAGTGCAATCAAGGTCGTGAAAGGTGAAGGTCATGCGAGTTCAAGGTCACCTATGTTAAGGTCGCGGAAGGTCAGGGTCAACCAGTGAAAAGTCACTTGATCTTAAGGTCATACAATCAATCATATGAATTCAGGATCACACGAGTTTAATATCATGGGAGTTTAAATCACGTGAGCTCAAGGCCGCGTGATTTCGGAGTCACGCGGGTTCAAAGTCACGTGAGTTCAAGGAAGTGTGAATTCAAGGACACGTGAGTTCAAGGTCGCGTGAATGCAAGGTTACGTAGGTCAAGGTCGCGGAAGGTCAGGGTCAACCAGTGCAAACAAGGTCGTGAAAAGTCAAGGTCATGCGAGCTCAAGGTCACCTATGTTAAGGTCGCGGAAGGTCAGTGTCAACCAGTGAAAAGTCAGTTGATCTCAAGGTCATACAATCAATCATATGAATTCAGGATCACACGTGTTTAAGCTCATGGGAGTTTAAATCACGTGAGCTCAAGGCCGCGTGATTTCGGAATCACGCGGGTTCAAAGTCACGTGAGTGCAAGGTCGTGTGAATTCAAGGACACGAGAATTCAAAGTCGCGTGAATGCAAGGTTACGTAGGTCAAGGTCGCGGAAGGACAGAGTCAATCAGTGCAATCAAGGTCGTGAAAGGTTAAGGTCATGCGAGCTCAAGGTCACCTATTTTAGGTCGCAGAAAGTCAGGGTCAACCAGTGAAAAGTCACTTGATCTCAAGGTCATACAATCAATCATATGAATTCAGGATCACACGAGTTTAAGATCATGGGAGTTTAAATCACGTGAGCTCAAGGCTGCGTGATCTCGGAGTCACGCGGGTTCAAAGACACGTGAGTTCAGGGTCGCGGAAGGTCAGGGTCAACCAGTGAAAAGTCACTTGATCTCAAGGTCATATAATCAATCATGTGGATTCAGGATCACACGAGCTTAAGATCATGGCGGTCTAAATCACGTGAACTGAGGGCGACGTGTTTATAGAGTCACGTGGATCCAAGGTGGCGTGAGTGTAAGGTCACCTGCTATCAATGTCGTAAGAGGTCAAGGTCACGTGAGTTCAAGGTTACATAGATCAAAGTCGCAGAAGGTCAGGGTCAACCTGTGAAAAGTTACTTGATCTCGATGTCATACAATCAATCATATGAATTCAGGATCACACGAACTCAAGATCATAAGAGCTTAAATCACGTGAGCTCAAGACCGCGTGATCTCAGAGTCACGTGGATTCAAATTCACGTGGGTTCAAGGTCGCGTGAATTCAAGATCACGTGAGTTCATGGTCACGTGAATTCAAGGTCACGTGAGTTCAAGGCCACACGCATTCAAGGTCACGTGAGTTCAAGGTCAAACGCATTTAAGGTCACGCGAGTTGAAGGTCACACACATTGAAGGTCACGAAAGTTCAAGGTCACGTGAGTTTATGGTAACGCGACTACAAGGTCACGTAAATTTAAGGTTACGCGAGTTCAAGCTCACACGAATTCAAGGTCACATAAGTTTAAGGTCACACGAATTCAAGGTCACGCGTCGTTGGGGCCGCGGAAGATCAAGGCACGTGAATTCAAGGTCACATTAGTCAAGGTCACGTCAGTTCAATCTGAGTTCAGCATTATGTTAGCTCAAAGTCTCGTGTTTTTTCATTCAGGTTTTTTTTTTTTTGGTGGAACGGACTGGTCCTTGGTTATTTTCAAAAAATTGAAATACAAATCTCGTCGCCTGAAAACAAGAAAGATTAAAAAACACGACAATGGTTGCTCTAACGCGTTTCAAAAAAATAAATATTCAGAAAAATCGCAAAATTTTGCAATAAATAAACGATTTTTGAAACAAAAGTCTTTAAAGAAGATTTGTGAAAATAAAGTCGAAATTTCGAAAAGGACAACTTTTGAGGAAACTTTAGGAAAAGGCTTACTTTAGGAAAAGGTCTATTTTAAGAGAAAAAAGTCAAAATTTTGAGGAAAAAGACGAATTTACCAGAAAAAAGCGAAATTTCTAGAAATATTAAATGTCGAATGTTGAAATAAAATTAAAATTTCGTAAAAATAGCAAACGTTTAGAAAACAGCCAAAATTTCTAAAAAATCAAATTCTAAAATATCGAAATTTTCAAAAAATGCTAAATGGTGTATCAGATTTTAGAAAAATAGCGAAATCTCGAGAAAACTTCGAAATGGACAAAAAATTCAGAATTTTCCATAGGGTCATACTTTTAGAGAAAAAGTCGAAATTCTGAAAAAGTCGTTAAAATTCCGAGACAAAGTCGGCAAAATTCCGAGAAAAAGTCGAAATTACGAGAAAATGATCGAAAATTTGCGAAAAAGGTCTGAATTTTGAGTGTATTAACTTTAGGAAAAGGATTATTTTAAAAAATAAAGTCGAAATTTCAAAAAGGACAACTTTTGAGGAAAAGGATAACTTTAGGAAAAGGCTTACTTTTGGAAAAGGCTAACTTTAGGAAAAGGTCTATTTTAAGAGAAAAAAGTCAAAATTTTGATGAAAAAGACAAATTTACCAGAAAAAAAAGCGAAATTTCTAGAAATATTAAATGTCGAATATTGAAATAAAATCAAAATTTCGTGAAAATGGCAAATGTTAAGAAACCACTCAAAATTTCCAAGAAATAAAATTCTAAAAGACAGAAATTTTCAGACAATGCTAAATGTTGTATCGGGCTTTGGAAAAATAGCGAAACCTCGAGACACCTTCGAAATGGACAAAAAATTCAGAATTTTCCAGAGAGTCACACTTTTAGAGAAAAGGTCGAAATTTTGAAAAAGTCGTTAAAATTCCTAGAAAAAGTCGCCAAAATTCCGAGAAAAAGTCGAAATCATCGAAAATTTACGAAAAGATCTGAATTTTGAGTGGGTTAAAGTTGAAAAAAAAAAAGAATTTTGAGAAAAAGCGTTTAATCTTAGTGAAAATTCGTATTTTCCCAAAATGAGTCAGATTTTATTGAAATTTAGAAAAAAGCAGATTTCAAGGAAAAAGTCGAAATTTTAAGAAAAAAAAATCGAAATTTCTTGGGTGAACATTTATTTTCTCTAGACTGCTCGAAAATTGAAACACAGAACTTGTCCCCTGAAACCAAGAAAAATTAAAAAACACAACAAAGGTTGCTCTGCTGCTGCTGTTTTTTAATTTTTCTTGGTTTCAGGGGACAAGTTCTGTGTTTCAATTTTTGAAGATAACCAAGGATCAGTCCGTTCCATCAAACATAGACTGCTCGAGTGAGAGGAAGACAGGTGCCCAACTTTGCCTCAAGGTGGCATCAGAAAATGACCAATATTCTGATACACGTCAAAATGTTGACAAACAAGTTGAAATTTCCAGGAATTTTGATTAAAAAAGAATTGAAATTTACAAAGAAAAGTTTTCGGTATTCTTGTCCGTTAAAAAATATTTTAAATTTCCAAAAAATATACTTTTTTATCAAAGAACGACCAGATTTTGAGAAAAAGGCAAATTTTAATAAACAAACTGAAATGTTCAGAATCAAAAAAGTCGAAGTTTTCATAAAAAGTCGAATTTCGAGATAAGGCGAAATTTCATAAATAAACGACGAACTTATAAATGAAAATTCGAAATGTTGACAAAGTCACGTTTGATAAAAGGGGTCGAATTGGATGAATAATTGCGAAATTTAAAAGGAAAAAGATAAAATCGACCAAATCTTGAAAAAAAGGCAAATTTTAATAAACAAATTTTTTAGAATTAAAAAAGGTCGAAATTTTCAAAAAAAGTCGAATTTCGAGACAGGGCGAAATTTCAGAAATAAACGACGAACTTTTAAATGAAAATTCGAAATATTAACAAAGTCATGTTTGATAAAAGAAGTCGAATTTTATGAATAATTCCGAAATTTAAAAAGGAAGAGATATGTACTGTAAAAAAAAAGAAATTTGAGAAAAAAAAGTCGAAATTTCGAAAGAATCTTTTCAAGGAAAAATTAAATTCTGAAGAAGAGTTAATTCTTGGAAAAAGTCCTTTGGTTGAATACATATAAATTTTTGGTTAGCTGCATGAACAATGAGGGGGGGAGCGGGGTGGAGAAGCGCCATATCCTGCCCTATTCTAGCTATACCTATAGTCATTCTCAAAAAGCCACAACGTTAGCTCGGTGCTGATTATGCTTAAGTGATTTTATTGGAACATTCACATAGAGGGCAACGTTTTTAAATTAAATTTGAATTAACTGTATAATTTTTTTTATTTCGTTCTGCTGTTGTCGACAGCATTAGCAATAAAACTGATGGGAAGAAAATCTCTTCTAGTACTTTTGAGATTGTCGACATTTATTACTGATCAAATGAAAAGTTATTCGCCATATTACATAATAAAAAAATCGCCTCTTTTTACTGAAAGTGGGATTAATTTCTTTTAAATAGGCGGCTATCTCCGGAAGTTAAATTAATTTGCAATGGAATATATAAACAGCAGAGATGTAATGGCATGAAATAAATGGGAAAGTAAACATTTTCTTTTACCTCATAATAATTATTGTTACATTTCAAAGACTTTATGTTCCGTTAATTGTATACCGCATTTGACTGAAATCCGATAATTTGTTTCCCTTTTAGATGAATATTTAAGTGATCAGTTTCAAAGGTACAGGATTTCCTTACATGCGAAGTGTAATTGGTAGAATTAACAAGAATTTTTATGCTTTACCCAACCTCTCTCCTTTTCATGTCCATGATTAAATTAAATATTATTTTGAGTTGCAATTTTTCCATGCCACATCGTTAAGATAGGATTTTATGTGTTTTTAAAAAGAAATTATTTAGTCTTATCAAATGGACCATTTATATGTTAATTAAATCCTAATAAATAATATTTAATATAAACAACATAATTAGTGCAATTAATTTACCAATGAGGCAGATAATTCATGTTTTCTGTAGAGACAATGAACGGTTATAAAATGACTCAATCAACGTACCCCATCTATGGCAATCTTATAATCAGTTTGTAATTTAAATTGCAAATTTAATCATTTCTATTGATATTTTAATAATATAAGACCTTTAGGATATAAGCATTCCAATGTGTTCCTCTTTGTAGCGCTAGTGCTCACTTTAATTAAGCAGATGTTTGGTAACTTACGAAAAAAATCTACGAGTCTCGTTTCATTAAAAACCATATCATTTAATTATCTATTAAAAAAAATACAACTTTCGACATTTTATCGTTTCTGCAAACTCTGATCTTTTGACGAAATGTATCTACATATTTTTAAAATGTTTGTCTTAATCTCAAAATCTGACCTTC
This sequence comes from Dastarcus helophoroides, assembly GCA_028583605.1. Lineage (NCBI taxonomy): Eukaryota > Metazoa > Arthropoda > Insecta > Coleoptera > Bothrideridae > Dastarcus > Dastarcus helophoroides. The sequence continues at coordinate 44,546,422 of CM053327.1, read as the reverse complement.
TCTGGGAAATTTTAACCTTCAACACTTTTTTCGAAATTTCTATATTCCTTTCAAAATTCGTCCTTTTTCCAAATTAGGCCAATTTGCCCAAATATTGAATTTTACAAAGATTTAAACTTTTATGCATTTTCTACAAATTTGAACTTGGTTCGCAAAATTTGGTTTTTCTTTTTTTGAAATTTCGACTTTTAAAATTCGATATTTTATCGTTTCTGCAAGCTTCGATTTTTTCAACGAAATTCGTCAATTTTCAAAACGTTTGAATCTCAAAATTTCTCGAAATTGGAAGTTGTATCAACATTGTCCTTTGATTCGAAATTATTTTAGAAATTCTATCACGTTTCGAATTTATCTGAACATTTAGAGATTTTTTTTTATTCGTCTTGTTCTCTTCAAATTTATTCTCAAAATTTAACTTCCTCTGGAAAAATACAAATTTTTTTAATTCTTCTTTAAAAAATTTGGGCTTTTTGGAAGTTCGACGATTTTTTCTAATCTAATTTTTTACAATTACTCTTTTCGAAATCTTACAATTTTTCATAATTTGTCTAAAAATTTCTGGTTTACAATTTGTTCCGGGTTTCAATCTGTTGTCGAAATTCGACGTTTTTTATTTTTAATTTTATCTTTTTCAAAAACTTTTGACAAATTCATTTTTTGCGAAATCTCTTTTCTTTCAAAATTCGGTATTTTCTGGAAATTTCAATTTTATTTCGCTAAATTCATCTATTTTCAAATCTCAAAAATGTTTTTACTTAAAATTTGACTTTCCCTGGGAAATTTTGACCTTTTAACATTTACTACTTATCTCGAAACTGGAGGTTCTTTTCTTTCAAAATTAATTTACCAATTTTCTTAAAATTCGATTTATCTGAAAATTTGGATTTTTTTTAATTCGTTTTGTTCCCGAAATTTCAATTTATTCTCAAAACTTAACTTTCTCTGGAACATTGCAAATTTTTATTTTCTTCTTCTCTGAAAAACTTCGACTTGTTAAGTTCGACAATTTTTTTTAAACTTTTAGTTTATTACAATTTCTCTTTTCGAAATTTTACAATTTTTTTACAAAATTTAAATTTGTCTAAACATCTCAGGTTTTTAAATTTGTTCTGCAAATTTCAGTCTATTGTCAGAATTCGAAGTCTTTCAAAAATATTGCGTTTTTTTGAGAAATTTTGACGAATTCAATTTTTTCGATATATCTTCTTTTCAAAATTAAGCTTTTTCTATAAAGTTCAACTTTTATTTCGAACGAAATTCATCTATTTTCAAATCTCAAAATTTGACTTTCTCTGGAAAATTTTTACCTTCTTTCAAAATTCAATACTTATCTCGAAACTGGAAGATTCTTTTCTTTCGAAATTATTTTACCAATTTACTTAAAATTCGATTTATCTGAAAATTTGGATTTTTTTAATTCGTTTTGTTCTCGAAATTTCAATTTATTCTTAAAATTTAACTTTCTCTGGAGCATTGCAAATTTTTATTTTCTTCTTCTCTGAAAAACTTCGACTTCTAAAGTTCGACAATTTTTTTTAAACTTTTAATTTATTACAATTTCTCTTTTCGAAATTTTACAATTTTTTACAAAATTTAAATTTGTCTAAACATCTCAGGTTTTTAAATTTGTTCTGCAAATTTCAGTCTATTGTCAGAATTCGAAGTCTTTCAAAAATATTGCGTTTTTTTGAGAAATTTTGACGAATTCAATTTTTTCGAAATATCTTCTTTTCAAAATTAAGCTTTTTCTAGAAAGTTCAACTTTTATTTCGAACGAAATTCATCTATTTTCAAATCTCAAAATTTGATTAATTTCTTAAAATTTAACTTACTCTGGAAAGTTTTGATCATTTTTTTAAATTTAATACCTTTCACGAAGCTGAAAGTTTCGTCAATATTCTCTTTTCTTTCGAAATTATTTTGGGCATTTTCTCAAAATTCAAATTTATCAGAAAATTTGAATGTTTTTTAAATCGTCTTCTCGAAATTTTAAATTTCCTTTCAAAATTTAAATCTCTCTGGAAAATTACAAATTTTTCATCGAAATTTCGAGCTCTAATTAAAATTTTGAGTTTTTTCTTGAAATTTTTCCTAAAATTTGACTTTGTGCTTCTTTACTGGAAAACTTCGACTTTTTGAAAGTTCAACAATTTTTTTTAAGTTTCCAGTTTTTGTTGGTTTTTATTTTTGGTGGAACGAAGTTGAAATAGAAAACTTGTCCCCTGAAAGCAATTTTAGTTTCAGGGGACAAGTTTTGTATTTTAATTTTTGAAGATAACCAAGGACCAGTCCGTTCCACCAAAAAAAAAACAACCTTAGTTTCAGGGGACAAGTTTTGTATTTCAATGTTCCAGATAATTTTTACATTTTCTTTTTGATATTCACATTTTTTGAAAAAATTCAAATTTGGCTAAAAATTTCAGGTTTTCAATTTGTTTTGGGTTTCAATTTATTGTCAAAATCTGACGTTTTTTTTTTAAATTTTATTTTCTTTGGAGAACTTTTGATGAATTCATTATTTTTGAAATCTCTTGTTTTCAAAATTTTTTAATTTCTTCATTTTTCTCAATTTTTTCGAAATCACTCCTTTTTTTTCAATTTTTTCGAAGTCTCTGTTTCTCAATGTTTTCGAAATCTCTTTTTCTCAAAATACGGCTTTTTCTAGAAATTTGACCATTTTTTTAACTTCAATACTTTTCTCGAATCTGGAAGTTTTATCAACATTTTCGAAATTATTTTGGGAATTTTCCCAAAATTCGAATTTATCAGAAAATTTGGATATTTTTTAAATCGTCTTCTCGAAATTTCAAATTTCCTTTCAAAATTTAAATCTCTCTGGAAAATTACAAATTTTTCATCGAAATTGCGAGCTCTACTTAAAATTTTGAGTTTTTTCTTGAAATTTTTCCTAAAATTTGACTTTGTGCTTCTTTACTGGAAAACTTCGACTTTTTGAAAGTTCGACAAATTTTTTTAAGCTTCTAGTTTTTGTTGGTTTTTTTTTTGGTGGAACAAAGTTGAAATACAAAACTTGTCTCCTGAAACCAATTTTAGTTTCAGGGGACAAGTTTTGTATTTTAATTTTTGAAGGTACCCAAGGACCAGTCCGTTCCACCAAAAAAAAAACAACCTTAGTTTCAGGGGACAAGTTTTGTATTTCAATGTTCCAGATAATTTTTACATTTTCTTTTTGATATTCACATTTTTTGAAAAAATTCAAATTTGGCTAAAAATTTCAGGTTTTCAATTTGTTCTGGGTTTCAATCTATTGTCAAAATCTGACGTTTTTTTTTTAAATTTTATTTTCTTTGGAGAACTTTTGATGAATTCATTATTTTTGAAATCTCTTGTTTTCAAAATTTTTTAATTTCTTCAATTTTCTCAATTTTTTCGAAATCACTCCTTTTTTTCAATTTTTTCGAAAGCTCTTTCTGTTTCTCAATGTTTTCGAAATCTCTTTTTCTCAAAATACGGCTTTTTCTAGAAATTTGACCATTTTTTTTTAAATTCAATACTTTTCTCGAAACTGGAAGTTTTATCAACATTTTCGAAATTATTTATTTTCTCAAAATTCGAATTTATCAGAAAATTTGGATATTTTTTAAATCGTCTTCTCGAAATTTCAAATTTCCTTTCAAAATTTAAATCTCTCTGGAAAATTACAAGTTTTTCATCGAAATTTCGAGCTCTACTTAAAATTTAGACTTTTTTCTTGAAATTTTTCCTAAAATTTGACTTTGTGCTTCTTTACTGGAAAACTTCGACTTTTTGAAAGTTCAACAAATTTTTTTAAGTTTCCAGTTTTTGCTGGTTTTTATTTTTGGTGGAACAAAGTTGAAATACAAAACTTGTCCCCTGAAACCAATTTTAGTTTCAGGGGACAAGTTTTGTATTTTAATTTTTGAAGATAACCAAGGACCAGTCCGTTCCACCAAAAAAAAAACAACCTTAGTTTCAGGGGACAAGTTTTGTATTTCAATGTTCCAGATAATTTTTACAATTTCTTTTTGATATTCACATTTTTTGAAAAAAATCAAATTTGTCTAAAAATTTCAGGTTTTCAATTTGTTCTGGGTTTCAATCTATTGTCAAAATCTGACTTTTTTTTTTTAAATTTTATTTTCTTTGGAGAACTTTTGATGAATTCATTATTTTTGAAATCTCTTGTTTTCAAAATTTTTTTTCAAGTTTTTTCGAAATCACTCCTTTTTTTCAATTTTTTCGAAGTCTCTGTTTCTCAATGTTTTCGAAATCTCTTTTTCTCAAAATACGGCTTTTCCTGGAAATTTCAGCTTTTATTTCGAACTTTGTTATATACTGTAAATTTAGATTTTTTTTCCACGAAATTTCAAGGCTGTAGAAAAATATATTTTAGAAATTTCGACTCCCCAAATTGGTCTTTTTTTAGAAATTTCAAATTTCACGTGTTTTTTCAAAATATTAATACAAATCAATCAAAAATTTCTGCAAAATACTTCTTGAAATGATATTTTTTTCAAAATTTGGGCAAAATCTGAAAATTCCTAGAAAAGTATTTTTGGAAATTTCGACTTCTGTAGGTCATTTGTTTAATGAGTATTCATTTTCTGCGTGTCTGTCGACTCTAGCTTTTATTTTTTTTTAGGAGGGAATTGTCCCCCTATCCTTACATCACGATTAGTGTTATTATTATTGAAAATTCTTCTCGTGGCAAAAAAATGTTAAAAATGTTAGTCCCAATTTTATCTCGTTTTATTTATAAAATCTCATTCATCTCCATATGAATTATGTAATATGAAATATAACCAGACAGCGAGTATGTTCCCATGAGCAAGTCCTGGATTTTAATTCAGATCTTCAAAAACGCCGCGTGGGCGATCCCATGTCATTATCGTTGCATTTTACGTGTTAATAAAACGAAGTCGTAAAATTAAAAGGAAATAATCGGCGTATTATTATTTATTGCATAGAAGAGCATTTGGTATGTTCAGAGACTAGGTATGTTGTAAATATTTGCTGCAAGTTTATTATTTACGATGCTTGGCTGACCTCGCTTCCTGATTAATTTGTAATTGCAGATCTAAAGAGCGAGACGTGAATAAACTCGAAGAGGAGATGTGGCAATTTGTTCATTATGAAGTGACACAATAGCCCTAACATTCGATTTATAAAATAACCTTATACGTGCGTAACACCACTCATGTTATTGTCTTCCAGAGAACTAGGATCATGATTTAAAAGTAACTGTAAACATTTGGAAGAGGATTCGAATAACAAACGACGCGATATTTCGGAATATGGAATATGAATACTCAATGATAAGTCACTCATATCTCATTCGAAGTCGAAACCATAACAATTCATATTTCATATTCCATTTAACTCATAATTGCTTTGAAATGAATGATCGTCTTGAGTAGAAGTGCGCAGTTGCGTCGAGTCACTTCTCGGACACTTTGAAGTATGGAGTATCACTCAATTGAAGTCGAAATAATCGTATTGAAATGAATGCAGAAGAAAGTGAGCAGTGGTGTGGCGCTATTGAATGGAATATTTGAAATATAAAACATCATTTATTTCTCATTTACAATCATCATTATTATTCATACAAATCTTGTCCCCTGAAACCAAGAAAGATTCAAAAACACAACAGAGTTTGCTTTGGGAAATGCGTTAGAGCAACCTCTGTCTTGTTTTTTTAATCTTTCTTGGTTTCAAGGGACAAGATTTTTATTTTAATTTTTAACCTGATTTGGATAATTGGTATGGAACCCCAATTGTGCCAGCTTGAAATTTTAGTTCTCAAATTGACAATTTTTTGCTGTCTACTCTGAGAATGAGGTTTTGACAATGGATGCAAACTATTGATTTATTTATTTTTTTAGGTGTAGTCATTTATATGTATAATGTTAAATTACTTCCTTGTCGATTTTGTAATACTCTCGATATTATTTATAATTAAATGGATAAAAATATCTGCAAGAACGCATAAATTTCACCAACATCAGAACTATCCTCACACCCAGGACGAAGTGATAGTAAGCTATTATTTTTAGCAGGAAATTATTAAATTGTTATGCAAACTCAGATGTCGTGTTGGCTACAAAAACTCCTTTTTCATCTGTTATCTGTCGGAAGTGCTTCATCGATAATGCTTTAGTCTCTTTTGCGAACAAATAAAAGTTGTCTCATTCGCAGTTATGTCACAATCTGTGCGAATGTAGACATTCTCTAAATCGTGATATTCTTCCTCTGTTGGGCGTACAACTGTTTTAAACTGAACGAGGAAATCGGTGATTGTGGAAAATTAAGTGTGGCTTTAAGCGCATATTTCAGAAAGTGACCGTTTTAGCCGCAGGAATGTAAAATTACCACGCCTTGCCATCATTTACCTATAACAATTCATCCACTTTTTCCATCATTAGCAGAAGTCTTGTAAATATCAAGGATAACTTAATTAATTCCTTTTTTATTTATAATAGATTGAGAGATTGGAAAAAAGGAGAGGAAAACGAAAGGATGAGTTAGTTATTTAATCTGTAAAAAAATAAAAATGAAAGTGAAAATTTCTTTAGGCGCCTTGAGCGATTTTAAATGGGGGGATGAGATTACATTTCAGGATTTTTCTCAAATGATAAAAAGTTAATTTTTGGGTAGCTTGCTCTACGCATATCCTCTTTTTCACCCCCACCTCCTCTCTCACCTCCGCACCGCCGCACCGTGGCAAGAATATGTCCTACAACCAAAGTAATGAGTTGTCATGTACTTTTAGCATATGATTAACGCGTACAGGCAACTTTAAATCCACTGGTGTGTATTTATGGCCTCACTTTCTTGTTTGATCCATATAAACCCTTGAATCTGTCAAATTATGATTAAAACGACGTTATGTATTATAAACGTTGTTGGTTCTGCAGCAGAATAAAGACTCTCAGCATAGAACATACTCTCAGTTTTCTAGTTTTACCGCCGCATGGCCACACAGATAAGAAATGCGATAAGCAAAGTAAACACCGCCGCATCGTGGCAAGAATATGTCATACAATCAAAGTAGTGAGTTGTTATGTACTTTTAGCATATTGTTAACGCTTACAGGCAACTTTAAGTCCACTGGTGTGTATTATTTATGGCCTCACTTTCTATTTTGATCCATAAAAACCCTTGAATCTGTCAAATTATGATTAAAACGACGTTATGTATTAACAACGTTGTTGGTTCTGCAGCAGAATAAACACTCTCAGCACAGAACACACTCTCAGTTTTCCAGTTTTAGCGCCGCATGGCCACACAGATAAGAAATGCGATAAGCAAAGTAAACACTGCCGCACCGTGGCAAGAATATGTGATACAATCAAAGTAGTGAGTTGTTATGTACTTTTAGCATATGGTTAACGCTTACATGCAACTTTAAATCCACTGGTGTGTATTATTTATGGCGTCACTTTCTATTTTGATCCATAAAAACCCTTGAATCTGTCAAATTGTGGTTAAAACGACGTTATGTATTATCAACGTTGTCGGTTCTGCGGCAGAATAAAGATTCTCAGCATAGAACATACTTTCAGTTTTCCAGTTTTACCGCCGCATGGCCACACAGATAAGAAATGCGATAAGCAAAGTAAACACCGCCGCACCGTGACAAGAAAATGTCATACAATCAAAGTAATGAGTTGTCATGTACTTTTAGCATATGGTTAACGCTTACAGGCAGCTTTAAGTCCACTGGTGTGTATTATTTATGGCCTCACTTTCTATTTTGATCCATAAAAACCCTTGAATCTGTCAAATTATGATTAAAACGACGTTATGTATTATCAACGTTGTCGGTTCTGCGGCAGAATAAAGATTCTCAGCATAGAACCTACTTTCAGTTTTCCAGTTTTACCGCCGCATGGCCACACAGATAAGAAATGCGATAAGCAAAGTAAACACCGCCGCACCGTGGCAAGAATATGTCCTACAATCAAAGTAATGAATTGTCATGTACTTTTAGCATATGGTTAACGCTTACAGGCAACTTTAAATCCACTGGTGTGTATTTATATGGCCTCACTTTTTTTTTGATCCATAAAAACTTTTGAATCTGTCAAATTATGGTTAAAACGACGTTATGTATTATCAACGTTGTTGGTTCTGCAGCAGAATAGACTCTCAGCACAGAACATACTCTCAGTTTTCCAGTTTTTCCGCCGCATGGCCACATAGATAAGAAATGCGATAAGCAAACTAAACACCGCTGCACCGTGGCAAGAAAATGTCATACAATCAAAGTAATGAGTTGTCATGTACTTTTAGCATATGGTTAACGCTTAAAGGCAACTTTAAATCCACTGGTGTGTGTTATTTATGGCCTCATTTTCTATTTTGATCCATAAAAACCCTTGAATCGGTCAAATTGTGGTTAAAACGACGTTATGTATTATCAACGTTGTTGGTTCTGCAGCAGAATAGACTCTCAGCACAGAACATACTCTCAATTTTCCAGTTTTACCGCCGCATGGCCACACAGATAAGAAATGCGATAAGCAAAATAAACACCGCCGCGCCGTGGCGGGTATATGTCGTACAGTCAAAATTATATACTTTCAGTATATGGTTAATTCGTGCAGGCAACTTTAAATCCACTGGTGGGTATTATTTATTGCCTAACTTTTTTAGGATTTCAATGCTCATTTTTGGGTTCTTGGAAGTTAAATTTTGAAAAATCCTTTCTTGGTGCTCACCTACGTTATACGTAACCTTCGTGTGCATAATTTTATTCTTGGAGAACTTGTTGAGCCACCTGTTTAAGTTGTGTGTTATCTGTCAGTTAGTGTTAGAGTTTTATTAAATAGATTACTATTGTAAGCTAAGAAAAAAGTATGTTTTCCTTTTAAAATCCTAGATTGGAACAACTTTTTATAATTCTCTGTATCTTCTTGGCGAGGTTTCGTTAATTCCATTCCTGTTGAATTGAACTGGTGAAGAAAATGCTAATCAGCAGGAATGGAACTTTTTATAAGTTGTTCCAATCTAGGATTTTAAAAATAAGATAGAAGCAAATAACTAAAAAGTGCAAAAGAGTTTCGCCTCTGGTATGGTGGACATACTGGGTTACCGTGCTCTGATGTTTTGAAATTGGCCTTTTCATTCTTTCATTTTTGCATAATCTCTTATATTTCTCTTTTTATTTATTGTTACTTTTCTTTGTTCCTGAAGAAGCCCCCTACGATGATGGGCGAAACTTTTAGTAGTTCTTTGACACGGTCCAATCCCGGAACTAGTATATCTTGAACTAAAAAGTGGCAGAACGAGCACAATACAACAATCGAATATTAAGAAAATTAATAAATTAATTAAATATCGTAATCAAAAATAAGACAATTTAACTGTTTTGAAGCGACAACGTTGCAACTAATTGATAGTTGACACTGCTGATTGCTGATATTTGTGTAAGCTATCAATAATTAATATAAACAAAGATAATTAAGTATAACATATCATGAAGTTGTGATGAAAATTAAAAAAATTATGAATATGGAAAAGAAACATGCATGACTGAAGCAGTTTATATGCAAATATTAAGTCAAACTGACCTAACCTACCTACAATTACCATCTAAACAAAGTAAATAAAGTGAATCAATGCTGATTATTATTTTAATTATGTAAGCTGTCAATAATTAATATAAACAAAGATGATAAACTATAACATATCAGGAAGTTGTAATGAAAATTGGAAAAATTATGAATATGGAAAAGAAACAGGCATGACTGAAGTAGTTTATAAGCAAACATTAGGTCAAACTGACTTAATCTACTATGAATTACCATCTAAATCCTAAACAAAGTAAATAAAGTGAATCAATGCTGATTATTATTCTAATTGTTTAATTGTTGAATCACTGTGTATTACAAGAGTGAGTATTATAGTTGTTTATACCCCAAGCTGTGATAATATGATGATAATTTTGATTTATAAATTATACCTTTTCAGTTTTTGATACTACGATTATGGTAATTGAAAAATTAAAGAAAAACTACCCTTGCTTCCTAGTTTTAATATTTCACTTCTGTCAGCATCCCCCAGACTACCTAATTTGTTGGCCCATTGTTTTATATAGAATTTAATTTTCTTCCAAAGTCGATTCACTGAGGCAAGTCTAATGGTCAATGTTTTCAGTTTCATCTACACATCTGACACTGAAAGCTCATTTTTTATTCAGTGGCGGTTGGTGTACGGGCACTGTGGAACTGCAGCACCCGAGTTTTTTTTTCAAAATTTTCTGAACACTTTTCAATACACAATTTTTTGCAGAAATTTTAAATTTTCTCTGATTTCTTTTCACAGAAATTTTAGTTTTCTTTCACAAAGTTACGACATTTAAAAACATATTTTATTTTCAATTTTGATCAAAATCACATTTTCAAAAACTAATTTTTGTAAAAGTTTTGAAGAAAAAATCAATATTTCGAGCAGGAATTAAAATATTAAGAAAAAAATCAAATGTCTTTGAAAATGTCAACATTTTGAGAAAATAACTATAATTTCAAGAAAAAATCTAAATCCAACTTATCTCGCATTTTACTATTTCTGTAAAAAATAAGTTCATACGTTAATTTTGAGTTTTTTTCAGATAATTCGATTTTTTTAGGAAATTTTGATTTTTTCTGCAAAGTTTCCATTTTTCTTAAATATTTTATAAAAAGAAATTTTCTTGAAAATTCCATTTTTTCTGAAAGTGTTGTTCTTAAAATTTCTTCTAGAAATTCCAACTTCTCCAGATTTTTCTTTGTGTTCCTCCAATTTGCTTTAAAAATGTTAAGTTTTTTCACGACACTTTAACAACTTAAAGTTCTTTTTATTTTGTATTTTTGGCAAAAAATGTTTGAAAAAAACCCTGAAAGCTCTATAAAAATTTTAACATTTTGGGAAAAACAAAAAATTTCGACTTTTTTGTAAAGATATTTCAATTTTTTTTCAAATTTCCATATTTTCTCAAAGAAATTTTGCTTTTTTTTGCTCTATGCAATTTATGTTTATCTCTAAACATTTTATACAAAGAATTTTTGTAAAATTTCGACTTTACCTGGATATTTTGTCCCTAAAATATTTTTTCTTGTAAAAATTTTGATTTCTCTCTAATTTGTTTTGGAAATTTAAGTTTTAAAGTTTATTTTATTTTGTAATTTTGATAAGAATTTGAAAATTATCAAGTATAAGTTTACGGAAAATAAACTTCAAATCTGCATAAAAATAAGAAAACTTTGGGAAAAATATTGAAATTCCAAGAAAAATGAACCTTGTAAATTTCAACCTTTTTTATAATTTGATATTTCTCTAAAAAATTACTACTACTGTAGGACCAAAGGAAATTCTGAATCGGAATTTCCAATTTTTATAGAAATGAATTTAAAATTCAAATTTCGATAAAGAAAAAGATCGAAATTTACCAATGAAACTCAAAATTTCAAGCGAAAGTAAATCATATTTTTAGGAAAAGTTGAAATTTCTTATTAATAAACAACCCTTTTCAAAAAAAAAAATAATAATATTTTCGGGATTAAAGAAAGAAAAGTTTTTTTTGAAATAAATTAATTGTCAAAAATATTCTAATAATTTTGACTTCTAAAGTGGAATTACTGAAATTTTTGAGAAAAAGAGTCAACATTTCTAGAAGAGTCTCAAAATTTCGAAATTAAAATTAATCAAAATTGTTCAAAAAAATTCATTAACAATTTACTGTTCTAATTTAATTTTTTCCTAGTAATTTTGAAGTTCCAGAGAAATTTCAAAAATCAAATATTCCAGCTTGAAGCCAATTTTTTGTGATTAAAATTTAAATTTTGGCAATTTATTTGTACATAAAAAGCAAGTTTTTTTTAGAAATTTGTTTCAAAGCTTTGCTCAATTTTAAAAATAGAAATTTTTGTTATTAATTTTTTTTAATTCTAGTTTTATTTCGAAATTTCTCTCAAAAAATGTAAATTTAAAAAGAAAAACATTACCACTTTTAAAAAATAAAGCTAAAATTATTAGAAAAGTCGAAGTTTTTAAAAAAAAATTAATTTTTAAAATGGTCGACATTTTCAATAATTTTGGGAATGTTAATAAAAGACGAATTTTTGGAAAAAAATCGACATATAAAATAAATTGCAGAGTTTTTAATTAAATTTTCAAAATAGCTGAATTTTTTGAATATTGGAGAAAACTCAAAATTATTTCGAATTCGTAATTATTAAAAAAGTTGAAATTTTGAAAAGGTCAAATTTTGAAAAAAGTCGGAATTTTCAATAGTTCAAGTTTAAAAAGAATCTCTTCTTTTAAGTCAAAGATTTAATTGGAAATGTTTAAAAAATGTATAAGTAACATTTTCAAAAAGTTCAATCTTTTAAAAAAAAAGTCAAGTTTTTAAAAAGTCGAAATTTTGAAAAAAAAGTCGAAGTTTTGAAATGGAGTCGAAATTTACGAAATAAAAGCTTTTAGAAAATTTCTGACTTAAAAATATCACAATTTTCAGATAAAGGATCGACAGTTTGCAAAAAATGTCAAAATTTTAAAAATAGTTGAAATTAAAAAATAGTAAAAATAAAGTTTTCCTAAAATTTTAAATTTTGGAAAATGATTTGATTTGAAAAATTCGAACGTTTGAAAAAGACCGGAAGTTTCAAAAAAGTGGGAATTAAAATAAAGAGCCCAAAATTTCAAAAAAGTGCAGATTCAAGAAAAGGTTATAATTTTCAATGAAGAAAGTCGAAATTTGTTGACGAGGCAAAAATTTTCAAAATCTTTCAAATGTCCAAAAGAAGTCAAAATTTTGGAAGAAAAAAAATTTTCAAAAAGAAAAGGTCGAAATATATAGTCAAAATTAAAAAATAAATTAAAATTTGCAAAAGATTTGAGAATTTTTATCGAATTTACGAAATAATTCGAAATTTTGAAGAAGTTTAAATTTTGAATAGTTGGAAAATTTGTACTCAACTTTTTAATAAAAATCAAAATTTTCGAAACCTGAATATAGAAAACAAGTGAAAATTATCAGATAGATCGAGGTTTTTAAAGGTCGAAATATTGAGAAGTTAAAATTTTGGAAAAAGTTTAAATTTTTGATAGTTAAAATTTTGAATCAAGGTGGAACATTTTGTTGAAATTTTAGGTCAAAAAAATTATTTGAAAAAATGTCAAACATTTCCTAAATTTCAAAATTTTCAAAAAAATCGAAATTTTGAAAGAATTTTGAAAATTAAGAATTGTCAACAAAAAGAATCAAAAAATGATCGAAACTTTGCAAAAAAAGTCGAAATTTTGAAAAATAGTTGACATTTAAATAAAAACCAGTGGAAATTATTAAGAGTCGAAATTTTCAATAAAAAAATTATAATTTTCCAAAAAAAATTATAAACAAAAATAAAATTTGGAAAAAGTCGAAAATTTAAAAAGTCAGAAGTCCAGATTTGAAAAAAATTACATTTTCAGAAAAAGTAAGAATTTTCGAACGATAAAAATTAAATTTTGCAATACAGTCGAAATTTGGAAAAAAATCGAACCTTTCAAGAAACGCGACATTATCAAATGTTTTCATTGTTAGGAAATCTAAAGTTTTCGAAAAGTAACGTTTTGAAAATGTCGAAATTTTCAGTCGAAATCTTAAAAATTTTAAAACGCTAAATATTGTCGCAGCACCCCATTAGATTTGGCTACGAGCCTCCATTGTTTTTACTACCTTTCTACTACAATTTGTTAATGCTTCTCAGTATCATTATTCCGTCTTAACAGACACTCGATCTTATTTAAGAGTTACTTCCTGTCTTTAAGCAAGAATGTACCATCGTTTTGTAGAATTGTAAATGCTGTTTTTACTGTCTGAAAATTAAAAATGTTATTGCAGTTTCCTCATTAATTTAGTAACGTGAGTTAATCCTACAATGACAGAGGGCTTACCACGTTAATTCCATCTATACGTCAATTCTTGTAAGACCTTGCAATCTACTCGGTTCGAAGATATAATGGTATTTATTCCGCTTCTGAGGTCCTCTAAGATATCTATGGAATTGCGTTTCCGGTGATAGTATTGTTTGGAGTGAAAATTATGAATTCCCTTCTACGACCTTGCCATTACACTCGTATTTTACGTTTAATCTATGCTTAAACGGCTTAAATGCGAATTTGCATGATAACTCGCATGTTAATAATAATAGGTGCCCTTTAATAAATTGAAAGTACTAAATAAAACTGCAGATACTTGATCATAAAGGAATTTATAAATCGAAAGTATAGTAATTTATTATAAGCGAACTGACATTATCTTTTGTGCGGGGCGGCTCTTCGGCCTCTTAATAATATAATCTTTATTAAAATTTAACCCAACACGACAATCACTAAAAATTGAAATAAAAATCTTGTCCTCTGAAACCAAGAAAGATTAGAAAACACAACAAAGGTTGCTCTAGCGCGTAACCTTTTTGTTTTTTAATCACAAGTAGCCTGAAGGCAATGCCATGGAATCGATTAACTAATGAGATACAGAAATTACGATATTACATAATCGTATTAGAATCAAAAGCAAAAACAAATGACCATTTGTATAGGGAGAATAATAGGCTTACAAGCTTAGATAACAATTTATTTTTTTAAGACAAATAAGCAATAAAACGATGGAGCTGCAGACATCAGCTTACATCTGTTTCCTCATTTCACTTTCAAGAATAACGAACCAAATCATGATTCACCTGAAAACGCTTTAATATGTTGCTTGGTTACTCGGCTACTGTGTCTACCAAAAGATTGAAGTGTAGTGGTTTTATTTTATACATACCCAGACGTGAAATAAAAAAGGACCTTGTCAAAAATCCGGTATCTCTCCCCTGGCCTTGGAACGTGTGTGTACATTAATGTTAATCGAACGAATCGAAAACCAAATTTAGATAAAATATTGTATATTAATTATGGCAGACAATCTGAATTTTTCCGTAAAATAGTTGATTTCTTATTATAGGAATTTAGGCCGGCATGGATTTTTACTTTTTTTAAATTTATTATATCAATGTATTAAAAAGTAATTAAAATTGTGGTATCTTATCTGGAATATTAATAAAAAATTTGTTTACCACAGAATTATTTATTGACCAAATAATGACATATTATTTTATGTCGCTAAGAATATAAAGATTCGAGTTCCAGAATGTCATGCTGAATTTGTAAAGCAGATAATAATTAATCAAAGGAAGGCTAAAATATTTTATTACAAAATCGTAGATGCAGACAATTCCTCACGAATGTTATTATTAATTTTTTGCAGCAATTGATTCAACAATGATTCTAAATTAACAAGGTAACCCAACCATTACCAGTTTGATTAATCGAAAAGAAATTTTTTTAATTTCAACACCAGATATAGTTTGATTGGCGAAATGTCATATATGCCTTCAATCAAGGTTATCTATGAGGGTAAATCAAATATGAAGCGTAATTTGTTTTTATTAGTACAAGATACATGAAAGTTATTAACTATTTTTCTGCATAACCTTCTGATTTTGTTATGCATTTTCCCCAACAGTTTGGAAGTTTTTTAATACTATCATCATAAAAAGAAAGGAGGCGTGTTGCAGCCAATTAAGCACAAATGTCTCAACAGCATCATTATCATGGAATCGTTCACCTCCAAGAGCTTCTTTCAGTAGTCAAACATCTGATAATCGCATAGTGATAAGTCGGGACCATAAGCAGGGTGTTCTAACGTTACCCAATGCATTTCCTCTAATTTTTGATGGGTCAAATTGGCTGAGTGGGTTCAGCCATTGTCATAAAGCAAAATCACATTTTTGACCGAAAATTCGCGCCTCTTCCACCGATATGCTTCATCCAATAGCTGGCAGCAGAAGGAGATCACCTTCCAAAAGGCGTTTAAGAGCGTTAATCTGGTTAGCAGTCACACTGGTCCAAGGACGACGGACATGGCATTTTCAATTTGAGTTCGTCCTTCCAAACATTTTTGGTGCCATTCATACACTCGAGTTTTCTTCAAACAAGTATCCTCAAACCGTGCTTCTAGTTTACAAAGAATTTCGGCATGTTTTACACATTCAACGGCAAGAAATGTCTTCATTTTGGGTCTTTTTTTCATCAAAATGTCGATAAATTGTTTCGTTTTTGATTGTTGTAGATTGAAATACAAAACTTGTCCCCTGGAACCAAGAAATATTAAAAAACACAACAAAGGTTGTTAGGTTAGAGCAACTTCTGTTATTCTTTAATCTTTCTTGGTTTCAGGGGACAATATTTGTATTTCAATTTTTGAATATAACCAAGGACCACCAAACCACCAAAACTGTTGTATATGCAAAATTAAATTCTGTTATAAATTTAGAATATTTTCAACATTTGGATTTGTTGAGATTCTAAATGATCGAAATTTTTAAAAAAGAATCAGCATCTTAAGAAAAATAACGTAGTTTCAAGAAAAGCTGTCAACATTTTCCAACCCAACGAAAGTCAATTGAATTTTGCAAATAAAGTTAAAATTAAAAAAAGAACAAACGAAATTTGAAAAAATAGCCGAAACTACGAGAAAAGTCGAATTTTGGGAAAAAAACGAATTTTCAGAAAAGAAATGGTATTTTCGAAAGTCAAATTTTGAGAAAATATTTAAATTTTGAGAAAATAGTAAAACTTTAAGAACGTAGTAAAATTTTGATACACAGTCGCCTATAAAAAAGATGAATTTTGAACAAGAAATTTGAAGTTTCGAGGAAATAGATGAGCCTTCCAAAATCACAAAGATTCTGATCTTGGGATAAAATCCAACTTTCGAAAAACTGGATTTCAACACAAACGTCGAAATTTCGAGGAAAAACTCTAAATTTCCAAAAATAATGAATTTTGAAAAAAATATTCGAAATTTCGATGTTTTCAGACGGATTTCGAACGGTTAAATTTTGAGAAAATATTTAAATTTTGAGAAAATAGTAACATTTTAAGAACGTAGTAAAATTTTGATACACAGCTGCCTATAAAAAGATGAATTTTAAACAAGAAATTTGAAGTTTCCAGGAAATAGATGAGATTTCCAAAATCACAAAGATTCTGATCTTGGGATAAAATCCAACTTTCGAAAAACTGGATTTCAACACAAACGTCGAAATTTCGAGGAAAAACTCTAAATTTCCAAAAATAATGAATTTTGAAAAAAAATTCGAAATTTCGATGTTTTCAGACAAATTTCGAACTGTTTTGAGAAAATATTTAAATTTTGAGAAAATAGTAACATTTTAAGAACGTAGTAAAATTCTGATACACAGCCGCATATAAAAAAGATGAATTTTGAACAAGAAATTTGAAGTTTTGAGGAAATAGATGAGACTTGCAAAATCACAAAGATTCTGATCTTGGGATAAAATCTAACTTTCGAAAAACTGGATTTCAACACAAACGTCGAAATTTCGAGGAAAAACTATAAATTTCCAAAAATAATGAATTTTGAAAAGATTCGATGTTTTCAGACGGATTTCGAACTGTCAAATTTTGAGAAAATATTTATATTTTGAGAAAATAGTAAAATTTTAAGAACGTAGTAAAATTTTAATACACAGCCGCCTATAAAAAAG
This sequence comes from Dastarcus helophoroides, assembly GCA_028583605.1. NCBI lineage: Eukaryota > Metazoa > Arthropoda > Insecta > Coleoptera > Bothrideridae > Dastarcus > Dastarcus helophoroides. Next base: position 44,528,861 of record CM053327.1, on the reverse strand, counting down.
ATGAATTTTAAACAAGAAATTTGAAATTTCGAAGAAATAGATGAGACTTCCAAAATAACAAAGATTTTGATCTTGGGATAAAATCCAACTTTCGAAAAACAGGATTTCAACGCAAACGTCGAAATTTCGAGGAAAAACTATAGATTTCCAAAAATAATGAATTTTGAAAAAAATATTCAAAATTTCGATGTTTTCAGACGGATTTCGAAGAAAAATTCATCATTTTCAGAAATCTGATTTTGACATAAAGAGGAGAATTTCGAAAAATAGTTGAAATATTCAAAATTTCTGAAAATTCAGATTCGAGAAGAAATAAATATAAAAAAGGGTCCAGTATTACGAAAAATAAAGGAATTTCCAAAAAAAACGAAATTTAGAGAAAACAGTCAAATTTTGAAAAACAAACCTAAAAATTGCGAAAAAAATTCGAAATTTTTCAGGAAAATATCGCATGGATTTCAACACAAACGTCGAAATTTCGAGGAAAAACTCTAAATTTCCAAAAATAATGAATTTTGAAAAAAATATTCGAAATTTCGATGTTTTCAGACGGATTTCGAAGAAAAATTCGTCATTTTCAGAAATCTGATTTTGACATAAACAGGAGAATTTCGAAAAAAAGTGGAAATATTCAAAATTTCTGAAAATTCAGATTCGAGAAGAAATAAATATAAAAAAGGGTCCAGTATTACGAAAAATAAAGGAATTTCCAAAAAAAAAACGAAATTTAGAGAAAACAGTCAAATTTTGAAAAACGAACCTAAAAATTGCGAAAAAAATTCGAAATTTTTCAGGAAAATATCGCATGGATTTCAACACAAACGTCGAAATTTCGAGGAAAAACTCTAAATTTCCAAAAATAATGAATTTTGAAAAAAATATTTGAAATTTCGATGTTTTCAGACGGATTTCGAAGAAAAATTCGTCATTTTCGGAAATCTGATTTTAACATAAACAGGAGGATTTCGAAAAAAAGTGGAAGTATTCAAAATTTCTGAAAATTCAGATTCGAGAAGAAATAAATATAAAAAAGGGTCCAGTATTACGAAAAATAAAGGAATTTCCAAAAAAAAAAACGAAATTTAGAGAAAACAGTCAATTTTGAAAAACAAACCTAAAAATTGCGAAAAAAAATTCGAAATTTTTCAGGAAGATATCGCATTTAAGGAAAAAAATTGAATTTTGCGAATATGGGCATTTAAAAATAAAGAATTTAACAAAAAATGATCGACGTTTCGAAAAAAAAGCATTTCGAGAAAAAACTCTTGCAATTAGATGATAATATAAAAAAAAATTAAATTTCGGAAGGAAGTCGACATTTTCAAAATAAAAGCTCAAAATTTATAAAAAAATCTGATATATTTGGAAAAAAGTATACATTTTGAATGAACAATTTCGAAACTTTAATTAAAACGAAACTTTTGAATTAAAGTCAAAATTTCAGGGAAAAATAAAATTTGCAAATTGCAACTCTCAGTTTTGAAAAAAAAAATATTAAAATTTTGAAAAAATGACCCCCAAAAATCTTCCAAATGTCGAATTTAGTCTTAAAATTTCAACTTTAATAATGAAATTTCGAAGAGAACTGCATAATTTTTCATACTTTTTCTGGATATCGTAATTTTTAAACTGGACTGAACTAGAGTATAGTATAGTAGAGTAGAGTAGATTAGAGTAGAGTAGAGTAGAGTAGAGTAGAGTAGAGTGGAGTAGAGTAGAGTAGAGTAGAGTAGAGTGGGGTAGAGTTGATTAGAGTAGAGTAGGGTAGAGTAAAGTAGAGTAGAGTTGATTAGAGTAGAGTAGAGTAAATTAGAGTAGAGTAGAGTAGAGTAGAGTTGATTAGAGTAGAGTAGAGCGGAGTAGAGTAGAGTAGAATAGAGTAGCGTAGAGTAGAGTAGAGTAGAGTGTAGAGTAGAGTAGAGTAGATTAGAGTAGAGTAGAGTGTAGAGTAGATTAGAGTTGATTAGAGTAGAGTAAAGTAGAGTAGAGTAGAGTAGAGTAGAATAGAGTAGCGTAGAGTAGAGTAGAGTAGAATAGAGTGTAGAGTAGAGTAGAGTAGAGTAGAGTAGAGTTGATTAGAGTAGAGTAGAGTAGAGTAGAGTAGAGTTGATTAGAGCAGAGTAAATTAGAGTAGAGTAGAGTAGAGTAGAATTGATTAGAGTAGAGTAGAGCAGAGTAGAGTAGAGTAAAATAGAGTAGAGTAAAGTAGAGTAGAGTAGAGTAGAGTAGAGTGTAGAGTAGAGTAGATTAGAGTAGAATAGAGTGTAGAGTAGAGTAGAGTAGATTAAAGTAGAGTAGAGTAGAGTAGAGTGTAGAGTAGAGTAGAGTAGATTAGAGTAGAGTAGGGTAGAGAAGTCTAGAGTAGAATAGAGTAGAGTAGAGTAGATTAGAGTTGAGTAGAGTAGAGTAGAACAGAGTTGAGTAAAGTAGAGTAGAGTAGAGTAGATTAGAGTAGAGTAGAGTAGAGTAGAGTAGAGTGTAGAGTAGAGTAGAGTAGAGTAGAGTGTAGAGTAGAGTAGATTAGAACAGAGTTGAGTAAAGTAAAGTAGAGTAGAGTAGAGTAGAGTAGAGTAGAGTAGAGTAGAGTAGAGTAGAGTAGAGTAGAGTAGAGTAGATTAGAGTAGAGTAGAGTAGAGTAGAGTAGAGTAGAGTAGAGTAGAGTAGAGTAGAGTAGAGTAGAGTAGAGTGTAGAGTAGAGTAGAGTAGAGTAGAGTAGAGTAGAGTAGAGTAGAGTAAGTAGAGTAGAGTAGAGTAGAGTAGAGTAGAGTAGAGTAGAGTGTAGAGTAGAGTAGAGTAGAGTAAAGTAGAGTAGAGTAGAGTAGATTAAAGTAGAGTAGAATTGATTAGAGAAGAGTTGATTAGAGTCGAGTTGATTAGAGTAGAGTAAAGTAGAGTAGAGTAGAGTAGAGTAGAGTAGAGTAGAGTAGAGTAGAGTAGAGTAGAGTAGAGTAGAGTAGAGTAGAGTAGAGTAGAGTAGAGTAGAGTAGAGTAGAGTAGAGTAGGGTAGAGTAGACTAGAGTAGAGTAGAGTAGAGTAGAGTAGAGTAGAGTAGAGTAGAGTAGAGTAGAGGAGAGGAGAGGAGAGTAGGGTAGAGTAAAGTAGAGTAGAGTAGAGTAGAGTAGAGTAGATTAGAGTAGAGTAGAGTAGAGTAGAGAGACAGTTTTTTTGATTTTAACTTGTTTTTCTCAAAATATTGGTGGTCCTTGGTAATCTTCAAAAATTGATATACAAATCGAGCAACTTTTGTTGGGTTTTTTTACATTTTGTTGGTTTCAGGGGACAAAATTTCTATATCTACTGATTTAGAAATGTCAACTTTTTCTCAAAATTCGGAAGATTTGAATGACATTCTAGTTCAAAGGTGGAAATTTCGCGAAAAAAACTGAAGCTGAACTGATTTTTTCATTTGACAAAATAAAGGAGCTCTTTCGTCACAATTTCATGATCTTAATTGCAATGGCGGCTGCTGACTTTTTGAGAGGGGGTGCGCAGATGCAAAAATATTAGTAGTTAAGACTCTAGTGGCATAGCAAGGTATTAAATTTAAGAGAAACAAAAGTGATACAGAAGGTGTGATATTTAATAGTATTTTTACGAACTAAATTTAATTAACATCTTATAACCTCCAAAATATTTTTGGGTTATCAACTCTAAATTATTTTCAGCGAGTACGTCGACATTTCTGAGCCCCTTTAAAATACTCTGTACGGTTGCACGCCGTTACGGCTCTGGGTTACTTAATTAAAATTGTTTGCTTTCATAGGAATAAAATTATATCACTTTTTCATGAAAACTGCATTTGAAAATGAAATATATTTTATTATAAAGTTCTAATTAAAATCTACAAAAACACAACAAAAAATTATTTTTTTAAACAAAATCTTCTCTACGATCTTTTAAAGAAATAAAGTGTTCATTACTTTCTCATCAAAATTGTTTAAATCCAAATTAACAAATTAATAATTAGACCCTAGAATTGGTACTGCTATCTCTTTGTGTGTATTGGCAGTTAGGTCTGTAAGCAGTACAATTAGCAATCGCAATCAGATCAGCCGGTACCTACGCATTTAAGCTCATAAACCCTCAATACACAGTCCAACCTCTGACTCGTACTCACCATTTGGCAATAACGCATAAGCGCGGAGCGGCGTACCCCGAGCTAGCTTTAACGTGGTGTTCTGTAAATTATTTCTCCGCATACCGTGGCTGCATCACACGGCAGCCACGCTAGTTGCATAATTCTGCGGGCACCAACTTATTTAAATTTCCTTATAATATTTAATATAATGGAATCAAACGTTTGTGTACTTTATTTCAAGTCACTCACAAGTATTATTAGTTAATTAGTATGTCATTATTTTGTGTTTAAAAATGTGATAAATCCAAGTTTTTTTACACTAAACCGAAAAGAATAGATTGCTCATTTTACGAGAAGTGCGCGCTCTTGCGCTCTTTAAGACCAGCCGCCTCTGCTTAATTGATACAGAAATTTCAACTTTGTCTCAAAATTTGGAAGATTCTAACGACGTTCTACTTCAAAGGTGGAAATTTTGCTAAAAAAGTTGAAGCTGAACTGATTCGTCCCTTCTACAAAATAAACAAGCTCTTTCGTCGCAATTTCATGATCTCAAACGATTTAGAAATTTCAACTTTTTTTCAAAATTTCGAAGATTAGAATTACATTTTAGTTCAAATGTGGAAATTTGGCGAAAAAAAGAACTGATTTGTTCCTTTTACAAAATAAGCTAGCAATTTCGTCGAAATTTCATGATCCAAAAAGTATTCCCAACACAGGAAAAAATTAATGAGTCTAAGCATAGACAATCAGTCAAATTGCGTTTATGGGGGCACAACCTGCACACCTAAATGCTGCGGGTCTGTAAGGTGTCAGAAAACAACAATCATTGGGAAATAAAATCATAGCTTGTTAATTTCGATAAATATCTTTATAAGTTGATATACAACGATTGCCCCTGAAATCAAGAAAAAATTAAAAAAGCAACTGAACGTGTTTCGGTAGCCAAGCTATCATCTTCAGAGAGATATTTAGTTACTGATGTTGTTTTTTTAGCTTTCTTGGATTCAGGGGCCAAGCTTTGTCTATCAATTTTTGAACAATCAAGGACTAATTCTGCCAAACTCCTTATTACAGGATATACTTCTTCCGGGATTGGACCGTGTCAAAGAACTACTAAAAGTGTTTCGCCCACCATCGTAGGGGGCTTCTTTAGGAACAAAGAAAAGAAACAATAAATGAAAAGAGCAATATGAGGGAATATGCAAAAATAAAAGAATGAAAAGGCCAATTTCAAAACATTCAGCATGTCTACCATACCAGAGGCGAAACTCTTCTGAATTGTTCCTGAAGAAGCCTCCTACGATGGTGGGCGAAACGTCGAACACTTTTAATAGTTCTTTGACACGGTCCAATCCCAGAAGAAGTATATCCTGTACTGACTGGCCGGCCGTGGAAACCTTCATTATCAAACTCCTTATAAGTACAATTTGAAATCTTATTTCTTTGATTTGTTTCCTTATTTAAACGTTTTTCCAACGGTGGAGCAGAGTTTTTAACAACATCAAACGTTGTAAAGCAAAGGATGACACAATGAAAAAAGCTGCATCATCCAATCGGTTTCTATAAGATGGAAAACTATTCCGGATGCAGTGACCCGCTCTTCGAAGAAAAACGAAATGAAGTTAAATTAGATTTCTCTTTTGACGACGACCAGTGCGTTGATGTGATCAACACAGACTCACATATTGTGCAATACCATAAACTCATGACAGATTATGATACGAGTGTCAATGGGAACAAATTTTCAATAGACAGTATATTAGGTTTAGATAAGAAAGACTGTGACGAAAATGCGCTGCGCAACGTGCGGATGAACCTCTTGATCGCTCATTGTATTTGCAAGTGACAAACGGCGAGAACGGAATTCGCTTGAGCGCAGGAAGTCACGCGATATCCCTACCTACATATCTAAGAGTATGCGCACACTCCCAATGCCCTCATGGCAACATGACAGTAATTCCGGGTCATATTTGATTTACCCACTTATAGCCAAATTTAATTAATTTAATGTTTTTATTTTTTTTTTTTGATGGAACGGACTGGTCCTTGGTTATCTTCAAAAATTGAAATACAGAACTTGTCCCTTGAAACCAAGAAAGATTAAAAAATACAACAAGGGTTGCTCTGTTACTACTGTTGCTATGTATAATTACAACAATTGAAATACAAATCTTGTCCCCTGAAACCAATAAAGATGGAACGTCCGTCAAAGTCATCTAGAGGGAGTATTGGAGTTGCTGTGCTGCTATTACTTCAAGATGTTTCCCTAACGTGGGGAATGAAGCATCGAAATTGTGTGAGATGAGAGAATTACAACAATTGAAATACAAATCTTGTTCCCTGAAACCAGGAAAGATTAAAAAACACAACAGAGATTGCTCTAACGCGTTTCGACAGCCAAGCTGTCATCATCAGAGAGATATTGGCTATCGAAACGCGTTAGAGCAACCTCTGTTGTGTTTTTTAATCTTTCCTGGTTTCAGGGAACAAGATTTGTATTTCAATTGTTGTAATTCTCTCATCTCACGGAATTTCGATGCTTCATTCTCCACGTTAGGGAAACATCTTGAAGTAATAGTAACTCCAATACTCTATCTAGATGTCTTTGAGAGAGAGAAACTCTCTCTGTTTGAAGATGACAGCTTGGCTGTCGAAACGCGTTAGAGCAACCTTTGTTGTGTTTTTTAATCTTTCTTGATTTCAGGGACAAGTTCTGTATTTCAATTTTTAATCTTTTACAGTATACTTTACTACGATCCTAGAACTTAAAGGAGTAATATATAAAAATGATCCAAAAATTAAAATACATGATCATATGACCTTTTCTACGTGAAATAAATCTGTTGTAGGCAGATCAGTATTAAATAACTTAATACTATTATTTACAGCAGAACTTATGCCCAATTATAGAACCATGAATGTTCGGCTTAATATATTTGAATTTTAGGCAAATTATCTAAGAATGTAGAACAAACTGTAACAAAAGCATAATTTAATTCCGAATATAATCGATGCAGCGGTGAATAATCCGACGTAAATGTGGAAATATGCGAGTTTCGTAACTTCATGTCCACATTCAGAATAACATTTGATACGTTAAAATCGAACAATCGAAGCGTATAATTTGCGGAGTTTCAGAAACGAAGGCGAAACTGCAATCCTGTGGTAAAATTGAATCTTGCAAATTTCTATGCAAATCATCGATCTAAAGACATTTAAATTCCCGTAACCTGTTTAGGCAAATACGGTTTGTAGTATGGCATATTCGCACGGATTATTTCGCCCCCTGAAATATTATGAGTAGATTAGATTTGGTATCATAAATTTAAATTCTCATCCTATTTACGCAACGGAGCGTCCATCAAATCTAAACGGAGAATTGAAGTTGCTATGTTGCTATTACTTCAAGAAGTTTCCCTAACGTGAGGAATGAAGCATCGAAATTCCGCGAGCGAGGTTACAACAATTGAATTACAAATCTTATCCTCTGAAACCAAGAAAGATGGAACGTCCGTCAAAGGCATCTAAACGGAGTATTGGAGTCGCTATGTTGCTATTATTTCAAGATGTTTCCCTAACGTGAGGAATGAAGCATCGAAATTCCGTGAGGGAGGTTACAAGAATTGAATACAAATCTTGTCACCTGAAACCAAGAAAGATTAAAAAACACATCAGAGGTTGCTCTAACGCGTTTCGATAGCCAAGCTGTCATCTTCAGAGAGATGCTGGTTATCGAAACGCCTTGTATTTATTAATCTTTCCTGGTTTCAGGGGACAAGATTTGTATTTTAATTCTTGCAACTCTCTCATCTCACAAAATTTCGATGCTTCATTCCTCACGTTAGGGAAACATCTTGAAGTAATAGCAACACAGCAACTCCAATACTCCCTCTAGATGCCTTTGACGGACGTTCCATCTTTCTTGGTTTCAGGGGACAAGATTTGTATTTCAATTCTTGCAACTCTCTCATCTCACAAAATTTCGATGCTTCGTTCCTCACGTTAGGGAAACATCTTGAAGTAATAGCAACATAGCAACTCCAATACTCCCTCTAGATGGCTTTGACGGACGTTCCATCTTTCTTGGTTTCAGGGGACAGGATTTGTATTTCAATTTTTGTAACTCTTTCATCTTACGGAATTCGATGCTTCATTCCTCACGTTAGGGAAACATCTTGAAGTGATAGCAACATAGCAACTCCAATACTTCCTCTAGATGGCTTTGACGGACGTTCCATCTTTCTTGGTTTCAGGGGACAAGATTTGTATTTCAATTCTTGCAACTCTCTCATCTCACAAAATTTCGATGCTTCATTCGTCACGTTAGGGAAACATCTTGAAGTAATAGCAACTCCAATACTTCCTCTAGATGGCTTTGACGGACGTTCCATCTTTTTTGGTTTCAGGGGACAAGATTTGTACTTCAATTCTTGCAACTCTCTCATCTCACAAAAGTTCGATGCTTCATTCCTCACGTTAGGGAAACATCTTGAAGTAATAGCAACATAGCAACTCCAATACTCCTTCTAGATGGCTTTGACGGACGTTCCATCTTTCTTGGTTTCAGGGGACAAGATTTGTATTTCAATTTTTGTAACTCTTTCATCTCACGGAATTCGATGCTTCATTCCTCACGTTAGGGAAACATCTTGAAGTAATAGCAACATAGCAACTCCAATACTCCCTCTAGTTGGCTTTGACGGACGTTCCATCTTTCTTGGTTTCAGGGGACAAGATTTGTATTTCAATTCTTGCAACTCTCTCATCTCACAAAATTTCGATGCTTCATTCATCACGTTAGGGAAACATCTTGAAGTAATAGCAACATAGCAACTACAATACTCCGAATAGATGCCTTTGACGGACGTTCCATCTTTCTTGGTTTCAGGGGACAAGATTTGTATTTCAATTTTTGTAACTCTTTCATCTCACGGAATTCGATGCTTCATTCCTCACGTTAGGGAAACATCTTGAAGTAATAGCAACATAGCAACTCCAATACTCCCTCTAGATGGCTTTGACGGACGTTCCATCTTTCTTGGTTTCAGGGGACAAGATTTGTATTTCAATTCTTGCAACTCTCTCATCTCACAAAATTTCGATGCTTCATTCCTCACGTTAGGGAAACATCTTGAAGTAATAGCAACACAGCAACTCCAATACTCCCTCTAGATGGCTTTGACGGACGTTCCATCTTTCTTGGTTTCAGGGGACAAGATTTGTATTTCAATTCTTGCAACTCTCTCATCTCACAAAATTTCGATGCTTCATTCCTCACGTTAGGGAAACATCTTGAAGTAATAGTAACATAGCAACTCCAATACTCCCTCTAGATGGCTTTGACGGACGTTCCATCTTTCTTGGTTTCAGGGGACAAGATTTGTATTTCAATTTTTGTAACTCTTTCATCTCACGGAATGTCGATGCTTCATTCCTCACGTTAGGGAAACATCTTGAAGTAATAGCAACATAGCAATTCCAATATTCCGACTAGATGCCTTCGACGGACGTTCCACCTTTCTTGGTTTCAGGGGATAAGATTTGTATTTTAATTTTTGAAGGTAACCAAGGACTAGTCCGTTCCACCAAAATAAAAAGAGGTTACAAAACTGAATGACCGGCCGCCATCAATTTCCATCAAAAGCCCAAGATCGTTTTGTCACGTTACTGCAGATTCAGCTTTGTAAAAACTAGTGGACAAAAACCAATTTTTTAAAATATTTATCCTGCAGGCATTCTTCTGGTGGAATTAAATGATGATTTCTTGCAATATAAGCCTGACAAGTTATACTGGTCAAATGACAACATCTATTAAATAATTTGGGTTATTCAAGCGTAGCGCAAAAAAATCAATAAAAACTAATAGAATTGACGCCTCATTACGTATTCCGTAGTTACTGCGCTCTTTTGTTTACTTATGGCAAACCACAAGACACATTTACATTTTAATAGTGAACGAGATATAGAAAGGCGCAGTCAAGACGGCCTTGATATTTTCTCCTAAATAGCTGAGTTTTACAACAATTCACCACCGAACTCGAGTCAACGTATATAATATACATAATTCAATACTTTTTCATGATATCTTTGACAACCGACCATTACAATAGCATAAACCTTTATTTACTGCTTATATTATAACGGATAATATTAAGCTATAAACACTTGGGAAATAATAATTTAAAAATTCGATTCGCCTGACAGGTTGTTGCTGTTTTTCAAAAAATCGTGCATTGTTAAAAGGCAGCAGAATGGTAAATGGCACGTTGTTGCTTGGGTCGGTTATAAAGACATTTAAATATTACATCTATTTAAGTGTATACAAGGTGAGCTACGGTGTAAATTGATGCTGCTACTTAATTTCTACGCATTCATTAACATAAAGTGGTAAATTACATCTAAATATCAACAAGACAATAACTAAATTAATCAAAATGACGCCTAATATTGTCAGGTTTTCTCGCTGACAGATCTCCTCGAAGTCTTCGTCGGTGGCATCTCATCGAGACATTTGCTATTAATGGGGGGTGCCTCAGGGGTCTGTCCTGTCTCTAAACTGTTTCTGTTACACATAAACGATCTCTTGGCTTCAATTTTCAATCTGATATAGAGCTACGTAGATGATGTAGCCTGGTGTCATCTTTTTTATCGACAAACCATTATCATTCGCTGCTTCAGATCGACTAAGGGAACAGCAGATTAATCGGGATCTCGAAATCATTCTGGAATGGGGTAAGGAAAATTTGGTTGACTTCAACGCTTCAAAAACTCAGGCCGCAGTTTTCATCATCAAGGGATAATTGAGATTTATAAATATCAAGGAATAATGCAACAAACATACTAATCCTCTCGATGTGATTTTGTCTATCCTAGGAGTAAATGCGAGGACTAACTTCGCTTGGGACGATCATGTGCTCTCCATTGCCAAATCCGCCTCTAAGAAGCTAGGTTTTCATTTTAGAGCTAAAGAGTACTTCACATCTCATCAGCTACTTACACTATCCAAAGACAAGTTATCATCAAGGGATAATTGACATTTATGAATATCAAGGAATAATGCAACAAACATACTAATCCTCCCGATGGGATTTTGTCTATCCTAGAAGTAAATGCGAGCACTAACTTCGTTTGTGGCGATCATGTGCTCGCCATTGCCAAATCCGCCTCTAAGAAGCTAGGTTTTCCTTTTAGAGTTAAAAAGTACTTCACATCTCATCAGCTACTCACACTATACAAAGACAAGTTAGGCCAACACTAGCCAATACTGTTCGCATGTTTGGAGTTCAGCCCCAAAGCGCACTTTAGCTCTTTTCGATTCAATTCAAAGAAGAGCGATTCGTCTAATTGATGACGAGAGTTTGACCGATTCATTCGAAAGATTAGAGCACAGGCGGATGGTTGGTGACATCTCTTTCCTACAAGTACTTTCATAGGAGATGCTCGCATGAACAAATACACTTTGATACATCAAAACCATTAAATCTTATTATTATTATTATTATTATTGAAATGATTAAAACAACTTGATGTATTATCAACGTTGTTCGTTCTACAGCAGAATAAAAACTCTCAGCACAGAACATACTCTCAGTTTTTCAGTTTTAGCGCCGCATGGCCACAGATATAAGAAATGCGATAAGCAAAATAAACATCGCCGCGCCGTGGTGCCGTGGCGAGAATATGTCATACAGTCAAAGTGATGAATTAACGCAATATACTTTCAGTATATAAAGGCAACTTTAAATCCAGTGGTGTCTACTATTTATTGCTTACCTTTTTTGGGGTTTCAATGCCCAATTTTAGGCCCTTGGAAGTTGAATTTTGAAAAATCCTTTCTTACTGCTCACGTACGTTACACGTACACACGGTTTACACCTTCGCGTGTAAAACTTCATTCTTGTAGAGCCACCAGTTTAGGCTGTGCGTTGTCTGTTAGTCAGTGTTAGAGTTTTACTAAATAGATTAGGTTTTTATAAAATCATTAATTATCAGTGGCGGCTGCTGACTTTTTGACAGGGGGTGCGCAGGTGCAAAAATATTAGTAGTTAAGACTCTAGTGGCATAGCAAGGTATTAAATTTAAGAGAAACAAAAGTGATACAGAAGGTGTGATATTTAATAGTATTTTTACGAACTAAATTTAATTAACATCTTATAACCTCCAAAATATTTTTGGGTTATCATCTCTAAATTATTTTCAGCGAGTACATCGACATTTCTGAGCCCCTTTAAAATACTCTGTACGGTTGCATGCCGTTACGGCTCTGGGTTACTTAATTAAAATTGTCTGCTTTCATAGGAATAAAATTATATCACTTTTTCATGAAAACTGCATTTGAAAATGAAATATATTTTATTATAGAGTCCTAATTAAACTCTACAAAAACACAAAGAAATATTTCTTTTAACGAAATCTACCATCTTTAAAAGAAATAAAGTGTTTATTACTTTCTCATCAAAATTGTTTAAATTCAAATTTACAAATTAATAATTAGACCCTAGAACTGGTACTGCTATCTCTTTGTGTGTATTGGCAGTTAGGTCTGTAAGCAGCACAATTAGTAATCGGAATCAGATCAGCCGGTACCTACGCATTTAAGCTCATAAACCCTCAATACACACTCCAATCTCTGACTTGTACTCACCATTTGGCAATAGCGCATAAGCGCGGAGCGGCGTACCCCGAGCTAGCTTTAACGTGGTGTTCTGTAAATTATTTCTCCCTATCCCGTTGCTGCATCACACGGCAGCCACGTCAGTTGCATAATTCTGCGGGCACCAACTTATTTAAATTTCCTTATAATATTTAATATAATGGAATCAAACGTTTGTGTACTTTATTCCAAGTCACTCACAAGTATTATTAGTTAATTATTAAACCATTATTTTGCGTTTAAAAATGTGATTAATCCAAGTCTTTTACATTAAACCGAAAAGAATAGATCGCTCATTTTACGAGAAGCGCGCGCTCTTGCGCTCTTTAAGACCAGCCGCCTCTGCCAATTATTAAAGTCTAGATTTTAATGTTAAATGTCTCGCTAAAAATCGAGTAGTGATGGCAGTCTGCTGTCGCAGCGAAGATCTTACGTTTAGCTCCGTTTCTTATGGCTGAACTAAATAAAAAATGTTGATCGCGCTCTTAAAATTAATGACATAGTGCGACATTCCGCATACGTTACATCAACTATTTCATTTGAACTCTTCTTAGTTGTTACCCAATATCTACTCGAACATGTTCCCAACTCTTAAAAACCATATATCATAGGTAATCGCGCTATCGCACATACCAATTACAAAATTGCCATGCAGCCTTCCATAAAAAAGTCTAGATTAAATTAAGGTGATAGTAGTTGCATTACGGTTACGTTATAATAAATTAGTGTGCATTTATCTTCATTATTAATAAACAATATTGCAACACATTCTTCCTGTTGTTGAATATGTCAGTGGTGTTAGGCGCAGATCGAAGTGGCGAGCTTGCATCCAAGTGATTGTCGCAAACGTGCGACGCTGAAATGTCAAGGCTGGTCGGTACCAGCTCCGGTTCGCCCCTCTAACTCAAGGAGTGAAAGTTCCTGCAGTTGCAGGTTGCGAAGAACGCTGTTATCTGCTACTGCACCATAGCCCAGGCGAGCTTTGCAAAACTCCATAGAAAACTCTGGTTAACCAATGTTGATTTTGAAGTGACAACTTCTTTAGACGCTCTAAGCAACTAAATATAGGGGGATATTGCTATGTATGTGATATGTAATCACATACATCGTTACAGCGTTACCAAAAAAAGCTCTTTGAACTACTGATCGATTGCTCTACCACTGCGCCACTGAATTTAAATTGAATATGCCAAAATATGTATACTATATTGTGGTTGAATTTGATTATTATCATTTCTGATTTCTCCACAAGCGAAAGTTGCCTATTTTAGAAAAAAAACGCTGGCAAAATTCTGGTAAGCCTATGGGCTTCTAATACACAGACCAATAAGTTTGAACATTTATTAGATTCGAAGTTTGGAAACCAAATAACAGTTTCGATCTTCTTAGATCTCGTCAGTTTGGTATATCCAACTCGAATGCTAACAAATGTTCCGACAAGCTAGCATACCAAACTGACGAGATCTAACAAGATCGAAACCAGTATTTGGTTTCCACCAACTTCGAATCTAATAAATGTTCAAACCTATTGGTCTGTGCATTAGAATCCTTGTCTTTTGGGAATTTTCCTTGAGAGCAACCGGTCTGCTAGGTGGCAGTGTTTCAACTGTTGGTAGTTCAGCTACCTATGATTCACGATACACGCCGCCTGGAGGGCTGCATGAATTTGTAGTCTAGGTTGCATTCTACTTGCATACGACATTGTTGACATAGTTTCTCTAGGGACCAATAGGTGGTAGTACTAAGAGTCACACGTTTGACGTCTGTGAATTCTTTAGTACTTACTTGTCGGAACATTTGTTAGCATTCGAGTTGGATATACCAAACTGACGAAATCTAACAAGATCGAAATCGGTATTTGGTTTCCAAACTTCGAATCTAATAAATGTTCAAACCTATTGGTCTGTGCATTAGAATCCTTGTCTTTTGGGAATTTTCCTAGAGAGCAACCGGTCTGCTAGGTGGCAGTGTTTCAACTGTTGATAGTTCGGCTACCTATGATTCCACTATACACGTCTCCTGGAGGGCTGCATGACTTTGTAGTCTAGGTTGCAGTCTACTTGCATATATGTATATATATATATATATATATATATATATATATATATTCTACTTGTCTATAGCCTATAGGCGTCAATTCGAAGTGCGGCGGGCGAGACAACGGCAATAAAGACAAGAAAGGCGAACCTACAATACAACAGCTCTACCCATTTCCTTGCTAGTGACATTACTATCTGCTACCAACTCTAAGGTTTTTGTTTATATTTTTGATTTGTCAACTTTGGAAGTTATTTCTGTTATGAAATTGATTTATCTTTGAGATTGGATTCTCGTACAGGTAATTTTTATAAGGAAATGATGAGCAGCTGTATATATAGCAGTAGCTACTTATTTATATAAAAATAGACATTGGTGAGCGAGACCTTCATTATAGAGAAAGCAGTTAAAATTTAATGAATTAGGAACTTCAAGAAGGCAATTGTGGGACCGTTGTAAACGTTTTTAAGAACGGACGAAAAATGTTTTGAACATTTACTCAGTTTAATTGAAGCCAGAAGGAGATATCGTAAAATTAAGTGAAGTTTCAAGGAGAATTAATAACAGATTGAAGATTTTTTCATTTTTTTTTGTGTAATCGAAGTTTAATGTATCCCTTTCATGTTATTGAGTGAACTATTCCTTTATTCATACCAGTTGCGTGGAAAGCTGCCTGTGAAGCACTTATTGATAGATACATATTTTTTAAAATATTGTTACGGGCCTATCGGTTCGAAATGATTATTAAACACTTGCTGAATAATACCCACTTTATTTTCAAACCAAACTCGGAACACTACAACTGTATAATTAACTCACTTATTGACTTCCTCGAGGCCCACACTTGGAGGTCTTCCACGAGATGGTGACTACTCCTTTGGAACTCCTCGTGTCCACTATACAGGTCGTGATTGATCAGAGATGAATCCAAAATAAAATTGGTGAGGATCTCAAAATAAAGCTGATAAGGATCCCAAAATAAAACTGACACGGATCCCAAAATAAAACGGACAAGGATCCCAACTGAACGAGCCTATAAAGATTAAGAAAATAGGATTACCCCTCCAAATACTGATTGTTGAGGGGCACATGCTCATACCTTGGTTGTTGGTCGGCTCTGCTGCGTGCTTGGGGAGCACCTCCATGTTTATCCCGGAAATACCGGAACCATCTGAGGCTTTCGTCCTAACCCAGTAACACCATGACGCCCCAGACGGTCCGAAGATGGGTTACAGTAAATTCCTCACAGGAAAAACATCCAAAATCCACTTGGAAAACCCTGTAACCTCACCTTGAGAAGGATGACACCCAAGTGAACGACAGGAGAGAAGATGGCCGATTTCCCCCCATATATGTAATACTTCTATATGGCGTGTGTTGTCCCTTTGTTTGTGTCAAAAAGGCGAGATGGATATATATGTTTCTCTTTTTCGAGACCAGAATATATTAACCAATCCCAAAGTTTACTTCAAATATCCCTCTTCTCGGCAGTCGTCATTGTTATCATTCATTTATTAGTGTTCCCGCCCATATTGTCATCTGTTCCGCTACAAACGAATGAATGCTTGTCCTCGAAAGAGTAGGACATATACTTTCATCTCACCTTTTTGACAAAGCATTTTGCAGTGCTGATTATACACAACACGCCATATAGAAGTATTACATATACGTTTCCCCCAGACAAAGACTGACAGATGATATGCCAGCACTTACAAAACCAACATTTTTGGTGGCCTAATCACAAGCAACTATTTCCAGTGAAAATTTAAACCATAACAACTACTAGCTCACTAATTACACTGCCTGACTGTAACTGACTCGAGGGAAAGGCGACCGCCTTATATAGTGTTGGCCCCCAGATTCTAGAAAAATCGTGTGCTTATCGTGTGCCGAAATTTCTGGTACACTTATCTGCCGTTTGCTTCGTTATCGCGGCCGCTTTTCCCTTATCATATCTTTCTAGAAAATTTTCTTACGTACTTAATTATATAATTTACAGTTCGCTACACTATACACGAATTTTTAAAGTTAATTTTACATATTTTGTAGATAGGCTCATCCAACGAAGATTGAAGTAACTCATTATTTGCAGTATTGTGACAATTTAAATTAAAGTGTTTATAAAATCACAAAAAATCAGCATACATTGAAAACATATTTTTTTGAATTATCTTGAAATTAGTCATTCAAATGTAAAATTTAATTAGTGCACTTACTTAAAATAAACAAGATCAAAAACTAGATCGTATAGAAAAATTGAAATACAGAACTTGTCCCCTGAAATCATTTCGATCAGGATACTCAATGAGAACATTTGCGAATCTTAGAGAAGATTTCAAGGGAAAAAAGCTGCATTACTGATGAACTACAAGTACCCAACTTTTTAACCTAATATTATTTTGCCTTCGTACCTCCAAGAGCACATTTGTGAATTTTGAAGACTTTTTCGTTAACAAACCATTGAGTTCTGATGAACTATCGAATGCCCAACGTTTTAGCTCAAAATTATTTGGATCGACATTCTCCCCGAGAACATTTACAAATTTTTGTGATTTCATGGGAAAACAACTGCCTCTTGAACCACCAAATACCCATTTTAAGATTATTTTGTTGGTTTTTCTCCAAGAAGAGAATATTTCGTGGCAAAACAATTGAAATACTGATGAACTATTAAATGTGTAACGTTTTAGCCCAAAATCATTTTGATCAGGATCCACCATGAGAACATTTGCGAATCTTAGAGAAGATTTCAAGTGAAAAAAGTTGCATTACTGATGAACCACAAGTACCCAACTTTTTAACCTAATATTATTTTGCCTTTGTACCTCCAAGAGCACATTTGTGAATTCTGAATACTTTTTCGTGACCAAACAATTGAATTCTGATGAACTATCGAATGCCCAACGTTTTAGCTCAAAATTATTTGGATCGACATTCTCCCCGAGAACATTTACAAATTTTTGTGATTTCATGGGAAAACAACTGCCTCTTGAACCACCAAATACCCATTTTAAGATTATTTTGTTGGTTTTTTTCCAAGAAGAGAATATTTCGTGGCAAAACAATTGAAATACTGATGAACTGTCAAATGTCTAACGTTTTAGCCCAAAATCATTTTGATCAGGATCCACCATGAGATCATTTGCGAATCTTAGAGAAGATTTCAAGGGAAAAAAGTTGCATTACTGATGAACCACAAGTACCCAACTTTTTAACCTAATATTATTTTGCCTTCGTACCTCCAAGAGCACATTTGTGAATTTTGAAGACTTTTTCGTTACCAAACCATTGAATTCTGATGAACTATCGAATGCCCAACGTTTTAGCTCAAAATTATTTGGATCGACATTCTCCCCGAGAACATTTACAAATTTTTGTGATTTCATGGGAAAACAACTGCCTCTTGAACCACCAAATACCCATTTTAAAATTATTTTGTTGGTTTTTCTTCAAGAAGAGAATATTTCGTGGCAAAACAATTGAAATACTGATGAACTATCAAATGTCTAACGTTTTAGCCCAAAATCATTTTGATCAGGATCCACCATGAGATCATTTGCGAATCTTAGAGAAGATTTCAAGGGAAAAAAGCTGCATTACTGATGAACTACAAGTACCCAACTTTTTAACCTAATATTATTTTGCCTTCGTACCTCCAAGAGCACATTTGTGAATTTTGAAGACTTTTTCGTTACCAAACCATTGAATTCTGATGAACTATCGAATGCCCAACGTTTTAGCTCAAAATTATTTGGATCGACATTCTCCCCGAGAACATTTACAAATTTTTGTGATTTCATGGGAAAACAACTGCCTCTTGAACCACCAAATACCCATTTTAGGATTATTTTGTTGGTTTTTCTCCAAGAAGAGAATATTTCGTGGCAAAACAATTGAAATACTGATGAACTGTCAAATGTCTAACGTTTTAGCCCAAAATCATTTTGATCAGGATCCACCATGAGAACATTTGCGAATCTTAGAGAAGATTTCAAGTGAAAAAAGTTGCATTACTGATGAACCACAAGTACCCAACTTTTTAACCTAATATTATTTTGCCTTTGTACCTCCAAGAGCACATTTGTGAATTCTGAATACTTTTTCGTGACCAAACAATTGAATTCTGATGAACTATCGAAAGCCCAACGTTTTAGCTCAAAATTATTTGGATCGACATTCTCCCCGAGAACATTTACAAATTTTTGTGATTTCATGGGAAAACAACTGCCTCTTGAACCACCAAATACCCATTTTAAGATTATTTTGTTGGTTTTTCTCCAAGAAGAGAATATTTCGTGGCAAAACAATTGAAATACTGATAAACTATTAAATGTCTAACGCTTTAGCCCAAAATCATTTTGATCAGGATCCACCATGAGAACATTTGCGAATCTTAGAGAAGATTTCAAGGGAAAAAAGCTGCATTACTGATGAACTACAAGTACCCAACTTTTTAACCTAATATTATTTTGCCTTCGTACCTCCAAGAGCACATTTGTGAATCTTGAAGACTATTTCGTTACCAGACCATTGAATTCTGATGAACTATCGAATGCCCAACGTTTTAGCTCAAAATTATTTGGATCGACATTCTCCCCGAGAACATTTACAAATTTTTGTGATTTCATGGGAAAACAACTACCTCTTGAACCACCAAATACCCATTTTAAGATAGCATTATTTTGTTGGTTTTTCTGCAAGAAGAGAATATCTCGTGGCAAAACAATTGAAATACAGATGAACTATCAAATGTCTACCATTTTAGCCCAAAATCGTTTTGATTAGGATCCACCATGAGAACATTTGCGAATCTTAGAGAAGATTTCAAGGGAAAAAAGTTGCATTACTGATGAACTACAAGTACCCAACTTTTTAACCTAATATTATTTTGCCTTCGTACCTCCAAGAGCACATTTGGGAATTCTGAATACTTTTTCGTGACCAAACAATTGAATTCTGATGAACTATCGAATGCCCAACGTTTTAGCTCAAAATTATTTGGATCGACATTCTCCCCGAGAACATTTACAAATTTTTGTGATTTCATGGGAAAACAACTGCCTCTTGAACCACCAAATACCCATTTTAAGATTATTTTGTTGGTTTTTCTTCAAGAAGAGAATATTTCATGGCAAAACAATTGAAATACTGATGAACTATCAAATGTCTTAACGCTTTAGCCCAAAATCATTTTGATCAGGATCCACCATGAGAACATTTGTGAATCTTAGAGAAGATTTCAAGTGAAAAAAGTTGCATTACTGATGAACCACAAGTACCCAACTTTTTAACCTAATATTATTTTGCCTTCGTACCTCCAAGAGCACATTTGTGAATTCTGAATACTTTTTCGTTACCAAACCGTTGAATTCTGATGAACTATCGAATGCCCAACGTTTTAGCTCAAAATTATTTGGATCGACATTCTCCCCGAGAACATTTACAAATTTTTGTGATTTCATGGGAAAACAACTGCCTCTTGAACCACCAAATACCCATTTTAAGATAGCATTATTTTGTCGGTTTTTCTCCAAGAAGAGAATATTTCATGGCAAAACAATTGAAATACTAATGAACTATCAAATATCTAACGCTTTAGCCCAAAATCGTTTTGATTAGGATCCACCATGAGAACATTTGCGAATCTTAGAGAAGATTTCAAGGGAAAAAAGTTGCATTACTGATGAACTACAAGTACCCAACTTTTTAACCTAATATTATTTTGCCTTCGTACCTCCAAGAGCACATTTGTGAATTTTGAAGACTTTTTCGTTACCAAACACTTGAATTCTGATGAACTATCGAATGCCCAACGTTTTAGCTCAAAATTATTTGGATCGACATTCTCCCTGAGAACATTTACAAATTTTTGTGATTTCATGGGAAAACAACTGCCTCTTGAATCACCAAATACCCATTTTAAGATAGCATTATTTTGTCGGTTTTTCTCCAAGAAGAGAATATTTCGTGGTAAAACAATTGAAATACTGATCTCACGGAATTTCGATGCTTAATTCCCCACGTTAGGGAAACATCTTGAAGTAATAGCAACATAGCAACTACAATACTCCGATTAGATACCTTTGACGGACGTTCCATCTTTCTTGGTTTCAGGGGACAAGTTTTGAATTTCAGTTTTTGAAGATAATCAAGGGCCAGTCCGTCCCACAAAAAAAAATAGATCGTATAAAGATATAAAAACTAGAAATAATGAACTTAATTAACAAAATAGGACATTTTCATTTTTGATATTACAATTAGAAATTTAAAAATCACTGTTATATCGTACTGTTACGGACTTATCGGTTCGAATTGATACACGTGAATTGAATAATATCCACTTTATTACCAAACTAAACTTGGAAAAGTACAGCTGAATAATGAACTCACTTATTTACTTCTAACAACTAACTCACTAATTACACTGACTGACTTTAACTAACTGATTCTGGAGGGAAAGGCGTCCGCCTTATATAGTTTTCGCTTCCGGGTTCTAGAAGTTTTCGACAGGTAAGGCTTATCGTTGGCCGAAATTTCTGGAACGCTTATCTGCCGCTTGCTTCATTATCGCGGCCGCTTTCCCTTATCAGATCTTTCTAGAAAATTTTCTTACGTACTAAATTCTACAATTTACATTTCGTTACAATAGTTTTAAGTTTTCACTTCTGTCAACAATCCCCATAACTGGCAAATTTTGTTTTTGGCCAACACCTCTATTATACCAACAAATTTTCACCAAAGAAATGAATCTGTGTAAGTTATCTATATAAGCATCCTTTTTTTATGATTCTGTAACAAATAAAATGAGAACCATGATAATACCAATGAAATTGTTTTCTAATCCAATAAACTATTCTTATATACTTAAAAGTCCATCTTATTTCGTATAAATTACAAAGATCATAAAATTTTTGAAGTCGTAAATGTCCATGGTTTTAAGTCTTAGATGCTACACGGTTGATTAAAATAAAATAAGTGGTCTATAAAATGTATCTAAATTTAAAATATTTTGTGAGACTACAGAACTGGATGGAATAAAAATTAAGATATGTGGCGAATTCTTCTTGAGCTAAATCTCACTCGGGTATCGATTAATATAAAATGTTATGTAATAGCACCAATTATGGTAATATAGCACTTTGAAAGAACCTGTCGAACAACGAACTCTGTTTATACCAGTGGCGGCTGGTGACTTTTTGACAGGGGGTGCGCAGATGCAACAATATTAGTAGTTAAGAGTTTAGGTGACCCCAGTGCCATAGCAAGGCTTTAAATTAAAGAGAAACAAAAGTGATACAAAAGGTGTGATATTTAATAGTATTTTGACGAATTAAATTTAATTAACGTCTTATAACCTCCAGAATATTTTTAGATTATCATCTCTAAATTTCATCAAGTACAAAAAAAAAACATTATCGACATTTCTGAGCCTCTTTAAAGTACTTTGTACGGTTGCATGTCGTTACGGCTCTGGGTTACTTAATTAAAATTGTTTGCTTTCATAGAAATAAAATTATATCACTTTTTCATCAAAACTGCATTTGAAAATAATATATATTTTATTGCAAAGTTCTAATTAAACTCTACAAAAACACATAAAAATATTTTTTAAACAAAATTCGCTCTACGATCGTTTAAAGAAATAAAGTGTTCATTACTTTCTCATCAAAATTGTTTAAATTCAAATCTATAAATTAATAATTAGACTATAGAATTGGTACTGCTATCTCTTTGTGTGTATTGGCAGTTAGGTCTGTAAGCGACAGAATTAGCAATCGCATTCAGATCAGCCGACATCTACGCATTTATATAAACCGTAAATATACTGACTCGTACTCACCATTTGGCAATAGCGCATAAGCGCGGAGCGGCGTACCGCGAGCTAGCTTTAACGTGATGTTCTGTATTTTATTTCTTTGTATCCCGTGTAGGCCATTGATAGGCATCGCACGGCAGCCACGTTAGGTGCGCGCACCAACTTATTTAAATTTCCTTATAATATTTAATATAATGCAATCAAACTTTTTTTGCATACTTTATTCCAAGTCACTCACAAGTATTATTAGTTAATTAGTATATCATTATTTTGTGTTTAAAAATTTGATAAATCCAAGTCTTTTACATTAAACCGAAAAGAATACATCGCTCATTTCACAAGGAGCGCGCGGTCTTGCGCTCTTTAAGACCAGCCGCCACTGGTTTAAACACTCGTCCAAAAAAAAGTGGTTTATTATCCAACTGTCTCTAAGGTTTTATTTCCTTTTAAGTCATTGTACTACTAATTCCTATAAAATGAAACAAACAATTTTACATGTGTGGCGATTAGGGTGAGATTGTGTTTCGTTATATGCCATATGACATGTGCTAATGAAAATACAGAGTGCATAAACTAAAATAGGTAAAATTAGCACGTGTTAAGAAAAAATCATTTGATGCTTTAAGGCTTAAAATGGTCAGATGCTTTTAACGATGTGTAAAGTTCATTCGGTGAAAGTGCTGCAACCACATCTCCGTTATTTGGTCTTCAGGCTTGATCTTCAGGCTTCTTCGACAAAATGACTGCCCATGTTTAACAAAGAGAGCCCTTGAGCAGTCGCACTGTCTCACATGCTTAAAACTGCTTCTAGTATTTCGACGAAAAGGTATATAAAATATCGAAATACAAATCTTGTTCCCTGAAACCGAGAAAAATTAAAAAACACAACAAAGGTTGCTCTAAAGCGTTTCAATAGACAAACTATCATCTTTAGAGACCGTTTCAGGAAACAAGATTTGTATTTCAATTTTTGTTATTGAGAATCTCTCTGAAATTGATAACTTGGTTATCGAAACGCGTTAGAGCAATCTTTATTGTATTTTTTAATCTTTCTTGGTTTCAGGAGACAAGATTTGTATTTCAATTTTTAAAGACAACCAAGGACCAGTTCGTTCCACCAAAATATTTAAAATATAATATATAAATGCAAAAGTGTGTTTGCCTGCCTGTTTGTCGGTTTTAGCGTTGCCAAATTTCGCGGACTTTCTCGATTTTCTACTCTCGTGTATATGGCACGACTCAATTTTCATGTATTTACATAGAAAATGCCAAATTCTGCATTTAAATAAATGCAACACTTGGCATTTTACATATATATATATATATATATATATATATATATATATATATATATATACAGGGAAATTGGGTCGTGTCATATATACGAGAGTAGAAATGACAACACGATAACTGCGTCATCGAACAATGAGGTCCAAACTTGATATAACTTTGCAGATAGGATTCTTTTAGAGGATATTTAATGGTCTGACAGTTTGACAACGTTATAACGCGATAGGGTGCGACACCATTTCGGTTTCTCTACGGTGATAGTTGCCAGATCTCCCGTATTTTACGGGTTCTTCCATATTTTGATAAATTCGTATTTGGAAATGAATCTCTCGTTTTTTAAAGAGTGCAACGGTAACACAAATTTTTATATGGATAATATGAAGACTTTTATTGAGAAAATTCAGGAAATTTAAACACTCTCTTTAATTTTGGATAGTTTTTTTTTGTTCAATTCTAATTATTCGCCTAAATCCGCAAACGAAGTCTCGGGTAATAGCTAGAATTTTATACATGTACCGAATAGCTCACTTTAATAAATATATTAATAATTATGCAATTTGTGTCAGATTACAATTGTTGGAACATATCTGAAACTGAAAGTTAAAAACCACGACATATTATTATTATTTATGATAAAATATTGCAAATCGTGTACAGTTATCCACATATTTGTGTATGTGTGTGATATTTATCGATGCTGGAGATAGTAGTCTCCGTTTACTATAGAAGGTCATCAGCGCTCTTATTCTGATTACACGTATCGCATATCGCTATTACTACAATGCTTTTAGACTTGGCGAGAGTAGAACCCGTTACTGGCGACGGTATTGTAAAAATTAGAACCGCAAAAACTGAGTAACTGGCCTTGTCTTCGCTTTACACTACTATTAAGGCAAGCTCGTGGCACAAGCGGGTGGAATTATAATAAT